>CM069136.1:112000777-112600777 GCA_035221665.1 Okamejei kenojei | reverse complement strand
CCCACAACCTCTGACACCCGTACTAATCAAGAATCTATCTATCTCTGCCTGAAAGATATCCACTGGATTCTATGCTAGTTCAAGCTAAATTTGTTAATATCAGCTTTATTATTAAACTAGCAAAATGAGATTTAAAATGTTTCAGCAGCTGACCTCTGCAGGCACCTTCTGCAGTGTAGCATTTCTGACGAGAGCTGTTCATCTGACGAACACCCAGGAACGGAGGAACCCTTCCATAACCAGGGGAGGATCTGCAGTCTCTTTTGCTGGAGTGCAGAGCACAACAAACTCTTGCTGTGCTCCGAGTACAGAGAACAATCTGGGAAATAACCCGAGAACGAGCTGGGGGTGACTCATTCATGTGCCGACATTCTCTCTGCTACGCTTGCCCCCCCCCCCCCCGAGCGATGGCTGAAGGTTTGTAATGAGATAATTGAGTATGTTCACCTGGGAATTGCACCTGGGAAGCGAAAATTGTCACCTCAAAGCTCACTTGCAACGCATTCCTGGAAATGTTATTAAAAGAGACGTGGGAAGGAACAAGTAGCACTTTGTCAACGCTGAGTAAGTGTTTGGCACTCTGAAATGAAGCAAAAACCTGTTTTAAATTCACTGCAACTATTCATCCATCTGGTTGACTCTCCAGCAGGGGGTAACGCCTTCCTGCATTGTAATAACGAAGATTTGGGAGTGCAAATGCGGATCCAACTTTTGGCGTCTCTTGTTCTCTTGTCTTTGGTCCATGCCCAAATGACCTTGGGTCGATGTTTTGAAAGGATGAGTGAGCACAGGAGGCGGTGAATATATGAGGCAGATTGGTCTTGGCTGAACCCAGATGTTGTGACATCAGGGGCGGTCAGTTAGCATGATGAGCAACAGGGCGGCATTAAATGTTGCTCTGCACTTTCAATGATTTTTGTTTGGTTTAGTTTCGGGATGCAGCGTGGAAACAGGTCCTTCAGCCCATCGAGCCCATGCTGACCAATATTCAAGCATATACTAGTTCTGTCCCACACACCGAGTCAATTTACAGCTAATGAACCCATAAACTTGCATGTCTTTGGAAAGAGGGAGGAAACCAGAGCAACAGGAGAGAACCTACGAGGTCACAGGGAGAACGTACAAACTCTGTACAGACAGGCCCCGTAGTCAGGATTGAACCCTGGTCTCTGGCGCTGTAAGACAGCAACTCTCCCTCTGTGCCACTGTGTCACCACATGACGTGGATAAAGGTTTGGCTCGATCCATATGAGATGTTTGGGCAGGTGACCAGGGAAGAGGGATTTTCCGGGGCTCGGGTAGTTGCGGCACAGCTTCCAGAGATGGAGCGATTCATCTTCTGGGAGGATTGGGAGAAATTGGAAGAGTGAAGAGGTCTTGTCAAAGTGTAGAGGTAGCAGTGATTACTGAGGAAGAAAGGCAAGAGGTCAGGAAGGATTTTGAAAAGAAAAGATTTGAACATAAAGTTTGACCTGCAGCCAACAGATGTAGGAGATTGTGCATCATCTTGCCTGGGAGAAGTTTACCAGTTAGGTATATACACATTGCCCTACGTCAACTGGAAGGGAGCCATCAGGAAGGATAATCTGTCCTGATTTGCATGCATGACTCTTTGCCATTTCCAGTTTCTGCCAAAGTAAAGTTGAGCCAATTCTGCATCTGCCTTGCGTGTGGCTCTGCTGTGGACATGCTTGCCAAACCATGGAGAAAATTGGCTTAAAGCTCCACAGCCGATTTGGATTATTTGGCAATTCTGGGTTAATTACGGGCCATCTTTGGGTAACAAACAGGATTTACAGAGCTACAGCGCAGAAACAGGCCCTTCGGCCCATCGAACCATGCCAACAATTGATCACACGCACACTCGTTCCACGTTATCCCTCTTTTGCAACCGAGCAATTCACAGAAGCCAATTAATCTTCAACCCTTCACGTCTTTGGAAAGTGGACGGAAAATGGAGCACGGCTGAGCTCTTGGCCTCAGCCCTGCGTTCCTGCCTGTAATATTAAGGAAGCTCACTCTTTTACGAGGGTGTACATAAGTTGGGCGACCATCACCCAGGGTTGGCCTGTAAGCGCGGAAAATCTGGCAGGGAACTGAGAAAAGAAGGCATTGCTTTTGTTCAGACAGATGCAGTCAGGAACCGGCACAGTCATTAAAAGCGTCTGGCGAATCCACCTTTGCTCTGTAATTGGCTACATCCATTGCCAGAACCTGGACTGAAACCTCTTTGCGCTACTGAGAAACTGCCACGCTCTTGGGCATAATGTGGAGGATTTATCCTTCTGGATAGAGTAAAAGAACCTCGATTTCCACTGTTCTGCATGTTTTTATGTGTTTCTGGATTAATGATCTAGAGGCCTGGCAACGGAGGCAGGGAGGGAGGACATTGCAGTCCAATGGTGCACTGCTGGGGCATTCAAATCCAATCGGGGTACTGATTGTGAATGATCAGCCATGATCACATTGAATGGCAGTGCTGGCTCAGATGGCCGAATGGCCTACTCCTGCACCTATTGTCTATGTATCTATGTAATTTAATTCAGCGGGTCATGTAGCATTTATTGAGGGAATTATAGGCGGTATTTTAGGCCAGAACCTTTATTCAGTCTGAAGCCGGTCCATCCCTCCACAGAGGCAGGAGGATGAGGGATGTTCTTATAGATTTGTATAATATCATGAGAGTATTAGATTGGGTAAATGCAGTCTCTTGCCCAGAGTAGGGGAATCGAGGACATAGGTTTAAGGTGAAGGGGAAAAGATTTAAAAGGAATTTGAGGGGTAACGTTTTCCCCACAAAGGGCAATGGGTGTATGGAATGAGCTGCCAGAAGAGGTAGTTGAGGCAGGGACTATTGCAAGGTTTAAGAAACGGACAGACAGGCACATGGATAGGACAGGTTTTGCGGGAAACGGGCCAAACGCAGGCAGGTGAGACTAGTGTAGCTGGGACATGTTGGTCGGTGTGGGCATGTTTATCCAAAGGGCCTGTATCCACACTCTACGTGATGGTGCTCCAGCAATGCTGTCGGGGAACAGATCTTTCAGGATTTAGACCCGTTGAAGATGAAGGAAATAGAGTCATACACTGCGAAAACAGGCTTTTTGTCCCAAACACGTAAATGACTACCGAGATCCTGTCTTGGCTATACCCACTTTCTTGTGTGTGGCCCATTACCTAAACCTTTTCTATCCATGTATCTGTCTAAATGTCTTTTAAACATTGTAATTGCACCAGCCTCTGCAGCTTCTTCTGGCTGCACATTTCATCTTCGCACCACACTATGCATGAAAATCTTTCCCTTCAGGCCCCATTTTAAATCTTCTCACCTAAAATCTATGTCCTCTAGTTGTAGACTCGCCTGCCCTGGGAAAAGGATTCTGACCATCCATCTTATCTTTGCACCCCATGATTTTACATACCTCCGTAAGGTCACCGTGCAGCCTTCTACGCTGCAGGGAAAAGAGGCTCAACTGACTTCTCCTCGTAACTCCAAGCTCTACACTTCAGGTGACATCCCTGTGAATTTTCTCTGCACTCTTTCCTGCTTAATAACATCAGAATCAGAATCGGATTTTATTCACCAAGTATGTTTTGCAACATACGAGGAATTTTGCTGGCCAGGTCAGTCATACAATTAAAAAGCAACAGACTCAAAAACACATTTTAACATGAACATCCACCACAGTGACTCCTACACATTCCTCACTGTGATGGAAGGCGAGATAAAGTTCAATTCTTTCCCTTGTGTTCTTCCTCGGTCGGGGGCCTCGAGCCCCCGTTGACGGGATGATCTTGACTCCCGTTGCCGGTGGGGTTTGGGCCCTCCGCGTCGAGGCGTTCAGCTCCTGCATCGGGGGGGAAAGTCAGCTCCCCCGCGCCGGGCGATCAAACCTCGTGTCGGGGCTGGACGAACCTTCTGCGGCGCTGGAGCTCCCGACCAGCTTCCCCCGAGACTGCGAGCCCTTGTTGGTAAGTCCGCAGGTGGGAGCGATCCCAGGCAAGGATGTTAAGTCCGCACAGTGGGGCTCACGACAGTCCGAGGCGGCTTCCAGCCCCAGCGATGGTACGCCGCAGAGCCCGGAGAATGTGGTCAGAAAATTATAACAAACTTTTAACAAACACTAAAATAACAAAAAGTGAAAAAACGAACAGACTGGTGGCAGGGCTGCCATCTCACCGGCGCCCCTAGTGGTCAATTCCTTCCTATAGTTGGACGACCAGAACTGCACACAATACTCCAAATGTGGTCTAATCCACAACTGGTGGAGTTGTCACATGATATTCCAAATCTGTACTCAATGCCCCACTTGATGAAGCCAAACATACCAAACGCCGCCTTCACCATCCTGCTTACCAGTATCGCCACTTCAAGGAACTCCAAGATCTGTCTGTTCTACAATACTTTCCTGGACCTGCCATTTACTGTGTAATTCCTGCCCTGGTTTTGCTTACCAAAAGCAACACCTTTAAAAACAGCAGATTTTATTTGTCATCTTTGGCCCACTTTCTCCCATTTCATTTAGATCCTGTCGTAATCTTGGATAATTTTCTTTATGTCAACAACAATTTTGGTGTTATCCGCAAACCTGCTAACCGTCTTACTAACACTGACAAACAACAATGGACCCAGCACTGAACCTTATGGCACAGTCACTGGTCACAGGCCTCTAATCTGAATAACAGCCCTCAACTACCACCCTCTGCCTCCTTCCACCAAGACAGCTTTGTATCCAATTAGTGATCTCTCCCTGGATCACATGTGATCTAACCTTCCCAACTAGACCACTATCTGGGACCTTGTCGAAGGGCTTGTTTAAAATCCATGTCGTTCAAAGTCAATGATTAATTCCTGGGACGGAGGCCTCTAGACTGTGGTTAACACTATGTACTTCTCTTTATGTGCAATCAGTCTTGGGCATTCAAGGTTTGAAAGTTTGGTCAGGGATTGTATTCAAGATAAATGGCGATAAATACATGTTTGGATATAAAGGGAATTAAGACATTTGGGTTAGTGGTGCCAGGGTATGGCTAACGGATATGGCCTTATTGAATTGTTGAGCAGACTTAAGAAGCCGAACAGCCTACTCAGGCTCCTATCTTATATTCTGTTATTCTTCTCGGTGGTAGAACTGGCCGGTTTGGGAGATGGAGCGAGGGAGGGCTGGGATAGGTAATGGGAGCTTGCTTCCGCTGGATACACACAAAATGCTGGAGTAGCTCAGTGGGCCATGCAGCATCTCTGGAGAAAAGGAACAGATGACGTTTTGGGTCAGAACCCTTCTTCCGAATCTTCTTTCGCTGGAGTCCACCGCACATGGCAAAAGTAAGGAAAAAAAGTTCATTGGTGTGGCTCTGATGCTTACACTGGTATCAGGGAAATGGTTTGGCTGTCCGATAAGGAAAGATTGCTAAAGTGAAAGATCTAATTAGCGTTTGTGCCTGCAGAGCAGAGATTAGAAACAATAGTGACATAATCTTGGCGATCATCAATGTCATTAACATTGTTCTGGATGGGCCGGAGGTGGGAAAAGCAAAACTGAGTGCTGGAAATCTGAGGCAACACCAGGAAATGCTGCCAACACTCAGTCAAGGTCCGTGGATAGAGAAATTGAAAGGACGATCTATGCTTTTTTTTTGGTTTCTATTGTTGCCCCAGATATAAACAGAAGAATTTGCATTGGTATAGCGCCCATAATGCAATCCCAAAGCACTTTGCAGCAGCCTTATCAGATAATTCCATAATCCTCAGATTTCTCAGTGAGTCAGAAAGTTAAGGGTTCAAGTCTCACTCCCGCATCATGAGGGCAAAGATCTAGGTCGGTTCTGCCTGTCTTCTCCTGCGCATTGCCATTGTGATGAACTTATTGGGCGAGATGTCAAACTGAAGCTCTAGAAAATCCCAAGAATCTTGTATTCAGCATTGTAGCCAATAATGTGTCCTCCTGACCTATTCGACACTTAAAGCAAAGTTTTCTGTAAATTAACTTTGTACTAGTTAATACTAGTTTGGTCAAAATCTAGGATGTTTTTCCTGTATCTTGGGCCATGTTATCCCTCAATCTTTACTACCAAAACACACTGTGATGGGACTAAGTCCAGGGTAAGAACAGGGTGAGTTGGAGCCATTCGGCCGTTTAAGCTTGCTCTACCAGTTAGTAAGGTTGTGGCTGATTTGATCTTGATCTCAGCTTTCCCTTCTGCCTGATTCCTACAGCAATGGCTGAGCATTAGAGCTTCTTTTTAGAGAATACACCAAATCTGCACCGACCAGCCATCCTCGCGCACATAAAGGCCACCCGGCACACACTAGGGACAATTTTACTTTTATACCAAGCCAATTTACCTGCGTACCAATGTACGTCTTTGGAGTGTGGGGGGGAAACCCACGTATGTCACTGGGGGCACGTACAAAGTCCGTACAGACAAGCACCAGTAGTCAGGAATGAACCCGGGTGTCTGGTGCTGTAAGGCCGCATCTCTGCTGCTACGCCACCGTGTTGCCCATCCATGCTGGGAATCTGATTGCCGTGTATCCTTGTCAAACTTGTATCCCACGATAAAGTTGTTATCGCTGTGCTGCTTGGGTAAGCTCGCTGCTGGCATATTGACTGTGCATCTCCAACATGACCACCATGGCCTTTTTACTTTGGCTGTGATTCCTGGGGTCAGGAAGGGCATTAGATAAATACACAAAACTCTTTACACCATGCCTTGGGAGTAGAAATGAGGCCAGACTACTAAAACCTCAGACAACGGGGTTATGTGCTCAGCATACGGGTGAATGCGTGCGCTGTCTGTACGGAGTTTGTACGTTCTCCCCGTGGCCTGCGTGGGTTTTCTCCGAGATCTTCGGTTTCCTTCCACACTCCAAAGACGTACAGGTTTGTAGGTTAATTGGCCTCGTAAATGTAAAGACAAAATTGTCCCCAGTGGGTGTAGGATAGTGTTAATGTGTGGGGGTCGCTGGTTGGCGTAGGCCGAAAGGGCCTGTTTCCGTGCTGTATCTCTAAACTAAAGAGGTGGGTTTTATGGAATGAATTAAAAGAGTCGGGGGAGGTCGAGGCGTTTGGAACATCAGGAGCAGGAGCCAACCATGTGGCCTCAGGTCCACGGTTTGGTCAGTTCATGGCAGCACCACACTCCTGCTTGATGGTTGACTCCCTTGCAAACCACAAACAATGGCGTGCCTCAGCCTCAAATATACTCGTTGACTTAACCTCCACATCTCTTTGGGTAGAGGATCCAGAAGATCCATGGCTCGTCTAGAGAATAACTTCACGAAGGGAATTTCAGAGCTCAGGGCAGAGTAAGGCATGGCCATCAGGATAAAAGGCATTTTATGTTCAAAGGTTCATTTATTGTCACGTACACCAATTGGTGTAGTGAAATTCAAGTTGCCAATGCAGCGCATTAAAAACAATATAAACATAACAATAATTAATTAATTAAAAAATAAAAACAACCCCCCACAATGGTTCCCACTGTGAGGGAAGGCATCCAGTCCCCATCCCCATGTCCACCCATAGTCGGGCCTATTGAGGCCTCTGCAGTCGCCACTACAGGGCCCGATGTTTCAGGCCCTTCTCGCCGGGTGTTGGTGCTCCGGATCGGGAGAACCCCCTCAGCGGCTTGGGACACCTGGAACGGCAGCTTCCTTACTGTCCTTACATTTTAGGTGATAGCTGAGCACTTAACTCAATAGTTTCATCAATACTGCTGCTGAATATGCGGCACTGCCTGACCATCACCACTTCCTTGGAATCGACTCATAGAGCACGGAAATACGCCCACGGTGTAACTCGTCCATGCCCCGACCAAAATGCCACATCTAAGCTAGTCCCATTTGCCCGCCTTTGTCCTCTATCCCGCTTAACCTTTCCAATCCATGTGAGTGTCCAAGTGCCCCAGGTCACATCACTGAGGATGTGTCCCAGCTCATCTAGAAGATGTATATTTTTCACATTGAAGTCTGGCTCAGCCAGTGGCACCTAGGAATAGACTGGGTGACAACCAAGAATAGTTTGGTGACTACTGGAGGGACAGTTGACGGCACGGAAAGACGGCACCCGGGACAGGCTGGGTTAGCACCCCAGTCTGTGTCTTTCGTGAGAAAGACACCCAACAAAGTTACGGAAAGGCCCAATGAACCATCGTGGCCTAAACATCCACCAGGCGAGAATGAAATGCTCGGAGAAGGAGAAAGAGGTGCAGCGCACAGGCCTTGAACCTGGTGAGACGCAGGAGGAGCCCGGCCGGGACTCACCCCACAGAGCCCAGTCCCTCCATGCACTAGAGTCTCCCAACCCCTGCAGAGTGGTTACTAAGATGGCTGATCCGTGGGCGGTTGCTGCTGGGACGCAGGTCGGGGCCTGATCAACCCCGGCTGGGTCGCCTGGGCGAGGGTGCCTGATGTTGTGAGACCCGAAACACCCGATGACCCCAGGTCACATCACTGAGGATGCGACCCAGCTCATCTAGAAGATGTATCTTTTTCACTTTTAACTGATGTTAAAGTACCTGCTTCAACTCCCGCCTCCGGCAGCACGTACCATATCTCCAACACCCTCTGAGTGAAAAGGTTTTTTTATAAAAGAAGCTATTGGTTTCTTAAAGGCACAAGGCAGGTTGTGCTGTTTCGATGGGCCTCAGGCTGTTATCACCCAGCTTAAAATGTAGGTTAGAGTTCTCAGTCGTTTTCTATTGTTATATTTTCAGTCAGAAGATAGAAAAGTTGTGCTCCGAAGGGGGGTGTTTCCATGACTCTCCCATGAGTGAAGTATCGGGTTGCAGTAAAGCCACGTAACGTTGTGTCTACAGAGTACAGGGCAGTAAAGTGCTTGTTTTCAGCCGTGGGTTAAACAGCAGCTGTTCCCGGCGGAAAGCATTAAGGATGACGAGCAAATGTGTTTCTGTTTCAAGAGCTGTAAATCATCTTCCAAGGCTCCCCTGACCTCACCCTGACACACCATTCTTTCACCGCCATGCCATTCTGCATTGCTGGGGGGGGGGGGGGGGGGGGGGGGGGGGGGGGGGGGGGGAGGGGGGGGGGGGGGGGGGGGGGGGGGGGGGGGGGGGGGGGGGGCACTGCAGTTCCGACAGCACGTTCCAAGCCGAAAGCCTCTCCCACCAAGGACAAGGGAGGCAGGTGCACGGCCCCCCCAAGTAGCACACTGATCCTTTGCTGCTACAGGGCCTGCATCTTGAAATTCTCGTCCCATTCGCACCTCCACCAAAAGGGCTGCAGCAGTTCAGTTCAAGTCGACAGTGGCACCTTCCCAAGGGCAAGCAGGGACAGACAATAAATGTGTAACCTTGTCAGCGATTCCCGCAGCCAATAAAAAAGAATGTTAAAATATAGGCTACATTCAGCAAGGAAATAAAATAATTGCCTTCATGTGAACTTGACATGAGAATTAAGGGACAGAAGTTTCGGGGTAACGTGAGGGGGAACTTCTTTACTCAGAGGGTGGTGGCTGTGTGGAATGAGCTTCCAGCAGAAGTGGTGGAGGCAGGATCGATTTTAACATTTAAAAGTAAAGTGGATAGGTATATGGACGTGAAGGGAATGGAGGGGTATGGTCTGAGTGCAGGTAGATGGGACTAGGGGAAAACAAATGGTCGGCACGGACTGGAAGGGCCGAGAGGGCCTGTTTCCGTGCTGTAATTGTTATATGGTTATATGTTATATGGTTATGTGATGTCTTTCATAAACTAAAAATCACAGTTTTTTTGTAATAGAGGGTTAAGCAGGGTTAGTACTATAAATGAGTGCTCACGGCAGGCAAGATGTGCACAGAAAGATTCCACATACTGTGTGGTCCAATGGTTCAATGGTTTATTTATTATCACATGTACCAAGGGTACATTGAAATACTTTTTTTGCATACAGATCAGCACGACTATTACCATACACAAGCACACTCCCCTGGCTCGGACAGAATGTACAGAACAGCCCACTGAGTCTATATGCACGAGTCATTATTTTGGCCTCAAAGGCCTGTTGCAGTCGTCACCTCCATTGCAGAAGTGGTGGTGATTAATTGACTGAGGGCCAAGCACTTAATTTTAATAATCTAGGGTGGCACAGTGGCGCAGCAGTAGAGTTGCTGCCTTACAGCGCCAGAGACGCAAGTTCAATCCTGACTGCAGGTGCTGTCTGTGCGAAGTTTGTCTGATAAGGTGGGTTTTCTCCGGGTGCTCCGGTTTCTTCCCACGTTCCAAAGACGTGCGGATTTGTAGGTTAATTGGCTTGTGTAAATTGGCTAGTGTGTAGAACAGAATTGGCGTATGGGTAGCCAGCCGCAGGTCGGTGTGGACACGGTGGGCCTGTTTCCACGTTGAACCTCACGGGCCAGGAGACCAGTCCTTGCTCCAAATGCCAGCGTGGGATTTCATGCAACATCCCTTCATGAAGGGCGTGCCGTCGACAGCCCCACGCCCCCTGGATGTGATGAGGTGGATTTTCCCCTTGACCCGCTGGCTGAATGCGATGTGAACCCGCGACCCACTGACTCAGCCTGGCCCTCTGAGGCGCAGCTGGCATCAAGAAAGCATGAGCTCGTTCAGCTGCATGTCTGTGGTGTCACTTCCTCTGCGGTTCATTTCTGGGGTTGGCACTTGGAACCCGAAATATATAATCTTGCAATTTTACTGAAGCCTTCCTCACTGGTGAAAACCGCAGTTGGAATGACAGGCCTTCCAGAGCTCTGGGCCTTCCAATCTGTCGGTTACAATGTTTGTCCCAAGCACTTGACGCATTAAGGCACACTGTACGATCGTGGTTCTTTCTGTGGCAGTCAAAAACCGTGAGATGGAAAATTGCGGTCCAGGAGCAAATGCGTGGCTACTTCCTGATGTTAGGAAATAGTGAGTGATGGGGTTTCTGGTCTCAGCTGGGTTTAAAGAAAAATTAAAACTCACCACAAACGGTGTGTTGGGTGTGTGGAACAGGCCGCCAAAGAACGTAGTTGAGGCAGGGACTATGCAGCATTTAAGACAAACAATTGGACAGCTACATGGATAGGACAGCTTTGGATGGCTTATGAGACCAGGCAGGCAGTTGGGACCAATGTATATGGGACATGTTGGTCGGTCTAGGGCCTGATGGGCCAACGGGCAGTTTCCACACTCTATGACTTCAATTCGACACCGACACATCTCACCTGACTCCAGCCAGAGTGTGTTTGTGGATAGAAACCATAGAAAATTAGTTGCAGGGGGTAGGCATACGGCCTTGAGGCCAGCACGCCATTTTCATATGATCATGTGATCATCCAGAATCAGTACTCTGTTCCGGCTTCTCCCCATATCCCTTATGCCGTTAGCCTCAGAGCGATCTCTCACTCACTTTGAAACATCTAGTGAATGGACCTCCACTGCCTCTTCTGTGGCAGAGACATACACACATTCACAACTTTCGTGTGTGGTGTGAGAACAAGGTTTTTCTCATCTCAGTATAAATGGCCTTAACTGTGACCTTCTGATTCTGGACTGCCCCCAACATCGCACATTTTTCCTGCATCTAACCTATCCAATCCCTTAAGAATTGTTATATGTTTCTATAAGATATTCCTTCATCCTTTAAATTCCAGTTCAATATAAGCCCAGTTGACCATTCTTTAAATATGTCTGTATCCCTCCGCCATCCCGGGAATTAACCTGGTGAACCTTACACTGCACTCCTCAATAGCAAGAATGACTTCCTCCAATCAGGAGGCCATAATGCACACACTGCACAAAATTTTGCATGACTCAGGTTTATTTACTTTGCTGCTGAGCAGAACGAATCTCACGGACAACTGCTGAACTTCAACATGCCTGGACGAGTGTTGCGGTAAACCAGCAGGCCTCGGTACACCGACCTCAAAAGCATTACTATGGTTAGAACATGTTTGGAGGGATCTGGAACAAACGCAGGCAGGTGGGATAGTGTAGCTGGGACAATGGTCGGTGTGGGCAAGTTAGGGGGAGGAAGGGCCTGTATCTCCACTGTATCCCTTATGACTCTAAAGTGCCCTGTCACTTGCACGCAATTGCTGCGTTTGGCGCAACAAAACGGCGCAGAGTTCTCGCTAAGCGTAAGCATGACCCAAGTTCACGCGCTAAGTTTCGTGTGATTGTCAATTGCGTCATATTACCAATCAGTGGGGCAGGAGGGGGCGACTGAATTTGGGCGTCGCACGGCGTCTGGCGGTGAGTCATCAACAAGCCCCCTCGGGCGGTGACAGGGTGGAATCGCGCAAAACCACGCGCTGGGGAGCGCCGTCAAGAGCTGCGTACGGCGTCCAAGGGCTGCGTACGAACCGCAATGCGCCTGCGTGCCGCGTGAAGATTTCGGACACTGAGCTTTTCGGAGCTAGCGCGATGTCGGGACCAGCCCCGCCACAACTCCGCGCTTTAAAGAGGGACCGGCCCCGTCGGCCATACGGTGCCCGATATCCTCAAGCGACCACACCCACACCCCCCCCTCGCCCCCCACCGGGATCCCTTTGTTTATGGGCACCCCCCCCCCCCTTACTGGGTCCCTATGTTTCTTCCTGATGTGGCCCACGGCCCATCCAGCTCAGCCCACAGGTCTATATCACCTATCACTCCCAGGCTCTGTCTGCACACGCCTTCGTCCAGCTTTCTTCCCCTTCCCCACAGCAAGCCCTGACTCAAACGTGCCTGTCCCTTCCCTTCCATGATTGCTGCCTCACCGCTGCGTTTCCCTCAGCACAGAGTACGGGAATCTGTGCCGAATGCTCAAATCTCTCCGCCTCATCAGCCTTTTAAGAGTTCACTATTTCTGTTCTCTCGTATATTTTCCCATCTGTCACGATCTTGCTCACCCATCCGATCACAACTTTGTATCCTCCCACGCTTACGTTCTACTTTGTCAGCAGACCTGAACATGTTGTATTGATCCACTCATTGATATTGATGGTAAAGACCTGCCAATGAATGCTCCATGCGACTCTAGCAGTTACAGTCTGCAGTTTCTTTTTAAATTCTCAGCCTCTGCTTCAATGGTTAGCGAAGTCCCTCTCTCCAGCGATATTTAATCCCTGGTCCCATGAATTCTCACTGTTGCAGGCAAGTTTGTGACTAAGAATTGCAAACACATATCACTGATAAAAAAGCCATTGACAGCTCTGTGCTGTCGCATCCAATGTCTGAACCTGTTCCCAGCTGCCTCGCCAACGGCCTGTCTTCGTCTTTTTCCTTAATTGTGTTTTTAGTTTGTTGTAAAATGTATGTTTTAATTTATGTTTAGTTTTGTATTTGTGGGTGAGGGATGGGGAACTTATCTTTTTCCGTGCACTGCGGCCTAACATCGTGGAGTTGGCGGCCTCTAGTTTGGGACTTCTAGAGCTCTAAAAACCGCGGAGTCTGCGGACTTTAACATCTCGGAGCGTGCGATACATTTGCCAGGGGTCGGACTTTGATCAACCTGCGGGAGCTGCGGACTTTAACATCGTGGAGGTCGCGGTCCCTGGTTACAGGCCGACTTCGGGGACTCCGAGCCCGCGGGAGTTTCGGCCGACCCCGATGTGGGAGCTTAGACCGCCCCGACGTGGGAACTCGATCGCTGGCTGTGGATGACAATAGACAATAGGTGCAGGAGTAGGTTATTAGGCCCCTCGAGCCAACACCGCCATTCAATGTGATCATAGCTGATCATCCACAATCAGTACCCCGTTCCTGCCTTCTCCCCATATCCCCCGACTCCGCTATTTTTAAGAGCCCTATCTAGCTCTCTCTTGAAAGTATCCAGAGAACCGGCCTCCACCACCCTCTGAGGCAGAGAATTCCACAGACTCACCACTCTCAGTGTGAAAAAGTGTTTGCTCAACTCCGTTCTAAATGCTTACCCCTTATTCTTAAAATGTGGACCCTGGTTCTGGACTCCCCAAATATCGGGAACGTTTCCTGCCTCTTGCGTGTCCAAACCCTTAATAATCTTATATGTTTCAATAAGATCTCCTCGCATCCTTCTTAATTCCAGAGTATAAAGCCCAGCCGCACCACTCTCTCAGCATCTCACCTTGTAAACCCTGCACTCCCTCAATAGCAAGGATGTCCTTCCTCAAATTAGGGGACCAAAACTCCACACAATGCTCCAGGTGTGGTCTCACTAGGGCCCTGTACAACTGCAGAAGGCCCTCTTTGCTCTTATACTCAACTCCTCTTGTTATGAAGGCCAACAACTTCACTGCCTGCTGTACCTGCATGCTTACTTTCATTGACTGATGAACACGGACCCCCAGATCCCGTTGTACTTCCCCTTTTCCAAACTTGACACCATTTAGATAATAATCTGCCTTCCTGTTTTTGCTACCAAAGTGGATAACCTCACATTTATCCGCATTAAACTGCATCTGCCATGCATCTGCCCACTCACCCAACCTGTCCAGGTCACCCTGCATTCTCATAGCATCCTCGTCACAGTTCGCCCTGCCACCCAGCTTTGTGTCATCTGCAAGTTTGCTAATGTTACTTTGAATACCTCATCTAAATCATTGATGTATTTTGTAAATAGCTGCCCCCCCCCGGTCCCAGCCACCGAGCCTTGCGGTACGTAACCCACTAATCACCGCCTGCCATTCTGAAAGGAACCCGTTAATCCCTATCTTTGTTTCTGTCTCCCAACCACTTCTCTATCCATGTCAGCACTCTACCCCCAATACCATGTGCCCTAATTTTTCCCACTAATGTCCTATGTGGGACCTTATCAAATGTTTTCTGAAAGTCCAGGTACACTACATCCACTGGCTCTCCCTTCTCCATTTTCCTAGTTACATCCTCGAAAAATTCCAGAAGATTAGTCAAGCATGATTTCCCCTTTGTAAATCCATGCTGACTCGGACCGATCCTGTTGCTGCTGTCCAAATGTGCCGACCGGTTCGATGGTTCCACCTACGAGATTGATCCCTGGGGTGGCGGGACTGTCATAGGAGGAAAGATTGAAAAGACTAGGCTTGTATTCACTGGAGTTTAGAAGGATGAGGGGGAATCTTATAGAAACATAAAATTATAAAAGGACTGGACAAGCTAGATGCAGGAAAAATGTTCCCAATGTTGGGCGAGTCCAGAACCAGCGGCCACCGTTCTTAGCTAAAGGGGAGGTCATTTAAGACTGAGTGAAAAAAAAATTTTCACCAGAGAGTTGTGAATTTATGGAATTCCCTGCCGCAGAGGGGCAGTGGAGGCCAAGTCACTGGATGGATTTAAGAGAGAGTTGGACAGAGCTCTAGGGGCTAGTGGAATCAAGGGATATGGGGAGAAGGCAGGCACGGGTTATTGATAGGGGACGAGTGGCCGTGATCACAATGAATGGCGGTGCTGGCTCGAAGGGCCGAATGGCCTCCTCCTGCACCTATTTTCTTTACTTCTATGCTATGCTTCCCCCGAACGCGGGAGGAGAGGAGGAAAGAAGATGACGTTATTGCCTTCCATGGCAGTGGGGAATGTGGCGGGACTGCTGTGGTGGATGTTTATGTCAAATGTTCATGTAGTTGCGTGTCTTGTTGCTTTTTTGGTATGACTGTGGGGCAAACCAGATTCCTTGAATGCTGCAGAACATACTTGGCTAATAAAGTATGATTATGAGTATTTAGCACACTTGCTTCCCACATGTATTCATAATTCATGGAACCACATGGCATAGTTGAAGCCCTTTCAACCCATCAAGCCTTTTCTGGCTCTTCTGAAGACCACAAACCAGATCAATCTCGGAACGATATTCATCCATTGTGTGTGAGTGAAATAAATTGTCCAACGTGGGCATGGTATTGATTTATTGTCATGTCCTGTGATTTAGTGAATCGCTTTGTTTTGAGTGCAATCCAGGATTTTAACAATCCACATGTGATAGTAATGAAAAAAACATTTATGAATGTAATAGGCAGCACAATGGGAAACAGAGCACAAAATACCGTGTTGCAGCTAAGAGGAAAGTGCAGATTTAAAAAGCGCAATGTTGGAATGCTCGTAGATGGGGAGATGGGGAGAGCATCCTTAACTGGAGCTCTGCTCAAGTGTCTGACATCAGCTGGTCTTAAATCTGGTGGTACGTGCTTTCGTGCTTTTGTAACTTCTGCCTGACAGGAGAGTGGAGAAGAGGGAATGACGGTTGTGTGAGTAATTATGTTGGCTGCTTCTCTGAGGCAGTGTGAAGTGGTAAATAGTCAAGTGGGATGGAGAGGCTGGTTTGTCTGAAGGACTGGGCCCACTCCACATTCTCTGCAACTACTGGTGATCTTGGGCAGAATAAAGGGTCTGTCCCACGAATGTGACTTTTCAGCGCCTGTCTTCGACCTTCAAGCTTGAGGGCACTCGCCTGAAAAACCTCGAGCTGGATCGACCGTCAGCAACGAAACCGCGAGCTGGATCGAACCACACACACACACACACCCACACACACACACTACACACACACACACACACACACACACACACCCACACACACCACACACACACACACACACAACACAACACACACCACACACACACACCACACAACCCACTACATCACCCCACCACACACACACACACACACACACACACACACACACACACACCCACACACAAAACACACACACACACACACACACACACACACACACACACACATCACACCCACACACACACACACACAACACACACACACCCACACACCCACACACAACAACACACCCACACACAACCACACACTCCACACCCCACACACACACACACACACCACACACCCACAGCACACACCCCACACACACACACACACACACACACACAACACCTCACACACACAACACCACACACACACACACACCCACACCCACCAAAGGCGGGGCCAGAATGCTGGGGAGCGCTGTCTGAAAATTCACACCCACGATGAACAGGAAGGTAAAAAGACGGCTGCCTTTCATTATCTTCGATTACCTACGATAGCATTAAACGACCTACCTTGACTAAACCTACGAGTAAAAAAATATCGATTTTTTTTCCATGGTGACCTTTTTTTACTCACGGGCATTTTCCAGCATGACACCGCGACCTAGCTGAGGCCTCGAGTACGCGGGGACTACTCTCGAGCATGAAGGAGAGTTACAAAGACCTCCTAGGACCTTGTGTCAACCATGCTGCGAGTATGAGTCGAGGGCAAACTCTTCTAAACTCACGAATTAGGTCGCCGCTGTGGAACAGGCCCTTAATTGCCATATCGAGCTGGGATGCATCTGGGTAGGGATGCTTTCCACAGAAATTGGAAAGAGCCATTTGAGACATGCCAAATTCCCGCAGCTATCTGAGGATGTAGGGGCGTGGATGCGCTTTCTTGGCTGTACCGCAATGTGTTGGGACCATGTCAAATTGTTTGTGATATTTTGCCTGAGAACTTGAAGCTCTCGATCATCTCAACTTCATCATTGATGTAGACTGGGTCATGTTCTCTATTCCACCTCCTGCAGTCGATGACTAGCTCCTTTGTTTTTCTGTCACCGAGGGAGAGAATGTAAGTGGAGTCAGTTTCAGGCCTGAAGCTGGAGATTGTGAAGCATGGAAATTAAATGGCCATTGGGAGATGTAAAAGGAAGACGGCGTTTCCTTTTTAACTGTTCCGTAAGCGGGTTGGGGTTTTCCAGTTAACGTATGCTGTGAATCTGCCTGGAGTATTCCTTCCAGATCGTGTGGCTTGGTTTGAAAAGTGTTGATGATATTTTAAAACTACTGGAACAAACTCCTTGTAGGTCTGGACCACATTGTGGGAACATTCTTTGTAATATAATAGCCCTGTCCCACGGTGCGAGTTCATTCCAAGAGCTCTCCCGAGTTCAAAAGAAAAAATCAAACTCGTGGTAAGCACGGAGAATGAACGTAGCGGGTACGTCGGAGCTCGGGGACGTCTCTTAGTGCTAACGGCAGGTACTCGGAAGACTCGCTAACGGCAGTTAAGCACGGGAAGACAGGTGAAGATTTTTCAACATGTTGAAAAATGTCCACGAGAGCCCCGAGTACCAACGAGCGGCCATTACCGTAAATCTCCGAGTTCGAATCAGGGCAAACTCGGGAGAACCCTTGGAAAGAACACGTACCATGGGACAGGGGTTTAACTCTACAAATTCAATTGTGTCTTGAACGCCCAGTCCTAGGGTATGGCTTCCAACATTCAGTCTGAAGAAGGGATCCGATCCAAACCACCATCTGTTATTTTTCTCCTGAGATGCTGCCTGACCCGCTGAGTTACTCCAGCATTTTGTGTCTATCTCCAGAAAGATGGAGTATCATGTATCCAAAAGTGTTTCTATAGCAGTTGCTATGGGCATTATGAAACCCATTGTCTCTGGTTAATTGCTTTGAATACTTTGCGTTTTATAGTAGGAAGCTTACAACCATGCAGATTCAGTACAACACTGCAGTACAGGAACCATACGGTGCCCTTTCTGTGTCAAACAATGCCAAGTTGAACTAATCTCTTCTGCCAGTACCTGATCCATACATCTCCATTCGCTGCATATCCATGTACCCACCAAAAAGCTTCTTAAAAATCCACTGTTGTTTCTCCCTTCACCGCCTGTGTGTTCCTGGCCCCCAAAACACTTTGCGTTTTTAAAATAAAATCCCGGCAAATCTCCTTTTCACTTTCCTCTCTGTCTTTAAAGCTACGCCCTCTCGTCTTTGATATTTCCTCCATGGGGAGAAGAGAATGTGACTTTACCCGATCTATGACTCTCATAATTATATATATTTCTATCGGGTCTCCCCTCCACATACAACGTTGCAGAGAACAACAGTTTATGTTTGTCTATCCTTTAATCCAGGCCACATTCAACCTCTTCAGGGCCCACTCACTCCAAAGCCTTCATATCTTTCCTCAAATGGGGCGTCCAAAACTACCCACAATACTCCAAATGTCACCTGACCACTTAATTAACTTTGTTACCAGAGTAAGTAATAAAGATGAATATAAAGAATAAATAATTTCCAATGACGAAGGGATGTGAAAATACCCAATGAAGTTTCTAAAACTTGCCATAGATGTCATGAGGGAGAATTAGCTGTTTCTAGATCCTCACGCAACAAGCCAATGCAATTTCTCCAGCAATTTCCTGCTGATTCCGATCATAGAGTTCTCTACTTAAATTAGAGCCTTGCACACATTTGCCATCCAAACCTTCACTTGGTCACTTGCCACGTGACGCACAGTTTCTGCATTTAGTGATTATTATCCTTGTCTAACGTAACCCCTGGAGACGCTGCCACTGACAGGACACGCTGGGTCACCGTGGGCCTCCCTTTCCCTCTCACCTGCTGCAGTTTCCTGCTGTCGGCGCTGGCTTTGTCCGCTCCCCGCTCGACCGCCACCGCTTCCTCCTCCCGTCGCTCTGTCCAACTCGGCCTCTTCCCCAAACTCCCCGCGTCCTCCCCCTCCCCCTCCTCCTCCTCCCACCGAGTTGCCAACATAGTCCACCTCGGAAGCAGCAGCAGGTGAGAGGGGAGGGAGCCCCATGGTGTCCCGTCGTTGGCAGTGGCCTAAAGAAATTTCTGTCCCCAGGGGCAACCGTGTGAACCCCAACAACAGCCGTGTCAACCAGTGAAGAAGGGCTGACTGGTGAAGACCAGTGGTATCGGCGCTTAGACTAAAACTGAAGCGACACAGTGTTGGAGCAACTCAGCAGACTGAATCTGTCTGAAGAAGGGTCTCGACGTCGCTTTTCCTTGTTCTCCAGTGATGCTACCTGACCCGTTGGGTTACTCCAGCACTTTGTGTTTCTTTTGTATTCTAACCAGCATCTGCATTTCTTGGTTTCAACTACATAATGATAATTAATACCTCAGATAGACACAAAATGCTGGAGTAACTCAGATGGACAGGCAACATCTCTGGATAGAAGGAGTGGGTGACGATCGGCTCGAGATCCTCCTTCATAGCTTGATTATAAGGAACGATCAGTAATAACGGTGACCAACACCATGGTCCATTATAACGAGGGTTTACTTTATATTTTTAGTCTTCGGAGATTAGCATTTTCTGGCTCCGATGTGTCTGGAGCCTTGCACCTGATTCGATTCTCTCTGATGTTCAACCTCGGGGTCAATCTCTATTGTGGTCCAAGTTTCTTCTCCTACTTGTCACTATGAATTACTCCAAACAGCTGTCTTCTATTTCTTCCATGCCCTGTCGCTCCAGATTTGTTTTGCTTTAAGTCAGTCCACTATCCCTGTGTCCTCTGCCCGTGTAGGCTTGCAAGGTGTCGTCATGCTAATGTGTGATGTGGAAAACACATAAACCAACCAGCAGGGTGTCTGTGATCCCGAGGCCTGTTTCGACATCAGACAAAATCAGATCGAATTACAGTGGAGCCCTAGACAAGATGGCTGCTGGCCAACGCATGTTACTATCTAGGTGTTACGACTCAGACATGCAAATATATTGGAAAGTGAGCACAAATGCAATAAATGAGAGCACTGGAGAAAGTGTAAAGACTATTCCCAAGAGTGCTTTAAAACAGATCCAGGGCCAGAATTTCTCTTATTCCTTCAGGGAGAAGATACAGGAGCTTTAAAGCCAGGATGTCCAGACTAATGGGGCTGTCCCACTGTACGAGCTAATTCAAGAGTTCTCCCGAGTTTCCCCTGATTCGAACTCGGAGAATTACGGTAATGGCCGCTCGTAGGTACTCGGGGCTCTCGTGGACATTTCTCAACATGTTGAAAAATCTTCACGAGTCTTCCCGAGCTTACCGCGTTTCCCGAGTACCTGCCGTTAGCGTTACGAGCCACTAGGAGACGTCCCCGAGCTCCGACGTACCCGCTACGTACGTTCTACGTGCTTACCACATGTTTGATTTTTTTTTAAACTCGGTAGAGCTCTTGAATTAGCTCGTACAGTGGGACAGGCCCCATTAAGATCAGCACCTTCCCCACTGTTGTTGGACTCCTGAACCAATCCTCGCTTTCACTCTCCCTTCCCTGAACAGCTACTGCACACTTTACCTATTTGATTATTTGTTTATTCACTTTGATGATCTTTGGCTCTAATTATGCTCTGCAATCTTGGACTATTCTGCTGTTTTTCACCCTTAGTTGCATTCATCCTAACTGTAGGTATAATATTTAATTGCAGTCTATGGCAGAAAACTAACCTGAATCTCAACAAGCTATGTATGTATTTTCCGAATATTATTTTGAAAGCACTAAAATACTATGTGAAAAAGTTAGAGAAGAGAAAAAGTTATGATGTTTCCAGTTCCTGTAAAACATTATCTTCCTTATCATTTATATCGGTGTTGTTAAATGCTTGACAGAATGGATCTGGCTTCTTTCTGCTGCCTTTTGATTGAGCTATGCATTGCTTGCTTTCAGTAAACAAGGAGAAAATCCTTGTAAGATGCATCATCAGTCTGAGACTTTGTCTCTGCCTCTCTGTCCACGGGCACTGTGCAATGCTGACCTTTTCTTTATTTCGGATTTGCCGTTTTGTATTGCGTTAGTTCTGGAGATTGTGAGCGTGCTTTTGTGTTGCATTGAAATTTGCTTTCTTTTGGTATCTATCAGATCAAGATCTTGAAACGTCACGGGCGAACGCTGTGCTCCACTGTGCCAGAGAATGCAAGGAGGGAAGCTCAAAGTTTGCTCGTCACAGAAGTAAGTCCCTCGGAGAACAGCGATTAGCCATAATAGCCTTAGCGCTTCACTGACTTGTGGCTATGAATGGCTTAACTCACTCACTGCTGTGAGGCATAGTATTTGTTCCGCTTGGCACCCAATCCAGTGGAGGAACCTAAACTCGACTAAGTCGCCTGACAGGTGTTGTATTTCTGTGAGTGTAGATGATTTTTACGGTTGATCTGGTTGAGGAGTTTGTGGTGTCCAAAGGAATGGACAAGGCAAATGTAGTAAAGCTGCCTCTTCTGTTGGGGGATGGGGTGGGAAAGGTCCAGACTGTAGGGTTACATATAACATAGAGCAGTCTAGAACAGGAACAAGGGTCTCGACCCAAAACGTCACCCATTCTTTCTATCCAGAGATGCTGCCTGTCCCGCTGAGTTATGCCAGCATTTTGTATATATATCTTCTATGTAAGCCAGCATGTGCAGTTCCTTCCTGCACAGGAACTGGCCCTACAGCTGACCATCAGAATCAGAAGCACACTTTATTCACCAAGTATGTTTTGCAACATATACGAGTAATTTCATTGGCCAGGTCAGTCATACAATTAAAAGCAGCGGATCACTCAAAAATACATTTTAACATGAACATCCACCACAGTGATTCCTACACATTCCTCACCGTGATGGAAGGCGAAATAAAGTTCAAGTCCTTTCTGTTCATCCTCGGTCAGGGGTCTGGAGCCCTCCGTTGACAGGACGATCTTGGCTCCCGTAGCCGGCGGGGTTTGGGCGTCGTTTGGGCCCTCCGTGTCGAGGCGATCAGCGCCTGCATCGGGGGGGGGGGGGGGGGGTGTCAGCTCTCTCGCGCCGGGCGATCGAACCTCGCGTCGGGGCTGGTCGAACCTTCCGCGACGTTGGAGCTCCCGACTCGGCCTCTCCCGAGACTGCGAGCCCTTATTGGTAAGTCCACGGTGGTGGCGGTGGGAGCGATCCCAGGCAAGGGATCCGCTCCGACGTTAAGTCCGCGCCCCGCGGTGAACCTCACGACAGTCCGGGGAGGCTTCCAGCTCCAGCGATGGTAGGCCGCAGAGCGCCCAGAGAATGTGATCCAAAAGTGGATCACGTCTCCGGGAAGGTAAGAACTTGAAAAAACGTTTCGCCCGATCTCCTCCCACATAAAACATACAGAAATTGGGGAGGGAACTTTAACACAAAACTTTGACTAAAACAAAAATTTTTTAAAAGAACAGAAAAAAATGTAACAGACTGTGGTGCCGGCAGGGCTTGCCATGTCCCCCGGCGCCTCTGGTGACGGGAGTCAGTCCAAGTCAAGTCAATCAAGTCAAGTTTAATTCATCACATACACAAACGGGATGTGTAGGAAATGAAAAGTGGCAATGCTCAGACTTTGTGCAAAAAACAAACAAACAAACAACCAACAAACTACAAACAGAATCACATGTTCTTTTCATATTAAATATTGTGGCGGTATTGTGGGACAGTAAGTTATTAAGAGGTTAGTCCCTGGGAGATTGGAGTTTACCAGTCCGAATGGCCTCTGAAGAAACTCCTTCTCATTCTCTCCGTTCTCCAATGCAATGGAGGCGTTTGCCTGACCGTAGCAGCTGAACAGTCCGTTGCAGGGGTTGAAGGGGTCTCCCATGATCTTGTTGGCTCTGCAGTTGCGCCTCCTGATGTATATTTCCTGCAGAGGGGCGAGTGCCAGTTCCCATAGTGTGTTCGGACCGAACGCACTCTCTCTGCATGAGCCTTTTTGTGTCCTGGGCAAGCAATTCCCAATCACAGATAGTAATATCCAGACAAGATGCTTTCCACAGCCGTGAGTAGAAGCACTGGGAGATCCTCGGAGACCCCTGAATTTCCTCAATTGCCCTGAGGTGGTAAAGGCGCTGCCTTGCCTTACTCACCAGTGCTTCATCGTGAGATGTTCCTGTCAGATGCCCTCAGAGATGTGGACTCCCAGGTATTTAAAAACAGCTCACCTATCCACAGTAATCCCCATTTATCTTCATGGTGTGTAGTCCTCGGATGATGTCCTTCCTAGAAGTCCACGAACAGCTCCTGTGTTTTTTTTTGATGTTCAGAGGAGCTGTTGGCCTGACACCAGATGCCAGTCAGCCACCTCCTCCCGGTAGGCTTTCTCATCGTTGTCTGAGATCAGAGTCCTACCATCACAGTGCATCAGCAAACTTGATTATCGAGTTGGAGCTGAACCTACCACACAGTCCATGTGAGACGGGAGTACAGTAGGGGCTGCGGACGCAAACCCTTGGGGGATCCTGTGTTCAGGGTGAGGGACTGCGATGTATTCCCTCCCATATTGACTACCTGGGGCCTGGGGGTGAGGAAGTCCAGGGCCCAGGCACACAGGGAGGTGTTGAGCCCTAACTCCAGCAGCTTCTCGGCCAGTCTGGTGGGGACTATCGTGTTGAAGGCTGAACTGAAGTCTATGAACAGCATCCTCACGTAGCCCCCCTTCTGGCTGTCAAGATGGGAGAGAGCGGTGTGCAAAACCTGGGAGACAGCATCGTCCGTGGACGGTATGTTCGGACGGTATGCAAATTGAGGGCTACCGGACGGTAGTCATTCAGACAGGCTGGGGAGGCATTCTTTGGTACAGGTACAATGGTGGATTTTTTGAAGCAGGCAGGGACTATGGACTTTTTTTTTTTAAAGAAGGAACTGCAGATGCTGGAGAATCGAGGGTACACAAAAAGCTGGAGAAACTCAGCGGGTGCAGCAGCATCTAAGAGCGAAGGAGATAGCGCACGTTTCGGTCGAGACCCTTCTTCAGACTGGTCAGGGATCAGGGAACGAAGGGGAGATAGAGACGGACGGTGAATTGTGTGGAGAGATAAGGTGGAGTTAATGGGAATGTGTGTGGGGAGGGAAGGGTGGTGAGATATGCAAAAAAGTATCGGTGATAAAGGAACAAGCCATTGTAAGCTGTTTGTGGTGTGAAAAATGAAGCTGGTGCGACTGGGGTGGGGGAGAGATAGAGATAAGGGAATGCCAGGCCCCAGGGCTGAGGGAGAGTGGGAAGGGGTGGAGACAGCAAGGGTTAACAGAAATGATAAAAAATTCAATATTCAAGCCCAAAGGATGCAGACTCCCCAAGCGGAATATGAGGTGCTGTTCCTCCAGCTTGCGGTGTTGCTCACTCTGGCCGTGGAGGAGGCCCAGGACCGAGAGGTCGGATGTGGAATGGGAGGGGGAGTTGAAGTGCTGAGCCACCGGGAGGTCGGGTTGGTTATTGCGGACCCGCGCGGAGGTGTTCGGCGAAGCGATCGCCAAGCCTCCGCTTGGTCTCACCGATATAGATCATCTGGCATGCGGGGGTTGGAGCGGAGGGGGGATTTTCTCTGTAGACGGTTCTATGATCAATAGATAGAGTTTTTGGTGAGGATGGTTTGTTTTGGTTTTTTAGTATTTGTTTCAGTTTGTTCTTATATTTGTTTTTTCACATGGAAGTTGGGTGAACCTCTAAGAGATATTTTTCGGTTTTTTACTCTTTTTTCGTTGTTCCTGGAAGGACTGTTTCTTGTGAGAGCTGAGGTATATCGCCTTTGAGGAAGTTTGAATTTTAGTTATGGTTTTAGTATATTTGATCTGGGGGGAGGTGAAGGGACAAGTGTTGCATTTCTGCGATTGCAAGGGAAGTGCCCGGGAAGGGGTAGAGTGGGAGGGGAGGGAAAATGGACAAGGGAGTTGCGGAGGGAGCGTCTTTCGGAGGCAGACAGGGGGGGAGATGGGAGATGTGGCGGGTGAGGGGTCACGTTGGAGGTGGCGAAACTGGCGAGGAATATATTGTTGTATTTGCCGGCTGGTGGGGTGAAGGTGAGGAACCAGGGGACTCTGCCCTGTTTGCGAGTGGGGGAAATGGGGAGCGAGGGCAGTGTTGCGGGGTATGGAGGAGACCCTGGTGCGAGCCTCATCAATAGTGGGGAGGGGAATCCCCGTTCTCTGAAGAATTAGGCCATTTGTGATGACCTGGTGTGGAACACCTCATCCTGGAGCAGATGCGGCGTAGACGGAGGAATTGGGAATAGGGGAATGGAGTCCTTACAGGGAAGCAGGGTGGGAGGAAGAGTAGTCCAGGTAGCTGTGGGAGTCCAGTTGGTTTGTAGTGGATGTCGGTCAGGAGCGTATCACCTGCAATAGAGATGGTGAGGTCAAGGAATGGTAGGGAGTGTCGGAAATGTCCAAGTGTATTTGAGTGCCGGATGGAAGGTTGTGGTGAAATGAATGAAGTCAGTCAGTTTTGTGTGTGGGTGCGGAGGTGACACCAAAGCAGTTCGTCGATGAACGGAGGTAAGGTCGGGGATGGGGCCCTGGTACGCCGAGAACAAGAATTGTTCGACGTACCCAAACAAAGAGGCAAGCGTAGCTGGGCCCATGCGTGTCCCCATAGCTACGCCTTGTGTTTGAGGAAATGGAGGAATCAAAAGAGAAGTTATTGAGGGTGAGGACCAACTCTGCTAGGTGGAGGAGGGTGTCAGTGGGCGGGTATGGTTGCTCGCTCTGGTCGAGAAGAACCGGAGGCTTTGAGACCGTCCTGGGGGATGGAGGTTTTGTAGAGTGACTGGACGTCCATGGTAAAGATGAGAGGATGGGGGGCCTGGAGAATGGAATGCACGGAGCCGACGGAGAGAGTGTCTGAGGTGTCGTTGAACATAGGTGGGGAGGGATTTAACAAAGGGGGATAGGATGGCGTCAAGGTATGTGGAAATGTGTTCGGTGGGGCACGAACAGGCAGAGACAATGGGTCTGCCAGGGCAGTCGGGTTTGTGGATTTTGGGGAGAAGGTAAAATCGGGCCGTGCGGGGCTGGGAAACGATGAACTATGGACTTGTCCAGGGAGAGGTTGAATATTGTAGTGAGCAGCTGACCATGATAGCAATATAAAGCAATGTCAACTAATCCCACTTGTCTGCACTTGCCTTGTATTCCTCCATTCCCTGCCTGGTCACGTGAATGTCCAACTGCCATTTACGCCTCTAGTATTTGATATCAGCACCCTGGGGGAAAAAAGACTGACTATATTCACTGTCTAGCCCTCTTATAATTTAATATACTTCTGTCAGGTCACCCCTCAGCCTCTGATGTTCAGAGAAAATAATCCAAGTTTGTCCAACCTTTCCTAATGGCCAATAATGCTCTCGAGACCAGGCAACATCCTGCAACCTCTCCAAAAGCTTCATATTCTCTCTGTGGAGTGGTGACCAGAAATACACACAATACCCAAAATGTCGCCTCACTCAAGTTTTATACAGCCGCAGTGTAACCTCCCTACTCTGATACTCAATTTTCTAACCGATACAGGCAAGCATGCCATCTGCCTCCTCTAGCACCCTGTACATTTGTTTTGTCACTTTCAGGGATCAGCGGACTTGCAGTGTGGTGCCAGGCACCTGTTCCGCACATGGTACGCACGCCAGGAATTTGGACCACTCTCCCCCAAAAGGCTTGGGCGAGAAGGGTGGGTTGGAAATTTGAAAACAAACTTCTTGTTAGGCAAAAAATGAAATGCTACTGATTCAAGTTGATTGGCTGGAGTCAAGGTACTCAATAGTCATAATTAAACTGAATAGAGCTGAATTTCCACATTTACTTACATCAAAGTCTATGCCAGCTCACAAAGCAATCTTATTCTCCACTTATTTTCCCCGTAACCTATTCTTCCCACGTTCCACCCCCCCCCCCCCCCCCCCCCCCCCCCCCCCCCCCCCCCCCCCCCCCCCCCGCGCGTTTAAGATTCACTTATTCATTCGTGTACAGTGGCCAATTAAGTCACCAACCCATCCGACATTGGCATTTGGCAACAAACCAGGCCACTTTGGGGAAACCCATGTGGTCACAGCGAGAGCTTTCAAATTCCACACGGAAAGTGCCGACGGTCAGGACCCAGGTTGCTGAGGTTGTGAGACCGTTGTATTACTAGCAACACCATTTGTCTCTTGGGGTCCCTCTGTTGCCACCTGATCGAATAGTGCTTGAAATTGCTTGTTGAGTTGTATAAAGACTCACTGGTCAAAAGCCAGGAGAATGGCAGACGGCAGCCTATTGAGCTTTATCTGCTTATTTATGTGCATATTGAACTGAACTGTTCTGTATTTCTGCTTACAATACTCTGTCGTGCCACAGCAAAGCAAGAATTTCATTGTCCTCTCTGGGACACATGACCATAAACTCTCTTGACTTGATGGCAAAGTTCAGGAACGTTGGACGACGAGAGATGTTGCGAATTTAGTCAAAAAGAATGAAGAGTATATGTAAGGTTTATGGAGCTGAAATCGGTCGGGAACTTTGCAGAATATGAAAGAAGCTGGAGAGAACTTAAATAATGATTTAAAACGGCAAGATGGGGCCACGAAATGTCCTTGCAGAGTGTGCCAAGGCATTTTATATGTAATATTGTGATTTAGAGGGAAAGTTTATTCCTTTCATTTCAGGAATTACAACAAAATTATGGATTACACTCAAAAGAGTACTTTAGATATTTACAAATTAGAGACTATGTTAAATCAAACACACAGGATTTTAGAAATAGAAAGACAGAAATTTTAGATGAATGTCTAAATAAATATCCGAATACAGAAAAATTAATATCATATATTTATAATATTTTACTGGAAAATGATTTACCAAAGTCGGAAATATATAGGCAAGCATGGGAAAACGAATTAGGACAAACAATTAGTGTAGAAGTATGGAATGAAAGTTGACAACATATACACCACTGCACAAATGCCAGACACTCCTTGATACAATTTAAAGTTTTACATAGATTACACTTTTCGAAATCCAAATTAAACAGAATTTTTTCAAATGTTTCTGCTATATGTGATAAATGTCAGCATTTAGAAGCTAACCTAACGCATTC
Organism: Okamejei kenojei; assembly: GCA_035221665.1. Lineage (NCBI taxonomy): Eukaryota > Metazoa > Chordata > Chondrichthyes > Rajiformes > Rajidae > Okamejei > Okamejei kenojei. The sequence continues at coordinate 112,572,280 of CM069136.1, read as the reverse complement.
ATTCACAAAATGTATAAAAATTACTAATTTTTGGATAGAAATTTTAAGATAATCTCGAAGGTAGTTAATGCAAATCTGATTCCAGACTCAAAATTAATCATATTAGGAATAATAGAAACGGATCAACTACTAACAACACAGCAAATAATTTTTATTGGCTATAGTTTAATAATCGGTAAAAGACTAATACTAAGATTTTGGAAAGGTCCTACATCCCCCACAATCAAAATGTCGGAGACACTTCACCTGGAAAGATTAAGACGTGTCCTTTTGGACAAGCTAGATCAATCCAGAGGAATATGGTCTCCATTTATTGAATACTTAAAGGGTCAAGGAGGTCCGGTTCGAGGCCCTGACTGAAGCCTGAATGAAGGAATAGATGAAGAACTATATACAATAGACCACGGATATATCTCCAATGAAGAATATCTTGCTTTGTACTCCACTCATTTTATCGATTTTCTACTATTTTATTTCTTTTTATTATTTCTCTTTACTATTTTCTTTCTGTTATAAAATAATAAAAAGTATAGAAGTATAAATAAGAACCACTTTAAACTTTAAAAATATTAAGAATGTATGTGACGTATAATATGTTTTTTTCTTTTTTGATTTTATGTTATTCCTTCTTAATATGTATTTACTTCTAATAAAAATATTTTACAAAAAAATAATGATTTAAAACGGTAAGATGGGGCCACGAAAAGTCCTTGCAGAGTGTGCCAAGGCATTTTATATGTAATAATGTGATTTATATGTAATAACAAGAGAGAAGGTAGCACCACTCGGGGACAAAGAAGCGAATTTATCCTGGAGCCAGAGAGAGTGGGCAGGTAGTGAACAAGTACTTTGCATTGGACTAGGTGGTCACCAAGGAAAAGGACATGGAGAATGGTGAGATCAAGGGGAGGTAAGCTGATACTCTGGGGTATGGTGGGATCAAGGAAGTGGGGGTGTTGGGGAACATTCTGGTGGATACATCTCTGGGGCCTGAGAGGGTCAATCCCAAGTTATTGTGAGAGGTGGAGTTTGCTGGGGCCTAGGCAGAGATTTTTGTCTCCGCTTTATTTTTTGTATCCTCTTTAGCCATTGGTGAAGTCTCAGAGGGCTGGAGGATGACCAATTTTGTTCCTTTGTTTAAGTAAAGCAGTAAAGACAAACCAAGAAATTATAGGCCAGGGAATAGGAGTTACGGGTTGGATAGTGTCAGTCTTTTTCACAGGGTGGAAATGTCAAATATTAGAGGACATCGGTTTCAGGTGTGAGGTGGAATGTTCAGAGGAGATGTTTATGGCACATTTGTACACAGAGCGAAGTAGGTTTTGGACGATGCTTCCAGGAGAATTGGTGGAAGCTGATATGACCGCAGCGTTGAAGAGGCATTTGCTCAGGCCCATGAACGGGCAGGTGGGGAACAGAGGGATTTTGATCATGTGTAGGCAGGCAGATGGGAGTGGTTTAAATTGGCATTATGGTCAACATGGACACCATGGGTCAAAGGGCTTGTTCCTGCGCTGTACTAGACTGTTCTATGATCTGAATAGAAACATAGAAACATAGAAATTAGGTGCAGGAGCAGGCCATTCGGCCCTTCGAGCCTGCACCGCCATTCAATATGATCATGGCTGATCATCCAACTCAATATCCTGTACCTGCCTTCTCTCCATACCCTCTGATCCCTTCAGCCACAAGGGCCACATCCAACTCCCTCTTAAATATGGCTAACGAACTGGCCTCAACTACCTTCTGTGGCAGAGAATTCCACAGATTCACCACTCTCTGTGTGAAAAACGATTTTCTCATCTCGGCCCTAAAAGACCTCCACCTTATCCTTAAACTGTGACCCCTTGTCCTGGACTTCCCCAACATCGGGAACAATCTTCCTGCATCTAGCCTGTCCAACCCCTTAAGAATTTTGTAAGTTTCTATGAGATCACCCCTCAATCTTCTAAATTCCAGCGAGTACTTGCCGAGTCTATCCAGTCTTTCTTCATATGGAAGTCGTGCCATCACTGGAATCAGTCTGGTGAACCTTCTCTGTACTCCCTCTATGGCAAGAATGTCTTTCCTCAGATTAGGAGACCAAAACTGTACGCAATACTCCAGGTGTGGCCTCACCAAGACCCTGTACAACTGCAGTAGAACCTCCCTACTCTTGTACTCGAATGTTTGGGGAATTGCCAAGGGAAAGTTTAGATTTTGATTTCTTTCTCGGCAAGTAGGTTTATTTTACGAAAACAGTGGAGGATGTTGTACAGGAAGCAGCAGTGAAGTGTAAAACGGTGATGTTGTTCTAATGCATCAAGTATTTAATGAAACAGTGCTTATAAATCTCTCCGTGATATGCTTGAGAGCAGTGCCGTGTGCTTTGTGATGTCTGTTGTGTAGAAACCAGACCTGGAGACAGAAAACCTGATACAAGGTTCCACTGAAACTCTTTTTATTTTGGCCTGAATCTTTCCTGTTTACCCCACAGCTTTCGTAGTTTGTTTAAATAAAGAGACTGGGGAGGTTTTCGAAGCCGCTTAGCTTTGATCGTTTGGACGGAAGAGAGGTTTGGAGAATTTTAGCCTTTGGGAGTTTCTTGGCTCAGTGGAGGGTGGGAGATTTAGTCGACGTGTTCAAAACTGATACTGCGCGCAGCAGGGATCATTTTCCCTGAGTAGTGAATCAGTTACTGGGAGCAAAGTTCAAAGTCCTGGGTAGAAGAGAAGGGAGTTGCAGGAAGAAATGTGGGGGGCTGGAATGCGATGTCTAAAAGGCTTCTCGAGGCAGATTTTAATTAATCTGACTGGCTGATCCTTTAAAATCTTTTCCCTGTACGGAGGACCTGAGCTTTTCCTCTGTCGGGTCTCCGTTGTCGTTGGGGCCTAGCACCGTGGAGCGGCCTCCAGCCGGACCTGGGGCTCCACGGTGCGGACTACTCACCATCGTGGGGCTGGCCGAGTTCGGAACGGGAGGAGCTGTGGTGGCGCGCTGCTGCTGCCCGACCCCGGAGATTCGGAGGCTCCAGCCGCCGGCCCGGTGGACGGTAACACCGGGAGCTCGCGGGTCCCTGGTGGGAGGCCGCTGTACGGAGCTTCCGCGGAGGCAACTTCTCCCGCCCGAGTTGCGGGGTTGACAATGACCCGGAGCGGGGCCTTACATCGCCCGGCGTGGCTTTAATGGCCGCGGGACTTGCCATCGCCCGCCAGGGGCTTTGACCCAACATCAAGACCCGGAGCGGGGCCTTGCATCGCCCGGCGCGGCCTTAATGGCGTGGCACTTATTTACCATCGCACGCCGGGGGCTTTGACTTTGACCTCGGGGGGAGAATGGGGAGAGCAGGGGAGAGATAAGACTTTGCCTTCCATCACAGTGAGGAGGAGATTCGCTGTGATGGGTGTTTGTGTAAAATGTGTTGGTGTGTGTCTTGGTTCTTTTGTTGTTGCATGACTGCAGAAACCAAATTTCGTTTGAACTTCAATGAGGTTCAAATGGCAATAAACAGTATTGTATTGTATTGTATTGTATTGTATTGAGGAACCTTGCGCTGTTGGCAATTGGAATTATTTTCAGGCAACGACTTCTCACAATGCACAGAAACAGTCCCTTAAACCCATTGTCTGTGCTGACTATCAGACACGGATCTACGCCGATCCCATCAGCCCGCTCTTACTCTCCCCATTTTAGTCATAGAGTTGTATAGTATAGAAACAGGCTGCTTGGCCCAACTTGTCCATGCTGATGGAGATGACCTGTCTCAGCTTGTCCCATTTCCATCGAAACCTTTTCTCTTCATGTGCCTATCTAAGTGTCTTTTCCCACGCCTGTCCCAACTACCTCCTGGCAGCTCGTACAGTTTACTCACCACCTACTGAGTGAAGAGGTTGCCCTTCAGGTTTGCATCAAATCTTGTCCCCTCTCACCTTAAACATGTGTCCTCTTGTTTTTGATTCCCTTACCTTGGTGAAAAGACTGCATTCGCCGTAGCTATTCTCCTCGTGCTGTCATACACGTTACAATCAACTACCCCCCAGTAGCTGCTAACCTACACACGAGAGGCTTTGGGACGTATTTGCAATGCGGGAAGAAAACAGGGCACCCAGGGGAAACCCAGACGATGACGGGGAGAATGTCATGACTGAACCAGGGTCACAGGAGCTGTGAGGTGGCAGCTCTACCAGCTGTATGTACCCCTTGTGCTGGCCAAGCGCGATGGGTCAACTCTCTGCCAGTGCTGTCGATCTTTCTGAATTCAGTCATTCAGTGCTGAAGACTGTCTTGCCTGTTATCATTTAAATCTTTGAGTTACTATTGTGACTAAATTCCAGAGCTGTGATCTGGTATTAGTGCTCTGTCAATAGGTTCACTTCAGTTTTGGCCATTGTCATGACGTTCCTGAAACCTGTTTTGCCACTTCTCCAGAGGGGGTGATAACTTCAAAAACTATTCTTTCAGGTTATTCTGAATCCATAAGACCATAAGATCTTCGGAACAGAATGAGGCTCTTTGGCCCAGTGAGTCTGCTCCAACATTCGATCATGGCTGATCTATTTTCCCCTCTCAACTCCAGTCTCCCTGTAACCTTTCATGGCCTTACTAATCAAGAACCTTTCAATCTCCACTTCACAAATACCCAGTAACTTTGCTTCCACAAATGTATGTGGCAAGATCGCTACTAATGCCTCCACATTCTCTACAGTCACCTCTTTCAGAACTCTGCAGTGTAGTCCATCTAGTCCAGATGACTTGCGTAGGAAGGAACAGCAGATGCTGGTATAAACCGAAGATAGACACAAAAGGCTGGAGTAACTCAGCGGGATAGGCAGCTGCTCCAGCCTTTTGTGTCTATCTTTAGTCCACCTTCAGACCTTTCAGCTTCCCAGCACCTTCCCCTTAGTAATAGCGACTGCACTCACTTTTGACTCTCTTGCATTTCAGGAATGTTGCTGGTGTCTTCCACTGCGAAGACTGACGCACAAAACGTACTCAGTTCGTCTTCCATTCCTCCGTTCTCCATTACTACTGCTCCGGTGTCATTCTCCAGCGTTCCTCTCTCTTTTACTTTTTCTGTAAAAGATTTTGGTGTTTTCTATATATATTGCTGACTCAAAAGTGTCAGCTTCACATTTTATATTTCCTCTGCTTATTGCTTTTTCAGTTGCCTTCTGTTTTTTTTCAAATGCATCCCAACCCTTCAGATTCCTGCTAATCTTTGCCATATTACCATTTGCCTTCTCTTTTGCTTAATGCTATCTTTCACTTCCTTTATCAGCCACAGATCCCCCTTTCTCCCATAGTTACATGAATCAAATCCATTGTCGTCCCGCTCAAAGCAGACCTGTAATGTTTGTGTGCCTGTTCTGTGTCTTCTTAGATAATCTAGTTGAATTAAAAAAAGAGTTGCGAGAGAGATTTTTAATCGTCGTAATCTTGAATGTTGATATAAACATGGCAGCATTCTGGTGTGGCCAAGTAGTGTTGACTGGGAACATCCTGGACAGCACGTGGGATAAACACTGTGAGTTTTCTCAGCCAAATCCTGTGAGCGTTTGATCTTTAAACCCAGGATGCAAGCTGTGTAGGCGACTGTGATTCATGTCCGTGACTAGGAATGTGAGATAACAAAATGATCCCTTCACTTATTTGCAATAGAACCCGTTAGGCTTGAAAAACAAGTTCCATGTTAAAGCTCTTTGCCAGAATTTTAGACCTCTTTGCAGACATCGTGCCTTGAGTCATTAGATGAATCATTTCCGAGGACGTGATGTAGGAATAAGAATACTTTATTGTCACGTGTGAGATTCTTTGCTTGTGTGCACAATGTATACAAATAGCAGCCACCGATGGAGCTGACAGAGTTACAAAGCACGGCAGCTCCTCCTTTTGTCTCCCCCCCCCCCTCCATTGTCCATTGTCCCTTGTTCTCCCCCCACTTCCCGCATGGCGGTCCCCCAGGCCGGGTCTTCCATCGAACTTCCCCTCCCTCCTCACGGTGGTCCTCCACGCTCTCATCAACCGTCGACTGCGGGCCGCCCGCGAGGCTTCACCGCTATCGACGCCCCACTTCACGCCTCCATGGTGCCGACCCGGGCCCCAGCCGCAGGCTCCGTCGGCCCCTTCCCCCGACCCGGGCTTCTATACGGCCGGGCCCTGACCTGGGCCTCTACGCCGCGACCCTGGAGGTCTCGATAAAGGCCTCTGGCCGCGTTCCCAGTCCCCAGCCGCGGAGCCCATCGGGAAGCCTCCTGGCCGCGCAAGGTGGTTAAAGAACCTATACTAGCTCTCAGCGTCGAAGACCTTCTAACATTCGTGCAGTCCACCACTTCAGCCCTGTGGACAGGGGCGGCTGGGGCTTCAGTCTCTGTGGCCAAGGGTTTGGAGTCATGTTCCTGAAGCTCTGCTTCTCTCTCTCTCTCTCTCCTGCAATCCATTGCAAATCCTGTCTCTCGACCAAACCTCTAGGAACGTGCTTCGCTATCTCCATTATGGCTCGGTGTCCGCTGCTTGGTGACAATACCTTGGAAGTTCTTGGCAAGACACAAGTTGCTGGGGGAGCTCAGCAGGTCAGGCAGCATCTGTCGAGGAAAATTGACCCACGGTGTTTTGGATCAAAACCTTCCCTCAAGACCCTGGGGTTGAGGTCCTTAGGATGTTATATTGTGTTGAGATGCCATGTAAATGCAAGGTTGTTGAAGAGGAATGTCTGCCCACAGAATCCAGTCAGATTCCAAATAATTAGAAAGAAAATCCTCTTATTTCCCTTTTGCATCATTAACTCATAGGGACAGCACAGAACAACATAGCATAGACCCTTTGATCCATCAAACGCCCATTTACATGAATCCTACTTTAATAATTCCAATTTTCATTCTCCTCACATTCCCATTAGCTTCCCCCCCCCCCCCCCGACTCTGCCGCTCCCTCACACACTTGGTTTAGTTTTGTTTATTGTCACGTGCACCGAGGTACAGTGAAAAGCTTTTGTTGCCTGCTAAATTGCATGTAGATAGGGTGGTAAAGAAAGCCTTTGGTGTGCTGGCCTTTATAAATCAGAGCATTGAATATAGGAGTAGGGAAAGTAATGTTAAAATTGTACAAGGCATTGGTAAGACCAATTCTGGAGTATGGTGTACAATTTTGGTCGCCTTTATAGGAAGGATGTCAACACAGAGGAGATTTACTAGAATGTTGCCAGGGTTCCAGCAACTATGTTACAGAGAAAGGTTGAACAAGTTAGGTCTTTATTCTTTGGAGCGCAGAAGGTAAAGGGGGACTTTTGAGGTCTTTTAAATGATGAAAGGGATAGACAGAGTTGACGTGGATACGTTTTTCCCATTGAGGGTAGGGAAGATTCAAACAAGAGGGGACATGAGAATTAAGGACAGAGGTAACGTGAGGGGGAACTTCTTTACTCCAGCTTCCAGCAGAAGTGGTGGACAGGATGGATTTTAACGTGAATGGATATTGGGATGGTGACTGGAAGGGCCGAGAGGGCCTGTTTCCTGCTGTAGGAACCAAGGAAGAAACTCGTGCAAACTCCACAAAGAGAGCACCCAAGAACCCAGGTCTCTGATTCCAACCGCAGTCTGCGCCGTGATTCACCTGGAGATTTGGTGAGGCGTGGCTAGTTCTCCCAACAATACTCAATGCACTGAAGGCACTTAGGTTGATTCTAAAACATACGAAGGTAGTTCACAGGAGTGATGAGGATCAAAATTTGACATTAAGGCAACGTAAGGATTTAATCGTACAGTAGCACAGCGGTTAAGTTACTGGGCTAATATCCAGAAGCCAGGACGTTTGATCCAGAGACAAAAGTTCATAACCGACTCCAGCAGCTGGGAAATTTTACATTCGAATAATTGAATAAATCTGGAATAAAAAGCCTTTCTCAGCAATGGTGATCATCAAGCTACTGGATTGTTGTAAAGGCCCATCTGGTCCGCGAACGTCTTTTCCTTCAGGGAATAAAATCTGTCATCCTTACTTTGTCTGGACTGCAGGGTGGTTGAGAACAGACAGGGCCTGCTACCTTGCCAGGAAAACCCTCTTCCCCCATGCAAAGCATCAGTCATAGAAGCCAAGAGGACCGGGTGGGCGTCACAGAGGACTCGGTGATTTACGGACTGTTCCCAGGGACACATTCAGAGGCTGACATCGAGTGCTGCTGGAGGGTCATCAACTCGGTAAAAGACGCCCTTTGGTCTGCCCGAGCATTGTTCACCACCCAGCAGAGCGAGATGTCCGTCAGGGAATGTTGCCGACTGGCCCGCTGCAGACTGCAGGAGTACGTGCTGAGGGACGCACTGAAGCTCGGTGCAGCCAACGCCAAGGCTCGGTGGGGGAGGGCCACAGTCTAAGGTCCTTCCGCTGCTGGACACGGGGGACACGGTATGGTGGAGACGCCCCTCAATATAAGGGAAGGTATCCCACGCCACAGTGGCATGAGTGGGGGACTGATTTGTGGAAATTTGGGGAAAAGAAATGTCTAAACTGTATTGATCTATTGTACAGCCTCCGAAAATGTCGGATGGATTTTCCGCAAGGTTCAATGTATTGTATATATTTATCATTCGAATAAAGTATATTTTGAAATAAAAAAAGGAGGACGGGGTGGGCAGTAGGGAAGCAGAGTGACTCAGTGAGGGGGATCTAAATCACACTTGGGATTTAAGCAGCAGAAGGGATGGCTGCCAGGGATGGAGATAAGACATTTTACCCACATGCATTTGTCTGACAAATGTAGTCTTGGATCAGTTTAACGTGCTTTTTTCGCCCTTTCAATTTAAGGCCAACCGAAATGCTTCATGAGTGATTCTATATCCAGTCCAAGCAATGACTAGTTTATCGCTGTGAAATGGGTGTGTAAATGGGAGATGCGTGTGTAAATGAGAGGTGGGTGTGTAAATGAATGAGTGGTGTGCGAAGCGTTGATTGGTGTGCAAAGGAAATGTTGGTGTGTAAAGGGGAGATCGCTCTTTAAATGGGGATTCACTATCCAGCACTTCAGTAGCGCAGTGCCTTACAGCGCCTGAGACCCAGGTTTGATCCTGACCACTGGTGCTGTCTGTGCAGAGTTTGTACGTTCTCCCTGTGACCGCGTATGTTTTCACTTGGGTGCTCCGGCTTCCTCCCACGTTCCAAAGACATACAGGTGTGTAGGATAGCGCTAGTGTACGGGCATCGCTGGTTGGCGCAGACTAGGTGGGCCAAAGGGCCTGTTTCTGCGCCGTATTTCTAAACTAAACTGGATGTGGAAAGTATCACAACAGTAAGTAAAATCAACAAAACTCTGCCTGCGATCGACTGCTCTTTCAGTGGCGTTTTAGTTGAAGAGGATAGACATGAAATGCTAGAGTAACTCAGCGGGACAGGTAGCATCTCTGGATAGAAGGAATGGGTGACTTTCCGTGTCGAGACCTTCCTTCAGACTTGAAGAAGAGCATTTGCATGATGCACTATTTGTGGTGCTTGTAAAATATTTCTGAGCAGATGCTGAAAGGGCTCAGTGTTCTTAGATGAGGGGGGGGGGGGGGGCAAAGTACAATAATGCTCTAGCAGATCATCCAATAGGGAAATCAGGAATGATCACTTTCCCCAGAGAGCGAGGAGAATGTTGAAAGTACTCCCACAGGGAGAGATCGAGGTGTAGAGATGGGATCAAGGAGAGACTGGATAAACACAAGTGGAAGAGATGGGTGGAATGGACATCCGGTTCCTGGACATCCGGTGGCGCTGTTGCCAGCTGCTTACGCCCACGGTCTGGCTGTCTTTTTTTTATTTTGTTATGTTTAGAGTGTGTTTTTTTTTTGTTTGTTAGCGGGTTTTTTCGGTATTTTATGTGGGGGAAGCGGGTAGGGTAAGGGCGAAACCGTCCTTCGGTCGCTTCCTGGCGATAATGCGGGTATTATCCGAGTCGCATCCTCGCCCCCCCCTCTCTCGCGGCCTACCAGCTGGATTGGTTCCTACCCTCACAGTGGGGAACGTTGGTGCTGCTGTGGAGATGTTTATGTTGTGGACTACTGTGTTTTGTGTTTTTTTAATTTAATTTTTTGTGTATGACTGTAAGAGAAAAATAATTTAGTTGTCTTCATTGAAGACAATGACAGTAAATTAAATCAAATCAAATCAAATCAAATGGGTAGAAAGAAATTATATTGGGAAAGGAGAAAGTGGGGAAAGATTGGTCTGGAGGTGAAACACTGGTATATAGAGCAGATGGCTGAGTAGCCTTCTACGTGATCTAAAAGTGAAGTAAAAAAAGCTTCAATTATCTCTGGAATTGAATTGTTCTGTCTGGGACATATGACAATAAAACCCTCTTGACTTGACTCATGAAGCCTACAGCCCAGTGGGCACGCCTTAGCTGTGGTGTTATGTCTTGGTGCGTTTATTCTTGTACTCTGGCGCTGCGTTTCCAGATAACAATCGTCTCTCGTTGTTCCTCGTGGACTGTTTGTAAATTGCTCGATCATTTCCTGAAGAAGATCGCTGTCAGATCGAGCAGTTGCCTTGGCTTAAACAATTGCTTGAGTGTAAGAAAGTAAGTAATTTTTAATAAAGTTATATCGCACTTTTAAATCAAATCGCGTTGAAGCCAAAGTGCTTTACAGAGAAAATAAATTAGATTTCCATACATCCATATAAAATAGAACAAATAAAAATAAATGCACAGTACACTATAGGATTCAACATGAACATCAACACTTTCCACTGTGAGGGAAGGCACCAAAAAGTCCAGTCCTCCTCCTCCTCCTCCTAGTCCAGTCGGGTCGGGGCCTGTTTGAGGCCTCCGCAGCCAGTCGCCACAACGGCGTCCTGATGTCATAGGCCCACCTGCCGGGAAATGGAACACCGGCGTTGGGTGAAATAGTCCTCAGCGGTTTGGAAATGTGTGGAGCGGCCGCTCCCTCCCCGCAGACCGCAGCACCTGTAGTCCTCAGGCCGCGCTGGTTGGAGCTCCGACTCTGACGATCTCGGATCCCAGGCTCCAGCGGTGTTTTAAATCCAGTGCCGTCTGCAGCTGCACTCCAGAGCTTCCAGCACGGCGACCCGAGTAGGGCATCGCCCGCCCCATCATGGTGTCCCAGCGCTGTGCTGCCACCCAAGCCGTAGTCCCAGCCGGTCCCGGCAGGAAACGCCGCTCCAGTCCGATGGTAGGCCGCACGGAGAGGCCGAAGATGCGCTTCGGAGGAAAAGCGCAGAAGTAAACTTTCCCCTTTCCCCTCCCCCCCACCCGCCACATAAAAGAAAGACCTACAACAAACATTCTGGATCTAACAGGACTAAAAATAAAAATAAAAAAGGGTGACAGGACGGACTGCCATACACAACGGCACCCCACTCTTGCAGTCTGCCATCTTTTGTGTTCCTGATTCAGATGTTTTAGTTGATGTATTTTCATTTTTGGAATGAGGCCGTGATTCTCATGGCCAAGATTTATCGTCTGTTCCTAGGTGACCTTAAGAAGGTGGGGATGAGCAACCACCTTGAACCGCTGCCTCCATGCTGATGAAGATGCCCAGCACACTGACAATGCTGAACGATCATTGATACATTTCCAGGTCAGGATGACATTTGTCTTTCAGATGGTGGTGTTCACCTGAACCTGTTGCCTTATCCTTTTAGGGGGTAGATGTAGAGGGTTTGGGAGGAGTTGTCGGAGTATCCTCGGCAAATAACTGCAGTCACTGGACGATTGACAACGGAACAAATATCTCAGATGAAGAGGCTCAAGAAACGTCCCCGTTTCATTTTCCAGATTCAGGCGGTTTTCCTGCATAAAAGAAAGCCTTTGGTGTGCTGGCCTTTATAAATCAGAGCATTGAATATAGGAGTAGGGAAGTAATGTTAAAATTGTACAAGGCATTGGTAAGACCAATTCTGGAGTATGGTGTACAATTTTGGTCGCCTAGTTATAGGAAGGATGTCAACAAAATAGAGAGAGTACAGAGGAGATTTACTAGAATGTTGCCAGGGTTCCAGCAACTATGTTACAGAGAAAGGTTGAACAAGTTAGGTCTTTATTCTTTGGAGCGCAGAAGGTTAAGGGGGGACTTGATTGAGGTCTTTAAAATGATGAAAGGGATAGACAGAGTTGACGTGGATAAGTTTTTCCCATTGAGGGTAGGGAAGATTCAAACAAGAGGGCATGACATGAGAATTAAGGGACGGAAGTTTCGGGGTAACGTGAGGGGGAACTTCTTTACTCAGAGGGTGGTGGCTGTGTGGAATGAGCTTCCAGCAGAAGTGGTGGAGGCAGGATCGATTTTAACATTTAAGAGTAAAGTGGATAGGTATATGGACGTGAAGGGAATGGAGGGGTATGGTCTGAGTGCAGGTAGATGGGACTAGGGGAAAACAAATGGTCGGCACGGACTGGAAGGCCGAGAGGGCCTGTTTCCGTGCTGTAATTGTTATATGGTTATGTGGTTAAATCAAATAGGATGTGCGTAAATAGATTGTTGATGGTCCATGCGGACTAGGTGGGTCTGTTTTGTGCTGTAACAGCCGGCGTGATATCAGTGTCGCCAAAAGATTTTGAACATTTCAAAATCCAGCGACGACAAAAGAAATGTTGTGACACTTGAAAAAACACCGTGCGTCATCCGTCGTCATGGCCGCATCGCTCCACGAATTGTTCGGTGACTTGATATGTCCGTCAATGATGCCGGCAGTTGCCGGAGAAATCGTCAAGTAGGACAGGCCCTTAACTCTAAAAGGTCTGTCCCACCAGCGTGCGACTGCATGCGTCTGACGCAACCAAACGTGGTCGCTTGAGGCGTATGGCCTCGCGGGGGCGGCCCCAATTCGAACCGCGCAGGCGTATGGAGTTGTGCGGGGCTGGTCCCGACAACATACTCACCAATCAGCTGGGCAGGAGGCTGGCCGACTGAATTTGGATGTCGCACGGCGTCGGGTGGTGATGTCATCACACAACGGCACGCCGGGCGGTGATGTCATCACGCAACGCCACGCGCTAGGCGTACGCCGTCAAGACGCTGCGTACGTCGAGACGCTCAATGCGACTCAATGGGACAGAATTGAAGGGTGTTAATATGAATGTTTTTTTGGACTGTGTTACATAGGAAATAGCACAAGGAGTCATGTTGCCCCTCAAGCTTACTTCACCGTTCAATTGATTATGATAGAATCATATCATAACTTGAATCAAGTTCATTTTCCGACCTGATCCCCAGATCTTTCGTTCATCTCATCTCCAAAAATCAGTCTAACGAAGCCTTCAACACACAGAGTAGTTGTAGAAATGTTTCATTTTCGCAGTTCTCAATAATTGACCCCCAGCCGTGGGAAATTGCCTATCAACATCTCCCAGAAGCTCCTGTGTGTCAATAGTATTACCTCCTTCCATGAAGGAAATCAATGGATCTGCAGTGTTGTTGGGACTCAACGCTTTTCAGTTGTGGGTCACATTGAAGTATTCAACATCTGGGGAAATCTTGCTGGTAATAAATCACTGTTTAAAGATTTTACAACCATCTTTGAGCCCATTATGTTAGACACGTACTTGCAATATTGAGATTTCTGGATTAAAGTTGGAAATATTCATTTGTTCTCACAATAGGAGTTTTATCCGACAAACAGCAAGCCCTCTTTCATTTCAAAATATGTTTTATTCTATGAAAAAATCTAAAATGTATAAATACAGAATGTTCAGATCAACATTTTCGTAACAAGTAATTCTATTAAGTAAGTAAGTTTATTGGCCAAGTGTTCACATACAAGGAATTTGCCTTGGTGCTCCGCCCACAACTAACAACATGACATACAGTGACAGTTATGAATGACTCAGAAAACACTAAACATTAATAATAATAAAACATTAATGATAAAACACCATTGACCAAGCATGTGAACCAACAAAATACCAGATCAAAGGGAGGCTACAGATTTTTGGCTGTTGAGTAGAGCAACTACTCGTGGATAAAAACTGTTTTTATGTCTGCCTGTGGCAGCTTTGACAGTCCGGAGTCGCCTTCCAGAGGGAAGTGATTCAAAGAGTTTGTGGCCAGGGTGGGAGGGGTCAGAGATGATCTTGCCCGCTCGCTTCCTGGCCCTTGCAGTGTACAGTTCATCAATGGAGGGAAGGTTGCAGCCAATAACCTTCTCTGCTGATCGGACGATTCGCTGCAGCCTCCAGGTGTCATGCTTGGGGGCTGAGCCAAACCAGACCATGATGGAGAAGGTGAGGACAGACTAACATAGAAACATAGAAACATAGAAATTAGGTACAGGAGTAGGCCATTCAGCCCTTCGAGCCTGCACCGCCATTCAATATGATCATGGCTGATCATCCAACTCAGTATCCCGTACCTGCCTTCTCTCCATACCCTCTGATCCCCTTAGCCACAAGGGCCACATCCAACTCACTCTTAAATATAGCCAATGAACTGGCCTCAACTACCCTCTGTGGCAGAGAGTTCCAGAGACTCACCACTCTCTGTGTGAAAAAAGTCTTTCTCATCTCGGTCTTAAAGGATTTCCCCCTTATCCTTAAGCTGTGACCCCTTGTCCTGGACTTCCCCAACATCGGGAACAATCTTCCTGCATCTAGCCTGTCCAATCCCTTAAGAATTTTGTAAGTTTCTATAAGATCCCCTCTCAATCTCCTAAATTCCAGAGAGTATAAAACCGAGTCTATCCAGTCTTTCTTCATAAGACAGTCCTGACATCACAGGAATCAGTCTGGTGAACCTTCTCTGCACTCCCTCTATGGCAATAATGTCCTTCCTTAGATTTGGAGACCAAAACTGTACGCAATACTCCAGGTGTGGTCTCACCAAGACCCTGTACAACTGAAGTAGAACCTCCCTGCTCCTGTACTCAAATCCTTTTGCTATGAAAGCTAACATACCATTCGCTTTTTTCACTGCCTGCTGCACCTGCATGCCTACTTTCAATGACTGGTGTACCATGACACCCAGGTCTCGCTGCATCTCCCCTTTTCCCAATCGGCCACCATTTAAATAATAGTCTGCTTTCCTGTTTTTGCCACCAAAGTGGATAACCTCACACGATGACTCTACGATGGCCGTGTAGAATTGGACCATCATTGCCTGGGGCAGATTGTGTTTCCTCAGCTGCCGCAGGAAGTACTTCCCCTGTTGTGCCTTTTTGACTGTGGAGTCGATGGTAGCCCCCACTTAAGGTCCTTGAAGTGGGGGGGGGGGGTTACGCTCATTAGTCAGTTAACACCTATTTATAATTTAGAGTAAATAGTTCACGGGGCTCTATCAGGAATGGGAAGGCACTGTGGCGCTGTAGGGTAGAGCCACTTCTTTGCGGCTTTGGACACCCAGGTTCAATCCTGACCTTGGCTACTGTCTGCGTGGAGTTTGCTCGTTCTCGCTGTGACTGTGTAGTTTTACTTTGGTTTGTTCCCACATCACAAATTTGCGTGGGTTGGCAGATTAATTGTCTCCCGTAAATTGTCCCTAATGGGGAATGTGGGGCAAATACAAATTGGGATTAATGTAGGGTTCGTGTAAATGGCTGATTGATGGGTGATATGGACTTAGCAGGCTGAAGGGCCTGTGATGATGCTGCATCTCTCGATGATTCAACAATTGTGACAAATTTTAATTAATATGAAATAGCAGGAAGGCAAAGAACCGTGGGTCGTCAAGAGTTATTGTCATATGTCCCAGATAGGACAATGAAATTCTTGCTTGCTGCGGCACAACAGAATATTGAAGGCATAGATACAGATCAGATCAGTATGTCCATATACCATAGAATATATATATACACACATAAATAAACAGATAAAGTGCAATAGGCTGTTATAGTTCAGAGTTTGTTTGAAGTTGTGTTTAATAGTCAGATGGCTGTGGGGAAGAAGCTGTTCCTGAACCTGGATGTCGCAGATTTCAGGCTCCTGTACCTTCTACCTGATGGCAGCAGGGAGATGAGTGTGTGGCCAGGATGGTGTGGGTCCTTGATGATGCTGCCAGCCTTTTTGAGGCAGCGACTGTGATAGATCCCCTCGATGATAGGGAGGTCAGAGCCGATGATGGACTGGGCAGTGGTTACAACTTTTTGCAGTCTTTTCTGCTCCTGGATGCTCAGGTTGCCGTACCAAGCCACGATGCAACCGGTCAGCATGCTCTCTACTGTGCACCTGTAGACGTTCGAGAGAGTCCTCCTTGACATACTGACTCTCCGTAATCTTCTCAGGAAGTAGAGGCGCTGATGTGCTTTCTTTGTGGTTGCATCAGTGTTCTCGGACCAGGAGAGATCTTCAGAAATATGCACGCCCAGGAATTTGAAGCTCTTGACCCTTTCCACCATCGACCCGTTGATATAAACGGGACTGTGGGTCCCCATCCTACCCCTTCCGAAGTCCTCAATCAGTTCCTTGGTTTTGCTGGTGTTGAGGGCCAGGTTATTGTGCTGGCACCATATGGACAGTCGCTCGATCTCTCTTCTATACTCTGACTCATCCCCATCAGTGATACGTCCCACAACAGATGATGGAGTTCGCACTATGTCCGGCTGCGCAGTCATGAGTATAGAGTGAGTACAATAATTGCAAGAGAGACATTGGAACAGAGATTTATATTTCTGTCGTGCCTTCCAGAACATTGCTAAGTGCTTTGCGACTAAGTACTATTGTAAGGCAGGATGTGCGGAAGCCAATCTATGTATGTCAAGAACCAACAGAGAGACATGGGTTCGAATGTGTTGAGATCAGCTGTTTCTGAAATATTGATATAAAGTCGAGTTTATTTTTTGGCTTAGTTTAGTTTAGAAATACAGTGTGGAAACGGCCCCTTCGGTCCACACCGCATAACAATCATCCCGTACGCTCTAAAGACAATTTGATGAAGCCAATTAACCTACAAACCCGCACGTCTTTGGAATATCGGAGGAACTAGGAACACCCACGCGGTCACAGGGAGAACACGAAAACTCCACACAGACAGCACCCGTAGTTGGAATTGAACCGGGGTCTCTGGCCCTCTAAGGCAGCAACGCTACCACTGCGCCGCCCAAGTGGTCTCAGAACTCTGGAGATAACCCTTTTGCTGCACTTTGAAATAATTGTGGCTAATTTCCAGGCGTACTAAAGTAATTAACTCTTCATCCCCTCTGACCAGGAGCCGATGAAGGTGGACAAGCGCGAGAATTGCCAGCAGTGTTGAAGCGGGTGTAAAAGAGGATGTGTCGGAGCAAATGGCAACAGACTAGTGTTTAAAACAAATCTTTTCTTTATTGATTCACTTTGATGCATGTTACTGCCTAGAATGTGTTTCAACATGGGATATTCCTTAACCAGAGGTCCATGCTTTATTGATGTAAGTGGTTGAAGGAAGAGCGAGGAAGGATAAACTGTAGGATGAGGTGGAAGGGTAGTAAGAGGGTTTGGAAAGGGCCAAATGTCTGCATTCTTGATTATCGAGATTCAAACTCTATAATCAAGTTTGCTGATGACACTGTGGTGGTGGGCCTGATCAGACAACGATCAGAGGGCCTACCGGGAGGAGGTGGCTGATCTGGCACTCTGGTGTCAGGACAACAGCCTCCTCTTGAATGTCACAAAAACTAAGGAGCTGATCGTGGACTTTAGGAGGGCACGTCATCCGAGGACGTACACGCCACTGGAGATAAATGGGGAGACTGTGGATAGGGTGAGCTGCTTTAAATACCTGGGAGTCCACATCTCTGAGGATCTGACATGGACAACACAAGCTGCAGCACTGGTGAGTAAGGCAAGGCAGTGCCTTTACCACCTCAGGCAATTGAGGAAATTCAGAGTGTCTCCGAGGATCCTCCAGTGCTTCTACTCAGCGGCTGTGGAAAGCATCTTGTCCGGAAACATCACGATTTGGTTTGGGAACTGCTCTGCCCAGGACAAGAAGGCTCTGCGGAGAGTAGTGCGTTCGGCCGAACACACTATGGGAACTTCACTCGCCCCTCTGCAGGACCTATACATCAGGAGGTGCAACTGCAGAGCTAACAAGATCATGGGGGGACCCCTTCACACCCCTGCAACGGACTGTTCCAGCTGCTACGGTCAGGCAAACGCCTCCGTTGCCATGCTGTGAGAACGGAGAGGATGAGAAGGAGTTTCTTCCCAGAGGCCATTCGGACTGTAAACTCCTATCTCACCAGGGACTAACGTACTGTGCCATTCTACTGTTGTGTGGCGTCTTTTTTAAATTGCTGTTTTTTTCTTTTTTTTTCCTCCCACAAATATGTAATATGTGAATATGTGATTCTGTTCCATTATGTTTTGTAGTTTTTTTACACAGTCCGCGAGCATTGCCACTTTCCACTTCACTGCACATCTCGTATGCGTATGTGACGAATAAACGTGACGATGTTATGTGCAGTATTTACCGTTACTTTCCTCCTTCCTTGCAGTGTATCAAGACCTACAACTCTGACTGGTACCTCATTCACTACAGATATGAGGACTACTCCGGAGACTTCAGGAAGCTGCCAAAGTGAGTGGGCTGTCTTCTTGCTGATGCACCGTTGAAACGCTGTGGAGTGAAACCTTTCCACTCTAAAAATAAAGCCACATATTCACAGCTGTGTTTGGAAGTCGTGATAAAGTTAACACGCGGCGTTCTGTCAGATTTTCTGGTTGCATGGTTAATAAACACTGTTGGAGGCATTTTGGGTGGAAAGGATGAGTGCAGAACGATGATGGGGAGTAAATAGTTTGCTATGATCTTCTTGAAGAGCAGAACAAGGCCAAGAGCAGAGCAGATGCAAGGGTTGAAGGCCTCCTTCTGTTCCTTAGGATTCACACCCATTACAGTCAAGTACTGAATTCATGAAGAACATTGACATAAGGGTTTAGGGGATGAGAGGTTTGGTAAAGCACCAATCATTGTGCATTTAGCTACACCCCAATTTAGCAGAATTATTGGAAATGGTGGAAGTAATTAATTCAGGAAAACATTACTACATATTTGCCCATATATAAAGTTGTTAAATCATAAACAACTTCAAAATGTATAATGTGTAGGATGGAACTGCAGATGCAGATGCTAGGCATTCATAGCAAAAGGATTTGAGTACAGGAGCAGGGAGGTTCTACTGCAGTTGTACAGGGTCCTGGTGAGGCCACACCTGGAGTATTGCATACAGTTTTGGTCCCCAAATCTGAGGAAAGACATTCTTGCCATAGAGGGAGTACAGAGAAGGTTCACCAGACTGATTCCTGGGATGGCAGGACTTCCATATGAAGAAAGACTGGATAGACTCAGCTTGTACTCGCTAGAATTTAGAAGATTGAGGGGTGATCTCATAGAGACTTACAAAATTCTTAAGGGGTTGGACAGGCTAGATGCAGGAAGATTGTTCCCGATGTTGGGGAAGTTCAGGACAAGGGGTCACAGTTTAAGGATAAGGGGGAAGTCTTTTAGGACCGAGATGAGAAAATCGTTTTTCACACAGAGAGTGGTGAGTCTGTGGAATTCGCTGCCACAGAAGGTAGTTGAGGCCAGTTCGTTGGCCATATTTAAGAGGGAGTTAGATGTGGCCCTTGTGGCTGAAGGGATCAGGGGTTATGGAGAGAAGGCAGGTACGGGATACTGAGTTGGATGATCAGCCATGATCATATTGAATGGCGGTGCAGGCTCGAAGGGCCGAATGGCCTGCTCCTGCACCTAATTTCTATGTTTCTATGTTTCTATGCTGGTTTACACCAAAGATAGACACAAAATGCTGGAGTAACTCAGTGGGTCAGGCAGCATCTCTAGAGAAAAGGAATAGGTGACTTTTTGGTTTAAACCCCTTTTTCGGGCCTAGAGTCTGAATAGAAATGTTTCAGGGCTGGAAAAGAAATAAACCCAACAAGCAGATTCCATTTCATGGGTTTCTATGGCACTGGGGCTTGGAGGATATAGCTGAGTGAAGCACGTTCCAATCGATCCTCTACACTCAGTTGCCCTGTATTCCTTCCTTAGCTGAGTGGGTCATACTCTTACCTTGAATCAGAAGGTGTCTGGTTCAAGTCCTACTCTAAATCTTGAATACAAGGGTAGAGATTTGATGCTGTCGAACAGCACAGAGGGTGTGATGTTCTGCCAGTGATGCTCCCCTTAAGGTAGGATACGTCAGGTGGTGACTGGCAATTTTGGAATAACAGCAGTAGCGTTCTTCCCAGTGCCCTGGAAGCAGGATATGGTTCCTGGTTTTTGGGACCTGGTCGTGCATTTTGGTGGCGTTTTTTTGTACACTGCTCCAGGAATACCGTCTTTTGGTTGCGATGCACCTGCGGATGACGGCTGGCCCTGAAAGTCGCTGTGGAAATATTCAATCTTTCTTGCAGCTGCTGTTGAGGAAAACTCTTGTTTTCTTTCTTCACAGCAAAACTCCAAGACCAGAGAAGCTTCCTGTCCACGTGTTTGAAGTCGATGAGGACGTTGACAAAGACGAGGTGATTATCACTGTCTCTCCTCCCTCGCAAGTCAAATGTGTGTTGGGGGGGAGGGGGGCGAGTAAAGTGCATTGTGGAGCCAGCTTAATTCCAGCAAGCGACTGTCTCGACCAACTTTTCCATCCTTCCCTCCTGGAATTGGGGATAAGGCGATGGCCATTCAGACTGAGATGGGAAGGCCTGTCTTCACTCAGAGATGTTGACCTCTATATTGTGATGCAAGGCAAACTTGGTCATGGAATGTACACAACTGGAATTTGGGGCCGAGGGAAGGGACGGTTATTGAGATTGAGTGGGCAAGTGGACACGTTCGATGGTCAGCCACACCACTACAGAATAGCAGAGTGGGATTGAACGTGGAATAATTTTCCCAAGTCTTGTGTCGGCAGGTTTTTAAGGATAAGGGGGAAGTCTTTTAGGACCGAGATGAGAAAGACATTTTTCACACGGAGAGTGGTGAGTCTGTGGAATTCTCTGCCACAGAAGGTAGTTGAGGCCAGTTCATTGGCTATATTTAAGAGGGAGTTAGATGTGGCCCTTGTGGCTGAAGGGATCAGGGGGTATGGAGAGAAGGCAGGTACAGGATACTGAGTTGGATGATCAGCCATGATCATATTGAATGGCGGTGCAGGCTCGAAGGGCCGAATGGCCTGCTCCTGCACCTATTTTCTATGTTTCTATATCTCTATGGCAGTAGACGCCAGTGAGAAAAGTTAGGTAGCAGGCTTACTCACTGAAATGTTGGACCAATTCCTCTAAGGAGTGGCCCATTGTAGATTTCTTACACCGTTCGGCTCACTAACTGGGAAAGGGAAGGGGAGATGGAACTTTGAAGGTAGGCCAGAGTTGAACATCAATGGACCCAGCACCGATCCCTGAGTGACAGCACTGGTCACCTGGAAAAACTACCTTCCACCACCATTCCTATCATAAAGCCAATTTTATGTCCAGTTACAGGGTCTACATTCAGATCCCTCTGGATCTCGTGATGTTCCCTTCCAGCCTACCATGTTGAATCTTATCAAAGGCCCAGCTGGTCCATAAAGGGAACATCTACAGCCCTGGCCTCATCAACGTTCTTCGTTACTTACTCAAAAAAACCCATTCAAATTAATTGGACATGGATCTCCCACATACTTTCAGATGGTGACTATCTTCAATCAATACCTGTCTTTCCAAATGCATGTACATCTTATCCCTTAGAATCCTCGCCAGTAACTTGCCTACCTGAGGCGTTACGTTTACTGGATTCCATTTGCAGCCTTCCTGAAAGAAGGCACAACATTAGCCAAACTCAAGTCTTCCAATGCCATGTCTGTGTCTAAAGATGATTCCTTTTTTTCAGCCATGTCTCCTGCAGTTTCTTCTCTAGCTTCCCACAGAGCCCTTGGATATACCTGATCATATGATCAAGCCCGGAAGGTTTATCTACCTTCACATGTTTTGGGATTACAGCACCTCCTAAACTCTAATATGGACCATTCTCAAGGCATCATCATTCACTTTCCCTTATCTTCATCTCTTTCTCCAAGGTAAAACAGAGGACAATAGACAATAGGTGCAGGAGTAGGCCATTTGGGCCTTTGAGCCAGCACCATCATTCCATGTGATCATGGCTGATCATCCCCAATCAGTATCCCGTTCCTGCCTTCTCCCCATATCCCCTGACTCCGCTATTTTTAAGAGCCCTATCTAGCTCTCTCTTGAAAGCATCCAGAGATCCTGCCTCCACCGCCCCCTGAGGCTGAGAATTCCACAGACTCACCACTCTCTGTGAGAAAAAGTGTTTCCTCATCTCCGTTCTAAATGGCTTACTCATTATTCTTAAAATGTGGCCCCTGGTTCTAGACTCCCCCAACATCGGGAACATGTTTCCTGCCTCTAGCGTGTCCAAGCCCTTAACTATCTTATATGTTTCAATGAGATATCCTCTCATCCTTCTAAACTCCAGAGCGTACAAACCCAGCTGCTCCATTCTCTCAGCATAAGACAGTCCCGCCACCCCGGGAATTAACCTTGTAAACCTACGCTGCACTCCCTCAATAGCAAGAATGTCCTTCCTCAAATTAGGGCACCAAAACTGCACACAATACTCCAGGTGTGGTCTCACTAGGGCTCTGTACAACTGCAGAAGAACCTCTTTGCTCCAATATTTGATTCCTCTTGTAATAAAGGCCAACATGCCATTCGCTTTCTTCATTGCCTGCTGTACCTGCATGCTTACTTTCATAGACTGATGAACACGGACCCCCAGATCCCGTTGTACTTCCCCTTTTCCCAACTTGATGCCATTTAGATAGTAATCTGCCTTCCCGTTTTTGCTACCAAAGTGGATAACCTCACATTTATCCGCCTTAAACTTCATCTGCCATGCATCTGCCCACTCCCCCAACCAGTCGAAGTCACCCTGCATTCGCATAGCATCCTCCGCACAGTTCACACTGCCACCCAGCTTTGTGTCATCTGCAAATTTGCTAAATGTTCGTTGAGGATTTTGCCCATCTCCTTCCTCCTCCACTTTGGTTTCTGAGGAATCCTATTCTCCCTTTAGTTACCCTTTGTTCCATAACATTCGTAATAAAGTAATCTGCTGAGTACATTTTCTGCTTGAATACTGCTCATGAATTTGACAATGAGAAATGGCAGTATTTTAATGTCCTTGCCAATCATTTGGCATTTAAGTTTCTAATCAAAATAGCTAAAGGAACACTAGCTTTTAGCCCCAGATACCAGAGGTGATAGCTATACAATGTGAGGCCACTCCTGGGGCACTGAGTTCTGGGCATCGCACCATAGCAGGAATGAATTGACATACAGAGTGGATTCATAGAATGATTACAGGACAGCAGGGGTGACCATTTCTGATAAATATTTGTATGAACTTAGCCTTTAGATTAAGTTCCCAAAACCCAAGATCCATCTTCTCTGTAATCGGCCAAGATGGTTTTCTCCCCTAATAATACTCCTTAATTTGGATTTTAAAATGCTGAGGTTGACTTCAAAGTTATTGGATGGGATTATTAGGGCAATATGGTGGCACATTTATAACAGTGGGGTTAGTGAGGCAGGTTGGTGAATGGTGTGAGCTTCGTGGCTCAGTAGCTCCAACCTCGAGTGAATCCAAGTGAGACGCAGAGTTTGTTTATGAAAATTGTCCTCTGGCATGAAGCCCTAAAGCAACTGGAGCACCTGAGTTTGCAGTGTTTGAATGTGGAATGCATGCTTTACGTTCCTGTTGAGGAGTTTCCCTAAGATTTTAAAGTTGTGAAATAATTGTGAGAATTGGTATTCATACTGTTACAATTGCATTTCCCTGTAACAGGATACAGCATCCCTGGGGTCACAGAAAGGAGGCATAACAAAGCAGGGATGGCTGCATAAGGGAAATATGAACAGTGCAATCAGTGTTACCATGCGGGTAAGAATTTGCATTTAAGCTCCGTTTTGTCATTTTAAATTGATCTTTCGTGTTTTCAAATTTCGTTATGGCCAGTAACATTAAATGAATCAGTTCAGTAGTTCAGTAAATTTGAGTAATGTTATGTTCTATGTTCTAGTGCAGGTCATGGGTAGGAGTACCTTCTGATATTTCCCTTGTGAATAACACCTATAAATGGTTGTCATCAGTTTAAAATGAACTTGCTGTGCACATGTTGGCTACCACAACAGTGACTGCTCATCAGTCAGATAGCGTGAACAGGAAATGTATTTGGGGACTTCTGAGGATGTGTAAATACATGTTTATCTTTCATCCTGTGGATTGAGAGAGGCAGAACATCCAGTCTAGATTCATTGTGCCAAGGACCTTGACATGGGCCAATCACAGGCAGATGGGAGTAGTGGGGAGAAGGCAGGAGAACGGGGTTAGGAAGGAGAGATTGATCAGCCATGATTGGATGGCGGAGTAGACTTGATGGGCCGAATGGCCTAATTGTGCTCCTGTCACTTATGTCCTAATCTGAGGAAAGACATTCTTGCCATAGAGGGAGTACAGAGAAGGTTCACCAGACTGATTCCTGGGATGGCACGACTTCCATATGAAGAAAGACTGGATAGACTCGGCTTGTACTTGCTAGAATTTGGAAGATTGAGGGGGGATCTTATAGAAACTTACATAATTCTTAAGGGGTTGGACAGGCTAGATGCAGGTAGATTGTTCCCGATGTTGGGGAAGTCCAGAACACGGGGTCACAGTTTAAGGATAAGGGGCAAGTCTTTTAGGACCGAGATGATCCCATACTGGGATCAACAATTGTTCATCCCAGTATGGCAAAAGAATAAATCAGGGAAGGTGGCGCATCCGTGGATAACGAGGGAAATCAGGGATAATATCAAAGAAAAAGATGAAGCGTACAAATTAGCCAGAAAAAGCAGCCTACCAGAGGACTGGGAGAAATTCAGAGACCAACAGAGGAGGACAAAGGGCTTAATTAGGAAAGGGAAAATGGAGTATGAAAGAAAACTGGCAGGAAACATAAAAACTGACTGCAAAGGTTTTTATCGATATGTGAAGCGCAAAAGATTAGTTAAAACAAATGTAGGTCCCTTGCAGTCAGAAACGGGCGAATTGATCATGGGGAACAAGGACATGGCAGACCAATTGAATAACTACTTTGGTTCTGTCTTCACTAAGGAAGACATAAATAATTTGCCGGAAATAGCAGGGGATCGCGGGTCAAATGAGATGGAGGAAATGAGTGAAATCCAGGTTAGCCGGAAAGTGGTGTTAGGTAAATTGAATGGATTAAAGGCCGATAAATCCCCAGGGCCAGATAGGCTGCATCCCCGGGTACTTAAGGAAGTAGCCCCAGAAATAGCAGATGCCTTAGTGATAATTTTTCAAAACTCTTTAGATTCTGGAGTAGTTCCTGAGGATTGGAGGGTACCTAATGTAACCCCACTTTTTAAAAGGGAGGGAGAGCGAAAACGGGGAATTACAGATCAGTTAGTCTAACATCGGTAGTGGGGAAACTGCTAGAGTCAATTATTAAAGATGGGATAGCAGCGCATTTGGAAAGTGGTGAAATCATTGGACAAAGTCAGCATGGATTTACGAAGGGTAAATCATGTCTGACGAATCTTATTGAATTTTTTGAGGATGTAACTAGTAGAGTGGATAAGGGAGAAGCTGTGGATGTGTTATATCTGGACTTTCAGAAGGCTTTCGACAAGGTCCCACACAAGAGATTAGTATACAAACTTAAAGCACACGGTATTGGTGGTTCAGTATTGATGTGGATAGAGAACTGGCTGGCAGACAGGAAGCAAAGAGTAGGAATGAACGGGTCCTTTTCAGGATGGCAGGCAGTGACTAGTGGGGTGCCGCAAGGCTCAGTGCTGGGACCCCAGCTATTTACAATATACATTAATGATTTGGACGAGGGAATTAAATGCAACATCTCGAAGTTTGCGGATGACACAAAGCTGGGGGGCAGTGTTAGCTGTGAGGAAGATGCTAGGAGGCTGCAGGATGACTTGGATAGACTGGGTGAGTGGGCAAATGCATGGCAGATGCAGTATAATGTGGATAAATGTGAGGTTATCCACTTTGGTGGCAAAAACAGGAGGGTAGACTATTATTTGAATGGTGACTGATTAGGAAAAGGGGAGATGCAGCGAGACCTGGGTGACATGGTACACCAGTCATTGAAAGTAGGCATGCAGGTGCAGCAGGCTGTGTAGAAAGCGAATGGTATGTTGGCATTCATAGCAAAAGGATTTGAGTACAAGAGCAGGGAGGTTCTACTGCAGTTGTACAGGGTCTTGGTGAGGCCACACCTGGAGTATTGCGTACAGGTTTGGTCTCCTAATCTGAGGAAAGACATTCTTGCCATAGAGGGAGTACAGAGAAGGTTCACCAGACTGATTCCTGGGATGGCACGACTTCCATATGAAGAAAGACTGGATAGACTCGGCTTGTACTCGCTGGAATTTAGAAGATTGAGGGGGGATCTCATAGAGACTTACAAAATTCTTAAGGGGTTAGACAGGCTAGATGCAGGAAGATTGTTTCCGATGTTGGGGAAGTCCAGGACAAGGGGTCACAGTTTAAGGATAAGGGGGAAGTCTTTTAGGACCGAGATGAGAAAATCGTTTTTCACACAGAGAGTGGTGAATCTGTGGAATTCTCTGCCACACAAGGTAGTTGAGGCCAGTTCATTGGCTATATTTAAGAGGGAGTTAGATGTGGCCCTTGTGGCTGAAGGGATCAGAGGGTATGGAGAGAAGGCAGGTACAGGATACTGAGTTGGATGATCAGCCATGATCATATTGAATGGCGGTGCAGGCTCGAAAGGCCGAATGGCCTGCTCCTGCACCTATTTTCTATGTTTCTATGGTGTAGCTGGGACATGTTGGCCAGCATGGGCATATTGGGCCCAAGGGCCTGTTTCCACCCTGTATGACTGGTCTGTGTGATTGCAGGCTCGAAGAGCTGAATGGCCTACTCCTGCACCTACTTTCTATGTATGATGTTGATTGAGGGATTATTATTGATTAGTAGTGTGGTGAGAACTCTTCAGATTGCGGCTGTGGAACGCTTTTGTCCAGCTGAGAGATCGGAGGTAAAAGATCCCTCTGTCAGTGCAGCTCCTTTCTCTGGTCTGGGACCATTAGACTGATTTTTACCTTCAGGTTTCTGCAGTCGAACAGTCATCTGAACGGCCGCAAGTAGTTCCAGCCCCTGAGCCAAAGCCATATTAAATTTCACTATCGGGCAATAAATTGTGGGTGAAACATAAATATTTGTCTTTCACACTCTGAAACGACATTTTTGTCTCCTCAGTCGTTCAAGAGACGTTTTTTCCACTTGACCCAGCTCGGGGACGGCTCGTACATTCTCAATTTTTACAAGGACGAGAAAATCTCCAAGGAGCCAAAGGGCTCGATCTTCCTGGATTCGTGCATGGGAGTGGTGCAGGTAGGCGAGCCGGCGTTTTGGGGGAAGGTTTTGTTGCTGCGTTCAGTAAAGGCCACATCCATCGTGAGTGAGCCTGCTGCCCGGAGACGGTGAAAATGGAATGATTATCGTCAGGTTTCCTGTTTACTCGTTCACGCCGCAGGAGGAAGACAAATGCGCAACACTACGGCTCTTGTGACTGCTCAGCGTTTCGGTGAATTCTAAATTGTCAGCGTGACGATTTTTATCGAAGTACATTGTAAATGCAGGAGACATTGGAGAGTTCTCCAAGCTGGAGTCACTGGTTTTGTGGAGAACCATGGGGATTAGATATTCTGGTGAGAATCTGAGTGGCAAAATTACCTACTTACGAGAAGCAGCATCCTGTTGCCTGGAGTAATGGCGTGTCTATTTTGTTCATTATTTGTGATCGTATATTGATCGTACAACTGCATTTTCCCATTTGAACGGTGGGAAACCCTATATTGCCCTACAATAGCCTTTTCCTGCTTTTCCCGTCTATTTCCCGTCTTTTGTTCTGCTTCTCCCCATTACTCACCCTGCCCCGCTCCCTCTATTTCCTTTTGCTTCCAATGCCTCAAGCTCCTATCTGGCTCCCTCCCTCTGTCTGGCCATTGGCTGAGTTTGTACCTGGCCACATGCAAGCTTGTCATCCTTTTAGGTTCGAGATATAGTGTGGAAACAGGCCATTAGGCCCACCAGGTCCACACCGACTAATGATCGATCGCCTGTACACTGGTTCTATCCCACACGTTAGTGACAATTCGCAGAAACCAATTAACCTTTAATTCTGTGGAATATGGGGGAAAACTTGAGCAAGGGGAACTTGCAAACTCCGTGTAGGCAGCTCCAGTAGTGAGGATTAAACGGCCTACCTATTGCTCACCTGATCCCTTCTTGCCCCAGCTCTTTGCCAATTGTGGAACGTGGGCACCACTGCAATCCCTGCATTTATTCCCGATTTGCCCTTGGGAAGGAAATAGTGCGACACACTGTACCTGCTACAATCCAAGTGGTGGCGATACCATCGGAGAAGGAGTTGAAAGATTTTGACTCGGCAGTAATGAAAGAAGGGCAATGCATTTCCTAATTGGGAACGTTGTCCAACTTGGAACGGCCGCTGTAGGAGGGAGTGTGGCAATGTGCCTGCCCCACTTGCCCTTCTCAGTTGTGGGTTTGGGTCATGCATTTGGAGCAGCCGGGGCAAGTAATTGCAGTGCATTTTGCCGCCTCTCTGTTCCGGTGTTATATAGGAGGTGAGGTGGGGCGGTGCGTTGGCGCAGCGGTAGAGTTGCTGCCTAACAGCGCCAGAGACCCGGGTTCAATCCTGACCTCGGGTGCTGTCCGTGCGGAGTTTGTACCTTTTCCCGGTGAATGCGTGGGGTTTTCTCCGGGTGCTCCGATTTTTACCCCCGCACTCCAAAGGCGAACAGGTTTTCTCGGTTAAGTGACTTCTGTAAGTTGTAAATTGTCCAGAGCATGGGGAATGGTGCGAGCTTACTGAGTGATCCCACACCAAGCGAGAGTGGTGTGGGATGCTGATCAAGCAGGCTGATCTGTGCTGGAATCTGGCACCCTTGCTTGTCGTTGGAGCTGTGTGGGGTTGGACAAGTCGAGAGTATGCCATCACACTCCTGACATCTGCCTTGTAGATGGTGCATGGACCCGGTATGTCAGGGGGTGAGTCCCTTGAGGCAAGATATCAGACTTTGACCTGTTTTTAGAAACATAGTCACATTGAAATTAGGTGGAGGACGAGGCCATTCGGCCCTTCGAGCCAGCACCGCCATTCATTGTGATCATGGCTGATCATCCCCAATCAATAACCCGTGCCTGCCTTCTCCCCATATCCCTTGACTCCACTAGCCCCTAGACTCTATCCAACTCTCTCTTAAATCCATCTGGTGACTTGGCCTCCACTGCCCTCTGTGGCAGGGAATTCCACACATTCACAACTCTCTGGGTGAAAAAGTTTTTTCTCACCTCAGTCTTAAATGGCTTCCCCTTTATTCTAAGACTGTGGCCCCTGGTTCTGGACTCGCCCAACATTGGGAACATTTTTCCTGCATCTAGCTTGTCCAGCCCATTTATAATTTTATATGTTTCTATAAGATCCCCGATAAGGCCACAATATATCAATGTGACCCAAGGAGTTTCCTGACGAGTGGTAACGCACGTGTGGGTTTTGGGAGACATGCTAATGGCGTTGTGGATTGTTGCTGAAACCCTCTCCCGTCAGACATGACCCTTCCTTCCTGGCTGGGCCCACTTTTTTCCAATCTCTGCAACTTATCCACTATTGTGCATCCAACATACCCAGACTTTCAAAACCGTCCCATTAACCTAATTAACCCATTAACCAAAAACCTACCTAATCCCATTGTGCTGAATTGCACTCGCCCCAAACGCAGATATTTTGAGAGGAAACATCTTGCTACTTCTCCTCACTCACCACAGATTATCACTGTAATCTCTCGGCAACTTTAGACTCTCTGAGGTCCTACAATTCGGATCCCTTGATCATCTGCAATTACCATCACTCCAAGTGAAAAACGTGCCAAGTGTACAAACTTGTACTTCTCTGGAGTGTGGGAGGAAGCGGAAGATCTCTGAGGAAACCCACGCGGTCACGGGGAGGACGTACAAACTCCGTGCAGACAGCGCCCGTAGTCGGGATCGAACCCGGGTCTCTGGCGCTGCAAGCAAAGGCAGCAACCCCACCATGCCGCCCACCCCTGGCTGGGTCCTTCTCCTTTGAAGTTGTTCTTTAAAGCCTTCCTGAAGAGAAAGTGGTAGAGACGGTTACAGTTACAACTTTGAAAGGACACTTGGATGGGTACATGGAAAGGAAAGGCTTGGAGGGATATGGGCGAGGCAGTTGGGCAACTTGGGCAGCAGGGCCTGTTTCGATGCTGTACGGCTCTATGACTCAATCCATCAGATCGAGCTATCGTTACATATCGTATGACCTGGTCAGATGTAAATATATTCTGGTGTATCAGCTTGGCAATTTTGATCATATTAAAGCTGGAAGTTATGCCTGTAAGATTGATAAAGAATAAAGAATTAGTTTTACTGTTTCACAGAACAACAAAATACGGCGATATGCCTTCGAACTGAAGATGCAAGACAAGAGTAGTTACCTGTTGGCAGCTGACAGTGACCTGGAGATGGAGGAGTGGATCGGATCGTTGAATAAAATCCTGCAGAGTACTTTTGAGGCTGCCATGCAAGAGAAGAGGAATGGCGACTCGTTGGAAAGTGAGTTTTGAGTTCTGTCCTGCTTCTCTGATCTGACTGTGGGGCTGATTGCCACGGGGTTAAATAGACTGAGCGTGAACTGGTTCAAATTCCACCAGCCTGGGGCCTTGCTCTCCCACTGTGCTATAGTGAGATGACTTTATCTGTGCCAGATGTGGTGTCAACTGTGGCGTTTGGTTTAGTGCCGTGTGATCCTACATGTTTGAGTTTACTGTGTTGCTATGTGTAGCAGGATACAGTGAAAAGTTTTTGTTGCACCCTAAAGGGCCTGTCCCACTTGGCCGTCATTTATGTGTCATCGTGCGCACGCACAGCCGTCTACAGCGCGTGACGTCATTTGAAGATGGACACAAAATGCAGGAGTAACGCAGCGGGACCGGCAGCATCTTCGGAGAGAAGGAATGGGTGATGTTTCGGGTCGAGACTCTTCTTCAATCTGAATGAAGAAGGGTCTCGACCCCAAGCGCCACCCATTTTTCTCTCCAGAGACGCTGCCGGTCCCGCTGCGTTACTCCTGCATTTTGTGTCCATCTCCAATCGCCTTGGCCCCGCTCTGGGAGTAGGAGTGGGGGCAGATCCGGATCCGCAACGGCCGTGAGCCCCAGGCCGAGCTCGGCGATCGCTTGCCTGCTTCTGCTGCCGTTGGAGGTGAGACGTTGCGTCGCGGCAGGTGTCGCACTTGGCCGTCACTTACGCGACAGGCCGGTGGCGCGGGGAGATTTCGTGCAGAACGGAATCCTGGAGCGCTGCGCGATATCACATCTGAAGTGCATGTTTATATCTGTCTATTGGTGTGTGTGTGTGTATTTGAGAGTCTGTGTTTGGCCGTCCGCATGTACTTGTGTATTTGGCTTTGTGGGTGTGCATGTATGTGTGTGTCACTGGGTGCGTGTGGGTGAGGGCGTGTGTGCGTGTCTTTGTGTGTGTGTGTGTGTGTGTGTGTGTGTGTGTGTGTGTGTGTGTGTGTGTGTGTGTGTGTGTGTGTGTGTGTGTGTGTGTGTGTGGCTGAACTTGAACTTATCCGATTTCAGTCATTATGCGTGCGGAGAGAATGCAGAATTTGACTCTGGAATGACACCC
This sequence comes from Okamejei kenojei, assembly GCA_035221665.1. Classification (NCBI taxonomy): domain Eukaryota; kingdom Metazoa; phylum Chordata; class Chondrichthyes; order Rajiformes; family Rajidae; genus Okamejei; species Okamejei kenojei. The sequence continues at coordinate 112,540,619 of CM069136.1, read as the reverse complement.
AAGACTAGCCGGGTGAAATTACAGACAGGAGTTGCATTTCCTGGAGTTGAGAAGGTGAAGGAGGTTTTAAGGGTGACCGATTGGACCTTGACCTGGTTGCCTGTCATGGGACGCCTCTGATCACAGTCACTCTTCAGTTTCACACACACACAGTGCGTGTGAGCAGACAGTCCCCACAATGGCTGGTGGCAGGCCCCACCCACAATCTCCCCTGGTGCCTGAGGCTTTTCCGTAGAAACATGATGAGTAATATAATTTAAATATAATGACCAGTTCCGACATCCGGAGATGACAGCCTAGACACAGGATAAAGCAGCGCAGCCAGGTGGTCCGAGTGCTGGTTCAGGATGGAGCGATAGGTATCATTGCCCGAGTACCAGTGGTTGAGAGTATTTGATCCTCTGGTGCTACATGACACATACTTGTGTAGTTAGTAAAGGGCCTGTCCCACCAGCATGCGATTGCATGCGTCTAGCGCGACCAAACGTGGTCACTTGAGGCGTACGACCGCGTGGGGCCGGTCCCACTTCGATCCGCGGAGGCGTATGGAGTTGTGCGGTGCTGGTCCCGACATCGTGCGGGGCTCCAAAAATCTTGCACTGTCCGAAAATCCCGCGCGCCAACGGCCTGTCGGCCCGTACACGCATTGAGGACGTATGCAGAGTCTCGACGGTCGTACGCAGCATCTCGACGTCGTACGCAGCGTCTCGATATCGTACGCCTAGCGCGATTGGCGTTGCGCGATGACGTCACCGTCCGGCGTGCTTTGCGTGATGATGTCACCGCCCGACGCCGTGCAACGTCCAAATTCAGTCGGCCCTCCTCCTGCCCAGCTGATTGGTGAGTATGATGTCGAGACCAGCCCCCGCACAACGCCATACGCCTCCGCGGTTCGAATTGGGACCGGCCCCGCGTGGCCGTACGCCTCAAGCGACCATGTTTGGTCGCGCTAGACGCATGGAATCGCATGCTGGTGGGACAGGCCCTTAAGTTACTTCGACCTAGCCTTGTTGCAGGAGAGGTTGGCAAAACTTGGATTGTTTCATCAGTTCATGCCATAGGAGCAGAATTAGGCCGTTCGGCCCATTGAGTCTACTCCGCCATTCAACCATGGCTGATCTGTCTTTTACTCTCAACCCCAATCTCCTGCCTTCTCCCCATATCTCTTGAGCTCTTGATTAGCAATTAGAAGAATCTATCAATCTCTGCCTTAAAAATACCCAATGACTTGACCTTCAGAGCTGTCTGTGGCAGTGAATTCCACAGATTTAACACCCTATGACTAAAGAAATTCCTGCCTTCTGGAGCGTTGGAGGTTGCAGGGAGATCTGATAGAAATCTATAAAATTAGGAGAGGTGTAGCTAGGGTAAACAGTCAGGACCTTTTAACCCAGGGTGGAAATATTAAAAACTAGCTTTGAAGGTCAGAAAGGGGAATGTTTAAAAGAGATATTTGGGTCCTGTTTCTTTACACAGCGAGTGGTAGCATGCTTGTTAAGGGTGAAGCATGCTGCTAGGGGTGGTGGTTCAGTGAAGCATATACGACAGTAGCATTTAGGAGGCCTTTAGATAGGCGCATGTCCAATTCTATACGGCCATCGTAGAGTCTGTCCTCGCCTTCTCCATCATGGCCTGGTTTGGCTCAGCCACCAAGCACGACACCTGGAGGCTGCAGCGAATCGTCCGATCAGCTGAGAAGGTTATTGGCTGCAACCTTCCCTCCATTGATGAACTGTACACTGCAAGGGCCAGGAAGCGAGTGGGCAAGATCATCTCTAACCCCTCTCACCCTGGCCACAAACTCTTTGAATCACTTCCCTCTGGAAGGCGACTCCGGACTGTCAAAGCTGCCACAGCCAGACATAAAAACAGCTATTTTCCATGAGTAGCAGCTCTACTCAATATCTGTAGCCTCCTTTTGCTCTGGTATTGTATTTAATTCACATGTATTTATAATTAATGTTTAATGTTTTATATGTCATTCCTAACTCACTGTATGTCACGCTGTCACTTCCGGGCGGAGCACCAAGGCAAATTCCTTGTATGTGAATACTTGGCCAATAAACGTATTAATTCATTCATATGCAGGGACTGGGTGAACATGGATTACGTGCAAGCAGAGGCGATATTTGGCACAGACTTTGTGGGTTGATGGGCCTGCTCCGGTGTTGTATTGTTCAATGTGCTATAATGTGAAGGTTGATAGACACAAAATGCTGGAGTAACTCAGCGGGACAGGCAGCATCTCTGGAGAGAAGGAACGGGTGACGTTTCGTGTCGAGACCCTTCTACAAAATGAAGAAGGGTCTCGACCCGAAATGTCACCCATTCCTTCTCTCCAGAGATGCTGCCTGTCCCGCTGAGTTACTTCAGCTTTTTGTGTCCATCTCCGGTTTAAACCAGCATCTGCAGTTCCTTCCTGCACATAATGTGAAGGTTCTTAGGAATGCAATTATCAGGTTATAGTCGAACTACTTGTAAACAGGTGTCGAACATGATGCCAAGTTAAACTAATCTCCCCTGTCAGCATATGATCCATATGTCTCCTTCGCCCGTATGCGCACAGCACAGGAGCAGTCGGTGAATGGGGTGAACACCTTCCTCTCCCTTTGATCAAAGCTAGATGACTGTGGATGAAGTGTGAGCCACTCCCAGGATCTGTATTTAAGAGGCCTTTTAAATTCTCAAAAAAATTCAGCAATTTCTTTGTTTCTGCTTTGTGGCCCGGTTGCGATCTCCTGTTGATGGTGGAATGCAACCAGAGTGAGATGAAACAGGATTAGCAGGTTTTCTGATATTTTCAGACATGTTATGAGTGCTTTTTTATTAATTGGCCCATTAGTTTAAATGTGACTTTTTTTAGGTAGGATTCTGTTGTATGGAGAGCAAGGAGACTGAATTTGAGCCTGAGCAGATTAATTAGAGAGTTTCACAATCGGAAAGGGATTTAGTGGACCAACCATACCCAATGATGGAGAGTTTGGTGACCAACAGACAAGGAGTGAAGGGGAAGGCCATGAGAGCCAGCGAGGAGATGTTTATCTGCAGAGAGTTGTGATTGGGAACAAACTCCCCGTAAAATAATTGGATAAATGATGAGGGGGGGACCTCATTGAAACTTACCGAATAGTGAAAGGCCTGAGTAGAGTGGATGTGGAGAGGATATTTCCACGTGGGAGCATCCAGGATTAGAGGGCATAGTCTCTGACTAAAAGGATGTTCCTTTAGAAATAAGGTAGGGATTTCTTTAGTCAGAGGGTGGTGAATCTGTGGAATTCATTGCCATAGATGGCTGTGGAGGCCAAGTCGATGGATATTTTTAAGCTGGAGATTGACAGGTTCTTGCATTATTAAGGGTGTCAGGGGTTATGGGGAGAAGGCAGGAGAATAGGGTTGAGAGGGAAAGATAGATCCGCCATGATTGAATGGTGGAGAGAGTAGACTTGACGGGCCAAATGTTCCTGTCAAAGCTGGGAGAGGGGAAAATATCTGGGGATAGCAGGAACAGGTGGGGCAGTGGGAGTAATGAATATTTTCACAGGGCTAGCACTGGGAAGGTGGGGCAAATGGCCTCTTTCAGTCTGATAAGTGGGTAGTGTAGAAGAGAGAAATGAGAAAATACAGGGAATGACATTTCTGGGAAATCAGAATCTTCGAAGGATGCTTCACGGATAAAATGAAGCAATTCCTCGATGTCCCTGGTAAAAGAAATACGGGAATAGTGGGCAGGTTCTTCATTCCAAGTCTGTCGGGAAAACCGCTTCCTGAAACATTGTTTTAATTAATGAAGTGTAAGCAGATATTTGGCCACCTGCAACACTGAATGGTGAATGGGTGGTTTCCTGAGACATTTTATATGTCGAAATCTTCTCAAAGCAACTCACTCCTCGCAAGCTAATGTTTTGTGAACTACACCACAAATTAGAAGAGTCTAGTTTAGATCAGAGATGCAGCGCGGAAACAGGCCCTTCAGCCCACTGAGTCCGTGCCGACCAGCGATCCCCGCACACTAACACTATCCTACACACTAGGGACAATATACAATCTTTACTGAAGCCAATTAACCTCCAAACCTGTACTTCATAGAATCATAGAAAATAGGTGCAGGAGCAGGCCATTCGGCCCTTCGAGCCTGCACCGCCATTCAATATGATCATGGCTGATCATCCAACTCAGTATCCCGTACCTGCCTTCTCTCCATACCCCCTGATCCCTTTAGCCACAAGGGCCACATCTAACTCCCTCTTAAATATGGCCAATGAATTGGCCTCAACTACCTTCTGTGGCAGAGAGTTCCACAGACTCACCACTCTCTGCGTGAAAACACTCCCAGAGTGGTGGTACTTTGGAGTGTGAGGAAACTGGTGCACCCGGGGAAAACCCATGCGGTCGCAGGGAGAACGTTCAAACTCCAGACAGACAACACCCATAGCGAGGATCGAACCCGAGACTCTGGCTCTACAGCTGCGCCACCATGCTGTCCAAACCCTTCGGTGGCTGAAGCCCCTACATTAATGTTGTATAAACAGCTGCCTTGGTTAACTTGTGCAATCTTGTGTGTTTTTTTCAACTCTAGTTTTCTCTAGAACGCTGGAGGTTGACCTGATAGAGGTATATAATATTATGAGGGCATTAGATAGGGTGGACTCACAAACCCTTTTTCCCAGAGTGGAAACGTCAAAAACCCGGGGGCATATCTTTATATTTAGAAGGGCAAAGATTAATAAGAGATGTGCGTGGAGAGTTTGGTGGGTGCCTGGAATGCACTGCTGGTGTCGCAGAATACGTTATGCCCCTGTCCCACTTAGGAAACCTGCACGGAAACCTCTGGAGACTTTGGGCCCCACCCAAGGTTTCCGTGCTGTTCCCGGAGGTTTTTGTCAGTCTCCCTAATGATCGAAAGTGGTTTCCGTTTTAAAAACCGGCTATTTTTTAGTCGAAGCCGGTTGCGATGCTAGCTGAAGGTGGTTGCCGGAGGACAAAAACCTCCGGGAACCACATGGAAACTGCACGGAAACCTTGGGTGGGGCGCAAAGTCTCCAGAGGTTTCCGTTCAGGTTTCCTAAGTGGGACAGGGGCATAACGGTGTTTAAGAGGCTTTTAGATAGACACAATGGACATGCATGGAATTGAGTGGTATGGATGATATCTAAGCTGGTGTGGTTAGTTTATCTTGGCATCATGCTTGGCACATAGTAGGCCGAAGGGCCTGTTTCTGAGGTGTACAACTCTATGCTTTATACAGAACGTAGAATAGTTGTGAAGTAGATCACCTGTGAACTTCTGAATACAGCTGGACGTCTTTGGTCTGCTCTATTTCCTGCTTGCTGACTGGATTCCCGGGCAGCAATTGAGCAAATAAGAACATGTGCGACGCCATATTTGAATGCCAGGGAAAACAGTAGAACCGGACATACTCACAAAATAATGGCTGTAATTCAATCAGAATCATAGTTATTGATTATGCATTATTGGATGGGTTGGTGAATAAATTGGACCTGATTTTTATTCCCAGTCATTTACACACAAGAAAATAATGAACCTTGGTTCCACGGGTTATCTGAAAGTGATTTTTTTTTTGTCTCCCATTTAGTTTCAGATGATGAACTGACTTGCCAGGGGAAGACAGAACACGTAACGAGCTGGGAAAGCATGCACTATGAACTCACAAAGGTAGTGTTAAATTTCATGTTTCGCAAGTTCTTTGTTTAAATTGAAGCTCACAAGTTGCGTATTTTGCATTGATCATTGTGGAACTAATTTCTTCTTTTGAATTAAATTGTGGATAATTATGATAGTCTACCGAGAAACCATGACATTTTTGAATTCCCAGTTTCGGTGGCGCTGAAATAATGGAATAAATCGGGAGAATCCGCTCGGTGCTTCCTGGTGTCGGCTGTGCTTGTGTGTCTGATGGACTGACTGTGCCTGATGCCCATCGGGTGGTGTCAATTTTGTGCAGGTGCCTGGTGCTCGATCGCTGCTTCTCAGGGTGATGAGGTCTTGCTTCCCTGGAGGAGTTTAGCTGCGTTGTTCCGAGGAACTGTTATTTATTGGGGAGTTTTGTCGAGCTGGTCTCATTGTTTGTTGTCTGTCGTTCGACCTTTCCCTCCCCCCACCCAACCCCAAGTACCAATACTTGTTTGTGCACCGATCTCAAACTCGACTGTCACCCTCCCCATCTGATGGCCCCAATCCTTCCTCAGGAATATCAGGGGCGGAAATCCAGGGGGGGACAGGGGGGACGCATCCCCTCCATGTTTTGAGAGGTGGGGGGGCAATACCCCCCCATGTTTTGTAATCCGGATTTTTAAATTCTGTGAAAAACAAAACAATTAAAAATCTCCGCTTTCCGCGAGACAGTGGGGGTGCGACTGATGATCGAGGACGCTGATTGGACGAGAGAGACGTCGGTCAGCAGATATTGTGGGGGGGGGGGGGTCACGATGATTCAGCGCGTTGTTTGGAGGAGGGAGGTGTCGGTCAGAGGTGGAAGAAGGGGGGTGGGACTAAGGATAGAGCGTGGTGATTAGAGGATGGAGGGGAAACCCCGCGAGCGGGCCGATTGTTGAAGCCCCACGATTCGGGGCGGACGAAGCTGCTGTTTCTGGAGTTCGCAGTCGGTCACCAACCAGGCCAGTTCCCGATGTTGCCGTCCACAGGGCCCACGGCCGAAGCCTCCGAAGTCTCGCGCGTATGTACGTGCGGGCGCGGCCGCCAAAAAATTGTGTTCCCCGCCCCCCCATGTTTTGACAGTGATTTGCGCCCCTGCTCAGGATGGCGACCATTTGCAAATTTATCAATAAATTTGCTTCCACTGCATGGGGTTGAAGATATTTGGAGTATTGTGAGCAGCCTTGCGCCCCATAACTGAGGATGGATGTGCTGGCATTGGAGAGGGTCCAGAGGTTTACGAGAATGATCCCAGGAATGATTGGGTTAACGTATGATGAGCGTTTCACGGCGCTGGGCCTGTACTCGCTGGAGTTTAGAAGGATGAGGGTGGGCTCATTGAAACTTACCGAATAGTGAAAGGCCTAGGCTAGAGTGAATGTGGAGGATGTTTCTACTAGTGGAAGAATCTAGGGCTAGAGATCGGATACTCAGAATAAAAGGACGTACCTTTAGAAAGGAGATGAGGAGGAATTTCTTGAGTCAGAAGGTGGTGAATCTGTGGAATTCATTGCCACGGACGGCTGTGGAGGTCAAGTCAATTGATGTTTTTAAGGCAGAGATTGACAGGTTCTTGGATGTCTGGGTTTATGGCGAGAAGGCAGGAGAATGGAGTTGACAGGGAAAGATGGATCAGCCATGATTGAATGGCGGAGTAGACTTGATGAGCCCAATTCTGCTCCTATCACTTACAATTAATGAACTTGTAGGGCTTCAGTTGCTAAGTGGGAAAGCAGCAGAGAATGCCAAAGCTTTTGGCTGTCTACTGTGGAGGGATGAAATCTGGCAAATATTAAAATGCAGAGATCGCAGATGGATCTGGAGATGCAGGAAGTTACAGAAATGGGAGGGACAAAACCCAGAGAGATTTGAAAGCAATTATGGAAACAACCCCACACAATGTTAGAAGAGGTTTACTGGTTGAAAAATTCCTCTTGAAAGTTGACATGCATTTTCTCCTTTCAGCTCTGCTAGAGTAATCAGCTTCTCTTTACCCTCCTGAAGTTTAACCTGTTTACTTTGCAGAGCACAAGAGAAATAGAAGCCAAAAAAAACGAAGGCAGATTAAAGCTTTTCATGCTGGATGCAGACTCTCAGGTGAGGCTTGACTTTTATTTTTGTAAAACAATGGAGTTTTCTTGACAGTGCACCTGTAATATCGCTGTGATTTCGGGAGCTAGTCCGATGTGAGGCCGTTGGGATCAAAAGTCCAAGAGTTCAGAGTTCTAACTTTGTTTGTGTTAGTTTCGGTTAGTTTAGCGACACAGCGCAGAAACAGGCCCTTCGGCCCACCAAGTCCGCACCAACCAGCGATCCCCGTACACTGTTGCCAGGGTTCCAGCAACTATGTTACAGAGAAAGGTTGAACAAGTTAGGTCTTTATTCTTTGGAGCGCAGAAGGTTAAGGGGGGACTTGATTGAGGTCTTTAAAATGATGAAAGGGATAGACAGAGTTGACGTGGATACGTTTTTCCCATTGAGGGTAGGGAAGATTCAAACAAGAGGGCATGACATGAGAATTAAGGGACAGAAGTTTCGGGGTAACGTGAGGGGGAACTTCTTTACTCAGAGGGTGGTGGCTGTGTGGAATGAGCTTCCAGCAGAAGTGGTGGAGGCAGGATCGATTTTAACATTTAAAAGTAAAGTGGATAGGTATATGGACGTGAAGGGAATGGAGGGGTATGGTCTGAGTGCAGGTAGATGGGACTAGGGGAAAACAAATGGTCGGCACGGACTGGAAGGGCCGAGAGGGCCTGTTTCCGTGCTGTAATTGTTATATGGTTATATGGTTAGTTCCATCCTACACACTTGGGGCAATTTACCAAGGCCAATTAACCTACAAACCTGTACGTACTTGGAGTGAGGGAGGAAACCGGACTACCCGGGGAAAACCCACGCGGTCACGGGAAGAACGGACAAACGCCATACAGACAGCACAATGAATCAAGATGGAACCCGGGATTTTGGCGCTGTAAAGCAGGAACCCTACTGCTTGTGCCACCGTGTAACCCATAAATGCTAAACTATGGGGCAGTGAGTTTTTTAGATTCCTGCTGTATTGTTCTCTAGTTCATCTTCTGTCCCTCAGAGATGAAGGGGGCTTTAAGGGCCTGTCCCACTTGCGTGCGTCTGGCGCGACCTAACGGAAGCGGAGTTCGCGCTCAGTTCGCGCGTGACGTAATTTGCGTCATACCTGCCAATCAGCTGGGCAGGAGGCGGGCCACCGGACTTTCGGCGTTGGGCAGTGATGTCATCGCGCCACGCCACGCGCTAGGCGTACCACTGCAAGACGCTGCTTAAGCCTGCGAGCCGACAGGCCGTTGGCGCGCAAAATTTTCAAACAGTGCAGGATTTTCGGAGCCCCGCGCGATGTCGGGCCCAGCCCCGCACAACTCCATACGCCTCCGCGCTTCTAAGTGGGACCGGCCATACGGTGCCCGTACTCCTCAAGCGACCACATTTGGTCGCGCCAGACGCATGCAATCGCATGCAAGCGAGACAGGCCCTTTAGTCAATGGATCTTACAAACATTGTCTTTCCACATTGGTCCCTGCTCAGAAGTATTGCAGCTAAGATCAAGCAGCTGAATGGTGCAGTCTTCAACAAGTGATGACGTTTTTGGGACAAAAACTTCAGAGGGGCTTGACCTGGATCACGGGGAATGTGAACTTGAGTACTTCCTTGGTTCCTTGAGAATGTGTGTTTAGTTTTTAAAACAACAGGCGGAAATGTAAAGCTGGAATCAATAAAAATAATATGTTGGGTTGCCAAATAAACCCAACTGGGGTTTGTTATTGTTCATTCTTGAAAGTAAGGTACCCTGCTGTCTAATCGGGCCTCTACGTGACTCCAGTCCTGCACCAAGCTGGCGAATGTCCTTGATCTGGGAAGAAGCTGCTCCTAGAGAGGAACTTGCTGTCAGATGTTTGAGGCCCACTCACCACCACCCTCTGAACGGCCAAAAACACATGAGCTGTAAATTCCTGCCCTGCCAGTGAGACCATTGTCTTGTGCATGGGTCTTGACCAACTAGTCGGTAACTCAGTCTACAACCGCACTGAGCAAGGTGCCTGGCAAGACAGCATGGAAACATAGAAAATAGGTGTAGGAGGAGGCCATTCGGCCCTTCGAGCCAGCACCGCCATTCATTGTGATCATGGCTGATCATCCTCTATCAATAACCCATGCCTGCCTTCTCCCCATATCCCCTGACTCCACTAGCCCCTAGAGCTCTATCTAACTCTCTCTTAAATCCATCCAGTGACTTGGCCTCCACTGCCCTCTGTGGCAGGGAATTCCACAAATTCACAACTCTCTGGGTGAAAAAGTTTTTTCTCACCTCAGTCTTAAATGACCTCCCCTTTATTCTAAGACTGTGGCCCCTGGTTCTGGACTCGCCCAACATTGGGAACATTTTTCCTGCATCTAGCTTGTCCAGTCCTTTTATAATTTTATACGTTTCTATAAGATCCTCCCTCATCCTTCTAAACTCCAGTGAATACAAGCCTAGTCTTTTCAATCTTTCCTCATATGACAGTCCCGCCATCCCAGGGATCAATCTCGTGAACCTACGCTGCACTGCCTCAATCACAAGGATGTCCTTCCTCAAATTAGGAGACCAAAACTGTACACAATACTCCAGATGTGGTCTCACCAGAGCCCTATACAACTGCAGAAGAAAGGGACATGTTTTTGCGCTGCACTCAGTGCATTGGGCAGTCGAGATTTAACTGCACCCAGTGGGCTGTTTTGTGGTGAATGATGGTGTTCTGAATTAATACTTAGCATCTATTGGAGAAGGATGTGGAGGATGGAGCATGAGGGAAGGAGTACTCTGCTGGTCTGCAACATGTGGGCACCACGAAAGAAGAAGTGTGAGAGATATTGACCACATTAAGGTGTTCACACCCTGAGGAGCTGCTGGAGTCTCTCCCACGGTGTGGTATGGGAAGCAAAGGAGGAGATCGCTGGAGCGCTGGGATTGTGCCATCATCCTTAGCCACGGATAAGATACCAGATGACTCGGAGGGAGGGGGGAGGGGGGGGGGGGGGGGGAGAGTCGGGATAAGCCAGGAAACTGCAGGCCAGTGAGCCCTACATCAGTAGTTGGATATTATTGGATAAAGTTCTTCGGGATAGGATTTATGATCGCTTAGAAAAGTAGCAACTGACTAAGTTTAGTGCATGGGAAATCTGGAGGAGATTACGAAGAACATTGACGAAGGCTAAACAATAGATGTTGTCTTTTGGGAAAGTCCCACTCAGTTGGCTAGTCCAGAAGGTCAGGGCACATGAGGTGCAATGTGTGTTGGTAAATTGAATCCAATACTGGCTTGGAGACAAAGGGTAGTGGTGATGGATTATGTTTCTGACTGTAAGTCTGTACCCAGTGGTATAACACAGGAATCGGTGCTAGGACCGTTGCTGTTTGTCATGTACGTAAATAGGCGATAATGCCTATCGCCTGATCAGTAGGTTTGCTGATGGCACGGATATTTGGTGGGGGAGTAGATAGTGAGAATGATTGCCTAAGGAGACAGAGGGACATAGATCAATTGGAAAGGGGTGGGGCAGTGGCAGATGAAATTTTATCCAGACAGGTGCAAGATAATGCCTTTTGAATCGTCTATTGTACTGGCCAGACATGTTCAGTAAACAGCAGGTAATTGTAGAGGTGTTGACAGTACAGGGGGCTCTTGGAGTGCAAATTCATAGCTCTCTGATAATGGCGAGACAGGTGAATAGGGGTGAAGAGGTTTAGCTTGTTTGCCTTCATAACTTTTAGTTTTTAGTTTTAGAGATACAGCGCGGAAACAGGCCCACCGGGTGCGCGTCGACCAGCGATCCCCGCACATTAACGCTGTCCTACACCCACTAGGGACAATTTTTTACATTTACCAAGCCAATTAACCACCAAACCTGCACGTCTGTGGAGTGTGGGAGGAATCCGAAGATCTCGGAGAAAACCCACGCGGGTCACGGGGGGAGCGTCCAAACTCCGTACAGACAAGTGCGTTGAGCAAAAAGTTGGGGTTCGTTTTGCAGCTGCTGATACGGCTGCATGTGGAATATCGTGTGCACTCTTGTTGCCGCGTGGGCGAGGTGGTTCTAGAAAGAGAGCACAAGAGATGTTGCCGTGAATGGAGGGTAGCAGTTACAAAGAGAGGGTGAATAGGCTGGGACTGTTCCCATTGGTGTGCAGGAGACTGAGGGGGGACCTGTTGAGGTTCTGTCCAGAGGCATGAGGTCACAATTTCTTTCAAAGGGCGGCGAGTCTAAAACTAGAAGACATGGTTTAAATTGAGAGGGGAAAGATTCGAGGAGAATCTGAGGGGTTTAGCACAGAAACAGGCCCTTCGGCCCACCGAGTTCACGCCGACCATCGATCTCGAATTCGCACAAGTGCTATGTTATCCCACTTCCTCATCCGCTCCCTACACACCTCAGGGAAAATTTACAAATGCCAGGCAACCTACTAACCCACGTGTCTTTGAGATGTGGTGGGAAACCAGAACATTCGGAGGAAACCCGCGTGGTCACAGGGAGAGCGTGCAAACTCCACACAGACAGCACCCTAGGTCAGGATCGAACCCGGGTCTCTGACGCTGTGAGGCAGCATCTTTACCAGGCGCGTGCAGAAGTGGTAATAATTACAGTGTATTCAAAAAGCACTTGGACGGATATAGGGATGGGAACGAGATAGATGTGGGAAAATATAGAAAGATGGGATCAACAAAGATAGGCATCTTGGTCAGCGTATGAGTCAGGCCTCAGGTCCTGCTTCCATGCTGTACGACGTTCTGACTGTGGCAGTCAGGTGAAATCCATGCAGGACCTGAGAGAACATGCAAACTCCTCACAGTCATTACCCAAACGCAGCTCACTGCAGCTGAGAGGCAGGAGCTGCACTAGCTGCACCACGATGCTACTCCAGTATGGCTATGTCTGTCATCGTCTCTGAAGGACCCTGAGATTCCGTCTCCCCTCAGTTGAAGCACTTCCCCCCCCCCCCCCCCCCCCCAGCCAGTCCCAGCATCTCGCTCATTCCTAGACCCCTGGATCTCCTTTTCAGTGGCCACACCCGTTTGGGAAGTCGTGGATCAACTTCCAGTGCCCACATACAGTAGTTCGGATGGTGTATTTGGATCGCGGTGGATGTTTGTGTAATTTGTTCCATTTGTCCCTTTTTAAGAAACTTGACTTCTCCAGTGTCGAACCAGACGTGAAACCCTTTGAGGAAAAGTTTGGAATGCGATTTTTGGTGAAGTGCAACGACTTATTCTTCAATCTGCAAAGCTGCGTGGCTGAAAACGAGGAGGGCCCCACCACAAATGTAAGCTTAGTGGTCACGATGTGTATCGAGGGTATATAGGCATTGGGGATCCTTGTGTTCCGAGATCATGAGCACCCGGAATTAAGAGTTGGTGGGTGAACTAATGGACATATTGCATTTCTCCACCCCCTTTCAATGCCCTGATGAAATGCTTTGAAATGTAGTCACCCTGGTACTGTAGGAAATGTGACACTCAAACTGAGCATGGCTTGCCCTCACAAACAGATAATCGGTTCTAGTGATGTTGGTTGAGGGAATAAATATTAGAAACATAGAAACATAGGTGCAGGTGTAGGCCATTCGGCCCTTCGAGCCTGCACCGCCATTCAATATGATCATGGCTGATCATCCAACTCAGTATCCTGTACCTGCCTTCTCTCCATACCCCCTGATCCCTTTAGCCCCAAGAGCCACATCCAACTCCCTCTTGAATATAGCCAATGAACTGGCCTCAACGACCTTCTGTGGCAGAGAATTCCAGAGACTCACCACTCTCTGTGTGAAAAATGTTTTCCTCATCTCAGTCCTAAAGTAATTCCCTCTTATCCTTAGACTGTGACCCCTTGTTCTGGACTCCCCCAACGTTGGGAACAATCTTCCTGCATCTAGCCTGTCCAACCCCTTAAGAATTTTGTAAGTTTCTATAAGATCCCCCCTCAATCTTCTAAATTCCAGTGAGTACAAGCCGAGTCTATCCAGTCTTTCTTCATATGAAAGTCCCAACATCCCAGGAATCAGTCTGGTGAACTTTCTCTGAACCCCCTCTATGGCAAGAATGTATTTTCTCAGATTCGGAGACCAAAACTGTACGCAATACTCCAGGTGTGGTCTCACCAAAACCATGTACAACTGCAGTAGAACCTCCCTGCTTCTATACTCAAATTGCCCTCACAAACAGCCATATTGGCCAAGACTTCTCTTTGAAAGGTTGAATTATTTAAGAGGGCACATACCTCCTCTGACAGTGCGGCTCTCAGTGCCTCAGAACCACAGTGAAGATGTTTGTTCTCTAGCCTCTTAAGTGGGACTTGAATCTTTAGAAGTTTGATTCACAGGGAATAGTGCAAAAAGAGAAGATAAACACAAAATGCTGGAGTAACTCAGCAGGTCATTGAGCAGAGGAAATGGGGGTGGGAGGGGTTGAGGAGGCATGGGGTTGAACCTCGTCTCTGTGTCCTTTCATCCAGTTGTGACCGTGATCTGCCTTTGGTTGTAGGTGGAGCCTTTCTTCGTCACGCTGGCCCTCTTCGACATCAAGGACAACCGGAAGATCTCGGCTGACTTCCACGTGGATCTGAATCACCCGAGTGTGCGATGCATGCTGTCAAACTCCACGGCCACCATGAACGGTGGTGAGGGATTGGCATCGTCCCAGAAATCCATCAACGGCATTCCTGAGAGCCTGCTCCAGTACCCGAAACAGGTGGGAACGGATGGATGCTCATTGCAGTTATCTCTCCCTATTTCAGCCCAAAACTAAGGTTTAATTCAGCATTCTTCTTTTTTTATATATAATAAAAAGTAAAACAGAAAAATAGGTAAAAAACATTTTTTTTTAAAAATAATAATTAGCATTCTTATATGAAGTAAAGCTGATTGGCGGGCGAGCCTGATGGATGTTATGTCATGACGAGTTTGGATTTAGGTTTAAGTTTTATTATTATCACGTATACCGAGGTACAGTGAAAAGCTTTGTTTTGTATGTTTTCTAATCAGATCAGATAATATTATACTTAAGCATTATACAAAGTCCAATGTCCACAACATGGGGTAGAGGTGAATTGGACAGCTCCCTGGCTAATGGAAGGGCTGTTCAGAAGCTTGATAACAGAAGAAGCTGTTCCTGAGCCTGGTGGTGTGTGCTTGCCAGCTTTCTGTACCTTCGGTCGGGTGGAAGCAAGGAGGAGGAAGAAAGGCCAGGGTGGTACACCCTTGACTTTGTCGGTAGCTTTACCGGGGCAACGTGAATCGTAGATGGAGTCGATGGTGGGGGGACTGGTCTAGGTGATGGACTGGGCTACTCTGCAAGTCCTTGTAGTCATGGGCAGAGCGGTTCTCAAGCCAAGCTGCGATGCAAAGGTGGACAAAAATGCTGGAGAAGCTCCTGGAGATGCGGGTGAGGCGGCATCTATGGAGCGAAGGAAACGGGCAACGTTTCGGGCCGAAACCCTTCTTCAGACTGATGTGTGGGGGGGGGGGGGGGGGGAGAAGAAAGGAAGAGGGCGAGCCAGTGGGCTGAGGATGAGCTGGGAAGGGGAGGAGACAGCAAGGACTACCTGAAATTAGATGTCAATGTTCATACCGCTGGGGTGCAGACTGCCCAAGCGGAATATGAGGTGCTGCTCCTCCAATTTACGGTGGTCCTCACTCTGGCCATGGAGGAAGGCCGAGGACAGAAAGGTCGGATTCGGAATGGGAGGGGGAGTTGAAGTGCTGAGCCACCGGGAGATCAGGTTGGTTAATGCGGACCGAGCGGAGGTGTTCGGCGAAGCGATCGCCAAGCCTGCGGCCAAATATGCTTTCTATGGTGCGTCGATGGAAGTTTGTAAGAGTTATTGGAGACATGCCAGATTTCCTCAGTCTCCTATGGAAGTAGAGGTATTGGTGTGGATTTTAAGCCAATGTGGTTGGTTCACGACAGTTCATTGGTATTATTAACCCCAAGGAGGTGAGGGGCGATATTTGGAATATCAAGAGTCGAGGAAGTTCAGACGAAAGATCACAGTTTTTCAAAGAAATGTCAAACACACTCAGTGGTCCTTTGTGAGCTATTTTGTATGGGACTTCAAAGCAGCATTGGAAAATTGCAAGGAGAAAAAATTACAGGCTAGTTGGCGAGTTAATTGGATCGAGTTGAGACATTTGACAAAACAAATGATTAAAAAGCCCAGCTGGTATCCTTGTAAATGTGCGGTTATCCATAAAATGCACCAATAAATTAGATGTACTTAGAAATTATTTATTTCAGTTGGTGAAAAATAAAACCGAGAAGATAATCTGGCATTTTTAGGACGTTGGTGGCGCTGGATTGGCAGATTTTTCTGGACTTGGATATTATTCCTGTTAATGCAGGTCCACCACTGATTTGCGGGCATTCTGGATTATTCATTTTGCCGGGCCAACAGAGCTTAAGGGGCCTGTCCCACTTGCATGCGATTGCATGCGTTTGGCGCGACCCTAAGTACGCGCTAAGTACGCGCGTGACGTAATTCGCGTCATACTCACCAATCAGCTGGGCAGGAGGCGGGCCGACTGAATTTGGGCGTCGTGCGGTGACGTCATCACGCAACACCACGCCCGGCGGTGACGTCATCACGCAACGTCACGAGCTAGGCGTACGACGTCAAGACGCTGCGTACGCCCTCAATGCGCCTGCGGGTCGACGGGCCATTGGCGCACGGAATTTCGGACAGTTCGGGACATGTCGGACAGTGTGGAGCCCCACGCGATGTCGGGACCAGCCCCGCACAACTCCATACGCCTCCGCGCTTGGAAGTGGGGCCGGTCCCGCGCGGCCCGTATGCCTCAATCGACCACATTTGGTCGTACCAGACGCATGCAATGACAGGCCCTTTAGGATCTGAGAGGAGTCCAACGGTTCCAGAACGGTCCGCCAAGGAGCCGAGATACTGACCCACAGAGTCAGCCTCTGAAGTCGGCTCCAGAGCCCTGGGAACGGATCTGAGGGCCACCGGCCCTGGCCAGGCCAGAGTTCCAGAACCCCGGCCACAGGGGGCAAATTCAACCCGCTGATCGGAGCGGAAGTCCCGATGAGGTTGAGATGGGCCGCCTCCCCCAGACTAGGCGCCACATTTACAGGACTTCTGTGGAGGATTTCAAGCCTTCTCTCTTCATTTTGTCCAGTTGAAAGGAGATGCCAGACTCCCAGTTGCCGGAATATCGGTGGTGGACCTGTATTAAGATATTACAGTATTATAAACTTTCAAACAAACCTGATAAGGTTAAGACCATATGACGTAGATGCATAAATAGGCCCTTCAGCCCTTCAATTCAACTCCATCATGGCTGATATATTTTCCCCTCTCAGCCTCACACTCTTGCAGCCTTCCCGTAACATTTGGCACCCTTACTAATCAAGAATCTCCCAATCTCTGCTGTAAAAATGCTCAATGATTTGACCTCCCCAGACATCTGTGACAATGAATTCCAAAGATTCACCACCCTCTGGCGAAAGAAACTGCTCCTCATCTCTTTTCTAAAGGTATGTCCTTTTACTCTGAGGCAGTGCCCTCTGGTTCTGGACTATCCCATTACTGGAAACATCCTTTCCACATCCACACTCTCTTGGCCTCTCATTATCCAATCAGTTTCAATGAGATCCCACCTTACCCCCGCACCCCATCCTTCTAAACACCAGCAAATAGAGGCCAAGAGTCTTCAAATGTTCCTCCTATGTCAACCAATGATCCCTGGGGTCAATCTCGTAAACCTCCACACACTCTCCAACGCCAGCACATCCTCCCTCAGATATGGGGCCCGAACCAGCTCACAATAGTCCAAATATGGCCACAGCAGCAGACAATATCGCTTCAGCGTTACATCTTTGGTTTCGTATTCTAGTCCCCTCCAAATTAGAATTGGATTGTTAAAGAACAAGGGCGCTGGACACCTTCACGGGAGCGTGGGAATAAGAATCCCAAAGTTTTTCAAGGGAGCCGAAGAACTGGATCTTGTTGCGTTTCGAGAACACGGGATCCAGGGATTTGATAAGACTCAGAGAGCGCTAACGAGTCAAGTAGGTATGTTACAATACCTACCTTTAGCGGCGCTGCAGTTCTGCCGCTCCCCGTGTGCGCGACTTTGGCGCCTTTCAGAGGGGGGCGTGTTTAAAATGCCGTTTTTCCCCAGACAGTCCAAATCGATCCATGTCGGGCGATTTCATCGCTAAAGAGAAATCGCTCCGACATTTCATTCATGAAGCTATTTTTAAACTACGCTAGATTATTTATTAACTAGAGTAGTTTAAAAATCATCTTCTAAAGCTCTGAACGCTGACAGCAGAACGGACCTAACGTAGGCAATAAAAGAAGCGACACAGTTTATTTTTACATCAAAACGTGGTTCTCAGGAAGCATTTAATCACATTTTCATGTTGCGAAAAGGGGACCAAAAAAACGTATGAACCAGTATTTTTCCTGCCGACTTCACCTCAAACCGCAACGTTCCAATCCACCGCATTCCACTAAAACCCACTCACAAGTAGATTTAAACGCCCATTAATTTACAGGAATTAAACACTAAATTCCTTCCATTTGGCCTATAAATTCATGAAAATGAGATTTAAAAATCATGTTATTTTGTGAATTATTGTGTGAATGTTATTTGGACACTTAGGCAATTTAAAAATGTTTATCATTTCTTAAGAAATGGATAGATGTTTAGATCTAGTAATTGAATTTTGTAATTAGCTACAATTAGATAACTAACTAATTATATGCTTTAATTTCAGGTCATCCAAGTAATATTGTTTCGTATTTGTTTCAGAATGCTTCAATCTATAATAACTGAAAATTTCATTGAGTTCTCTTAATTTTTAAGAAAGTTATGGGCTTTTGACTGTCCTAGATCACAGCTTTTGTGTTAAGTCAATGGAAAGGCAATAGGGAACAAGATGCTAATTTCCAAGTATGAAAATGGCCATAACTTTTGTAATACTGAAGATATGAAAGTGAACTAGGTGTCAAATTAAACTTCTTTGTATGCTTTATCCGATGGGATGAATTGCAGACTTGATTTTTAAAATCTCGAAAAATTTGCAACAGGCACACTAAATATGACAACACAACAAATAAATATACCGTCAATTATGCCAGATAAACCAGAGCATGATAGTGCAAGCCACAGTACACGGAGCAAGATCCATGGAGTCTAGTTTGGTTTAGATACAGCATGGAAACACGACATCCATTGATCACCCGTTCACACTAGTTCTATGTTATCTCGCTTTCACATCCCGTCCCTACACACTAGGGACAACTTACAGAGGCCAGTTAACCCACAAATCCGAACGTGTTCGGGATGTGGGAGGACACCGGATCGCCCGAAGGAAACCTTTGCGGTTACAGGGGGAGCGTGCAAACACCGCACAGACAGCGCGCCAGGTCAGGATCGAACGTAGGTCTCGTGCACCGTGAAGCAGCAGCTCCACCAGGGGCGCCACTATACCGCCCGCACGTAGTTAGATGTTGAGGTAGGGTTGTGTGGTTAGGGGTGTGCAGCGTACTTCAAGAGCCTCATGGTTGGTGGGAGGAAGCTGTTCTTCAATCTGGTATCTGCCGTTCTCAGCTGCCAATGCCTTGTTCCCGATGTTAACAGCGAGATGAGAGCGTGGCCAGGTTGACGTGCAGCTTTGACGATATTAGCTGCCTTCCTGGAGATCCCTTCAATGGTGGGGAGGTCAGTGGACCGGCTTTGTGTAGCTTCCTTCATTTGTGAGCGTTCGAATTACCGAACCAGGAGTGCAGGAACTGAGACCCCCGATGAGTTGTGGGGGAGCAACTTGCAGAATGGTCGTATTTTCCGAATAGTTGCATAGTGGACTGTCAGAGATGTATTGCTCTCCCCAGAGCCCCACCAGTCATTGTGTGTCCTAGCCTTCCTATCCCAGTGATATTTTAATGAGTGTCAGATGTTGTCTCTCCAGGGCATTTTCTCCGTCTCCTGCCCTCATCAAGACATCTTTCTTGTCGCCCGGGTGGAGAAGGTTCTACAGGGAGGCATCACGCAGTGCGCAGAACCCTACATGAAGAGCTCAGATTCAGCCAAGGTACGGCACTTGATTCCTGATCTCCTGCCTGGTCTCGCTTGGCCTTCACGGCCTTTGTTGTGCCATGCAGTGGGCGTAGGCCGGTTACCTGGGCTCTGTGCAACACCAGCGATGGGCACGAGGTGTCGAATGTGTGCCCCACTGTCCCGATGAAGCATGTGCTCAAGAAGATCCAAAAAGTAGAGATATAACCTGGAAATAGGCCCCTCGGCCTACCAACCAGCGATCCCCACACACCAGCTCTATCCTACAGACGAGGAATAATTTACAATTACTGATTCCAAGGAGAAATGTGGGGGGGAGGGGGGATGGGACCATAGCACTCGGGGAAAACCTACGCAGTTACTGGGAGAATGTACAAACTCCATACAGACAGCGCCCGTAGTCAGGATTGAACCTGTCTTTGGCTCAGTAACTCTACCGTCACGCCACTGTCCGCCCAGAGAGGGGGGCCTAGGTCTAATGTTCGCTCGCACCACAAACATCCCCATGGACAGTGTGGCCCCCCCGCTTGGTGTGTTTCCTGTCGCGTCAGCCCGGATCCATGTGCTCCAATTTCTGGAACGGGGGTGGAATCCATGAGCTTCTGACTCGGGGCTGAGAGAGAGAACCTGATGACCCATCCCGTGACATGAACAGGTCAAACCAACGGTGGCAAGAAGTTAAATGTTGGATTCTCTACGGCTGCACACCAGTGCATCTTGTTTGGTAACCCTATTCCCCTGAGAGAGGGGTTTGGTCTTGCAGTCTCCTAGTTCCTTACCTAGGTAAACATACGCCAGCCCACAAGGAATGTGTGACACTTACAATGTTCTACCTTTTCTTCAACTCTCTTTTCGGTCTCACCTTTCCCTATCTCCACAAACTCTTCAGAGCTTCAACCTTCCAAGGCCTTTGCACTCCAACAGGTCTGCACTCCAATTTTTGTTGCTCCACCGTTGGTTGGCTATGCCTTCCGTCGTCTTTCCTAAGCTCTGGAATTCCCTTTCTAACCCTCACCCCTGCTCCAATCAGGTCCTCCTCAAAATCTCCTCTTTGGCCTTGCCCGAATATCTCACGAGTTGGCTCAGGCTCCCCTTTGGTCCGAGGAAGCTCCTTTTACAAGTTGGACGATGTATAAGGTCGTGTTCACTGTCTAACAGCCAGGTTGACGGGAAGAGTGGCGGTCATGTCACCTCCTTGTGCTTTCTTGATAGAATGAGCTTTCATCCCAATGTGGTCTTGCTGGAATTCCCTCATGAAATTTCCACAGGATTCCTGACATAAAGGACCAACAGCGTAGGCCAAGAGCTGGTTTGATGAGTTTCATTCATTTACAGGTTGCACAGAAAGTATTGAAAAATGCCAAGCAGATGTGCTCCAGACTCGGGCAGTATCGCATGCCATTTGCCTGGGCTGCACGGTAAGAGAATGAAGCTGCTACCTTAAACCATTCTGAACAAAGAGCTAACCATGAAATGTTCATCATAATTAATTAGAGTCAAAGAGACTTACAGCATGGAAACAGGCCCTTATGGCCCTGTCCCACGGTACGAGTTCATTCCAGGAGCTCTCCCGAGTTTAAAAAAAAAATTCAAACTCGTGGTAAGCACGGAGAATGAACGTAGCGGGTACGTCTGAGCTCGGGGACGTCTCTTAGCGGCTCAGTAACGCTAACGGCAGGTACTCGGGAAGACTCGCTAACGGCAGGTAAGCTCGGGAAGACTCGCTAACGGCAGGTAAGCTCGGGAAGACTCGCTAACGGCAGGTAAGCTCGGGAAGACTCGCTAACGGCAGGTAAGCTCGGGAAGACTCGCTAACGGCAGGTAAGCTCGGGAAGACTCGTGAAGATTTTTCAACATGTTGAAAAATGTCCACGAGAGCCCCGAGTACCGACGAGCGGCCATTACCGTAAATCTCCGAGTTCGAATCAGGGGAAACTCGGGAGAGCTCTTGGAATGAACTCGTACCGTGGGACAGGGCCATTAGGCCCAACATGCTCACATGACCAACATGTCCAATCTACACTAGTCCCACCTGCCTGCATTTGGCCCATATCCCTCTAAACCTATCCTATCCATGTACCTGTCTAAATGTTTCTTAAATGTTGTGATAGTACCTGCCTCGACTACCCCCTCTGGCAGTTCGTTCCATACACCCACCTTTGCATGAAAAAGTTGCCCCTCTGATTCCTATTAAATTTCCCCCCCCCGTTATCTCAAACCTATGTCCTCCGGTTCTCAAATCCCCTACTCTGGGCAAGAGACTTTGTACTGCTTAAGTGAAGTAAAGATGCTAGCATGGTCCAAATAGTCTCTTCCTGCGATGTGCGTTCAATGTATTCAATGTGAGCAGAATAGATTTCAGAATATTGAATTTGAAGGAGCATACTTTGAATGCCTAAGCTCTGAGGCTGGTGTGTTTTGAACCAATTGCTTCTTGCAGTTCCCTCAGTTTTATTAGTTCAGTTAGTTGTCATGTGTACTGAGGTACAGTGAAAAGCCTTTGTTACATGCTATCCACACAGCAGAAAGACAAGACATGGTTATTGGCTGCAACCTTCCCTCCATTGATGAACTGTACACTGCAAGGGCCAGGAAGCGAGCGGGCAAGATCATCTCCGACCCCTCTCACCTTGGCCACAAACTCTTTCAATCACTTCCCTCTGGAAGGCGACTCCGGACTGTCAAAGCTGCCACAGCCAGACATAAAAACAGTTTTTATCCACGAGTAGTTGCTCTACTCAACAGCCAAAAATCTGTAGCCTCCCTTTGATCTGGTATTTTGTTGGTTCACATGCTGGATCAATGGTGTTTTATCTGTGGAATTCTCTGCCACAGAAGGTAGTTGAGGCCAGTTCATTGGCTATATTTAAGAGGGAGTTAGATGTGGCCCTTGTGGCTGAAGGGATCAGGGGGTTTGGAGAGAAGGCAGGTACAGGATACTGAGTTGAATGGCGGTGCAGGCTCGAAGGGCCGAATGGCCTACTCCTGCACCTATTTTCTATGTTTCTATATTTCTAAGAGAGAGCTCGATAGAGCTCCAGGGGCTAGTGGAGTCAAGGGATATGGGGAGAAGGCAGGCACGGGTTATTGATAGGGGACGATCAGCCATGATCACAATGAATGGCGGTGCTGCCTCGAACGGCCAAATGGCCTCCTCCTGCAGCTATTTTCTATGTTTCTATGTTTCTGAAAGTGACTTGACTTGACTTGTTTCCTGAACATCTGCTTTCCCTCCAATAGACCTATCTTCAAAGATACACAAGGGACACTTGACAAGAATGCACGCTTCTCCACACTTTATAGGCAAGATAGCAATAAGCTCTCCAACGAAGACCTGCTCAAGTTGTTGTTGGACTTCAGGAAGTGAGTGTGGATTTTTTTATTACTGTGGTGCAATTCCAAAATCTGTTGTTGTGAATCTCGCAGGAAAGGTTCAACACGTTTCTGCAGCCCATTTGAACCTGGGATCGCAAAGGTTACTAGTGGTGGTGCAGTGCACAGCACAGGTCAGTTCTGTGTACCTTCTCGTTTGAACCGTCTATAGTGTGGGTTGGAACCATTAGTGCATTAGGCTTATATTCACTGGAGTTTAGAAGGATGAGGGGGATCTTATAGAAATATATAAATTTATAAAAGGACTGGTCAAGCTAGATGCAGGAAAAATGTTCCCAATGTTGTGGGTGAGTCCAGAACCAGGGGCCACCGTCTTAGAATAAAGGGGAGGCCATTTAAGACTAAGGTGAGAAAAAACTTTTTCACCCAGAGAGTTGTGAATTTATGGAATTCCCTGCCACAGAGGGCAGTGGAGGCCAAGACACTGGATGGATTTAAGAAAGTTAATTGGAGCTCTAGGAGCTAGTGGAGTCAAGGGATATGGGGAGAAGGCAGGCACGGGTTATTGATAGGGGACGATCAGCCATGATCACAATGGATGGCGGTGCTGGTTCAAAGGGGCGAATGGCCTCCTCCTGCACCTATTTTCTATGTGTGTAGATTTGCTCCTCTTGTGTTTGTTGCTCTAAAACCTCCTCAACCCTGTGTTTTAATATTGTTTTCTGCTTCACTAGACCAGAGAAGATGTCTAAACTTCCGGTTATTTTGGGAAACCTGGACATCACCATTGACAATGTCACTCCCGATTTTCCGAGTAAGTTTACCTGCAATTTCTCATCAAAATTCCCTCCACTGCTTTTCCCCTCTCTCCACCAACTCCTGTGGACCACCTGTGATCTTGCTATCCAAATGCAGATAGATGCTGGACATATGAAGGAAAGATGCAAGATGCTGGGATTACTCGGCAGGTCAGGCAGCATCTGTGGAGAGAGAAGTGGAGTCAATGTTTCAGACCTGGAATCAAATTTTCCTTTCATCCATTGCCTTCTCTTGCACGTCCTTTTGTGTCTCTCGCTCCACTAATTGGAAATTCTATCTTGACGTGAGCAAACCTCAATTTCCAATCATTCTCCCCAGATATTTTGCCTCCATGTCATTCGTCATTTCGGCTTGCATTTCTGTAGCGCCAGTCACAACCCTTGTTAGACCATCCTGTGTGCGGTATAGCCAGCAAAAATACTATTGAGGCAAAATCACCGTTGTAATGCAGGAGGAACACACAACAAGCTCCCACATGCACCAGTGAAATTCTGATCTGACATTTCGTAATGTGCTCGAGGAATAGATATTGCCCAACGCCACCTTTACACAAGAGCCCCGGACTAACAATCTAGAAAGTTGAGTTCAGATCTCAGCTTGGCAACAGTTAGTTTCAGTAAACGGCGAGAACAACATTATTTGCCCCTTTGGTTTTCATGGAAGGAAAGCTGGACCTGCCAAGGCTGTTTAAGCGTTTCACTCCAGAGTCACCAAATGTGTTTGCTTCTTAAATATCCTCTGAAATGGACTCGCAATGCTGTAGGAATGAGAAGCAGATGCCGGCCAATGCCCAGATCCAGAAAGATGAACAAAAACAAATCTACTCGTCTACTGTATCCGTTGTTCAAGATGTGGGCTCTTATACATCAGCGAGACCAAATGCAGATTGACCAAATACCTTCGCGCATCCCGCGTGAACCAACCTGATCTCCCGGTTGCTGGACACTTTAATTCCCCTTCCCATTCCTACACAGATCTCTCTGTCCTCGGCCTCCTCCAATGAGTCTAAACACAAATTGGAGGAACAGCATCTCGCATTTTGCTTGGGCAGCTTACATCCCAGTGGTATTAATATTAATTTCTCTCACTTCAGGTATCACTGGCATTCCTGCTCTCTCTCTATCCCTCCCCCACCCAAGTCGCACTAGCTTCTCATTTTCACCCTACATACAGCTTACGATGGCCCGTTCCCTCTATCATCGTCACTTTTTTGCACATCTTTCATTCATTGTTCTTTATCCCCCCACATCTCGCTTCCCTTATCCCTAACCAGTCTGAAATAGGGTCTCGACCCGAAACGTCACCCATTCCTTCTCTACAGAGATGCTGCCTGTCCCGCTGAGTTACTCCAGCTTTTTGTGTCTATCTTCGATATAAACCAGCATCTGCAGTTCCTTCCCACACAAAAACAAACATCTCTTCGACCCAATATTTGGCCACATGTGTCTCCATATCTTCTCAGATGATTTTGCGCACTAATGCATTGAAGAAATGCGTCTGGTTGGTTGTTGTATTACTTTATAAGTGCTGCCCGTAAACATGTGTCGTTGCAGGTTGCGTCAACTCTTCATATATCCCAGTGAAGCATTTTGAAAACAGCTCTAAGGTCTTGGTTACTCACGAGGTGGAGGAATTTTTTCCTTGCATAGCAAAGCTTTCCCAACCGTTCACCATTTACAACAATCATCTCTACGTTTACCCAACACACCTGAAGTACGACAGTCAGAAATCATTCGCAAAAGTGAGTAATGTTGCATCTGCAGTGAGTTAGCTGCAGAGGTGCAGTTTGTTTTTAATTGTTGTAATTTGGGTCAGGCAACGCCCGTGGAGGGATTCTGTACTAGATAAATGCGTGTAGTTATAATTTAGTGGCCTGATAATCCGTTATCCGGCTTTTCGGAAAGTCCTAATAGTTTGGCAGCGGGCTCTCCAGGTGATGTTTTTCATGCAGCTTTCTCGCTCACCAATTCCACAGTCCCGGGCATCCTTTCCATTCACGTCTGCCTCGGTTCCCACTTTCACTTCCCACATACTGGCCGCTTATTCCCACACTCCCTTTTAGCTCGCCAGTGGTCCCAGTTCCAGCACTCTCTTTAAACATGGGTAGTTCGCTGGACAATCACAATACCATTTAACATCTTTTAAAAAAAGTGAACTAATGGACTGTTGGAGGTGGACAAAGATGCTGGAGAAACTCAGCGGGTGAGGTAGCATCTATGGAGCGAAGGAAATAGGCAACGTTTTAGGTGGAAACCCTTCTTCAAACACCTACACCTACTCCCCTAAAGGACTGTTGGGGTATTTTTGCAAATAGCATCCAACGTTAAGGAAAGTCTTCAAGTCCAACACCTCCAAATTACTCTTCATAGAACTGCAAATGTTGGTTAATAAATAAAAGGGCCCAAAGTGCTGGAGTATCTCATTGGGTCAGGCAGCATCTCTGTAGAACCTGGATGGGTAACTTTTTGGGTCAAGACCCTTCTTCAGTCCTACGCATGCCCGATTAATGGGGTTTGACAGTACTCTGCATGTTGTAGGTAACTTAAGGGCCTGTCCCACCAGCATGCGATTGCATGCGTCTAGCGCGACCAAATGTGGTCGCTTCAGGCGTGCGGCCTCGCGGGGCCGGTCCCAATTTGAACCGCGGAGGCGTTTGGAGCCGTGCGGGGCTGGTCCCGGCAATGATGTTGTAACCCAGTCCAGCTGACTCGATCTTCAGCTTCTCGGATGAAAGATAATTTGTTTTTCTTTTGTGCAGGCGAGGAACATTGCCGTTTGCCTGGAGTTCAGGGACTCTGATGAGGAAGAGTCACAGCCTCTGAGGGTCAGTACTGTTTAGATTTGCGAGGATTTCCCTGTTTGTTCCGGACAATACAGTGTCAGCCACGGAGTATTACTGAAGTGAGATCAATGATTCTTAATAAATTGTCTGTTTACAATGAACAGCCAGTTTACATAGAACATAGAACAGTACGGTACAGGAACAGGCCCTTCAGCCCATAATGTCCGGCCTAACATGATGCCAAGACCAACTCTTATCTGCCTGCCTACATAATCCATATCCCTCCATTCCCTGCGCATCCATACACCGATCCAAAAGTCTCTTAAATACCATTATCGTGTCTGCCTCCACCACCACTCATAGCAGCAGGTTACAGGCACTCGACACCCTCTGTGTAAAACAAACGTGCCCCGCACATCTCCTTTGAACACTGGCCCTCCCTCACCTCAAAGCCATGCCCTCCAGTATTTAACATTTCCATCTTTGGGGGAAAAAGGTTCTGTTAAAGGGCATGTCCCCACCAGCATGCGATTGCATGCGTCTAGCGCGACCAAACATGGTCGCTTGAGGTGTACGGCCACGCGGGGCCGGTTCCACTTCGATCTGCGGAGGCGTATGGAGTTGTGCGGGGCTGGTCCCGACATCATACTCACCAATCAGCTGGGCAGGAGGCGGGCCGGCTGAATTTGGACGTCGCACGGCGTTGGATGGTGACGTCATCATGCAGCTGCACGCCGGGCAGTGACGTCATCGCGCAACGCCACGCGCTAGGCGTTCACCGTCGAGACGCTGCATACGACGTCAAGACTCTGCGTACGCCCTCAATGCGCCAGCGGGCTGACAGGCCGTTGGCGCGCGGGATTTTTGGACAGTGCAAGATGTTCGGAGCCCCGCGCGATGTCGGAACCAGCCCCGCACAACTCCATACGCCTCCGCCGATGGAAGTGGAACCGGCCCCGTGAGGCCGTACGCCTCAAGCGACCACGTTAGGTCGCGCTGGACGCATGCAATCGCACGCTGGTGGGACAGGCCCTTTAATATTGTCAGGGACTCTGCTTCCAACACTCAATGTAATCACCACTGTCTGGTGGAAAAATGACCCCTCAGATCCACTCTAGACCACTTTACCATAAATCTCTGTTCTGGTCTTACCCTTGCAATTCTTCCCAATGTACCTCCGTCCTCATTACATGGCAGGGCCAAAACGATCTTAGTACAAGCAAGGCTCAAATGTGGGACCACTGAGTGCAAATAAGAAAGCAACTTGTTGGAGGAACACAGTGGGTCTGGCAGCATGTGTGGTGACGTTAAATGGTTGCTGCGTTGGGTTGGGACCCTGCGTCAGGACTAAAAGTGTGGAGGAAGGAATATAAAGAGGAGAGAGGGAGGGGTGAGATGGGGAAGCTGGTCGGTGATAAGGTGGAACGAGGTGAGGCGTGAGATGTGTGGAGGAGCGAGAGGAAGGGGGAGATCGAGACAGAGGCTGGAAGGTGTGGAGTACTTACCAGTGACACTGCTGAGCATTCCCCTGCTTCCACTGTGAAGATGGTGATGTACAAATGCTCTTCATTTACAGTCTTTATAGCAGAAAATGCAAGTGTTGACCATTTTTCTTTCTGCTTTCTCTGTGTGCAGTGCATATACGGGAGACCCGGAGGTCCTGTATTTACGAAATGGGCCTTCTCCGTAGTGTTGCATCATCATCACAACCCAGAGTTCTATGATGAGGTAAAAACGGACACTATATCAGGACAGATATATGTGGGCAGCACAGTGGCGTAGTAGAAACATACAAAAATAGAAAATAGGTGCAGGAGCAGGCCATTCGGCCCTTCGAGCCTGCACCGCCATTCAATATAATCATGGCTGATCATCCAACTCAGTATCCTGTACCTGCCTTCTCTCCATACCCCCTGATCCCTTCAGCCACAAGGGCCACATCTAACTCCCTCTTAAATATGGCCAACGAACTGGCCTCAACTACCTTCTGTGGCAGAGAATTCCACAGATTCACCACTCTCTGTGTGAAAAACGATTTTCTCATCTCGGTCCTAAAAGACTTCCCCCTTATCCTTAAACTGTGACCCTTTGTCCTGGACTTCCCCAACATCGGGAACAATCTTCCTGCATCTAGCCTGTCCAAGAGAATGTTGTAAGTCTCTATAAGATCCCCCCCCTCAATCTTCTAAATTCTAGCGAGTACAAGGCAAGTCTATCCAGTCTTTCTTCATATGGAAGTCCTGCCATCCCAGGAATCAGCCTGGTGAACGTTTTCTGTACTCCCTCTATGGCAAGAATATGTGGGCGGGCATAGTGCTGATGTAGGTAGAGTTGCTGCCTCAGTTCCAGTGACCCGGGTACAACCTGTGGTGACCCCTGCTGCTGCCTGTGTGAAGTTTGCACGTTCTCCCTATCACCTTGTGTTCCAGCTTCCCCCTACGTCTCCAAGACATGCAACTGGGTGGAAAATTGGCCAAGATAAATTGCCCCTCATTTGGGTAACAGGAGAATCAATAGACAATAGGTGCTGGAGTAGGCCATTCGGCCCTTCGAGCCAGCACCGCCATTCAATGTGATCATGGCTGATCGTCCCCAATCAGTGCCCCGTTCCTGCCTTCTCCCCATATCCCCTGACTCTGCTATTTTTAACAACCCTATCTAGCTCTCTCTTGAAAGCATCCAGAGAACCGGCCTCCACCGTCCTCTGAGGCAGAGAATTTCACAGACTCACAACTCTCTGTGAGAAAAAAGTGTTTCGTCGTCTCCGTTCTAAATGGCTTACCCCTTATTCTTAAACTGTGGCTCCTGGTTCTGGACTCACCCAACAGGTTACAAGGGAAGTGAAGAATAGGATTGCTGAGTGAGTAAGTTAGCATAGAACCTGTATTATTTCAAAATATGATATTCCTCATAGCCAGTTTTTTTTTCAGGCACTGAGATAACAGGCTAGGCCTACATTTATTGCCAATCCCTAATTGCCATTGAGAAGTTGGTCACCACCTTGAATCACTGTAGTTCTTCTAGTTGGACAGGGACTTTTGGAATTCATACCTCTGTTAAATCTCTTGCAACACTGACTGGCTCCCATTGGATTCAGATGGATTTTGATGCCAGAATTCAAGAATTCTCTCTCTGTTTCAGGTTAAAGTGGAGCTCCCAACACAACTCCACGAGAAGCATCATTTGTTGTTCACCTTCTACCACGTCAGCTGTGACAACTCGAGCAAAGGCACCACCAAGAAGAAGGAAACGATTGAATCTCAAGGTTTCACTTGATGTCTTTCCTTAATGATATCAACAATATCCATAAGAGTGTTTATTGTATCTCTCACACCATCAGGACATTGTAACGCCAATTAGTCATAGTCACACAGCGAGGAAACACGACCTTCGACCCAACTCATTTATGCAGACCAAAATGACCCGTCGTAACCAAACTAAATTTCGTTTGAACCTCGATGAGGTTCAAATGACAAAAAACGGTATAATATTGTATTGTCTATCGAAGACAGTCCCATTTGCTCACTTTTGGCCCAAATCCCTCTAAATTTTCCTATCCACGAACCTGTCCATAGACCAAAAAGCTGGATCTCAACCGGAAACGTCACCTATTCCTTTTCTCCAGAGTTGCTGTCTGACCCGTTGAGTTGCTCCAGCTTTTTGTGTCTATCTTCAGTTGAAATCATCTCCAGTTCCTTCCCACACAAGTACCTGTCCAAATGTATCTTCAATATATTTTTATTGTAGTTGCCTCAACTACTTCCTGGTGACAGCTTGTTCCATGCACGCCACCTTCCGTGTGGGTGGTGAGTGCCTGCAACACGCTGCCAGGGGTGGTAGTTGAGGCAGATACAACAGTGGCATTTAATAGAGTTTTAGATAGGCATATGAACACACAGCAAACAGAGCAGATAAGAGATGGTCTTGGCATGTTCGACACAGACATTGTGGGCCAAAGGTACATTGTAAATGTACATTGATTGTACATCAATGATCTGGATGAACATCAATGATCTGGATGATGGGGTGGAAAATTGGATAAGTAAGTATGCAGATGATACTAAGATAGGTGGTGTTGTGGATAATGAAGTAGATTTTCAAAGTCTACAGAGAGATTTGGGCCATTTGGAAAAGTGGGCTGAAAGATGGCAGATGGAGTTTAATGCTGTTAAGTGTGAAGTGCTACATCTTGGCAGGACAAATCAAAATAGGACGTACATGGTAAATGGTAGGGAATTGAGGAATGCTGTGGAACAGAGGGATTAGGAATAACTGTGCATAGTTTTGAAGGTGGGCATGTAGATAGGGTGGTAAAGAAAGCCTTTGGTGTGCTGGCCTTTATAAATCAGAGCATTGAATATAGGAGTAGGGAAGTAATGTTAAAATTGTACAAGGCATGGTAAGACAATTCTGGAGTATGGTGTACAATTTTGGTCGCTAATTATAGGAAGGATGTCAACAAAATAGAGAGAGTACAGAGGAGATTTACTAGAATGTTGCCACAGCAACTCTGTTACAGAGAAAGGTTGAACAAGTTAGGTTGGAGCGCAGAAGGTTAAGGGGGGACTTGATTGAGGTCTTTAAAAATGATGAAAGGGATAGACAGAGTTCTACGTTTTTCCCATTGAGGGTAGGGAAGATTCAAACAAGAGCATGATATGTGAATAAAGGGACCGGGGGTAACGTGAGGGGAACTTCTTTTCAGAGGGTGGTGGCTCATCAGCTTCCAGCAGAAGTGGTGGAGGCTGGATTGTATATGGACGTGAAGGGAATGGAGGGGTATGGTCTGAGTGCAGGTAGATGGGACTAGGGGAAAACAAATGGTCGGCACGGACTGGAAGGGCCAGAGAGGGCCTGTTTCCGTGCTGTAATTGTTATATGGTTATATGGTTAAGGGCCTGTTCTGGTCTGAAGAAAGGTTTCTCGGCCCGAAACGTTGCCTATTTCTTTCGCTCCACAGATGCTGCTGCACCCGCTGAGTTTCTCCAGCGTTTTTGTCCACCTGTTCTTGTGCTGTAACTGTTCTATGTTGTATTTCATCACAGAGGGAGGCTATTCAGTCCGTCAGGTCCGTGCTGGCTCTGAGCACTGCCACCAGCCCCATTCCACCATTTTATTTTTGCTGCAACAACCCGTGCACCTGACCGTAAACTCCACGATCATTACTTTTGCAATTTGCCTGCACCAAGGTGCAGCTCACTGTGGTTCGCTAGTCTCTCGGGTCATCTTAGTGATGTGGGAGGAAGGTCACGGCGTCACAGGGCGAAGGCGTGAACTTGATATATACGCAAGGTCACGAATGAACCCAGGTTGCTGGAGCTGTGGAGCACCAACACTAATTGTTGTGTCCCGTCCCACTAAGTCAACAGAATTTGATCAAGTCGCACCTCAGAGACCTGTGGGGGAACAAAAGTATCCGTGGCTATATATGGATAGGGGAATTATCCTGGCCAGTGTTCAAGATTCCTGAAGCAGATTATCCAGGGATTGTCGTATTGTCATCCGTACTGATATGCACAAACTGCCTGCATTAGAACAGTGACTGGAGGGTGTTTGAATAATGATGTGTGACCATAAAAACAAATGCTTCCTGCTGATCCACTGTGGGAGTGTGTCAGTATAAATTTCCTGCTGTTATCTAAACATTCACTTGCAATATACTTGCAAGCTCATCTGAAAGTTTCAAGACGCAGTATTTTTTTCCCCCCATTTAGATAACGTTGCATTCTTTGCCAGCGCAGTTTAAACAGAATCCCCACAGAAATTCATCTAATGAACCAGAGGGAGATGAGCTTGGTGGTCAGCAATTTATTTACAAACCGATTCTGTGCGCAGATGCCGGATTGCCGACTCAGCGCTGTTGGGTTTTCATTGCTCGAACCCGGCGGGGGTTTCTGCGGTGCCAGCCCGAGAGCCTCAAGTCGGGTTTATTGTCGTGTGCACCAGTATAGTCAGATACACAGGTACAACAAAATGTCACAGGCTCAAACACGCAAAAGCACACAGTACAACTAGATCACACCTAAATTCGATAAATTGGCGAAATGGAAAAAAAAAGGAATGGAAAAAAAAATGTGCAAGAATCATGACATTTGTCTAATATCAATTAGAAAACATCTCCCGAAACACAGACACATAGACAATAGGGGCAGGAGTAGGCCATTCGGCCCTTCCAGCCTGCACCGCCATTCAATATGATCATGGCTGATCATCCAACTCAGTATCCCGTACCTGCCTTCTCTCCATACCCCCTGATCCCTTTAGCCACAAGGGCCACATCTAACTCCCTCTTAAATATAGCCAATGAACTGGCCTCAACTACCTTCTGTGGCAGAGAATTCCACAGGACTCACCTGCCACTCTCTGTGTGAAAAATGATGTTTTTTTCTTCATCTCACCGGTCCTATCAAAGACTTCAAATCCCCTTATCCTTAAACTGTGACAATACCCTTGTTCTTTGGTAACTTCCCCAACATCGGGAACAATCTTCCATCATCATTTAGCCTGTCTTAGGTCAACCCCTTAAGAATTTTGTTAGTCTCTATAGATCCCCCCTCTAATAAGGAGAAATGGAGACACTTCTAAATTCAATAGCGAGTACAAGCCGAGTCTATCCAGTCTTTCTTCCATATGAAAGTCCTGCTGCATCCCAGGAATCAGTCTGGAGAACCTTCTCTGTATTCCCTCTATGGCAAGAATGTCTTTTCCTCAGATTAGAGACCCAAAAAGCTATAAATTATCTCCAGTTTCTCCAGTGTGTGCCTCACCAAGGCCCTGTACAACTGCAGCAGAACCTCCCTGCTTCAAGTGAGAGAAATTAAGGTATAGCTCAAATCCTTTCACATTCGCTATTTAGAATTTGACCACACCAGTGAATCTTAAAGATTGTCCCGATGTTGGGGAAGTCCAAATTAGATGTGGCCCTTGTGGCTAAAGGGATCAGGGGGTATGGAGAGAAGGCAGGTACAGGATACTGAGTTGGATGATCAGCCATGATCATATTGAATGGCGGTGCAGGCTCGAAGGGCCGAATGGCCTACTCCTGCCCCTATTTTCTATGTTTCTATGTTTCCAATTCTGCTTCATCGTGATGTGAAGTTCCTGTCTCTAAACACTTGATTATATTGACATTTTTTCCTCTTCTTGCTCCTGCAGTTGGTTATGCATGGCTGCCCATTCTGAAAGATGGTCGGGTGGTTACTAATGAGAATCAGATCTCTGTCTCAGCCAATCTACCTGTTGGCTACTTAAGCTACCTGGAGCTGGGAATGGGAAAGGTAAGCTCTGGCACTTTCTTCAAGGCCATTAGATGAAGGCGGGATGAGGTGACCAGCATGGTTCCTCACAGAAAGCCAATGCTTTGGTGAATCCTCCATGAGCAAGTGACTGAAAGTATTACATTTCCTAAATTTGTATGTAATTTTTGACAAAAATGCCCAGGTTAGATTGGGAGAAATGACTCTGATAGAACGCACAATGCTGTAAATGTTCAGTAGATGGGGCAGAAAAAAGGTTCAGTTTCAGTTCAAAGATCTTTTTTGGAAAACGGAAATAATTAGAGAAAGTCAATTTCATGTTGCAGAGGAAGGGTCAGCTGGCTTGGAAGTCTGCCTGGTACTCCGCTTCATCAGCTGTTGCAAGTTGTGAATAGCTGGGGACCCAGCACTGAGCCCACTAGTCCCAACCTGAAAGAAATAGCCATAGAGGGGGTACAGAGAAGGTTCACCAGACTGATTCCTGGGATGGCACAACTTCCATATGAAGAAAGACTGGATAGACTCGGCTAGATTTTAGAAGATTGAGGGGGGATCTTATAGAAACTCACAAAATTCTTAAGGGGTTGGACAGGCTAGATGCAGGAAGATTGTTCCTGATGTTGGGGAGGGCCAGAACAAGGGGTCACAGTTTAAGGATAAAGGGGAAGTCTTTTAGGACCGAGATGAGAAAAACATTTTTCACGCAGAGAGTGGTGAATCTGTGTAATTCTCTGCCACAGAAGGTAGTTGAGGCCAGTTCATGTGGCCCTTGTGGCTAAAGGGATCAGGGGGTATGGAGAGAAGGCAGGTACAGGATACTGAGTTGGATGATCATATTGAATGGCGGTGCAGGCTCGAAGGGCCGAATGGCCTACTCCTGCACCTATTTTCGTTGTTTTTATGTTGCAAATCGGATTAGAAACATAGAAAATAGGTGCAGGAGGAGGCCATTCGGCCCTTCGAGCCAGCATCGCCATTTATTGCGATCATGGCTGATCGTCCCCTATCAATAACCCGTGCCTGCCTCCTCCCCATATTCCTTGAATCCACTAGCCCCTAGAGCTCTAGCTATCTCTCTCTTAAATCCATCCAGTGATTTGGTCTCCACTGCCCTCTGTGGCAGGGAATTCCACAAATTCACAACTCTCTGGGTGAAAACTTTTTTTCTCACCTCAGTCTTAAATGGCCTCCCCTTTAGCCTAAGACTATTTCTAAGAGGATAATTTCACCTCTGGCGTTATGACCAACAACTTAAATCTCAATCTGTGCCAGTATATCTCACACAATTCCACCTGCTCTACTTTTTTGGTCCAACCTCCAGTGTAGGAACTTTATCAAAAGCCTTTCTGAAAATCCAAATACACTCCCATGCATTGGTTTACCCCGGAATTAATCCACTAGCCTCGTCCTCAAAGGGGTCCAGCAGATTAGTCAAACATAATTCTCCTTTTCCCATGTTGACTCCGCACAGTCCTATTAGCTTTTTCCAGATGTTCTTTCATTACATCAATATTAGAGATTCCAGAATGTTCCCCTTGCAATTTTCAGGTCAATAGAGCTAGAGAGGATACAGAGAAGACTGACAAGTATGTGGTTTGGACTTTAGGGGTTTAGTCTATTTGACTAAGGGCGGCAGGCTTGGAGCAGCGGTAGAGTTGCTGTCTTACAGCGCCAGAGAGCCAGGTTCGATCCTGACTTTGGGGGCTGTACGGAGTTTGTACGTTCTCCCCGTGACCTGCGTGGGTTTACTCCGGGTGCTCCGGTTTCCTCCCACACTCCAAAGACGTGCAGGTTTGTAGGTTAATTCACTTCAGCAAAAATTGTAAAATGTCCCCGGTGCGGACTCGCTGGGCTGAAGGGCCTGTTTCTACGTTGTATCTCTAAACTAAAGACTGCCGCGATGCATCGACAAGAATGCTGCAGAGCTGGCGGTTGATGGCGGAAATAAAAGCTACCGTTAGCTTTTCTTTGTAATTAATTTAGTTTCACACCATTTTTTTTGGTACATTTCAGCACACTGGTCCTGAAATCAAATGGGTAGATGGAGCCAAACATATTTTCAAAGTTGCCACACACCTAGTGTCGACGGTCTACACCCAGGTCAGTAGCTATCCTCTTCATTTCACATGTTTGAAATTTTGATTTAAAGCATCTACTATTTTGGAGAAACAGCAGATGCTGGAATCTGGCACAAACCTCACAATGTTGGAGTATCTGTACTGGGCCCTTTTATTGGAGGTTAACAATGGTACTTAATCTTTGAATTTTTTTATAAGAGGAGAATTGTTTTCAATGTTCTTCCACAAGATCATATTCTTCTTTCCATTGCTTTGGTCGGTAAGGTAGGTAAAAAAGTGGCTCATGCTCAGAGGACAGGAACAGGGAGATGCTAAACCTACGTTGTTGCCTCCATGTTGGCGCAGCGGTTAATGCTGCTGCTTCGCGCTCACGCTGCCTGGGTTCAGTCCCGGTCTGTGAGTCTGTAAGGAGTTTGCATGTCCTCCCAGTGACTGCATGGGTTCCCCTAATTTCTCCAGATTTTCCCACATTCCAAAGGAGAGTTGATGGACGTGTGTGTGAGAGAGAGCGAGAGAGAATAAGCATCACAGGTACATGAGGAATAATGTATTGGAAAGAACTACAGATTCTGGTTTAAATCGAAGATAGACACAAAATGCTGGAGCAACTCAGCGGGACATCGGCAGCATCTCCGGAGAGAAGGAACGGGCGACGTATTGGGTCGAGACTCTTCTCCAGACTGAAATGGGATGAATGAGATTGGTCCGTTGGGATCCGGCACACACAATGGGCTGAATGGTTCATGAGGCATTATCAGGATGGGAACAGAACGATCACAAAGGCTGTGATTGTTTTTTACGGGAGAGGGGAGCAGAGAGAATGTCAAGGTATATACAATTATGATGAAACCAGCTCAACCAGGGGAAAGACAGCATGCACTGACCTTTAATAGAAAGATTGATAACTAAAGATTGATATAAATTTAAAATAATTAGTGCATTGATAGGAGGCGAGTTGAGAAAGTTATTTTCGCCCAAAGGTTGTCAAGATTTAGGAATTCACTGGTTGAAACAGTGATGGAGGCATCTCTTAGCATACTCGGGTGGGCCTACGAACAGCCGCATCGTTCAAGGCCACATTCTGAGATTCAGGAGTGAGCTTTCTCAAAGCATGGACACTGGTTCAAGGTGAGGGGTGAAAGATTTAATGGGAATCGGAGGGATAACGTTTTCACACAGAGGGTGGTGGGTGTTTGGAATGAGCTGCCGGAGGAGGTGGTTGGGGCAGGTACTAACACAATGTTTCCGAAACATTTAGACAGGTACGTGGATAGGACAAGGTTTCGAGGGATCTGGGCCAAACGCAGGCAGGCGGGACGAGTGTACGCGGGACATGTTGGTCGGTGTGAGCTGGCTGGGCCCAAGGGCCTGGTTCACTCTGTGAGACTCCTTTGACCATGACTCTATGACAATCGGCGCTTCTATACGCTAAATTCCCCTGATTCTCTGATTACATTGTTCAAAATAAATCAACATCTTCTGTAAATTGGGTTAGCAAGTTGGTTGTTCTTGTAAATTCCCAAAACAAAATCTTAGTGAATATATTCAAGGGAGAGAGGGCAATGGACAATAGACAGTAGGTGCAGGCCATTCGCCCCTTCGGGCCATTCAATGTGATCATGGCTGATCATCCCCAATCAGTACCCCGTTCCTGCCTTCTCCCCATATCCCCCTGACTCCGCTATCTTTAAGAGCCCTATCTAGCTCTCTCTTGAAAGTATCCAGAGAACCTGCCTCCACCGCCCTCGGAGGCAGCAAAAGGCAGATTGTGCAGTTTCAACAGGGAATGAGATGATACTGACAGAGTGGGAGATAACTTATATGGCTACAGGTAAGAAGCAGTGGAAATGGACTGGATAGTTCTTGCAGAGAGCTCGCCAAGTAAAGCTATTGTGCATAAGTTCGGTGAGGTGCAGGTACAATGAAAATCTTGATAGCGGCAACATCAATGGCACACAGACTCAAGAAGATATTGAAGGTCGGGATGGACAGATACTTCAACTGCAGGGCGTGAAAGAGTATAGGGAGAGAGCTGGAAAACAGCGCAGAGTTTGAGATTGGATCTTAGAGAACGGTGGATGGTCTGATTGGGCAACTCCTGCTCCTGCGTTGACCTGCATGTGGTTTGTCGCTTGGTCTGCTGAGTTCCTCAAGCACTGCGTTTTTTTGCTCAAGGTTACAGCGTCTGCAGTCTCTTTTGTCTCCTGTGCCTCATGTTCCTCTTGTATCATCTGCAGGACCAGCATCTCAACAACTTCTTCCAGTATTGCCAGAAGTGTGATTCTGGAGCCCAAGCTTCTGGATCAGAACTTGTCAAATTCCTGAAGGTGAGTTTGCACCTCCAGCCCTGTGCTGTCGGGTCAATTCAACTATAGAAACATAGAAAATAGGTGCAGGAGCAGGCCATTCGGCCCCTCGAGCCTGCGCCGCCATTCAATATGATCATGGCTGATCATCCAACTCAGTATCCCGTACCTGCCTTCTCTCCGTACCCCCTGATCCCTTTAGCCACAAGGGCCACATCTAACTCTTAAATGTAGCCAATGAACTGGCCTCAACTACCTTCTGTGGCAGAGAATTTGTTTTTCTCATCTTGGTCCTAAAAGACTTCCCCTTTATCCTTAAACTGTGACCCCTTGTTCTGGACTTCCCCAACATCGGGAACAATCTTCCTGCATCTAGCCTGTCCAACCCCTTAAGAAGTTTCTATAAGATCCCCCCCTCAATCTTCTAAATTCTAGCGAGTACAAGCCGAGTCTATCCAGTCTTTCTTCATTTGAAAGTCCTGCCATCCCAGGAATCAGTCTGGCAATTCAACTATTTACCTTACAAAAACGGCGTGAAGCCTGCTTCATCCACACAATGGCACTTGGACAGGTACATGGACGGGAAAGGTTTAGAAGGTCAAAGTCAAAATAGTTTATTGTCATGTGTCCCTGATAGGACAATGAAATTCTTTCTTTGCATAGCACAACAGAACATAGTAGGCATTGACTACAGAACAGATCAGTGTGTCCATATACCATTATATACGTAAATACACACATGAATACATAAACTGATAAAGTGCAAATAACAGGTAATGGGTCATTCATGTTCAGAGTTTTGTCCGAGCCAGGTTTAATACCCTGATGGCTGTGGGGAAGTAGCTATTCCTGAACCTGGTCGTTGCAGTCTTCAGGCTCCTGTACCTTCTGCCTGTGGGTAGCAGGGAGATGAGTGTGTGGCCAGGATGGTGTGGGTCCTTGATAATGCTGCCAGCCTTTTTGAGGCAGCGACTGCCTCAATGGGCCAAACGCGGACAAATGGGACTCGCTTAGATGTGGCACCTTTGTCGCCATAGCTAAGTTGGGAGGAAGGGCCGGTGTCTGTGCGATCGGACTCCATGACTATGACAGGTTTGTAGGTTAATTGGCTTTGGTAAAAATTGTAAATCGTCCCTAGTGTGTAGGAGTTTGCTAGTGTGCGGGGATCACTGGTCAGCGCAGACACGGTGGGCTGAAGGGCCTGTTTCCGTGCCTTATCTCTAAAGTCTATAGTTGTAATCCCACCATGGCTGCTTGAGAATTTAAATTCAGTTCATTAAATAATTCCAATTAAAAAGAAATTCTTAATAATGATGAGCGCAAAACGACCGGATTGCCAACATCTTCAACCTCTCCCTGAGTCAGTCTGTGGTTCCCACCCCCTTCAAAGCATCCATCATGGTTCCTGTTCCAAAGAAACCAATAATCTCCTGTTTAAATGACTACTGTCCTGTCACACTGACATTAGTCACCATGAAGTGCTTCGAGCGACTAGTCTAAACTCACATCCCTGACACCTTGGACCCTCTTCAGTTTGCGTATGGACCAAACAGGGCCACGGACGATGCCATCGCCATGGCAACTCACACTGTGCTCACCCACCTGGACAAAGGGAATACATATGTGAGAATGCTCTTCATTGACTACAGCTCGGCATTCAACACTATCATTCCCTCAAAACTCGTCCCCAAGCTCCTTGATCTTGGACTGGAGACCTCCATTTGCGGCTGGATATTCGACTTCCCGACGGGCAGGCCCCAGGTGGTGAGAATTGGCAGCCACACCTCTTCCTCACTGATCCTCAACACAGGCGCACCACAGGGCTGTGTGCTCAGTCCTCTCCTGTACTCCCTGTTCACGCACGACTGTACTGCTAAGCACAGCTCTAACATCATCCTAAAGTTTGCTGACGACACGACCATCCTGGGCCTCATCACAGAGAATAATGAGACGGCCTATAGAGAGGAGGTAACGGCACTAAACAGCTGGTGCCAGGAAAATAACCTCTCTCTCAATGTCAGCAAAACTAAAGAGATGATGGTGGACTACAGGAGACAGCAGGGGAGTGGACACCTCCCCATCCACATCGGTGATGCTGAGGTTGAAAGGGTCAGTAGCTTCAAGTTCCTCGGTGCACACATCACTGAGGACATCTCTTGGACACTGAACACGGACACAACAACACAGAGCCAGCACCTCTTTTTCCTGAGAAGACTGAGGAAGTTTGGCCTGAACGCCAGCATCCTTACAAACTTCTACTGTTCCACCATCGAGAGTCTGCTGCCGGGCTGCATCACAGTCTGGTACGGGAACTGTTCTGCCCACAGCCGCAAATCACCACAGAGAGTGGTGAAGGCGGCACAGCACATCACTGGCAACTGTCTCCCGGCAACTCAGGACATTTTCCACCGGCGGTGCCTGCGGAAGGCACACAGCATCATCAAGGACCAGAGCCACCCAGCACGCAGACTGTTCTCCTTGTTGCTGTCAGGTAGACGATACAGGAGCATGGCTGCACGCACCACCAGGCTTAAGAACAGTTTTTACCATCAGGTCATCAAGCTTCTGAACTCATATATGTTGATTATTTTATTTATTATTGTCTTTTACCTACCAATGTCACTTTTATAGTGTATGCATACCGCTCTGTTCCCCGGGCGGGTCTGGGTCTCTCTGATCATTGCATAGTTCACTTTATTCTGACCTACAGGCAGAAACTAAAAGCTGATATGCCTGTGGTCAGAACAATGAAAAGGTGGACAAGCGAGGGCATTGAGAACCTACAGTCCTGCTTTGACTGCACAGGGAAGCAACCACAGGCCTCGATGAGTGTACAGACACTGTATCATCACATGTCAGCTTTTGCGAGGACAGTTGCATTCCAACTCAGGCCCGGACATGGTTCAACAACAACAAGCCCTGGTTCACTGCAGAACTCTGACAGCTCCGACGGTCTCAAGAGGAGGCCTACAGGAGCGGGGATGCAGACCTCTACAGGCAGGCCAAGTACAAGCGGAGAAGAGGAATCAGAGCTGCCAAGGAAAGTTGAGGAGCAGGTTCTCAGCTAGTGACTCTTCTTCAGCATGGAAGGGCCTGCAAGAAATTACCAGCTACAAGAGGAAAGCCCCCGCTCTTTGGACAATCGTCAGCTGACCAATGACCTGAATGAGTTTTACGGCAGGTTTGAAAACCAGAAACATAACCCTGGTCCCCCCTCCCCAACAAACACAGCCAGACCCCAGTCTGCAAAGAATGGACCCTGCACCCTCTCCTTCCCATTCACCATCTCAAGTCTCCAGCATGAAAAGTCACATCACACCCACTCACAGCCTGATCTCAGTCTGCAAAGACTGGGCCCTTCTACACCCACCCCCCTCCAATCGCCACTTCACACCCAATCACCCACACCCTCTGTGCTGCACAACATCACTTCTCCATCATCAACAATAAAAATAGAGGAGATGGAGAGGCTTTTCAGACAAAAGAGCCGGAAATCTCCAGGACCTGACAATGTTTCCCCCTCTAGTCTTAAGCTCTGTGCCAAAACAGCTGGCACCGGTCTATACGGACATTTTTAACCAGTCCCTGCAAACCTGTACTGTCCCTGCTTGCTTCAAAGTCTCCACTATTGTCCCTGTACCCAAAAAGGCAGGGATTACTTGTCTTAATGACTACAGGCCTGTCGCACTGACCTCTGTAGTCATGAAGACACTCGAAAGGCTTGTGCAGGCCCACCTGAAAAATATCACAAACTCCCTGCTGGACCCTCTGCAGTTTGCATATCGGGCCAATAGATCTGAGAATGATGCAGTCGACCTGGGTCTACACTTCATCCAACAGCACCTAGACCGCCAGGGGACCTATGCGAGGATCCTGTTTGATGATATTAGCTCTGCATTCAACACCATTGTGCCAGAGCTACTAGACTCCAACCTTTCCGAGTTGACTGTGCCTGAACCCCTTTGTCAATGGATCACCAACTTCCTGACAGACAGGAAGCAGCATGTGAGGCTGGGAAAGCACATCTCGGACCCACATACACTCAGCATAGGAGCACCGCAAGGCTGCGTACTCTCTCCTCTCCTCTACTCTCTCTACACCAACGACTGGACCTCCACAGACACCTCTGTCAAGCTTCTCAGGTTTGCGGACGACACAACCCTGACTGGACTGATCCAGGATGGGGAGGAATCTGCCTATAGACAGGAAGTGTCACAGCTGGCGTCCTGGTGCCGTTGCAACAACCCAGAGCTCAATGCTCTTAAGACAGTGGAATTGATTGTAGACTTTAGGAGAGCTGCCCCTCCCCTCACCCCACTCACCATCAACAACACCACAGTCACATCTGTGGCGTCTTTTAAGTTCCTGGGAACCATCATCTCCAAGGACCTTAAGTGGGAGGCTACCATCGACTCCACAGTCAAAAAGGCACAACAGAGGATGTACTTCCTGCGGCAGCTGAGGAAGCACAATCTGCCCCAGGCAATGATGGTCCAATTCTACACGGCCATCGTAGAGTCTGTCCTTACCTTCTCCATCATGGTCTGGTTTGGCTCAGCCACCAAGCACGACACCTGGAGGCTGCAGCGAATCGTCCGATCAGCAGAGAAGGTTATTGGCTGCAACCTTCCCTCCATTGACGAACTGTACACTGCAAGGGCCAGGAAGCGAGCGGGCAAGATCATCTCTGACCCCTCTCACCCTGGCCACAAACTCTTTGAATCACTTCCCTCTGGAAGGCGACTCCGGACTGTCAAAGCTGCCACAGCCAGACATAAAAACAGTTTTTATCCATGAGTAGTTGCTCTACTCAACAGCCAAAAATCTGTA
Organism: Okamejei kenojei; assembly: GCA_035221665.1. Lineage (NCBI taxonomy): Eukaryota > Metazoa > Chordata > Chondrichthyes > Rajiformes > Rajidae > Okamejei > Okamejei kenojei. Next base: position 112,497,438 of record CM069136.1, on the reverse strand, counting down.
GCCTCCCTTTGACCTGGTATTTTGTTGGTTCACATGCTTGATCAATGGTGTTTTATCATTAATGTTTTATTATTATTAATGTTTAGTGTTTTCTGAGTCATTCGTAACTGTCACTGTATGTCATGTTGTTACTTGTGGGTGGAGCACCAAGGCAAATTCCTTGTATGTGAACACTTGGCCAATCAACGTACTTTATCTTATCTTTATTTGACCTTAATTTTTTCCTTGTAATATCATTGCTGAGGTGACCCGTTGTCTTGTCAAACACATGTCATTGTACTGTTGACCCTGTGTTGACCTACATATGACAAATAAAACTGAACTGAACTGAAGACACATTTGGTGCCCCACAGTCCTTGAGGATCTTCCATCCTTGCCTGGTCTGCTCTGGCCAGACTGTGAATGTTAACCCTGAAATTGTTCCACAGCCACAGTGCAATCCTCAAGTCAGCAATTCCACAAAGTGGCGCCTCACCATTAGGTGTGAGGTGTGCACCAGGCATCAACCTTGCTGTGTGAGAATAATTAAAGCCGCTCTCCTTGTTCTCCCTTCAGAGTTTACATGCGATGGAAGGCCACGTGATGATCAACTTCCTGCCCACCATCCTGAACCAGTTGTTCCGTGTTCTTGCCCGGGCTTCACACGAGGAGGTTGCTGTTAATGTAACCAGGTAGGTAGTAGCTATAATGTGGTGCAACGAACAGCAGACGCTGGTTGACCAAAGACAGACTGTGTTTGTGTGCAGTTTCCACCTTCTCCCTGTGACCTCTCATGGGTTTTCTCCAAGTGCTCCAGTCTGAAGAAGGCCCTCGACCCGAAACGTCGCCCATTCCTTCTCTCCACAGATGCTGCCTCAAACCGTCGAGTTACTCCAGCATTTTGTGTCTACCTCCGGTTTCCTCCCACATCCCAAAGACGAGCAGGTTGTAGATTAATTTGCCTCTGCAAAAATTGCCTTTAAGGCACAGAGAAAGTGGGATAATAGGGTGAGAGACACAAAATGGTGGCGTAACTCAGTGGTTCAGGCAGCATCTCTGGAGACCATGGGAAGGTGACGTTTCGTGTTGAGACCCTTCAGACTGATTGAAAGGGGTGGGTGGGGGGGGGGGGGGGGGGGGGACAGTACAGAGCATGGCTGGAAATCGGTCGATGATTTTTTTTCCACGCAATGTAGAGGCTCTTGTCTTTTGAAAGGGAATCCTGCACGTCCTGAGATCCCGTAAGATAAATGTGGCTGAAGCAAATGTCCACGAACGCCGACATGGGACACCATGGTGGTCTTTGACCTACAGCCTTGGATAAACAGCAGCTGTGGCAGTTTGCCTTCACTAGTCAGAATGTGTTGGTCACCCAGTCAGGAGCAAATGGTCTGGAGAAGAACAATGGCTCTGTGTGGCATCTGTCGGGCAGGGCTGATGGTGACTGTAACAGCGTCTGGTGGGTGGGTGGGTTGGTGGTGGGGAGGGGGGGGGGATGGAAGGGCAGCAGTATTTTATTTTGCCACTGATGTTTGTTCCCAAGAGACGTTAGTGTTTTGCCTCTTTTGACTTGGGGTTTACTGTGGTCTGTGCAAACGTTTCCTCTCAGATTTGTGCCCCCTTAATCTCTTTTCACCTAACCTTGAGCTATCGCCCATGTACATGACCCCCTCCTGCCCACCCACCGCCTCCAATGGCTCCCACATGCATCCCCCGTCTGACAGCCCCCTCTCACTGTAACTCCCATGCCTCCTCCTCACCAGCAGTAGGCCTCTGCCTGCTCTCCCACCGATGATCGCAATCACCCAAAGCACTCCAGCTCTCAGGCCTTGACTTTCACTTTGAGTATATATATAAAATAATGTGTTTATTCCTGCTTTCCCTCCCTCCTGCTTGTTTACACTGGAGTTCATTTTTGCATCGTGTATGAACACGGAATAATTAGTTGACCCCTGGTTGTTTGCGATTGTAAAAACCCTAGTCGTTGCATATTAATGCGGAAATCTCTTGGTCTTCTCTCCCCTAGGGTTCTAGTCCACATCGTTTCCCAGTGTCACGAGGGTTTGGAACAATATCTGAGGTCCTACATTAAGGTGATGGGCAAATTACTTATACATTATCCAGCATGCAGTGTTGTTAAATGTGGCAGAGCTCGAGAGTTGTGAACTGTACCTCTGGGATCCTAGTTGACTCTTGGGGATTGTTTATTGAACCATCATTCTCCAGTCATCTCGCCAAACATATTATACGTCCATGTCAGCAAACCAATGGCCACCTGGGGCCTCTGGAGATGCTGCACAGCTGATATGGTTGTAGTCTGAGAATTGTTATGGCACAGGAGGAGGACGTTTGATCCATTGCCGGTCACGGTGGCTCAGCGGTAGAGTTGCTGCCTTACAGCGAGTGCAGCGCCGGAGACCCGGGTTCAATCCCGACTACGGGTGCTGTCTGTACGGGGTTTGCACCTTCTCCCCTACGTGCCCTGCGTGGGTTTTCTCCGAGATCTTCGGTTTCCTCCCACACTCCAAAGACGTACACCCCCACCCTCTGTCAGTCTGAAGAAGGGTCTCGACCCGAAACGTCGCCTATTTCCTTCGCTCGGTAGATGCTGCTGCACCCGCTGAGTTTCTCCAGCATTTTTGTGTTCCTTCGGACAGGTTTGTAGGTTAATTGGCTTGGTAAATGTAAAAATTGTCCCTGGTGTGTTTAGGATAGTGTTAATGTGCGGGGATCGCCGGTGGGTCAAAGGGCCTGTTTCCATGCTGTATCTCAACTAAACTAAACTAAAGGATTGAGTCTCTCTTAACTCCTATCAGGCCCATTTCCCTATTTCTCCATAACCATCCCAATTATCCTCTCGCAAGCTGTTGTCCATTTCTTTTTTTGATGAAATGCTAATGGTTCACAGGCGCTGCCTGACCTGTTGAGTATGTCCAGGATTTCCCGTTCACTTCTGCTCTCTTCGAAACTACTTTCCTCGGCCTGGATCATAACTCTCTTACAACCTCAGCTTTTCGCAAAACTCCTTTCACCGTCGTTGTCCAAAATTTCAATATTTGCAATGCCTGGTCCTTGAGCATCCACCCATGGTGCTGGCTGGAAGGGCCGAATGGCCTCCCCCTGCACCTATTTTCTATGTTTCAATGTTTAATGGAAATGGCCTCCACCGTCTACTCTGTCCAAGTCAACCTGAGTCTTGTTTCACCTCTGTCAATTCTCCCCACACCCATCGATGGATGGCACTGCGGTAGAGCTGAGAGTGTGGACGTTTAGAAGTGTGGATTTTGCAAGTTCTCTCTGTGGTCGCGTTGGGCTCCCTCCGGATGCTCCGGCCTCCTCCCACATTCCAATGGCGTGCGGGGTTGTAAGTGAATTGTATCGTGTAAGTTGCCCCCTCGTGTGCAGTAGGCGAATCGCGTAGGATTGGTGTATGGACGATCGATGCTCGGCGTGGGCCAAAGGGGCCTTGTTTCCATGCTGTCTCTCGAAACTAAACTAAACCCTTTCTTGTTCCACCAAGAATAATCTCAGCTCCTTCAGTCTAACGGTGCAGTGAAAGTCCCTCGTTCCTGGGATAATTCTAGCGCACCTCTATTCTAGAGCACCAGCACCCTCCATTCAAAGTATTCTCCTTTGTTCAGTTTGGATGATTTAAAGCTTCCGTTAATGGAAGGTGAATAAGCCGTTGGCAATATATATCATAATCTTTAACGACAAGCCCAGCCGTTCCAGGTTGACGTCAGCCAACTCTTCCTTGCACTCAGGGCAGTGGCAATTTGGCACCCTCTTCCCAAACAGAAAGTTAAAACTTAGGTTGGGGAATATTATTGGGGAAAGAGTTCAATAGTGACAGACTCGAGGTGGCAAAATGAGGTCAGCAGAGTGGCGCAGCTGGTAGAATCGCTGCCTCACCTCGCCAGATATCCAGGTTCAATCCTGACCTCTGGTGCTGTCGGTGTGGCGTTTGCATGTTCTCCCTGTGACCGCATGCTCTGATTTACTTCCACATCCCAAAGTCATGCTGGTTTGTAGTTTAATTGGCCACACTAAATTGTCCCTAGTGTGTGGGATAGTGGCAGTCTCTGAGGAGAGTTGACAATGTTGCTTAATTGCAAATGGATATTTGATGGTAGGTGTGGACTTGGGCTGCCGGGCCTGATGCCCTGTTGTGGGATTCCATGGAGATAAGGGATTGTTTGACAGTGAGCTGTTCAACAGTGTCCAGGCTTTTCCTCTTCATACCATACTAATGCCCTGTGGATCAGCCTTAGCGAAAGGTGGCAACTAAACCTCGCTACCCCCACTGTCCCACCTTGCACTGTCCCATTAATCCCCTGACCACTGACCAACCCTGGCTCTCTGCATCAATCCCCCCTCTCTCCCCCCCTCTGTCTCCCCCCCTCTGTCTCCCCCCCTCTGTCTCCCCCCCTCTGTCTCCCCCCCCCTCTGTCTCCCCCCCTCTGTCCCCCCCCCCCCTCTGTCCCCCCCCCCCTCTGTCCCCTCCCCCCCCCTCTGTCTCCCCCTCCCTCTGTCTCCCCTCTCTGTCTCCCTCTCTGTCTCCCCCCTCTGTCTCCCCCCCCTCTGTCTCCCCCCTCTGTCTCCCCCCCTCTGTCTCCCCCCCCCTCTGTCTCCCCCCCTCTGTCTCCCCCCCTCTGTCTCCCCCCCTCTGTCTCTCCCCCCTCTGTCTCCCCCCTCTGTCTCCCCCCCTCTGTCTCCCCCCCTCTGTCTCCCCCTCTTTGTCTCCCCCCTCTCTCCCTCCCCCCTCTCTCTGTCTCCCCCCCTCTGTCTCTCCCTCTCTCTGTCCCCCCCCTCTGTCTCCCCCCCTCTGTCTCCCCCCCCTCTGTCTCCCCCCCCTCCTGTCTCCCCCCCTCTGTCTCCCCCTCTCTGTCTCCCCCCTGTCCCCCCTGTCCCCCCCCTGTCTCCCCCCCTCTGTCTCCCCCCCTCTGTCTCCCCCCCTCTGTCTCCCCCCCTCTGTCTCCCCCTCTCTGTCTCCCTCTCTCCCTCCCCCTCTCTCTGTCTCCCCCTCTCTGTCTCCCTCTCTCCCTCCCCCTCTCTCTGTCTCCCCCTCTCTGTCTCCCCCCCTCTGAGTCCCCCGTCTCTCCCCCTCTCTCCCACCTCCTCTCTCTCTCCCACCTCCTCTCTCTCTCCCCCCTTCTCACTCTCTTCCCCTTCCCCCCTCTTCCCCAACCCCCATTCCCCCCTCTCTCCCCCCACTCTCTCTCTACCCCCTCTCTCTCCCTTCCCTCCCCTCTCTCTCTCTCTCCCGCCCTCCCTTCTCTCTTCCCCACCCCCCACTCTCTCCCTCTCTGTCCTATAATGGGATGCTGCACCTGGGATACGGCCCGAGACGTTGCCTATTTCCCTCGCTCCATAGATGCTGCTGCACCCGCTGAGTTTCTCCAGCACCTACAGTTCCTCCTTAAATACTGCTCCGTCAAAGCTCCCTTGCTCTTTCTTAAAAGTAATTGCCCCATCATCTGGAATTCCCTCCCTAAGCCCTTCCAGCTCTCGATCTCTATTTCAGATGATATTTCAACTTGACACATCCTAAAACCTGACTGTCAAATCTCATTTGATCCCTCTCCTGCGAAATGCCTAGGGACCTTTTACTATGTGAGAGACACTGAATAAATATTTATTTTTTCTGAAACAAATATAGTGCCTTGCATTGAATATGTTTGGCAGAAATAGTGGCGAGCCCTGGGTCTCTCTGAGCTGGCATCGACAGACTAAGGTTCTGTCAGATCGATGCAAAACCCTCAAGTCCCATTTACTGCTGGGACTTAAGGGCCTGTCCCACCAGCATGCGACTGCATGCGGCGAGCGCGACCAAACGTGGTGGCTTGAGGCGTACGGCCTCGCGGGGGCCGGTCCCACTTCCAACCGCAGAGGCGTATGGAGCTGGTCCCGACATCATATTCACCAATCAGCTGGGCAGGAGGCGGGCCGACTGAATTTGGACGTCGCACGGCGTCGGGCGGTGACGTCATCACGCAACGGCACGCGCTAGGCGTACGGCGCCCAGACGCTGCCTACGTCCTCAATGCGGCTGCGGGCCGACAGGCCGTTGCCGCGCGGGATTTTTGAACGGTGTCAGTTTTTCGGAGCCCCCGCGCGATGTCGGGACCAGCCCCGCACAACTCCATACGCCTCCGGCGATCGAAGTGGGACCGGCCCCGCGAGGCCGTACGGCTCAAGCGACCACGTTAGGTCGCGCTCGCCGCACGCAGTCGCACGCTGGTGGGACACGCCCTTTACATTACCCATGTTATGTTGGTATCAACACAGCTGGCTCAGTGGATACTGTGTGTGAGGTGCTGGTGAACTCGCTGGTGGCTAATCCTTTCCTTCCTGCCAATTGTTTGCTGTCTTCAGTTTGTTTTCAAAACCGAACCTTGGAATTCCTCAAAGTGCAAGACGGTTCACGAAGAGTTGGCCAAATCCATGACGGTTCTGCTGAAGACAACGGCCGACTTCCTTACCTGCAACAAACTGCTCAAGGTAGATTCAACTTAAGCCCTCTTGTAACTTGATGATGTGGGGTCGAGTGGTGGCACAGGGCGCAGCGCATTGAATACATTATCCCGTGGCCTGGAACAGTGACCCAGAGATCCCACCAAAGATAGCTGTGGATGCCCGAGTGTCTGGTCACTAGACCAAGAAATGTAATGGTTTAACTTTTGCACCCACTGTTTCATGCCACACCACCCCAGCAGCTGAGGATACATTTCTGGACCAGAATTCTTAATATGGAGACAAGAGAGTTGAGTTGAGTGGAGTTTATTGCCACATGTACCGAGGTATAGTGAAAAGCTTGTGTTGAGTGCTAACCAGTCAGCGGCAAGACAATACATGATTACAATTGAGCCATCCGCAGTGCACAAACTCACGACAAAGGGAATAATGTGAGTAATCTTTAATGCAAGATAAAGTCTAGTAAAGCCCCGATCAGAGGTAGTCCGAGGGTCTCCAATGAGGTAGATAGTAGGTCACTAGTTGTAGGATGATTCAGTTCCCTGACAAAAGCTGGGAAGAAACTGCCCCTGAATCTGGACGTGTGCATTTTCACACTTCCATTATAGAACTTATAGAAACTTACAAAATTCTTGAGGGGTTTGGACAGGCTAGATGCAGGAAGACTGTTCCCGAAGTTGGGGAAGTCCAGAACAAGGGGTCACAGTTTAAGGATAAAGGGGAAGTCTTTATGACCGAGATGAGAAAATCATTTTTCACACAGAGAGTGGTGAGTCTGTGGAATTCTCTGCCACAGAAGGTAGTTGAGGCCAGTTCATTGGCTATATTTAAGAGGGAGTTAGATGTGGCCCTTGTGGCTAAAGGGATCAGGGGGTATGGAGAGAAGGCAGGTACGGGATACTGAGTTGGATGATCAGCCATGATCATATTGAATGGCGGTGCAGGCTGGAAGGGCCGAATGGCCTGCTCCTGCACCTATTTTCTATGTTCCTATGGTTGCCTGATGGGAGATTTTTTTTTTTGACCAAAACAAAAAGTACTGGAGGAACTCTGCGGGGCCAGGCAGCATCTGGGGAGGAAGTGAACAGTTCGACGAAGAGTCTGGAACCCAAACCTTGACAGTCCATTCCCCCTCCAGGTGCTGCCTGACCCACTGTTCCTCCAGCACTTCAATGGGCATGTCCCCGATGTATGGTGAATGTTAAGCATGCTATAGTGCGTGCAGCCCGCTGACCATTTGATGCCCTTTGAGAACGTTGATTCATCTTTTTCATACCAGTTTGAAATTTACATTCTTCACTCTAAACTGAAAACTTTATTTGCTTCCAGTATTCGTGGTTCTTCCTGGAAGCGTTAATAAAATCAATGGCACAGCATCTTATAGAAACCAGCAAACTTAAGGTAAGCGGTCACGGGTCAGCCCTCGCTGCGTTGCGGGAGTTCTATAGTCCGTGGATGGATTTGGGTGGAAGGAGATTTTCAATTGACCTTTCACCCTTCGATAAGATCCCCCCCCCCCAGATTGAGGGGGGATCTTATAGAAACGTACAAAATTCTGAAGGGGTTGGACAGGCTAGATGCAGGAAGATTGTTCCCGATGTTGGGGAAGTCCAGAACACAGGGTCACAGTTGAAGGATAAGGGGGAAGTCTTTTAGGACCGAGATGAGAAAAACATTTTTCACGCAGAGAGTGGTGAATCTGTGGAATTCTCTTGCACAGAAGGTAGTTGAGGCCAGTTCATTGGCTATATTTAAGAGGGAGTTAGATGTGGCCCTTGTGGCTAAAGGGATCAGGGGGTATGGAGAGAAGGCAGGTACAGGATACTGAGTTGGATGATCAGCCATGATCATATTGAATGGCGGTGCAGGCTCGAAGGGCCGAATGGCCTACTCCTGCACCTATTTTCTATGTTTCTATTAACCTCTGCATCCCAACACATCATCCTTTGTTATAAGTTCATGTTGTCGGAGCAGAATTCGGCCATTTGGCCCATCAGGTCTACACCACCATTCAGTCTTGGCTGATCTATCTATCCCTCTCTTAACCGCATTCTCCTGCCTTCTCCCCATCACCCCTGACTCCTTGTCACTCGTTGCGACAATGTCTCGCCTGCAATTGCATCTTATTTTCCCCACCACTTTCCACTTTGCATCTGTACGAGTCTGAGGCCTGGCGCCAACTCTCAGTCACCTCCTCCTACTTACCCTTGGACCATGACCCCACAGACGAGCACCAGACCTTAATGTCACGCACCATTTCTGATTTCATTACTTCTGGCTCGGTGCCCTTTAAAGCCTCCAACCTTATCGTTCCCCAGCCCCGCATGGCCCGATTTTACCTTCTCCCCAAAATCCACAAACAGAACTGTCCTGGCAGACCCATTGTTTCCATCTCAAACGGGATCCCACTACTGGCCACATCTTCCCATCTCCACCCCTTTCTGCTTTCCGCAGAGACCGTTCCCTCTACAACTCCCCGGTCAACTCGTCCCTTCCCACCCAGACCGCCCCCACCCCAGGTGTTTTCCCCGACAACCACAGGAGATGCAACGCCTGTCCCTTTACCTCCTCCCTCGACTCCATCCAAGGACCCGGACAGTCTTTCCAGGTGAGGCAGAGGTTCTCTTGCACCTCCTCCAACCTCATCTCCTGTATCCACTGTTCCAGGTGTGGACTCCTGTTCATCGGTGAGACCAAGCGCGAGATCGGCGATGGTTTAGCATGCATGAACACCTCCGCTCAGTCCGCCTTAACCTACCTGATCTCCTGGTTGCTCAGCACTTTAACTCCCCCTCCCATTCCCAATCTGACCTTTCTGTCCTGGGCCTCCTCCATGGTTAGAGTGAGGCCCAGTGCAAATTGGAGGAACAGCATCTCATATTTAGCTTGGGCAGCTTACACCCCAGCGGTATGAACATTGCCTTCTCTAACTTCAGGTAGCCCTTGCTTTCCCTCTCTCTCCATCCCCTCCCCCTTCCCAGTTCTCCCACCAGTCTTTCTGCCTCCGACAACATTCCATCTCTGTCCCGCCCACTCCCCTGACATCAGTCTGAACAAGGGCCTCAATCCATACCTTCTCTCCAGAGATGCTGCCTGTCCCGCTGAGTTACTCCAGCATTTTGTGTCTACCTAGATTTAAACCAGAATCTGTAGTTCTTTCCTACACATAGATCAGCCATGATTGAATGGCGGAGTAGACTTGATGGGCCGAATGGCCTAATTTGGCTCCTATCACTTATGAACTTATGAACATGACTGGGCGACTGATGTGCATAATACCTGTAGCCTCATGCTGCCAGTCGCATGGCCTTTCAATGTTAATTTTGGCTATTGACACATGTACCGAGGTACAGTGAAAAGCTTTAGTTGCGTGCTAACAAGTCAGCAGAAAGAATATACATGATTACAATCGAGCCATCCACAGTGTAGATACACGATAAAGGGAATAACATTCAGTGCACGATAAAGTCCAGTAAAAATTCCCTTTCCCATTCCCAAACCGACTGTCCATCCACAGCCTTCCTTCTTCACCAGGTTGAGGCCTAGAGTTAATCAGAGGCATGCCACCTCGCATCCTGCCGGGGCAGTCCATGTTCCAGCGGTACGAATGCTGAATTTTCCAATTTTAAGTCATCCCCTCCTCAGGTGTGTTTTCCCTCCCCCCCCCCACTGGGAGATGTTGAGACGAAGAGCAGACCTTGCTTTCGGGAAGCTGGACAACGACAGCAGGACCAGAAGGGGAATGGGGTGGACCGGGAGAGGGCGGTGACGGGAGATGGAGGTGGGAGGGGGCAGAAATACCGGCGGGAATCAGACGGGCTGAATGGCCTCTTTCTGTGACGTACTCTACACATGTGCCGTTCCTTTTGCTAAATCTCATTCAGCAGCTTGGTGAATTATTACACACAGCCGTTTGCCTGAATGCATGGATGAATGTTCGCTCAGTGGTGAGGCACTGGTTTTTCCAACAGTTGCCTCTAGTCTCCTGCTTGCACTGGACATTTGTAGAGGTGACAAATGTCCCAGGGGCGGTCAGTACATCTGCTTCTGTGTTTTTGCCTTGCAGCTGTCAGGGCTTACAAACCAGATGAGTGAATTATTGTTGAACTCTGTGTCGCTGCCGCATTTGTTGTGGCTGAGGACGGTTTGTGGGAATGAATGAAGTGCCTTCAAACCACACAAGAGGAAGTATTAAATGTGACCACTGAAGCCTCCGGATTTGGAAGCAAAGCATATTGCAAAACCAGTCCCATTAGAACTGCGTAATCGGACGGGACATAAAACATAAATATCTTTGGGTTGTACGAAGAACAACCTTGGGGGGGCACGGTGGCGCAGCGGTAGAGTGGGTGCCGTACAGCGCCAGAGACCAGGGTTCGATCCTGACTGCCGCTGTGCGTGGAATTTGTACGCTCTCCCCGTGACCGCGTGGGTTTTCTCCGAGTTCTGCGGTTTCCTCCCACACTCCAAAGACGTACAGGTTTGTAGGTTAATTGGCCTCGGTAAAATTGTAAACTGTCCCTCGTGTGTCGGATAGCGCCAGTGATCGCTGGCCAGCGTGCAAGGACGCTTTTCCGCGCGGTATCGCCAACGTCTCCTCGGCTTCCTGGCCAATCACTGTTTATTTCCGAGCCAGCGCGATGGAACAGTTCCGCTGATCGTTATCCGAGAACAGTACAGCAGGACACACAAATAGGCCCTTCGGCCTACTACGTCCGTGCAGAACATGATGCCAAATTAAACTGGTTTCCTATGCCTGCGCCCCGTTCTATGTGCTCTTCCAAAAGCCTCTTAAATGCCGCTATCGTAGCTGCTACCACCACCAACCCAGGCACCCACCCACACTCTGTGCAAAGTAAATTCGCCTGCATATCTCCTTTAAACCTTGTCCCTCTCATCTTATCACAGTGCTGTTTGTCAGGGTTTATTGTGAGTGACTTGTCTGTTTTATTCAGCTTTGCATTTGCAGAGCAGATTCAGCGGGATCTTGCCTGGAATTTTAGACCTGCGGAGAGATAGGATAGGCTGGGCTGGTTTTCGCTGGAGTGAAGGAGGCTGAGAGGTGGTTAGCCATCTTCAGGCTAGTGCGGCCATTTTCTTCAAGGCCATTTTGGGTTGGCCTAGGGCAGGGCTCCCCACCCTTTTTCATCCCGTTCACCCCTGGCAACATCAGTAGCACATATAACAATGTTATTTCACTTATTGACGAACAGATACCAGAACCAAACACAGTCATTCAATGAGAAAAAATATGTACAGATCCAGAATCAACAAATATAGAAACATAGAAACATAGAAAATAGGTGCAGGAGTAGGCCATTCGGCCCTTCGAGCCTGCACCGCCATTCAATATGATCATGGCTGATCATCCAACTCAGTATCCTGTATCTGCCTTCTCTCCATACCCCCCGATCCCTTTAGCCACAAGGGCCACATCTAACTCCCTCTTAAATATAGCCAATGAACTGGCCTCAACTACCTTCTGTGGCAGAGAATTCCACAGACTCACCACTCTCTGTGTGAAAAATGTTTTTCTCATCTCGGTCCTAAAGGAATTCCCCCTTATCCTTAAACTGTGACCCCTTGTTCTGGACTTCCCCAACATCGGGAACAATCTTCCTGCATCTAGCCTATCCAACCCCTTAAGCATTTTGTAAGTTTCTATAAGATCCCCCCTCAATCTTCTAAATTCTAGCGAGTACAAGCCGAGTCTATGCAGTCTTTCCTCATATGAAAGTCCTGCCATCCCGGGAATCAGTCTGGTGAACCTTATCTGCACCCCCTCTATGGCAAGAATGTCTTTCCTCAGATTTGGAGACCAAATTTACCCCCTGGTTAGGCGAAATTTAGCCCCGGTTGGGAACCCGTGGCGTAGGGAGTGGCCTTGGTATAATGCCTAACCCCTGGCAGTGCACTGCTCTCTCTCTCAGCACTGTATAAGGGGTATACTGGCTGAGTTGGATGTGGTTTTATAGAGCTGGAATCTTTCTTTGAGTGCATTTTAAAAAAATTTCAAAATAGACTTTATTCAGGTAATAAATTTACAATACATGAACCGTGCAAAAAATGCATCCGACATTTTTGGAGGCTATACAAAATATTCAATGCAGTCTACATACGTTGCTCGAATTTCACAAATGTATCCCCCCACCCTTGCCACTCACGTGGCCCACTGGCGTCGTCCTGGGAGAAGCTTTTTTTTAAATTTCTAAATCGACTTTATTCAGGTAATAAATATATACAATACATGAACCGTGCAAAAAATGCATCCGGCATTTTCTGAGGCTATACAAATGATTCAATAATTTATTTATTTATTTATTTTTTAATTTTACATTTCACGAATTTGCGTGTCATCCTTGGCAGTGACTGCTGGGTGTGAACTGTTGAAGTCGCGGCCAGAGCGAAATTCCTTTGCAGTTACTCTTAGACCATTGAGAATAGTTAACTTCCTCATTTAAATGTTAAAATTCCACATGGGAATGCTAATTTGATAGATAATGTGTATGGTGATACGGACAGTGGCTAAAGGGCCTGTCCCACCAGCATGCGACTGCACGCGGCGAGCGCGACCAAACGTGGTGGCTTGCGGCGCACGGCCTCGCGGGGCCGGTCCCACTTCCAACCGCAGAGCTGTATGGAGCTGGTCCTGACATCATACTCACCAATTATCTGGGCAGGAGGCGGGCCGACTGAATTTGGACATCGCACGGCGTCGGGCAGTGACATCATCACACAACGGCACGCCGGGCGGTGACGTCATCGCGCAACGCCATGCGCTAGGCGTGCACCATCAAGACGCTGCATACGCCCTCAATGCGCCTGCGGGCCGACAGGCCGTTGCCGTTGACAGTGCAGGATTTTCGGAACCCCGCGATGTCGGGACCAGCCCCCGCACAACTCCATACGCCTCCGCGGTTCGAAGTGGGACCGGCCCCGCGAGGCCGTACCCTCAAGCGACCACGTTTGGTCGCGCTAGACGCATGCAATCGCATGCAGGTGGGACAGGCCCTTTAGACCATTGAGAATAGTTAACTTCCTCATTCAAATGTTAAAATTCCACGTGGGAATGCTGATTTGATAGATAATGTGTTTACATTGGTGGTACGGACAGTGGCTAAGTGACTGTGATCCAGAGGTCTGGGTGTATAATCCTGAAACTCAAATATAAATCCCACAACAACAACTGTGGAATTTAAATTCAGGTCATTGTAATTTTTTTTTTAAAAACAGCCCACAAAACCACAGGCTTTTCATAAAACCCCAATCTGATTCACTGTGTGCTTCAGAGAAGGAAACATGTTATTCATATTAAACATGTCAGTCTGAAGAAGGGTCTCGACCCAAAACGTCACCCATTCCTTCTCTCCAGAGATGCTGCCTGTCCCGCTGAGTTACTCCAGCTTTTTGTGTCTACCTTCGTGTTATGCATACCTGGTCTGACCTGTCTGATTGTCGATCCACCATTGTGGTTCATTCTTAAATGTCCACAATTTGAGGGAACTGGGGATAGGTCATAAATAACAGTCTCTGTGGATTCCCCATATCCTGAAAAATAAAGGTATTAAACAAAAGTTGATCACCGTTTCCAAACTACAACTGTGCAACCTTGTATGGCATCCCTAAGGGCTTCTTGTGACTGTCAGCAAATGAGTCTGACCTCTGTGTGGAGAGAGGCCCTGTCTCCCAGAGCTTGAGGAATATCTTGAAGCAGAGCGAGACAGAGGAGTTAATGATGCAAATTCCAGAGAACCATGGGACATATGTTTAAGGAGTTGGGGGCTGGGGGGGAGGGGGGGTTTGACATTTAATAGGAACCCGAGGGGTAGCTTTTCTCCACAAAGAGTGGAGGGGGAGGTAGCTGAGGCAGGTACGATGGCGACGTTTAAGAAACATTTCGACAGGATAGGATAGGTTTAGAGGGATATGGGCCAAACGCAGGCAGGTGGGCCTAGTGTAGTTAGGGCATGTTGGCCGGTGTCGGGAAGTTGGGCCAAAGGGCTTGCTTCCACGCTGTGTGGCTCCTCGATTTTAAAACTTGGCACCCAAGGAGCTGAAGGCATGGCTTAATAAGGGCTTAAATTCGGGGATGGGACTCCAGAATTGAGGGATGCAGGAAGCAAAATGTTGTAAGGTTAGAAGAGGTCGCAGTGATTGGGAGATGCAAGAAGTTTACGAACAATTGTGAGATTTTGCTACTGAAGCCGGAGTTACATAGAAACATAGAATATAGGTGCAGGAGGAGGCCATTCGGCCCTTCGAGCCAGCACCGCCATTCATTGCGATCATGGCTGATCGTCCCCTATCAATAACCCGTGCCTGCCTTCTCCCCATATCCCTTGACTCCACTAGCCCCTAGAGCTCTATCTAACTCTCTCTCTTAAATCCATCCAGTGACTTGGCCTCCACTGCCCTCTGTGGCAGGGAATTCCACAAATTCACAACTCTCTGGGTGAAAAAGTTTTTTCTCACCTCAGTCTTGCCCTTTATTCTAAGACTGCGGCCCCTGGTTCTGGACTCGCCCAACATTGGGAACATTTTTCCTGCATCTAGCTTGTCCAGTCCTGCTTTACAAGATAATTTTAGCTTTCTTATGCTGCTCTATGCCAACTTTCAGACCGTGTCCCCCTATAATTTTATATGTTTCGTCCTTCTAAACTCCAGTGAATACAAGCCTAGTCTTTTCAATCTTTCCTCATATGACAGTCCCGCCATCCCAGGGATCAATCTCGTGAACCTACGCTGCACTGCTCAATCACAAGGATGTCCTTCCTCAAATTAGGAGACCAAAACTGTACACAATACTCCAGATGTGGTCTCACCAGAGCCCTATACAACTGCAGAAGAACCTCTTTACTCCTGTACTGAAATCCTCTTGTTATGAAGGCCAACATTCCATTAGCTTTCTTCACTGCCTGCTGTACCTGCACGCCAACTTTCAGTGACCGGTGTACAAGGACGCCCAGGTCTCGCTGTACCTCCCCCTTGCCTAACCTAACCCCATTGAGATAATAATCTGCCGCTTGTTTTTGCTGAATTTATATTCTGGTTCACCTAGTTATTCCGGAACCAGCGATTCCCTGCCTCTTATCAACACACAGTGGAGACGCTGGTGAACCTGTTAATACCGCACATCACACAGAAGTACAAAGACAAACCGGAAGAAGCTCGCAATGCCAACCACAGCCTCGCCTGTCTTTATTAAGGTCGGAACCATTTTAGTGTCTCCCTCTCCTCCCTGTTCGCGTTTGCATGTAGCATTAGTAAGAACTGAATCTCGGAAGCCAGTTACAACTCAGCTGCTGCTCAAAATGCCAGGCGTGGTTTTCCATCTAGGAATTAACTTTCTGTTTGTCCATTTATTTTCAGAGGTGCTTCTCACTGATGGACAGAGGATTTGTGTTCAAGCAAATCAACAATTACATTAAGTGGTTCAGTCCTGGAAATCCAAAGGTAGATCTGGTTTTCTTGTGCTGTTGGTCCGTCGCTCATTTTCATGGAACATTGACTGAAAACTGTCAGCAGGTCAAGCAGCATCCGTGACGAGAGAAACAGCCAGCCTTTTGGGTCGTTGACTTTTCAGTCAATGAAAGGTCTTCGCCCTGAAATTCTGCGCCTGTTCCTCTCGCCACAGATTATTTTGAAGGTTTTCTGTATTTCTTTCAGATTTCCTGCCTATATCTTTTGTCCCTTTTATCCTCATCATTTGTTTGACACCGTGATCTTTTAAGTTTTGGTGGCGTTTCCAAATGTCCCAAACTATTGTCATGAGGTGCCAAAGGAAAGTATTGTGGATGTTGGCAACCTAAAATTAAAAAAAAGCAAACACTGGAATCACTTAGCAGGTTCAGATTGAAGATTACAAAGTCGTTAAGCTGAAAAATTAACTCTGAAAAATTAAGCTGTAAGAGTCCGAAAAATTGTGATGTCCGGATTCAGGAACAGCTTCTTCCCAGCAACTTAAGGGGCTGTCCCACTCGGGCGACCTAATCTGCGAGTCTAGAAGAGTGTCTTTGAAACTTCAAACATGGTCACAGCATGCTCAAGGGGTCGACACGTGGAACATTTTTCAGCAGGTGAAATTTTTATGTTCTCTTTAACTCGGTCAGTGGGTGGGACTGGAACTCTCCTTCATTTTGATGCTCGACCCAGGGAAGATAAAACGCCCGCTAAACTTTATACTCTTATTGGCCTCAGCCTTCTCCCCCCCTCTCCTCCCTTCTCTCCCCCCTTCTACCACTCTTCTCTCCCCATCTCTCCCCCCTCTCTCCCACCCTTCTCTCCCTTCTCTCTTCTCCCCCCTTCTCCTCCCTTCTCTCCCCCCTTCTCCCACTCTTCTCTCCTTCTTCTCCCCCCCTTCTCCTCCCTTCTCCTCCCTTCTCCCCCCATCTCTCCCCCCTTCTACCACTCTTCTCTCCCCATCTCTCCCCCCTTCTCCCACTCTTCTCTCCCCTTCTCTCGCCCTTCTCCTCCCTTCTCTCCCCTTCCCTCTCCCCCCTTCTCCCACTCTTCTCTCCCCCTTCTCCTCCTCTCTCTCTCCCCCCTTCTCCCACCCTTCTCTCCTCCTTCTCCCCCTCTCCCACCCTTCTCTCCTCCTTTCCCCCCTTCTCCTCCCTTCTCTCCCCCCTTCTCCTCCCTTCTCTCCCCATCTCTCCCCCCTTCTCCCATCCTTCTTTTCCCATCTCGCCCCCCTTCTCCCACCCTTCTCTCCTCCTTCTCCCCCCCTCCTCACCCCCTTTTCCTCCCCTTCTTCGCCCCCCCCTTCTCCCCCTCCTTCTCCCCCCTTCTCTCCACCCCCGCTCCCCCGCTCTCTCTAAAGGACTTACCGTACACTGTGGCAGCCGTTTCACCTTCCTCTTCATCGCGCAGACAGCGCTCCCCCGCTTTCCCTGGCCCCCGCCTTTGCGATGTGTGTGTGTGTGCGCGCGCGTGCGCGCTCGGTCCATCCAGCTCACGGTTTCAACGCTGACGGTCGATCCAGCTCGAGGCTTTCCAGGCGAGTGCCTTCGAGCTTGAAGGTCGGAGACACTCTTCTTAACTCGCTGATTAGGCCGCCCAAGTGGGACCGCCCCTTAACAGGCTATCGAATGCTGCAAACTCCAAATAGTGCAAAAAGGCAAAAAGCAATGCTCCCAGGCCGAGGTAGTTCAGAGCTTATTTGGAGGTTGTCGTCTTTAACGGCCTAATTGCTGTCGGGGAGAAGCTGTTCCTGAACCTGGACGTTACAGTTTTCCGGCTCCTGTAACCTCCTCTCGATAGCAGGAGTGAAATGAGCGTGAGGCCAGCCTGGTGTAGGTGCAGGTTATACTGTGCTGTATCACCATTGCATCAGTCAAAGTATGGTCTGAAAGATCAAACACATATTGACAAAACCCGCACCATCTTCGTCCTGGCTCTCTAACGACGCTGTTTTATTGCAGACGCTCTTTGAGCTGAAGTTTGAATTCCTGCGCGTTATTTGCAACCATGAACACTTCATTCCCCTGAACCTGCCCATGCCGTTTGGGAAAGGCAGAGTCCAGAGGTACCAAGGTAATTCCTCTTCAAATATTTTCAGTGGCTTCTCGTGGGATTGCTTATTGTCACAGTGCTGTCGAGCTGTGATCTTTAACTTTCATTTGATGATTTTTGTTTTTAAAAAAAAATGCCATCTTGCTAACAATTGCTTCATTCTTTTTGTGGTTTTTCTCTGCTTTGTTCCTCTTTATTAATCAGCATTTCTTTCGCCAACTGTGGAGTCTTGTTCTGCCTCTATAGGTAGGTGTGGCATAATGAGCTTGCTTATTACTTAACCTCTGCACCTGAGTCAGGGCACCAGTTACACCCTCGACTCTCTCATCTGAAAGATATTTATCTATCTATTAACCTATCGCAACTGACATAAACTGGGGAAAAATAAAGCATAATAAACTCCAAAATGGTTTCAATTCAAAATTGCGGTCTTAATTCTCTCTGTGTACTACTCAACAAGTCCAATAGCTGCATCCAATTTATTACCCCAGAAAGAAAGTTGGCAGTTTTAAGCAGACATTTATCCATTATACCTCTGTGGAAACGTTGTAGTTTCACACTAATTCACATTTTCCACTTTTTTTTTCAAATTGAGGAATATGCAAGTATTCTTTCCCATTTTCAATATATTGGGGTGGAATATGAAGTGATGTTAAGGCTATCTGGGAGTGCAAATACAGAGCAGGATAAAAGTGATTGCTGTAGGAATGTTGATCCCATCACTCCATGTCACCATGGAACTTGGGGAATTTAAGTTGAAGTGGTTTTTAAAAGGCCAGGTGCCGTTTTGGAGACCATTACTGTGACTCCATGATGTAGATTAACAGACAGGCCCAGTGGTTTATTCGGTGGGGATAAAAGTGCAAAGTTGGGAAGTTATCATAAATGCCCTAAATCTTGCTTGAACAGTTTGCCAGCTTTGAAGACAGCGTAGAGACAAGTTGTTCAAAAAGAAGGTTCAAAAGGAAGATGCCAAGAGTGAGAGCTGCTTCAATGGAAGATTATATGCGGTGGGGGGCTCATCTCGTTGAAAGAAAAGGCCCCGTGTTTATGAGTGGTTCAAGGGGGACAGAGGGAAAGACACTGTTCTCCACCGCATTGAGGCAAAGCCAGTGGCCAACCAACATTAGACTGATAAATTCAGTGGGAGGTTCAAGAGAAATCCATTTATCCAGAGAATGGGAAGACGATGGTTGTGGGAAGTGGCGAAGGTGGATTTCACAGATTCACAGCAAAGTTACAGAAGTGCAGAAAGGGGCCATTCAACCCATCAAGCCTGTGCTGGTTTTGTACACAATACAGCAACTCTCACACCTCCCCCCTCTCCACAGGGCCTGGTCAGAAAGTTATCGAGTTTCTATTAGTCTACCTAACTTAAACATTCCACGATTCCTTCAGGTAGGGGTTGTTTAAACACAGAAGGGTTTTGAGGCCTATGTGGGGATTGTCAATGGGAATCTTGGGTGAACGCAGGCAAAGGATGAATAGCCTATTTCCCTGCCATTTTGTCCAGGTGGTCTGTGTAAAAATAAAGTGGCACCAAAATTATATATATTTTTCAATTTAATCTGGTCAGAGAGTTCAGAATATTATGGGAGGATCAAGAATCCTCAGATTAACTGGAGTGGCTGAATTTGGCTCCAGTTGTAAATTTTAACCAGAGGGAGGCGAGAGGGTGTGAAAGGAGCTCCCTGGTCTTTGGATAATGAATGATCATTCCTTTGGTTGTACAGTAACAGGATCGCGCTTGTGTTTGATGTGTGTGTGTTTTTAATCCTGCTTTTGAGCCAGAACATTTTCGGAGGGTTCGCGCTGCCCATTAACCTGCAAATTGGTGCCGTGTTGCTGCCGGGTGGATTGAACGAAACACTGATGGTGTGTGTCGCTGCCCATGAAATCTGTGTGTCGGTGCCTGTGCCACCCCAAGGAGTTTTTTTTCCCAGTTGATTGATTTGTTTTCCATCAAAACCCTGCAAAATGTAATGATGACGTTGCTGAACCCCAGCCGTGCCCCGACCAAATTCTAGTTTTTTTGCACAGGCCTCACCCGACCCTTCTGCCATTTGTCACACGCCTCTATCAGTGTGATGCCCTGCCTTCCCACAACCTATGAGAATGCAACCAGTTTCTTGACTGCCCATTGGCTTTTTAGATATATTAAGTCTTTAGCCCGCTTCATTTTCTTTTGAGATTTCCCCATAAGGTCATTAGTTGGGAGCTTTGGGGGGGGGGATTGAGTAATCCTCCCTCCCTCCGGCTTTCCTGCCCAAGCACTCCCTCCACTGATGGCATGGAAATAGGACTTGAGCAGCTTACAACCCAGCGGTATGAATATTGGTTTCTCTAACGTCAAGTAGCCCTTGCATCTCCTCTCTCTCCGTCCCTCCCCACCCTAGGCGTCGTACTACTTCCACTGTCATCCTGCTGAGTTTCACGGTCTGCATAACCCCTGATCACCTAGCCCACAGCCAACAATCGACCATTGGTGGGCTCCGCCTTTCCTTAGTCATCGTTACTTTTTGCATACATTTCCTTCCTTTGTTGCGTACATCTCTCTATATCACTGTCTGTATATTACTCATTTCCCTTTCACCTGGCTCTCGGCCTGAAGAAGGGTCTCGACCCCAAGCGTCACCTATTCCATTTCTCCAGAGAGACTGTTTGACCTGCTGAGTTGCCCCAGCTCTTTGTGTCGATGGGAATCGACCAAATGACCACTTTAGATGACCTCGGCACTGGGATTAACTGTTGGCCCAACGTGAGTCACTTGTTGTGAGAAGGCATTCCAAGCCTCTCCCAACTTCTAATAATATTAATAATAATATATGTTATTGTCATTGCACAGAGGTGCAAAGAGATTTGCTATGCAGCTTCCATCCGATGTCATAACTTAATCAACTAAAGATTTAGATACCCAGAGAAACATGATTTGTAAAAAAAACAGTAAAACGATATAAAGTGCAAGTAGGTCTGTGCCGGGTCGATGTGCGACGTGACCATCCGGGGGAGACAGTCCATGGGGGTGGGGGGCACTCAGCAGGGCCGGTTCAGAGCCGCTATAGCTCTGGGAATGAAGCTGTTCCTGAGTCTGGTGGTGCGGGCGTAGAAGGCCTTGTAACGTCTGCCGGAAGGGAGTAGTTCGAACAGTCCATTACAAGGGTGAGAGGAGTCTTTATGGATGCTGACGGCCTTCCTGAGGCACCGTGTGTGGTAGATGCCCTCCAAGGCTGGTAGCGGTGTCCCAATAATCTGTTGCGCTCTGTGGATGAGCTCTCCTCTCCGCCTCCGTGCAGCTGAGATACCACACAGAGATGCCACGTTAGTATGCTCTCTGTGGTGCAGCGGTAGAAGGTCGTCAGCAGCTGTTGGGGCAGACCAGTCCGTTTCAATGTTCTCAGGAAGAACAGTCGTTGCTGTGCCTTTTTGACCAGCGCAGCGGTGTTGGTGGACCATGTGAGGTCCTCTGAGATGTGAGTGCCCAGAAACTTAAAGCTGGACACTTTCTCCACACTGTCCCCACAATGTTAGCATTTGTTAGCATTCATAGCAAAAGGATTTGAGTATAGGAGCAGGGAGGTTCTACTGCAGTTGTACAGGGTCTTGGTGAGGCCACACCTGGAGTATTGCGTGCAGTTTTGGTCTCCGAATCTGAGGAAAGACATTCTTGCCATAGAGGGAGTACAGAGAAGGTTCACCAGACTGATTCCTGGGATGGCAGGAATTCCATATGAAGAAAGACTGGATAGACTCGGCTTGTACTCGCTGGAATTTAGAAGATTGAGGAGGGGATCTTATAGAAACTTACAAAATTCTTAAGGGGTTGGACAGGCTAGATGCAGGAAGATTGTTCCCGATGTTGGGGAAGTCCAGGACAAGGGGTCACAGTTCAAGGATAAGGGGGAAGTCTTTTAGGACCGAGATGAGAAAAGCATTTTTCACACAGAGTGGTGAATCTGTGGAATTCTGTGTCACAGAAGGTAGTTGAGGCCAGTTCATTGGCTATATTTAAGATATATTTTATATCTTAAATATATTTAAGATATATTTTATATCTTAAATATATCTTCAACTATATTTGAGTTAGATGTGGCCCTTGTGGGATCAGAGGGTATGGAGAGAAGGCAGGTACAGGATACTGAATTGGATGATCAGCCATGATCATATTGAATGGCGGTGCCGGCTCGAAGGGCCGAATGGCCTCTTCCTGCACCTATTGTCTATGTTTCTACGCCCCCGTTGATAGAGATTGTTTGCCTTTGTGCCTGATACGGGGTTTGGGCTGGGACGAAACACTGTCCCACCTAACCAGTGGAAATAGCTTCTCTCTGCCCAGCCTGGTATTGCCCTAAATATAGGTGAAGACTTTGAGAAACTCATAGTTTGACCCTGGGAGATCATGTATCTGCACAAACTTGAGGCTTTTCCAACTTTGCTGCTAACAGGTGGCAGTGTCGCAGCCGACCCGCACCTCTTTGGTGACCTTGTGTCACTGGGGAACTCTCAAAAGAATACCAGAGCTCCTGGAGGGAACGGATGTGCAAGAACCATGCAGGCAGGCGGCAGTCGGGGGTCAGGATTTAACCTGGGGGTCTCTGTAGAGAGGCAGCAGCTCCATCAGCTGCACCGCCCTGTAGCCCTTGGGATTATTCCAGCTCATGTTTCAGCATTTATTATGTCGTTCCTGGCATCTCTCGCCCTTCCGCATCTGGACTGGGTGAGCTGAAATGCCCAGTCAGTTGAGTTGGGGAAAACGGAATAAAAAAGGAACTGCAGATGCTGGTTTATGCAAAAGATAGACACAGAGGCTGGAGGAACTCAGCTGGTCAGGCAGCATCCGCAGTTCCAGAGTCCAGTTCCAGAGTGGGGTACAAGCAGCAACATGTAGGCGCTGGAGTGAGAATTGAGAAGCCCAGAGATGGCCTTCCCTGATTAACTGAGTCACTTGTAACCGTCACTGTATGTCATGTTGTTACTCGTGGGCAGAGCACCAAGGCAAATTCCTTGTATGTGAATACTTGGCCAATAAACTTACTTACTTACTTACCTAACTCTGCCCTCTGCTCACTTTGTCCCGTGCATCAGGGTTCAACCCTAAACAACCCCAAAACCTTGCCCCTTGCCTCACCCCCCCCCCCCACACTCTTCCCCCCCATGTCTGCATACTCTCGCCCCAAGGGGGGGGGGGGGGGGTGAGTCATTAAAGTTGCTGTCTCATTTGGTTTTAAAATATCCCACCCTGCTATTTTGAAGGCTTTTAGCTTAGCTCATTATTAGAGATGCCGCGTGGAAACAGGCCCTTCGGCCCACAAGTCGGTGCTGGCCAGCGATCACCCCCCGTACACACTAGGGACAATTTTACAACTTATCGAAGCCAATTAACCTACGACTTTGGAGTGTGGGGAGAAACGGGAGCACCTGGAGAAAACCCACGCGGCCACGGGGAAAGGTACACGCGCTGCAGTCAGGATCGAACCCGGGTCTCTGGCACCACACGCTGCGCCACCGTGCCGCCCCTAGATTGTCACGCGGTGTGTGAAAAATACTTTTGTTGGCATGTTATCTAGTCAAAGAAAAGACTAGACATCCCCAGCGACCCGAGCTAAACAGCGTCAGACAAAGCCAGGCGATCCCGCCACTGTCGTATAGCTTACTGTGCGCGATTGTACGCTACCCACCCAGTTATGCCATGGTGTCTGCACTTGGCTGGATGTCATGTGTTGTGGGATATTCCAGCCCCTTGGGAAAAACGCCCATCACAACGCAAGACCTGACCATGATCGACACAAGTCATGCGTTTCATCCGCACTGTTCAATTCTGCGGCTTGGAATTGAACACTGAATCCTGGTTTGCTTTCTGAATGGCTTGTGACCTTCTTTGCATGTGTTTCTCATAATTTGCTTATTACATTCTGGAATTCTTTTGTTTAACTCAGGTGAATGTTGCCACTTTGCAATCAGATCTGAATACCATCCAGTATTATTTGTTTCCCCTTCAGGATGTAGCTTGTGAGACTGGTATATTGCATGATTGCTTGACCCAAACAACATTAAAATTCCCCTTTTCCTTCATGCGGGCACTTTGTATCTAGTTAGTCTGGCGTGATTTCCCCCTCTGGGTCTGGTAATTGAAGAGCATTGCATAATCATTTGGCAGTCCCCCTGTTACAAGATGCCAGACTTCCTTGAGGGATCAGGATGAAAGAAACTCCCTTTAGTTTTGCGAGTGAATTGTTTCATTGTGTTGGGAGCTGGAGCCTTTGTAACAACTGGTTCTGCGAGCAGATTAATGGGACTACATTCTTGCCGAGCTGCAGAGTCAGCTGTCGGAGGCATTCTCTCTGCAGGATGGCAATGGGATTGCTTGCAAGCCTGACCCCTGGGCAGATTCACACAACAGAGAAATGTCCCTTAAGGGCCTGTCCCACTTGGCAGTCTTTGGCACGCCATGTACGCGACCTGCTGGCGTGTGGGTAGTGTGGGACAGGCGCGTGGAGTGGCGCGGAGGAGTGTGGACTTTGTCCTGCACGAAATCTTCGCGCGCCAACGGCCTGTGGCGGAACTGACGGCCAAAGTGGGACAGGCCCAAGACCCTGGCGCGACGCAACGTCTCACCTCCAACGGCAGCAGAAGCAGGCAAACGATCGCCGAGCTGGGCCTGGGGCTCACGGCCGTTGCGGATCCGGATCCGCCCCCACTCCTACTCCCACAGCGGGGCCAAGATGATTGAAGATGGACACAAAATGCAGGAGTAACTCAGCGGGACCGGCAGCATCTCTGGAGAGAAGGAATGAATGGGCGACGTTTTGGGTCAAGACCCTTCTTTCAGACTGAAGAAGGGTCTCGACCCGAAACATCACCCATTCCTTCTCACCAGAGATGCTGCCGGTCCCGCTGAGTTACTCCAGCATTTTGTGTCCATCTTCAAATGACGTCACGCGCTCCAGACGGCTGTGCGGGCGCATGATGACGCGGGCGACTCTCGCGGGACCATTGCGCGACCGTCACTACCAGCCTGTCCCGGAAGTGACGGCCCAAGTGGGACAGGCCCTTTACCCTACCTTGTTGGACACAGATTTCTCTGCATGGAGGGAAAGAACATAGAGGCGAAAGTGATGCGGTGTAAAACATGGCGAGAACACTGTGTACAGTTCTGGTCACCACATCGCAGGGAGATGTAGTGTGGATGGGGTTCGCGAGGATGTTTCCAGGGTCTGTGAGGTAAATCAACGAGGAGGACCTAGGTAGGTTGGGGAAACGAGAGCAAATTGTATTGGGTGTATAACGATGGGGGGCGCAGATGGGGTGAACTGGAAGGAGCTTTCACCTTGAGTTGAGTTGCGATTGTACAGAGTTGAGTTGGTTGGTAGAAGGTCAGAGTTGAGTAATGAGTGTTGGGGTCTGGATCTCTGGGCTGGGAAGGAGGGAGAGAAGGTTTGCTGAGCACTTGACGAGCCATGACCTGCAGGCTAGGGAGTGGGAGGTGGGAGATCCACTTTTGGCAGTGGGCTCAATACCTTCCTTCCGTGCTGTCACTGTTTAGTTTAGTTTAGAGATACAGTGTGGAAACAGGCCATTCTGCCCACTGTGTCTGCACTGACCAACAATCACCCCGTGTACTATTCCTATCCGACGCTCTAGGGACAATTTACACAAGCCAATTCGCCTGCAAACCCTTTGAAACGTGGGAAGAAACCAGAGCACCCGGAGAAAACCCACGTGGTCCACAGGGAGAATGTGCAAACTCCACACAGACAGCACCCGTAGTCAGGATCGAACCCAGGTCTCTAGCACTGTAATGCCCCTGTCCCGCTTAGGAAACCTGAACGGAAACCTCTGGAGACTTTGCGCCCCACCCAAGGTTTCCGTGCGGTTCCCGGAGGTTGCAGGTAGTGGAAGGTAAGACCTCCCTGGTGGAATAAAACTGGGTGAAAAAAAGGTCTTACCTTCCACTACCTGCAACCTCCGGCAACCACCTTCAACTAGCATCGCAACCGGCTTCGACTAAAAAATTACCGGTTTTTAAAACGGCAACCTATTTTTAGTCTCACCCAGGTTTTGAATTTTTTGAAATAATCGCCGGAACATAGAAGAAGCGGAAACCACTTTCGACCATTAGGGAGACTGACAAAAACCTCCGGGAACCGCACGGAAACCTGGGGTGGGGCGCAAAGTCTCCAGAGGTTTCTGTTCAGATTTCCTCAGTGGGACAGGGACATCAGGCATCAACCCTACTGCTGCACCTCTGTGCCACCCATAGACATTAGGTGCAGGAGGAGGCCATTCGGCCCTTCGAGCCTGCACCGCCATTCAATATGATCATGGCTGATCATCCAACTCAGTATCCTGTACCTGCCTTCTCTCCATACCCCCTGATCCCTTCAGCCACAAGGGCCACATCTAACTCCCTCTTAAATATGGCCAACAAACTGGCCTCAACTACCTTCTGTGGCAGAGAATTCCACAGACTCACCACTCTCTGTGTGAAAAACGATTTTCTCATCTCGGTCCTAAAAGACTTCCCCCTTATCCTTAAATGTTGTCAGTTACATTTTTTTTTATTCCTTGGTGGCAAATGGTGGTCTCCAATAAGCCACGGTTTACTGCCCTGCGTAAAGCCTCTCTCCAAGGGGCTGTGAAGAATTGCCCGCCTTGCTGCCGACTGCCAGACTGGGTAACAAGGGCAAATGTTCTTCCCCCGAAAGCACGTCAGCAAATCCAATGGGTATTTTCAACACTCCAGCCCCATTCCCAGCTCCCTTTTTGAAAGTTGGATTTGTTCCCAGCGCATCGTGTGTGTTCTTGATCACAACTACTTGCGGGATTAAAAGCATTCCCCTCCTCTCCCCGTCTGAGGCCACGGCCTCTGGTCCTAGACTCTCCCACTAGCGGAAACATCCTCTCCACATCCACTCTATCCAAGCCTTTCATTATTCGGTAGGTTTCAATGATGCCCCCCCTTCCTCCGTCAGACCTCCAGCACACACAGGCTCAAGTGGCGTCAAATGCTCATCGTAGGTTAACCCAATCATTGCTGGGATCGTCCTCGAAACCCTCCTCTGAACCCTCTCCCACGCCAGCACCTGCTTCCCCGTGTATGGGGCCCAAAACTGCTCTGTGTCTGCGATCGGGAATTTGCCAGATCATTTCCGGTGGGGGGGGGGGGGGGGGGGGGGGGGGGGGGGGGGGGTTCAGGGAAAGTGGAAATGTGTGGGGTTGTGGGGGAGGGCAGGTAGCGGAGTGGGATTGAAGCGTGCCTCACACGGAGCTGGCACAGGGCCGTCACACGGATGAACGCTTTGCTCCAGTTTTGCTCCAGCGCGCGGCTCCAGACCTTCACTCAACTATCCATAAGTTGTACATGCAAAACCCCTGGCCCTATCCCCGCCCACTCATCCCGACTCGATATGGAGACGGGTTGGTTTATTCAGCGTTTAGCCATTGGGGTGCGGTGGAGAGTTGGGGAACAGATGCTGAATTCACTTGGTTCCAGGAGGACAAACCTTGGGTCCTCACCAACATCTTGCGGAGTTCTCTGCTGCATCTTTCTGACTTGGTACCAAGCGGCAGAGATGGGTATGAGTCAGAATGTTGTGACTATGACTCCTGAAATCTGACAAGGGAGAGAGAGAGAGAGAGAGATTTGGACACGCTGCATAATGCACTAGCCCAGTGATGGTTTGTACTGAACAGATAAACCACAGTGGTGCATTGTATAACTCCATGGGGTTAGGTTAGGTAAGGGGGAGGTACAGCTAGACCTGGGTGTCCTTGTACACCGGTCACTGAAAGTTGGCGTGCAGGTACAGCAGGCAGTGAAGAAAGCTAATGGAATGTTGGCCTTCATAACAAGAGGATTTCAGTATAGGAGTAAAGAGGTTCTTCTGCAGTTGTATAGGGCTCTGGTGAGACCACATCTGGAGTATTGTGTACAGTTTTGGTCTCCTAATTTGAGGAAGGACATCCTTGTGATTGAGGCAGTGCAGCGTAGGTTCACGAGATTGATCCCTGGGATGGCGGGACTGTCATATGAGGAAAGATTGAACAGGCTAGGCTTGTATTCACTGGAGTTTAGAAGGATGAGGGGGATCTTATAGAAACATATAAAATTATAAAAGGACTGGACAAGCTAGATGCAGGAAAAATGTTCCCAACGTTGGGCGAGTCCAGAACCAGGGGCCACAGTCTTAGAATAAAGGGGAGGTCATTTAAGACTGAGGTGAGAAAAAACCTTTTTACCCAGAGAGTTGTGAATTTGTGGAATTCCCTGCCACAGAGGGCAGTGGAGGCCAAATCACTGGATGGATTTAAGAGAGAGAGTTGGATAGAGCTCTAGGGGCTAGTGGAGTCAAGGGATATGGGGAGAAGGCAGGCACGGGTTATTGATAGGGGACGATCAGCCATGATCACAATGAATGGCGGTGCTGGCTCGAAGGGCCGAATGGCCTCCTCCTGCACCTATTTTCTATGTCGATGTCTATGTCTATAACGGGGGACCGATTCTCAACATTCTCCCGCTGCGGAGTGACCAGGCCTGTCCGTGTTTAAACCGCCCACCTGTCTGTAAACTTTCAGACCTGCAGCTCGACTTTACCTTGTCGGACGACTTCTGCAAGAACCACTTCCTGGTGGGACTGCTCGTGCGGGAGGTTGGCAGCGCCCTGCAGGAGTACCGCGACGTGCGGCAAATGGCCATCAGCGTGCTGAAGAGCTTGATGATCAAGCACACCTTCGACGACCGATACACAGCGAAGGTAAGCACAGGTCCCGGCGAGCGTCGCAAGGCTGTTCTCGCAAAGCATGTGGAATGCCGATGCTTGGTATAATTTAGAGATACAGCATGGAAATTACCTGGAGTATTGCGTGCAGTTTTGGTCTCCATATCTGAGGAAAGACATTCTTGCCATAGAGGGAGTACAGAGAAGGTTCACCAGACTGATTCCTGGGATGGCAGGACTTCCATATGAAGAAAGACTGGATAGACCCGGCCTGTACTCGCTGGAATTTAGAAGATTGAGGGGGGATCTTTTGTAAGTTTTTAGAAACTTACAAAATTCTTAAGGGGTTGGACAGGCTAGATGCAGGAAGATTGTTCCCGATGTTGGGGAGGTCCAGGACAAGGGGTCACAGTTTAAGGATAAGGGGGCATTCCTTTAGGACCGAAACATTTTTCACACAGAGAGTGGTGAATCTGTGGAATTCTCTGCCACAGAAGGTAGTTGAGGCCAGTTCATTGGCTATATTTAAGAGGGAGTTAGATGTGGCCCTTGTGGCTAAAGGGATCAGGGGGTATGGAGAGAAGGCAGGTACAGGATACTGAGTTGGATGATCAGCCATGATCATATTGAATGGCGGTGCAGGCTCGAAGGGCCGAATGGCCTGCTCCTGCACTTATTTTCTATGTTTCTATGTTTCTATGAAATGTGCTCTTCAGCCCACCAAACCCACACCGACCATCGATCACCCGTTCACACTTAGCGCAATGTTATTCCACTTTCCCAATAGACAATAGGTGCAGGAGTAGGCCATTCGGCCCTTCGAGCCAGCACCGCCATTCAATGTGATCTTGGCTGATCATCCGCAATCAGTACCCCGTTCCTGCCTTCTCCAGAGACGCTGCCTGTCCCGCTGAGTTACTCCAGCTTTTTGTGTCTATCTGTGGAAAGAGAAACCAGTTTCAGGTCAAAGACCCTTCACCTGGAGAGAGGATTCAGCTCGGTCGATCTTTCTCAGCCAACAGGGACACTGGGCTGGATGGCCTCCTCCTGAGCCAAACATTCAAGCAACTCTGCATGAAATTCAGACAAAAGGATTGTTCACCTCAATATTTTAGAAGGTGGAACAGTTAGACAATAGGTGCAGGAGTAGGCCATTCGGCCCTTCGAGCCAGCACCGCCATTCAATGTGATCATGGCTGATCATCCCCAATCAGTACCCCGTTCCTGCCTTCTCACCACATCCCCTGAACAAAACTGTATACACTGGAAATTAGGATGAGAGGGGATCTTATTGAAACATATAAGATTATTAAGGGATTGGACAAGCTAGAGGCAGGAAAACATGTTCCCGATGTTGGGGGAGTCCGGAACGAGGGGCCACAGTTTAAGAATAGGGGGTAAGCCATTTAGAACGGAGACGAGGAAACACTTTTTCACACAACGAGTGGTGAGTCTGTGGAATTCTCTGCCTCAGAGGGCGGTGGAGGCTGGTTCTCTGGATACTTTCAAGAGAGAGCTAGATAGAGCTCTTGAAGATAGCAGAGTCAGGGGATATGGGGAGAAGGCAGGAGTGGGATACTGATTTGGTTTGATCAGCCATGATCACATTGAATGGTGGTGCTGGCTTGAAAGGCCGAATGGCCTACTCCTGCACCTATTGTCTATTGTCTATTGACTCCACTATCTTTAAGAGCTCTATCTAACTCTCTCTTGAAAGGATCCAGAGAATTGGCCTCCACTGCCTTCTGAATTCCACAGATTCACAACTCTGGGTGAAAAAGCTTTTCCTCATCTCCGTTCTAAATTGCCCTCCCCTTATTCTTAAACTGTGGCCCCTGGTTCTAGACTCTCCCAACATCGGGAACATGTTTCCCGCCTCTAGCGCGTCCAATCCCTTAATAATTTTATATGTTTCAATAAGATCCCCTCTGATCCTTCTAAATTCCAGAGTGTACAAGCCCAGCTGCTCCATTCTCTCAGCATATGACAGACCCACCATCCCGGGAATTGGCCTTGTAAACCTACGCTGCACTCCCTCAATAGCAAGAATGTCCTTCCTCAAATTTGGAGAGCAAAACTGCACACAATACTCTGGGTGTGGTCTCACTAGGAGCCTGTACAACTGCAGAAGGGCCTCTTTGCTCCTATACATCAACTCCTCTTGTTATGAAGGCCAACATGCTATTAGCTTTCTTCGCTGCCTGCTCTACCTGCATGCTAACTTTCAGTGACTGCAAGTGGTATCACAATGTTTAAGAGACATTTATACACTCTCTTAAATTGACAGGGCATCAACGGATAATGATCTAATGCAGGCAAATGGGATTCGTAGATGGACAAAAAGGTTGGCTTGGAGCTGAGGGGCCAAAGGTCTGGTTTCTGTGAACCTCTCAAAGATGCATCTGCAGATTGTGACAGGGCTCATCAGGGCAGGTGCTGAACAAAATGCTTCCGTCGGGTCGAACCCAGAGCAAGGAGCGTCATTTTAGATTACGAATTTTTTCACGAGATGGAGATTTTTTTTTGTTTAGTCCAGTGTGTAAGTTAGTGCCCGTGTGCGGGGATCGTTGGGCGGTGCGGGCGCGGGAGAACGAAGGGCCAGATTCTGTGCTGTACCTCTACTAATCCGTACCCATATATAACCATATAACAATTACAGCACGGAAACAGGCCATCCCGGCCCTTCCAGTCCGTGCCGAACACTTACTCTCACCCAGTCCCATCTACCTGCACTCAGACCATAACCCTCCATTCCTTTCCCGTCCACATACCTATCCAATTTATTTTTAAATGATAAAATCGAACCTGCCTCCACCACTTCCACTGGAAGCTCATTCCACACAGCCACCACTCTCTGAGTAAAGAGGTTCCCCCTCATGTTACCCCTAAACTTCTGTCCCTTAATTCTCAAATCGACTTTTGTCCCTTAATTCTCAAATCACCATTTGTCTTGTGCACTTGTCACCTTCAGTTTTGGTTATTTTGCCCACCTTTCTTTCCCCCCCCCCCCCATCTGACTAATCTGCCAATCAGCCCTTCCTCACTTGGACCCGCCACCCCTTACCCCACCCCTTCCCCTCACCTCTTTCTACCAACCACATCACCTCGACTCTAATACCAGTCCGACAAAGGGTCTCGTCCCCTGGGCTCCTCCAACGGTTTGTTTTCATTGCATAAGATAGACACAAAATGCTGGGGCAACTCAGCGGGACAGGCAGCATCTCGGGAGAGAAGGAATGGGTGACGTTTCGGGTCGAGACCCTTCTTCAGACTGAGAGTCAGGGCAGAGTGAAGCCAGAGGTATGGAAGGGTGAGGTGTGAAAACAACAGAGCGAAGCAGGCGATCGTGGAAATGTAGCATGATTTATTGTTGGTTGCGGGGAAGGTGACAACTAGCCAAACGGATAGTAAAATGAGTCAGGGCAGTGAAACTAGTCGAATAAACTAATCATTTTATTTGTGTAATGCTTAACTTGATTCAGAGTTTTTTCACAGCTCAAGATCACCATCTGGTGGACGCGGTTAATATTGCAGCCGCTTCAAAATACACAGAATGACATTGATCTGGTTGAAGATTCTGTGTGATATCGTTCTGTCTCTGACTGTATCTGATCACTGTGTTAAGAGCCAGCGCACGGAGAAAAACCCACGATTCCAGTTGAAATGGAATTTAACACAAAGTCGGCCTATTCTGGAACCTGAAACATATAAGATTATTAAGGGCTTGGACACGCTAGAGGCAGGAAACATGTTCCCGATGTTGGGGGAGTCCAGAACCAGGGGCCACAGTTTAAGGATAAGGGGTAAGCCATTTAGAACGGAGACGAGGAAACACTTTTTCTCACAGAGAGTGGTGAGTGTGGAATTCTCTGCCTCAGAGGGCGGTGGAGGCGGGTTCTCTGGATGCTTTCAAGAGAGAGCTAGATAGGGCTCTTAACAATAGCGGAGTCAGGGGATATGGGGAGAAGGCAGGAACGGGGGGTACTGATTGGAGATGATCAGCCATGATCGCATTGAATGGCAGTGCTGGCTCGAATGGCCTACTCCTGCACCTATTGTCTATTGTCTAACTGTTCCACCTTCTAAAATATTGAGGTGAACAATCCTTTTGTCTGAATTTCATGCAGTGTTGCTTGAATGTTTGGCTCAGGAGGAGGCCATCCAGCCCAGTGTCCCTGTTGGCTGAGAAAGATCGACCGAGCTGAATCCTCTCTCCAGGTGAAGGGTCTTTGACCTGAAACTGGTTTCTCTTTCCACAGATAGACACAAAAAGCTGGAGTAACTCAGCGGGACAGGCAGCGTCTCTGGAGAGAAGGGACGTTTTGGGTCCAGACCCTTCTTCAGACTGGAGTCTGGATGCTGCCTGTCCCGCTGAGTGACTCCAGCGTTTTGTGTCGATCTTCGGTTTCAACTGGCATCTGCAGTTCCTTCCTACAAAATTCGCTTTCCACAAACTGGTTGTGTTCTTCCAGCGGTTATATTTTTAAATTCCTCTCCCCAGCCCCTCCTGATGTGGGATACAGCACATCAGATGCTGATGAACTCGTAATGGTGTTACACGACAGAAGGAGGCCGTTTGGTCCATCTAGTTGCCCTGACCCCTCTTGGAGCAATTCTGCCAATTCAATTCCCTCCCCTGCAAATGATTCTTTCCCAAACCCCCGCAGTCCCCTTTTGAAGAGAGAGTTTCTGATTTGACCGTCCTCGGAGGTAGTGATTTCTGGATCATAACCACGGCCTAAGGAAAAAGTCCTTGCATCAGCCTTGCATCCCAAGAATTTAAATCGGAATCCCCTGGTACTTGAACTCTTGCCACTGGAAGGAGTTTTCCACAGCTGACCTTGCACCATACTCTTATACTGCTTATCAAATGTCTTTGATCCTTCAAACATAAAAGATCTCTGCATCCCAGCCTCATTGAAATGGGCAGCGCATTGGAGCAGCTGGTAGAGTCGCTGCCCCACTGCCTCCCGCTGCTGTCAGTGTGGAGTTTGCACGTTCTCCCTGTGGCTGTGTGGATGTTCCTGTTTCCTCCCACCTCCCAACGACATGCGGGCCTGTAGGTTGGAACTGCCGATGCTGGTTCAAACCGAAGGTAGACACAAAATGCTGGAGTGACTCAGCGGGACAGGCAGCATCTCTGGAGGCAAACACCTGTGGTCAGGATCGAACCCGGGACTGTGGCCCCTGTAAGGCAGAAACTCGACCACTGCGCCACCAAGCCTGCCATCTGAACTTTTTGTGTTTGTATTAAAGAGGGCGTTTCACTTATGCAGAACTGCACTCCCTGTTGTTTGCAGTTACAGGTTGCGACATTACTTCAATCCAGAAATGCATCCTGCTGTCCAAGGTTATTCCCGGACAAGGGTGTGAATGTTTGCAGAGTGCAGCACACTACGATTACAGATACTCCTGCCCTGTAGAGTAGAAGCTGACTGGAAATCTCATCTTCCTCCCCCAGAGCCAGCAGGCCAGGATCGCCACTTTGTACTTGCCGCTGTTTGGGCTTCTGCTGGACAACGTTCAACGTATTAACGTCAAAGACTGCTCACCGTTCCCAATCAACCAGTCCAGCAATGTGAGTAGCATCTTCTCTGCCTCGCGTTGTTTGCTCTCAGGAGGTAAAGGGCCTGTCCCACTTGCATACGATTGCGTGCGTTTGGCGCGACCAACTGGAAGCGGAGTTCGCGCGTGATGTCATTTACGTCATGCTTACCAATCAGCTGGGCAGGAGGCGGGCCGACTCAATTTGGGCGTCGCACGGCGTCGGGCGGTGACGTCATCACGCAACGCCACGCCGGGCGGTGATGTCATCACGCAACACCACGTGCTAAGCGTACGCCGTCAAGACGCTGCGTACGACTGCGATGCGCCTGCGAGCCGACAGGCCGTTGGCACGCGAAGATTTCGGCCACTGTAAGAATTTCAGAGCCCCGTGCGATGTCGGGGCCAGCCTCGCACAACTCCGCGCTTCTACGTGGGCCCAGCCCCGCGCGGCCATACGGTGCCCGTACACCTCAAGCGACCACGAGGTCGAGTAATTTGCGAGCCAAGGTCGCGTAAGTGGGACAGGCCCTTAACGCTTGGGCCTGAAGTCCAGCCTTTGTTCTCCCTTCAAGAGTCTGACTTTGATCTCACGAGGCATGTTACAGCTTGGGAATTCTTCAGAACCTTTCTCTCAAGGGGGAACAGTGACATAAATGCACGTGAACTGACAGGAAGTGAAGCTGGGCACTTGGGGAGCATTGTTGTAGTAACAATTATAAGACGGTTAGATTTAATTTGTTGATTGATAAACACAAATGTTGTCATTGTCGCGAGTCTGAGATGCGATTGTAAATTGTCCCTAGTGTGTAGGGTAGTGCGAGTGTACGGGGATCGCTGGTCGGTGAGGACGCGGTCGGCCGGAGGGCCTGTTTCCGAGCTGTATCTCTAAACTAAAATAAACCAATAATCATATTTAAAATATTCGAAGGAACTTCTGGAGTGTAAGCAGAACAAAATTGACTCCAAGGCGCATTAAGAACTTTAATCGCAGTTGACCAAAAGCTTGGTCGAAGAGGAAGTTTCACGGAAGGCGAGAGAGGTTTAGGATGAAAGTTATTTTCATGTTTAAGTTCGATCCGTTTGGAAAATGAGGATTGCAGGTTGCGAGCAAAATGGTTAATTTCTTGAACCGTCTGGTTGTATTCAGTGAGTTTTGATTCACGAAGGATGAAGGTTTGCAAAGAAAGATAAACTGGAATTGCTCAACAGGTCAGGCAGCAGTTGCTTACCTTTAAGCAAGTCGCAGAGTCCTACAGTGTGGAAACAGGTCTATTGGCCCAACTTGTCTCCACAAACCAACATGTCCCATGTTCGCCAGTCCCACCTCCCTCCAAACCTATTCCTATCCATGTCCCTGTCCAAATGTTTTTAAAGGTTGCGATATTACCTGCAAATATTGCGATTGTACCTGCATCAGAGAGCATGGAGAAGTACAGAGAAAGGAGGGGAGAGAGGAAAGGGCCTGGCCCACTGTACGAGGTAATTCATAGAGCTCTCCCGAGTTTAAAAAAAAAATCTAACTCGTGGTAAGCACGTAGAATGTACCTAGCGGGTACGTCGGAGCTCGGGGACGTCTCTTAGCGGCTCGTAACGCTAACGGCTGGTACTCGGGAAACGCGGTAAGCTGGTGACGTTTTTTCAACATGTTGAAAAATGTCCACGAGAGCCCCGAGTACCCACGAGCGGCCGTGACCGTAATTCTCCGAGTTCGAATCGGGGGAAACTCGGGAGAACTCTTGAATATATATTGCTATTACTACGAGCTGACGCTAAACTGCATTTCGTTGTGCCCATACTGGGGTCTGTGCAATGACATTGAAGTTGAATTGAATTGAATTGAATTAGCTCGTACAGTGGGACAGCCCCTGAAGCAGTAAACGAGAGGGGGAAGAGGAGAGATGAACTTTGTGTTGTCTTTTCATCCAGGGCAGGAAAGAAGATGCTTTGCTCGGCTTCCAGACAGGAACAACCACCACAACTCCACAGAGATCGGGAAACACACTGGATAACAGCGTTCACAGGGATGTCTTTGGTGTCATTTCTGGCACGGGTAAGGAGCTCAACTATGGATCTTCCCTCTGGAACCTTCACTCGGTTTTCCCCTTCACGGCAGCTGCCCGGTCTGTTGAGTGTTTCCAGCACCTTTGTTTTTTCTTTAGGATTCCCTGCATCTGTGGCTCGTTCCTATTTCCAGTGGTCAGGGGCAGGGTGATGTGTGGAGCAGATGAATTGTCTACACCTGTTGACGCCGGTTCCATGTTGTCCCACTTCCCCCACACCCTAGGGGCAATATGCAGACACCGACTAAACCTCAAACCCGCACGTCCCTGGGATGTCGGAGGAAACGGGAGGAAACACCCGGAAAGATCACACACGCGGTCACGGGGAAAACGTGCAAACTCCACCTCGACAGCAGCCGATGTGGGGATTGAACCCAGAGCTGTGGCGTTGAGGCAGTGGCCCTCCCAGCTGCGCCACTGTGCCACCCAAACCTCTACCGTCTTGAATTTAATGTGTGGCAGCAAGGACAACAGTGGCTCTCATTGCAATGCTGAGGTCCCATCTGCCTCTCTTAGTCTTGGTATGGACATATCTCCTTGCGCTTCGTTAGAGTACAGGCCAATCCTTCCCTCCACCTCATCGAAACACCATCTCTCATGGCTGTTTATGGGAGCTTGCTGTTCATAAATAGGTTTAGAAGGGTTCAGACAACCTAATATGAAGGTAGACAAAAGTGCTGGAGGAACTCAGCGGGTGCAGCAGCATCTATGGAGCGAAGGAAATAGGCAACGTTTCGGGCCGCAACCCTTCTTCACACTGATGGAGGGTCGGGAGGGGGGGGGGGAGAAGAAAGGGAAAGGGGGAGGAGGAGCCCGAGGGCTGAGGGAGTGCTAGGAAGGGGAGGAGACAGCAAGGGCTAACGGAATTGGGAGAATTCAATGTTTATGCCACTAGGGTGCAGACTGCCCAAGTGGAATATGAGGTGCTGTTCCTCCAATTTCCGGTGTTGCTGACTCTGGCCGTGGAGGAGGCCCAGGACAGGGAGGTCGGATACGGAATGGGAGGGGGAGTTGAAGTGCTGAGCCACCGGGAGGTCGGCTTGGTTAATGTGCTAATGTGCGAGGACAATCCTTCGATTTTCCAGCATCTGCGGTTCCTTCTTAAACAAAATCTGAAGCAGACATGTGATGTGTGTGTGTGTTCATCCACAGCCTCGCCACACGGTTGCTCCACTCCATCCATCAACGCTGTGAGACATGCTGACTCCAGAGGCTCCCTGATAAGCACGGACTCAGGCACCAGTCTGCCTGAACGAAGCGCTGAGAAGAGTAACTCCCTGGATAAGGTAACATCTCACCTCCCGGTAACGCAAAACATCAGAGCTGCTGAGCTTTTGTAAACTGCTAACTTTTGCCTTTGACGGCAAGACCCATTTGTTAAAAACCGTGCCGTGCACCCTCTCTACTGGAGGGTGGCATTTCTCAGCATTCCCCGCTCTGCCCATTGACTCAGTAGTTCGGTTGGGTCCTCAACGGCTGGGAGTTTGAGCTGCTGTTCAAGAGGCAGGGGTAATGGGTAGGCCTCCCGGGAGCCAGAGATGAACCACTTGCCTCCTTCCCCCATGAAGTTGGAAGATTACTATAACTTTAAGGTGTGGGGGGAAGTGGGAAAGTTAAGGGCCTGTCCCACTTACGTGTCCTTGGCACGCATATTACGCGACCTCGTGGTCGCGTTGAGGCGCACACGGGCATCGTATGGCCGCGCGGGGCCAGTCCCGTGTCTCACCTCCAACAGCAGCAGAAGCAGGCAAGCGATCGCCGAGCTCGGCCTGGGGCTCACGGCCGTTGCGGTCCGGATCCGCCCCCACTTCTACTCCCAGAGCGGGGGCCAAGAAAATTGAAGATGGACACAAAATGCTGGAGTAACTCAGCGGGGCCGGCAGCATCTCTGGGGAGAAGCAATGGGTGACGTTTCGGGTCAAGACCCTTCTTTTCAGACTGAAGAAGAGTCTCGACACGAAACGTCACCTATTGCTTCTCCCCAGAGATGCTGCCGGCCCCGCTGAGTTACTCCAGCTTTGCGTCCATCTTCAAATGGCGTCACGCGCTCCAGACGGCTGTGCGGCTGAATGAAGTCGCGTGCGACCGTCGCGGCTCAACGCGACCACGAGGTCGCGTAATTTGCGTGCCAAGGACACGTAAGTGGGACAGGCCCTTTAGGATCAAGCTAGTTCAGTTTGGTTTAGAGATACAGCACGGAAACAAGCCCTTCGGCCCACAGAGTCCGCACTGAAGAACAATCCCTGCGCATTGGCACGATCCTAGTCAGACTAATTTTAACTTCCCTGTGACTGCAGAAAGTTTCTAGATCTCTGAGAACATGTGGCGGCTATCCCTCTCTGGAAACGGTACACAGGGTAATTTTCCCTGCCCTGGACCAAAGAACAACTTCATTGCATCTCTCCTCTCTTTTTTGTTGCTCTCTTCTCTCTCCCTTCCATCTTCGCTCCCTGGCTGTTTAAAAACCGGGAACTCGGCCATTTTCCCCGATCCTGATCTTTTAGCATCTCGGTGGACGCAGGAATGAAATTCCACGCTTTTTTTAATTCCACACCACAATCTGGGCAGGGACCATCACGCATTTCCAAGGATAGAAGGAATGGGTGACGCTTCGGGTCGAGGCCCTTCTTCAGACAATGCTGCCCGTCCCGCTGAGTTACTCCGGCATTTTGTAAACCAGCATCTGCAGTTCGTTGTCCAGCTCCTCGATCTACCAACCGCCAGCCCCAACCCTTTGTGGTGAGATAAGTGGGCAACTGAGGGGGTGACTACCACGGCTGAACCACTGGTCCTTCAGCCACCGGTTCATCGCTACACCCAAACCTGCCCTTTAATGTTGGTCTTGCCAGATGCATTTTTAAGAACGTTAAATCTGACCACGTCACATTGCTTCCTTGTACTAACAGAGAGAAAGGCTTGCAAGAAGGCACTCGGCTTTGGCAATGCTGACTAACCTGGAGACTGAGGAAAGTTCAAAGTCCGCACGGAGGAATTGTGTTACCTTGGATTTTTCTGTTTTATCCATCCCAGTCCTACCAGAGAGAATTCTGCATGCTGCCCTTTCTCTCCAGTTCCACGAAGTACTGAGCTTTTCCATATCTGGTTGTCCTTGAGTGAACTGAACTGTTGATATCAATTCCAACCACAGTTTGTGACTTTAGAAAGAGCATGATGTGACATGTACCTTATTGTAAGTTACGAATTTCAAATACGTTCCTCAATAATTGTGAAAGATAAAGTGGAGGCAGGATGAAGCCTTTTAGCCCGGCGAACCTCTATCATGTGGCACTTCCAACAATTTTAAACCAAATCATTTACCCCTTTATTTGAACAGAATGACGTCCACCATTGGATCAAGTTCAGTCACAAAGGTGGAGTTGATAGCAACAGTTCTTGCATCCTTAAGGGCCTGTCCCACCAGCATGCGATTGCATGCGGCGAGCGCGACCTAACGTGGTCGCTTGAGGTGTACGGCCTCGCGGGGCCGGTCCCACTTCGCTCGCCGGAGCCGTATGGAGTTGTGCGGGGCTGGCCCCGACATCGTGCGGGGCTCCGAAAAACTGACACTCTTCAAAAATCCCGCGCGCCAACGGCCTGTCGACCCGCAGCCGCATTGAGGCCGTGCGCAGCGTCTCGATGGCGTACGCCGAGCGCGTGGCGTTGCACGATGACGTCACCGCCCGACGCCATGCGACGTCCAAATTCAGCCGGCCCGCCTCCTGCCCAGCTGATTGGTGAGGTATGATGTCGGGACCAGCTCCATACGGCTCCGTGGTTGGAAGTGGGACCGGCCCCCGCGAGGCCGTACGCCTCAAGCCACCACGTTCGGTCGCGCTCGCCGCATGCAGTCGCATGCTGGTGGGACAGGCCCTTTAGCCAGTATCGTGTTGCTTTGTGTGGGGATTGCTGTTTGTGTGCAAGAGGTGGGCAGATAGTCCCACTAAATAAGTGTCCCAGCAGTATCAGCCCAGGGCTGTCATTTTGGACAGCTGTCATGCAAGCCAACTATGGAAAGCAGTGAAATATGGGCAGATGCTTAGCTCATCCTGGAAACGCTCCTCGAGAAATACTCTGGAGGCAGGATGAAGCTCCAATTAAGTGGAGGCTGCAGTTCCAATGTTGGAGAATATTGAATTCTGGGATTCCGCCTTTCACTAGCCCGCTCACGTGTTTCTAAGTGTAACCGGTTGCTGTCGTTGCTGGGTCTAGATTCTGGAGCTCACTCCCCGACATCGCTGGGAACAGCTTCACCCCAGGACCCGCTGGGTTCCCGCAGCTCCAGGTTCCAGCAACTCCAGTCTTTTGTGTCGCTGAGAGTGAACCAGGCTGGTGGGTCTGAATCCACATCTGGTTCTGACGAGAAAAGGCGGAAGATTCCCTTCCCGTTAATGATCCGGAAATGTGCATTTGCAACAGTCTGACCGGATCTCGATAAAGTGAGACGCGTTGTCCATTGTCATCATACAACAAAGTAATGATGATTGCATGGTTTGATGGTTCCACTGATGTTGTGTGATGGTGTGAGATGATCATTATATTAAATGTTAAAAATGAATATGTTCCAAGGCTTACCACAGCCAGCGTTGAAGATGTGATGCGTGCTCTTAAGATAGCTGTGTCCCTTGCTGATTGGGGAGTTGGACATTCACCAGTGTGTACGTCTCTCTCAGAACCACGGGAGCTGCGTCGTGCGCTGTGACAAGCTGGAGCAGTTGGAGATCAGGAGTCTCCTCATGTGCTTCCTACACGTGCTGAAGAGCATGTCTGACGGTAAGCCGCCAACCCACTGAACCCACCCGATCATCCGAACCCGCCCAGACTGATTCCTGGGATACCAGACTGATTCCTGGGATGTCAGGACTGTCTTATGAAGAAAGACTGGATAGACTCGGTTTATACTCTCTAGAATTTAGGAGATTGAGAGGGGATCTTATAGAAACTTACAAAATTCTTAAGGGGTTGGACAGGCTAGATGCCGGAAGATTGTTCCCGATGTTGGGGAAGTCCAGGACAAGGGCTCACAGCTTAAGGATAAGGGGGAAATCCTTTAAGACCGAGATGAGGAAGACTTTTTTCACACAGAGAGTGGCGAGTCTCTGGAACTCTCTGCCCCAGAGGGTAGTTGAGGCCAGTTCATTGGCTATATTTAAGAGGGAGTTAGATGTGGCCCTTGTGGCTAAAGGGATCAGGGGGTATGGAGAGAAGGCAGGTACGGGATACTGAGTTGGATGATCAGCCATGATCATATTGGACGGCGGTGCAGGCTCGAAAGGCCGAATGGCACCTAATTTCTATGTCCAGCAGCAGATTCCCCCCCCCCCCCCCCCCCCCCCTCCCCCAGGCTTCCAAATGCTTCCTTTTCCAAGGTGACACAGCGGTAGAGTAACTGCCTTATCGCGCTTGCAGCGCTGGAGATCTAGGCTCGATCCCAACTGCAGGTTCTGTCTGTGCAGAGTTTGTACCTCGTGGGTTTTCTCCAGGATCTTCGGTTTCCTCCCACACTCGAAAGACGTACCGGTTTGTAGACTAACTGGCTTGGTAAAATAGTAAATTTGTGCAGGACGGTGTTCGAGTGCGTGGTTGGTGCGGACTCGGTGAGCTGGAGGGCCTGTTTCTTGAATCTGGGCTGTGTAAAATCGACTGGACTGTGGCCTACCCTGGGTACAGCAGTGTGAGAGAGAAAGATAGATTGGTTTTAGAGGGTGTGGCTGAGATTTACCAGCATGGACAGTGGGACGTAAAGGGTTACTTTTAAGGACAAACAGTAGGACATTCCCTGTGGTGTAGTTTAAGGAGGTCTAATTGCAGTGCTTTAAGATGATTTAAGGCTTTGAAAGGGCATTGAGAGAGACTGTCCCCTCTGCTGGGGTGGGGTCCAAAAAAATATCCGTAAAAATTGATTCCCTTGAGGGAAAAATGTTCCCAGTGTTGGAGGATTCCAGAGCCAGGGGTCACAGTTTAAGAATAAGGGGTAGGCCACTTAGGACTTAGAGGAGGGGAAATAAATGTCACCCACAGAATTGTGAAAGTGTGGAATTCACTGCCACAGAAAGTAGTGGAGGCCAATTCACTGGATGTTTTCAAGAGGGAGTTAGATATAGCTCTTGGGGCTAACGGAATCAAGGTATATGGGGAAAAAGCAGGAATGGGATACTGATTTTGGATGATCAGCCATGATCATATTGAAGGCTTGAATGGCCTACTCCTGCACCTATTTTCTATGTTCAGGAGAGTGATATATTGGGAGTTATTTTCTCAAACAAGGGTAGTAAGGATATGTGAACACAATGCTGGGGTTGGTTAGGTAATTGAAAAATGTCTGAACATCATTTTAAACATCTCAATAGGCCTCTTTTCAAGCCTTGAAAATTCAAGCGAGGTCGTCCATATGTGGCTAAATATTTGTGGGCAGATGTGGGACTCTGCCACAGATACAGGAGGATGTAGCTGCAGGAATGAGCGGGGGGGTGGATGGTCCATTCCTCCTGCTGGGATTGCGAGTGCTCCTGATGAATGGCATTGAGTTGGACAGTGCCATCCTAAATTCATACGTTCCAGGCGTAGGATTAGGCCATTCGGCCCATCAAGTCTACTATGCCATTCAATCGTGGTTGATCTATCTCTCCCCTTTCAACCCCATTCTTCCGCCTTCTCCCCAGAACACCTGACATTCATACTAGTCAAGTCAAGTCACATTTATTTATACAGCAGATTTAAAAAACAACTCTCGTTGGCCAAAGTGCTTTACATTGGTATAAGAATAGTATAACAAACAACAGTGGTTCATAGATTAAATACAAACATCACCACATACATATAGCCCTCGCTCAGAGGATGTCAAGAAAGGCTTGGGAGTAAAGATGAGTTTTTAGCCTCGACTTAAAGGAGTCGATGGAGGGGGCAGTTCTGATGGGGAGGGGGATGCTGTTCCACAGTCTAGGAGCTGCGACCGCAAAGAGCTTATGCCTAGAACCGCGGGACCCGGAGTGGTGTGGTGGGTGAGCCTTTTTAATGTAGGTCAAGCCCCTTTGTGACTAGAGTTCGATGCCTTAAAAATATCCATTGACTTGGCCTGCACAGCCGGCTCCTCCACTTTGAGCAGTCGCGGGCCAGAGGATGGCATTTCTTCACGGAGGTAGAGGTGGAAACCGGCAGTCCGTCAGCTGACAGGGCCACGCCAACCTCTGATCACCAGGTCACACTCGTTCTATGTTATCCCATGTCCTCGTCAGCTCCCTCCACACTACGGGCAATTAACCTACAACCACTACTTGT
Organism: Okamejei kenojei; assembly: GCA_035221665.1. Lineage (NCBI taxonomy): Eukaryota > Metazoa > Chordata > Chondrichthyes > Rajiformes > Rajidae > Okamejei > Okamejei kenojei. The sequence continues at coordinate 112,453,877 of CM069136.1, read as the reverse complement.
CTTTGGGATGTGGGAGGAAACCAGAGCACCCGGAGAAAAGCCACGTGGTCACAGGGAGAATGTGCAAACTGTACACAGACAGCACCCGAGGTCAGGATCGAACCCGGGTCTCTCGCACTGTGAGACAGCGACTACCAGCTGCACCACCGGGCCGTCCTTTGACCACTTCCTTGGATTTTATTCTTACGGTGGCGAGAATAATGCAAAATAACTTGTTTATTTCCTAGATGCGCTGATTACTTACTGGAACAAAGCTGCTACTCCCGAGATGATGGACTTCTTTACGATCTTAGAGTGAGTGTATTTGAGCTCTGGACCTTTGCAGAAATATCCTTAACATCTCTGCCAACTGATAGAAACAGCAGCACAATCAGACCTACAGTACTTCTCTCTCACAAGTTGTAGGAGTAGAATTAGGCCATTCGACCCATCTAGTCTACTCAGCCATTCAATCATGGCTGATCCCATTTTCCTGCCTTCTCTCCATGACCCTTGGCACCCGCTCTTTCTAGCTCTGTGGATGATGCTCCTTCATGGACCTGCAAATAATCTAACGTATAGTCTGTCTGAACTCTTTTTGGAAGTTAGTGATTTTTCTTCCTGCATTTACCAAAGTCTCGAGTGAGTGCAAGAAGGATCAGATGCTGGTTTACGCTGAAGAGAGACACATAATTCTGGGGTGACTCAGCGGGTCAGGCAGCATCTCTGGAGAAAAGGAATCGGTGACGTTTCGGGTCTGAAGGAGGGTTCCGACCCAAAACGTCACCCATTCCTTTTCTCCAGAGATGTTGCCTGACCCGCTGAGTCACTCCAGCATTTTGTATCTAAAAGTCTAGAGTTAGATCAGTGAAACACACAATTTTAATCAAACCTGCTTTCTTTATTAAGTTGAAAAATATATAATTATTACAAGTAAACACTGGAAACATTTATTTGTTGTTGTTACATGACATCCAATTTTCTTTTGGTGAACCAGTGGTTTATTGTGCCTCGTGAGGTTTGTAAAATGTGTAAGCACACAATAATACTCTGCTGAATATACAATCTTCCTTCTCAACAGAGTCTGCCTGCATCAGTTCCGCTACATGGGGAAACGATACATTGCAAGGTACTGATCCTGATTCTGGTCATTATTCGGGAACGTCACTGCGTGTTTCTTTCAGGATACCAGTGGTTATTTCCAATGGTTATTAGTGTTCATTTCTGTAGGACCTTATCAACCAAAGGACAGTCCACATAATGCTTCACGGTCAATTAAGTACTCTTGAGGATATTATCAAGGACGATTTTTCCACAGTAAGATCGCTCAAATAGTAATGCCATCATGCCCAAGTAACTTTCCTTCAGAGCCGTGTTGGCTCAGGGTGAAGGGAACTCGTTGCTCTTTAAATTGTGGATATGGGCTTTTATGCCCAGCTGAGGCTAGATATGGCTTCTGTTTAACCTCTCACCAAAAACATTTACAGATAGTGCAGCGCTCCCTTGGTGAAGCCATTTTGATGGTGTGCCACTCTGTTGGTAGTGCGGAGCTCCCTATACGCTGTCCCACAGTTGGGACAAATAGGATGATTCTCCCTCTCAATGGAACCAATGGCTGGTATCAGTGACAACCATGGCCCGTCCGTGGTGTAAGCAATTATGTATTAATTCGACATTTACTTAAAAACTCATATTAACTGCAGCCTGCTCTTAAATGAGGAAAATATTGATTTTGTGCAACGAATTCAATAAAATGTTTGAAAGAAAAAGCTTGTCGTGGAAATGTAATTAATTAACTGCTCTAGTGTTGCAGAGGCTGGTGGTGGATTGTTAAACAGCAGTAACTGTGTAACGAGCCCGTCCTTGAACAACACGCGTCATCTATATAAAATAATTGGAGCAATCAATTGTGTCTCTTTTAGGATGCTAGTGGTCCAATAATTGGAGCATGTGAAATGGCAATCAGTTGAACATTTCAAAATGGGGGTTGACAAGGGATTGTGTGAGGTTGTTAGGGGGAGAGTGACAGATTCTTGGTCCTCCAAGATATTCCAAATGGAATTTAAACTGGAGGTGGTGGAAACAGCCAGGGGTTTTGAGTTATTACGTTACAGAGTCACACAGTGTGGAAACAGGTCCTACGGCCCAACTTGCCCACAATGCCTCTTACCTGGACCAACTTTTACAGTCATGTCCAGTTCATTGTCATAAGCACAGTGAGGTACAGATACAATAAAAACCTTGCTTGCGGCAGCATCACAGATGCAAACGACACACATTAAATTGTAAAAGACAGTAAAAAAGCTGGGTCATAAACTGGAGCAAGGCCAGCATAATATTGGGGAGACAGCTGTGTAAAATTCCTAGTTGAGCGAAAACTGATGTCTATTCCCAATAAACCCTGTAATAAATGGGAAATATTCAATTTTCACTTTTAATAATATCTAAATACACAAATGCAAACTAATGTGTGGTGAAATTATGTTGTTCGACAGGATGCTATAGATTTGTTTGAAAGTATTTTTCAAAACACTGTTGTGATTCAAAAATTGTGAAGCTTTACCTCTGACACTATCGGGTGTTTTGTTAATTGTATGCGACTGTTTTTGACTTTAATCTTCTTATTCAAGTGGTTGTATTTTCTAGTAATCCCTTTCAGACTAACCTGGTTCTGGTTTCTGTGATAATGAGCTCTGGGTGGTGGTATGAACAGTGAATTCACCAGTTACTGCTAACACGAGTTCCACTTTGTCTTTCCATTTCACACCTGCACTCTGACAAGCGCTAAAACCAAACAGTAACTGTGTATGGCTCCTTCCCTTCTGGGGTAAGATCTGGCGACGTGCTGCTGCTTACGCGTTGTGTGTTCACCATCGCTCGCCCGTGTTGTTTACGCTGTCGTAGATTTGCTGCTTGGGAACTTCTGTGGAACGGGTGGAAACACTTAACTGCAGGCGGGCCCTTTTTAAAAAAAAAATTTGCATTACTGCTGCTGCTGCTAGTTTCCTCGCTTTTAATCACTAGAGAGCCTGCATGCTGCCTCGCACTTGCTGTGACTATTGGAGCTGTATGTTGTCTCGTGCACCTGAATGGACCTGAGCATTCGATTACGAATGGCCAACGCAGATCTGCACGATTGTCCCCGTCGATCTCAAATTCTGGGAGCCAAAAGATTTCTTGTTGTTTTGGGGAAAATTGGCGAGGGCAGACACCTCCATTTTAAAATGATGGGTACCAAGGCCAGGTGCAGTAACCTGTTTAGCCATGTGAGATGCTGCGAAGTGTGCTGTGAAGCTTCTCTAACACTTAGTGCTTGTGCAGCATTGTGCTGACATTAACTAACCTTTGCTCTGTCCCATTTCCCCATCTTGCAGGAACCAAGAGGGGTTAGGACCCATGAGTATTACACATGACAAGAGAGCTCAAACGTTGCCTGTTTCTCGTAATAGAGCAGGACTGATGCATGCCAGATTACAGCAGCTGAGCAGCCTGGATAACTCTTACACTTTTAACCACAGTAAGTCACGTGGCTTCTAGGGAGGCTCAAGGGCCTCAACGCAAACCCACCTCCCCACAGAATAAGCACACCACCCCCAGAGCACGGACATGGACATCCACATTCCCTACTGGCTGAAACTTTTTTTTTAAAGTAATAAATATAAAAATAAGAATAAAACAAAAAAAATTCTGTTTTAATCTTCAAAGTCAAGAGTCTGAGGTGGAACTTGATTATTTGGAGCACTTTACAGATGCAAATCATAACCTTTGGGCTAACCGTGCATTATCATTTATATTGGATGAGTATGCAGTCATGAATGGTTTTGTTGGGTTTTTTTTGTGCTGGGAAATGGGCATTCATGTTAAAGGAGTTTCTATCATTGTTTGGGTAACACGTTACCAAGGCCATGTAATGTTATCAACAAAACCTGGCCTGAATAATTATTTCTGTCGCTGAGCCATCGGGTTATTCTCATTTAATACTGGAGGTGCCCGTGAGATTCATGCAGGCTTCCCAGAGAGCAATCCGGTCATTCCCGTTACGACTCCACCTCAATGTCCCTGCATTCCCTGTATTCCAGCAGCGTTTGCTTTCTTGCACATGCCCATCAAACCCCCTTTGATTCTTTAGCCAGTCACCGACACTAAAGGGTAAGTTACAGCAGCCAGTTGACTTGCAAAGCCGCACGTCTTTGCGATGCGGGAGGAATCCAGAGCAGGCCGAAGGAAAGCCCATGCTCTCCCCGGGAGAATGTACAAATTCCACTCCGGTAGCATGAGGGTCAGGATGAAACCTGGTCACACACTAGTAGGGATAGGGCGGGGGTTTGAGGGGGATTTCGGTCAAATGCGGGTAAACGGGACTTACTTAAATGGGCCCGCCTTGGTCGGCATTGACGAGTTGGGCCGAAGGGCCTGATTCCATGCTGCCTGACTCGTATGACGTTCAGGCCATCGGTGCATGTGTTGGCCCTTTGAAAGAGCAGTCCAATGGGCTGGGCTCCCTGCCCCTTCACCACAACTCCTCATATAGAGCGGCCGCAGGCAAGTGGATCTAGCTCAGTGAAGCAGCTTGGTCAGGGTGGACGAGCTGAACCAGAGAGCCTGTTTCCGTGCTGTACAGCTCTACGCCTCCGAGATAAGAATTGATTTCCCTTTTGATAGTGTGACCTGAGCCCTTCAGTTCAAGCTTCACATTATAGTCAACTTGCCGAATGAAAGAGACAATTGTTCACACTTCTCCCTAACCCCCCCCCCCCCCCCCCCCCCCCCAGACGTCTGGTTCATCTACTAAAGTTTAGCGATGCAGCACGGCACAAGCCCTTCGGCCCACTGAGTCCATGCTGACCCCATATACTAGCAGAACCCTAGGGACAATTCACAATTTGCAGGAAGCCAATTGACCTACGAGTCTTTGGAATGTGGGAGGAAACAGGAGCGCCCTGGGAAAATGTACAAACTCCATGTAGGCCGCACCTATAGTCAGGATCGAACCCGTGTCTCTGGCGCTCTAAGGCCACTCCACTGTGCCAGCCCCAAATACGATTCTTCTGCCCCCCCTCAGCACAACTGGGGCTGGTTTGCCGTGATCTATCGTCAATCCCCCCCTTGTAGATTTGGGTTGAAAGGACTTTGCCAGGTTTCAATCTCAACTACTTTGGGATTAATTCCCTTTCTCTCAGTCCACATTGAGGATTCTTATTAAATATAAACATAGAAAATATACAAACAGCTTTTCACTGCAAAACCTAACCAGCCTCTTCGGGCTTTGATACGATTTGTTTTCATTTTAACTTCTTTTTTTTAAATATCAAGAATATCACAGTTTGGTTGAAAAGTTTAAAAAAAAACCCCGACAAATGTTTACTTTCTCTAGAATAATGCACACAGTGACACAGGCAACGACTGTATTAATTTTGCGCAAAGCTGCCCATCATTCTACTAACCCCAGTTTTCTTGCCTGATTGCCAGAGGGCATCGCTAACCATTATCAACAAACAAACGTGAATGGTTAGTGGTCCATGCATAATACAATAACTGCATTGTTGAAAGTAAAATACATGCTGCGCTGTTGGATGCATCGCCAACACACAGAATGTGACTGGGGTACCAAAATAACCGCAGACCAAATTAGTTCAGCAAGACGATGGGGGATAATCTCAAGTTACATTTGTTTGAAAAAACAAAAGAAAAATCCTGTTTCTCTAGTTGAGTAGTTGAGAATTAAAACCTTGATTTGGTTGCATGTTTGCGACAGAACGATAAGCCCCGAGTTCACGGCGTAATAGATGAATGTGTGGCAGGGTTTATGCCACTTTGTCAATTAGCCGTGTGCGTGCGTGCGTGCGTGTGTGTGTGCGACCCTAACATAAAAATATTTACGGTCCTTGAGATATTTGCAAATCTGTGAAATGTCGTCAAAAAATTAAGTACCACTTCTTTAAAGCGGGGGAGTGATCATGAGCAAGCATTTATGATATTTGGCTTCGTATACACAAATTATATTCCGATGATACTTTTGTTAAAGCCAATAGGAATGTGGGTCCATGTAAAGACTGTGTTGCTGGTGACAGGATCCTTGTAATGAAATGACCTTATCTCTGTTTCCAGTGTAAGAAAGGTTTCCAGTGTTCTTGGGATTTCTGTAGACAATGGTAAGACACAGCGAGGTTACATTGTTGGTTTGTTATTGCTACGACTCTGATCCCTGTAAGACAGAGGCTTTCCAACCTGTTTTCTTCTTGTGGCCACTCCTTTCAGAGGTTTGTGTCCTGCAATGACACCCTTGCTGCCGAGGGTATGGTTGTATTATTCCTCACTCTCACAGTCCAGTCGCTTAATTCCGCGCCCTCTCACACCTTTCACTCGTAGTCAAAATCCAAATTATAGTCTGAACTGCATCCACTCTCGTACACTTCAACTAACCACATTATGTCCTGGACTGTCCACTATTCCCCTAAATTCCTGTCCAGTGAACTGACTGAGGCCAATGGAACCTGCCCCAATAATGTGATCAACTGTGGCGTACAGCAGTTAGCGGAAAAGACTACAAAAAGTAGTAAACACTGCCCAGTCCAGTCATCGGCTCCGACCTCCCTTCCATCGAGTGGGATCTATCGCAGTCGCTGCCTCAAAAAGGCTGGCAGCATCATCAAGGACCCACACCATCCTGGCCACACACTCATCTCCCTGCTACCTTCAGGTAGCAGGTACAGGAGCCTGAAGACTGCAACGACCAGGTTCAGGAATAGCTACTTCCCCACAGCCATCAGGCTATTAAACCTGGCTCGGACAAAACTCTGAACATTAATCGCCCATAATCTGTTTATTTGCACTTGATCAGTTTATTTATTCATGTGTGTATGTATTTATACAATGGTATATGGACACACTGATCTGTTCTGTATTCATGCCTACTATGTTCTGGTGTGCGAAAACAAAGCAAGAATGTCATTGTCCTATCAGGGACAAGTGACAATAAACTCACTTGAACACTTGAACTCTTAGTGTGGAGGCGGGAAAAGTCCATTCTTGCTCTGGGACCCAGGGTACAGTGAATGTAGGAGAAGGCTGGAATTGATCTTGGGGCAAGTTGTTTTGGACAGGAACAATAAATCATCAGGCCCCCTTTGGAGGAGGTAACATTTAAGGTGTCTCCCCACATCCGGGCGGTACAGTGACGTAGATTTAGCAGAGTTGGAAATCTACCTAGGGATTGACCAGAAGATCACAGCACCACTTGTGCTGGGGAGACCAGGTCAATAGCCTCACCTCTCTCAGTTTGGTATCCACTGATCATAAGTGATAGGAGCAGAATTAAGCCATTCGGCCCATCAAGTCTGCTCTGCCATTCAATCAAGGCTGATCTATCTCTCCCTCCTAACCCCATTCTCCTGCCTTCTGACACCTGTACTGCTCAAGAATCTTTCTATCCATGCCTTAAAAATATCCATTGAATTGGCCTCCACAGCCTTCTGTGGCCAAGAATTCCACAGATTCACCCCGCTGATCGGGATGATTTCATGCAAACTGCCGTCTTTTTATACTATGCACATTCCGAGACCATTACAGGGCTTTAAGGGGAAGAGATGTAGGAAGCAACTGGAGTTGCTTGAACAATATATCTTCAGTCCAAAATCCAGGTCAATTGACTTCAGGGAAAACCAAATGTTGGACACATAGAACAAACTGCCATGTGTTGCCATACCCAAAGGCAAATGTCATGCCTTGTTTCTTAACCTGTTTTACATTTGCTTATAATCGGATTGTAAACTTTGGGGAAGAAGGAGGTTTGTGAGAATGCTTTCCACGGGTAAATATCGAGTGGGTAGTGGGTTTTTTTCTCCAGAGGAGGGTGCCTGAAAGCAGAGGCAGGAAAAGCCCTTGAAAATGTTACTGGAGTTCAATGAGATTGAGATGTAGATAGCATTTGTGGGGGGACCCCCAGACCAGGGGCATAACCATGTACAAGATGGTCATTAATGAATCGTGTTGGAAGTCAGAGCTCCTCTTCTGGTGGGAGGGGCGAATGTGGACCTCAGAGCAGCACGCTGGCGCAGGGGTAGAGTTGCTGCCTTACAGCGCCAGAGACCCGGGTTCGCTCCCGACTACGGCTGCTGTCTGTACGGAGTTTGTACGTTCTCCCCGTGACCGAGTGGGTTCCCTCCAGGATCTTCGGTTTCCTCCCACACTCCAAAGACACACAGGTTTGTAGGTTAATTGGCTTGGTATAAATGTAAAATTTCCCCTGGCGTGTGTAGGATAGTGTTAACGTGCGGGGATCGCTGGTCGGCGCGGACTCGGTGGGCCGAACGGCCTGTTTCCACGCGGAATCTCCAAACTAAAACTGCAGGGATGGATGTAAGAGGAGCGCCAGAGGGAGCGAAGCAGAGAGAGAGGGAGAGAGAGAGAAGGAGAAAGTGGGCTGTTGTGGAAGAGTCACCACCATGTCCTTCCGGTAAAGCAGACTCAACACATTGTGTGTTTAACGTGACATTATCTTCACCAAGGGCTAGTGTTTTGGGTAGGTTCTGAAGCTCCATTACGGTAATGCATTTGCACAGCAGCATAGAAGGCATCAGCCTGCTTAGTTATGGGTTGGGAGATTTGTGCCGATTAGCTGTGGCTTCATGGGTCAGTAATACCGCACGACGTATGGTAATATTACTCTTGGTTCCTTTAATTAGGCTATGGACATTCTGACGCTGATGTTATTCATCAGTCCCTGTTGGAGGCCAACATCGCGACAGAAGTCTGCCTGACTGTGCAGGACATCATGTCTTTGTTCACCCACGTCTTTAAGGTACGGCACTCCAAGTGACATGGAATCGCTGTTTTGATTTGTGATAGTGTTTGCGGTTTAACATTTCCCTCTCTCAACAGTGCGCAGTTGCAATCCTGTCTGCTATCTTGTACACACACTCATTACACACAGGAGTCCTCATTTACAACACCATTTAGTCAATCTGTGCTTCATATTAACGTTCTCCCTCTCATCCAATAACAGTGTCTGTCATGCCCCTGTCCCACTTAGGAAACCTGAGCGGAAACCTCTGGAGACCTTGTGTCCCACCCAAGGTTTCCGTGAGGTTCCCGGAGGTTTTGGTCACTCTCCCTAATGGTGGAAAGTGGTTTCTGCGTAGTCGAGGCGTAGTCGTATGTTCCTGCGATTATTTAAAAAAAAAAAAAACCGGCCTCAACTAAAAATAGGTTGCCGTTTGGTCGAAGCCAGTGGGGTGGGGTCGCTACTTACTCACAGGCAGGCGAAGGCAATCTTCCTCGCTGACCGGCCATTCTGATTCGCTCATTGGAGTTTTTAGCAAAGATCCTGTTGGATCTTTGGTTTTCAGGACCTAGAAGATCCGCCGGAAGGTAAAATGCCCGCTAACTTTATTAAACTTCTTAAAACTGTCTCCACTCCTTCTCCCCCCTTCTCTCCGTCCTTCTCTCTCTGCCCTTCTCTCTCTGTCCTTCTCTCTGTCCTTCTCTCTGTCCTTCTCTCTGTCCTTCTCCCCCCTTCTCTGTCCTTCTCTCCCCTTCTCTCTCCCCTTCTCTCTCTCCTTCTCCCCCCTTCTCTCTCTCCCTCCTGCGCTCTCTTACTTACTGTGCTCTGTGGCAGCCGTTTACCTTCCTCTTCGTCGCGCAGACAGCGCTCCTCCGCTGTCCCTGGTCCCCACCTTCACGATGTGTGTGTGTGTGTGTGTGTGTGTGTGTGTGTGTGTGTGTGTGTGTGTGTGTGTGTGTGTGTGTGTGTGTGTATGTGTGTGTGTGTGTGTGTGTGTGTGTGTGTGTGTGTGTGTGTGTGTGTGTGTCTGTGTGTGTGTCTGTGTGTGTGTGTGTGTGCGTGCGTGCGTGCGTGTGTGCGCGTGTGTGCGGTCGGTAGCAAAGATCGTGTAGGACCTTTGGTCAGTAGATGCAGCTCACGCTGCGGTCGACGCTTTCCAGGCGAGTGACCAAAACCTCTGGCGACTCACGGAAACCTTGGGTGGTGCGCAAGGTCACCAGAGGTTTCCGTTCAGGTTTCCTAAGTGGGACAGGGGCTTTAGTGTGCAGAACCTATTGACACAACCTGGTTTACTGTTGTCACGTGCACTGAGATACAGAGAACAGTTTTGTTATCCAGTTAAATGATACTGTACGTGAAAAGAAGTATCCATGCACACGTGCAACGTGTAGTGCAGGCATAAATATAATCGTGCAGAATATAGCTTTTCAGATATAGCACGTAAACGAGCTCTTCAGACTGAGTCCAGGCCAACCAGTGACCACTGTACACGAGTATTTTCCGACACACTAGGGACAAGTTACAGCTGCCAATTAACCTATAAACCCGTACGTCTTTGGGGAGTGGACGGAAACGGAACACCTGAGCAAACCCACGCGGTCACAGGGAGAACGTACAAACTCAATGCTGACAGTAGTGAAACAGTTACACTGCAAGTGCAGGGACAAAAGAGCAGGAGCTACAACGAGGTGGGTTGGGAAGTCAGGACGGCATCCTTAGCTTGTCGGAGAAGCGTTCAGTAGTCTGAAAACAGCCGGGAAGAAACTGTTCCTGAATCCGGTGGTATGTGCTTTCAAGCTTTTATTCTTGACAGGAGAGGAGAGAAAAGGGAGTGGCCAGGGTGTTAAATGGTCCTTGATTATGTTGGCTGCTTTCCCGAGGCAGCGTGAAGTGCATTATCAAAGACTGCTCATCACCCAATCAGCCTCTCTTCCTATATTCCTATCACAACTGTATCCCTCTTGGGGACAGTTTACATGGGCCAATTAACCAACCCACTCGCGTGCCTTTGGACACTGCAGCGCTCGGGGGACAGAGAGACTGTGTATTCGCCACGCAGACAGTGACAGAGGCCAGGATTGAACTTGGATCTCTGACCTTGTGAGGCACCCGCCCTATCGTCAGAATAAAAATGTCAATTCCTCGGTGAGAAACATAGAAACTAGGTGCAGGAGGAGGCCATTCGGCCCTTCGAGTCAGCTCCGCTATTCAATATGATCATGGCTGACCATCCAAAATCAGAACCCCGTTCCTGCTTTTTCCCCTCATATCCCTTGATTCCGTTAGCCCTAAGAGCTAAATCTAACTCCCTCTTGAAAACATCCAGTGAATTGGCCTCCACTGCCATCTGTGGCAAAGAATTCCACAGATTCACAACTCTCTGGGTGAAAAAGTTCTTCCTCATCTCAGTCCCAAATGGGCTCCCCCTTTATCATTAAACGGTGACCCCCCTGTTTGTGGACTCCCCCAACATCTGGAGCATTTTTCCTGCATCTAGCCTGTCCAATCCCTTAAGAATGTTATATGTTTCTATAAGATAATGGATGCATGCGGCTTGAACGTGTGGCTGTAAAATCAGTGAATTAAATAAAACTGGAATAATAGGCGTTCACTGTGAGACTAATGGAATCTCACAGGAAGACACCAGAAGCAAGAACATGCTTCAGGGAAGGAATTCTCCCCCCGGTCTGGTACACATGCGCACGTGTGTCACCAACTCCAGCAGTGTGGTGTTGATTGTGCTCTGGAAGCAGCTGATCATTGCTGGCCATTTGCTCCATGCAACAGCCTCTAACGGCTCAGCCTTGCCATCAGGTCAAGTCGAGGTTATTGTCATATGCACGTGTGCGTTGAGATATGGGTACGATGGGAATATTGTTTCTAGCAGCACCGCAGACTCGGAGAAACACACAGAAATAATAAATTCCGCACAGATTCTGCAAGACAATGAAAGGAGAAGTGATGACTGCAAACGCAGTTAGACAATAAGTCCACGGTATTCCAGAATGCGTTGAGGTGGTCAGCTACGCGCCCAGTCTGACCTCATTGCGTTTGTCCGCAGGGCCAGCTGCTCGCCGAGCACGGACACAACGCTCTGATGAAGAAGGTTTTTGATGTCCACCTCTGTTTCGTGAGGATCAACCAGTCGGAGACGGCGCTGAAGTCTGTCTTTGCCGCTCTGCGGAACCTGGTCTACAAGGTATGGCCCCCCCCCCCCCCTGTCGGATTTGTTTCCTCTCAGCGACTCCCAAGGTTTGGGGGAGGGGGTGGGGGGAGCTAGCTGCTGGGTGAGCTCCATGAAGCCATTCAGCCCTCCTGCACGTTAAGAGGAGGAACGTTAAGAGAATGGGCAGAACTCTATCTAATAGTCATCAGATTTGGTCCTGGCACAAGGTCCAATCCGTTAGGGTTAACAGCAATGCATTGGAATTGGGATGTGGCCTCTTGGAACGCCGGGACCTAGACTCACATTGAGAGGCAGCACTGAATCAGGCCTTTCTGCCCCACTGAGGCAGTGCTGACCCACCGGACACCACTCACATTAACAACGGACCTGGCGTTGGGTTCAATGCCTTTGGTTTGACTGTTGCGTCATACTCTGTGTATGCTTATTGGGGGATGGGGGGGGGGGGGGGTTGGTGCAATAGAAGTTATTTTGCTTTAGAATTATCGCTACCTGCATTAAAGTAACTTAAGTGATATTTTAAAAATTGTTCTCATAACTGAATACGTTCCTCTGAATGTCAGGGATGTTTAAAAACGCAACGTGCTTGAGAGCTGTGGCACGAGGTAGAGGCCGAGCCCTGGCTTTGTCTCCCATGTGAGTGTCTCGTGTGTTCCAGGGACAGAGCTCAGACTTGCTGTGAGTGTGTTGGATCCAGCGCAGTGAGATTGTGGGCGATCTGTGAACCCCCCCCCCCCCTCCCATGGCTTTTCCCCAGATCCCTTAAAGAATGTTCCCTCTTTTCCAGTTTCCCTCCATGTTCTTCGAAGGCAGGGCTGACATGTGCGCCGCCATGTGCTACGAGATCTTGAAGAGCTGCAACTCCAAGCTGAGCACCATCCGAGGAGATGCGTCCACGCTCCTCTACTTCCTGATGCGGAACAACTTTGAGTGGACAAGGAGGAGGTCCTTTGTCAGGTCTCACCTGCAGGTCAGTGCGAGCCGCAGGACAGGAGAGTGGGAGCGCTTGTCAGGAGAAGCATGGCCATACGCCCACGTCCATCCTGACCACGGGGCCCAACCACGCGGTCACCATTTACCCGCATCCCTCTACACCTTTCCATTCCATGTCGAGGTCGTAGCCTCAGAATTTCTGGACTTTTTTTTGGGAAGGAGATGAGGAGGAATTTCTTTAGTCAGAGGGTGGTGAATCTGTGGATTTCTTTGCCACAGAAGGCTGTGGAGGCCATCAGTGGATGTATTGACGGCAGAGATAAGATAGATTCTTGATTAGTACAGGTGTAGGAGGCTATGGGGAGAATGGGGTTGGGAGGGAGAGATAGATCAGCCATTGATTGAATGGTTTGTCCGGTCCAAACGTTCCTGTTGTCTGGACTTGATGGGCCGAATGGCCAAATTCTATTCCTATCACACGATCTTATGAACTGTCCAAATGCCTTTTAAATATTGTGTCTGCTTCTGCCACTTTGTCTGATCGTTCGTTCCTGATATTCATCACCTTCTGTGAGGAAAAAACCCTGCCCCTCGGGACCTCCTTACTGTCCCCCTTTCAGAATCAGCAAAAGGCTAGAAACGCACATCAAGTCGGGCAACATCTATACAGAAAGAAGCAGAGTTAATGTTTCAGGTTGAAGGCCCTCCGTTGGACCCTCTAATGAGCCATCGTTGCGATCGTAAAGAATAGCAGAGCAGGCTCAAAATACCAGGCAGACCTCTCCTGGATCGTGACTCCTGTTCGTCTGATATCAACATGCGAACATTATGAGAAACTCAAGCAGGCCACTTCAGGGGAGAACCGTACTTATCTTTGTGGCGTCAGACTATGTGCCAGACATTAGGAACGTTTGGACCAGACAAAGAATTTGCTGTTTCTTTGACTGGATGTGACCACAAGGGGTTATGTCATCCTGCTGTTGTAAAATGGATAGGACGAATTTTGCAATGCATTTGTTTGTGATGTTTCTGATCAATTAAAAAGATTAAGAGACACTGATCAGCTTCAAAAGCACAGATTTGGACTGCACACTGGCATACTGTTGTTTCACTGCCGACCTTGCTTGAAGCTATGGGAAGTAGGCATTGGCAGTCTATTAGGGTGGGCAAGGTGCCACGCAGAGCAGTACCCCTGGTCTTGCAGCCTTTAAACTCTCTGAGATAAAGGAGCGGAAAATGTTAACCTTAAGTGTCAAGGTGAAGTTAGTTTTGTAATTAGGAGTGCAATACGGTATTGCTGGGATGGCCAGCACTTATTGATCCATTGTTGCTCTTGGGGAGGTATTAATGAACCATGTCTTGAACCAGTACAGCCCTTCTGGTGTAAATGCCCCCACAGTAGTGTTGGAGAGGGAGTTCATGGACCAGTTGGCCAGCATTGCTTGGTGTCGGGATGGTGGAGTGGACCTTTCTGATGGAGTAATTTGAGTTCAACTCCCTCTCTGAACATTCAAGTCCAGTTATCCAGTGCAGCTAGGATAGTGGCTACCCAATTGGCCATGCCAACTTTCTAGGAGGCCTTACAGGCCTAGTTTGCAGGCCCAGGATCTAGTTTGTCCACTTGTGACGGGCCTGTCCCACTTTCACGACCTAATTCACGACCTCTGCCGATTTTGCCCTTGACTCATACTCGCAGCATAGAAACATAGAAACATAGAAAATAGGTGCAGGAGTAGGCCATTCGGCCCTTCGAGCCTGCACCGCCATTCAATATGATCATGGCTGATCATCCAACTCGGTATCCTGTACCTGCCTTCTCTCCATACCCCTGATCCCTTCAGCCACAAGGGCCACATCCAACTCCCTCTTAAATATGGCCAACGAACTGGCCTCAACTACCTTCTGTGGCAGAGAATTCCACAGATTCACCACTCTCTGTGTGAAAAAACGATTTTCTCATCTCGGTCCTAAAAGACTTCCCCCTTATCCTTAAACTGTGACCCCTTGTCCTGGACCTCCCCAACATCGGGAACAATCTTCCTGCATCTAGCCTGTCCAACCCCTTAAGAATTTTGTAAGTCTCTATGAGATCCCCCCTCAATCTTCTAAATTCCAGCGAGTACAAGCCGAGTCTATCCAGTCTTTCTTCATATGGAAGTCGTGCCATCCCAGGAATCGGTCTGGTGAACCTTCTCTGTACTCCCTCTATGGTCGTCACGAGGTCGTAGGTAGGTCGGAGCAGGCCGTGATGCTGGTCGTAGGTACTCGTGGCATCAAGTAGGTCGGGGCGTTTTTCTAGCCTGATGAAAAATGTCCACGAGTAAAAAAAGGTCGTGAATTAGGTCGTGAAAGTGGGACAGGCCCTTTACAAGTGGACAAACTGGATCCTATTGCAATATTTGGAAGAACAGCGGGGAATTTGACTGTATTCTGACGGGTATATTTCCCACAATCAACATCCCTTAAATGTGGATCATCAACGGCCAAATGAGCTTGCTTTGTGTGAATTGGATGCATCTTCACAAAAAGAAGGGCCCTGACCCGAAACATCACCTGTCCATGTTTTCCAGAGACAATGCCTGATCCGCTGAGTTACTCCAGCACTTTGTGTCCTTTTGTATATTAACCAGCATCTGCAGTTCCCTGTTGCTGCCCTTTTAGATTAGGTTACTCTCCATTCCTTAACTGGTCTAGCGCTTGTATTTTTCTACAGTTTGATTTTTCCGAACGTTTATTTTCCACTGAATGTTTTGAACTGCAGAAGCATTTGAATTTGAATTTGGTAGTTAAAATAACAGAACTGGGTACACACTGAAGAGTAATTTGTATTAAAAAGGGCAAGATTCTGCTCAGGAAGATTATCTGTTCATGTTGGCTACTTGAGGAGATTTACTAGAATGTTGTCTGGGTTTCAGCACCTAAGTTACGGAGAAAGGTTGAACAAGTTAGGTCTTTATTCTTTGGAGCGCAGAAGGTTAAGGGGGGACTTGATAGAGGTCTTTAAAATGATGAGAGGGATAGACAGAGTTGACATGGATAAGCTTTTTCCATTGAGAGTAGGGAAGATTCAAACAAGAGGACATGATTTGAGAATTAAGGGACGAAAGTTTAGGAGGAACTTCTTTACTCAGAGCGGTGGCTGTGTGGAATGAGCTTCCAGTGGAAGTGGTGGAGGCAGGTTTGATTTTATCATTTAAAAATAAATTGGATAGGTATATGGACGGGAAGGGAATGGAGGGTTATGGTCTGAGTGCAGGTAGCTGGGACTGGGGGAGAGTAAGTGTTCGGCACGGACTAGAAGGGCCGGGACGGCCTGTTTCCGTGCTGTCATTGTTATATGGTTATAATTTTTGAAAATACATAGAACCCTATCCCTACCATTTACTCCAAAGAGCTGGGAATAGAGTTTCAGCCTTGGCCACTTGCCCTGCCAGTGTTGTGCGGAACATTCTTAAATGTAATTGGGTTTCAGAAGGGGAGTACAATACACAGCTCCTGTTACATCCAACCCACTTGGCTTGACAAATACTTTTCTACCCTCTTGAATTCAAGGAAGGCAAAAATAAAAGATTTGGGGACGTGGGTGCTCATTGGATCTTTAAACCCGCTGCTTGCTCCACAGGTGATCATTGCAGTCAGCCAGTTAATAGCGGATGTGATTGGAATTGGAGGAACACGATTCCAGCAGTCGTTGGCTATTATTAACAACTGTGCCAACAGTGACAGAGCTGTAAAGGTGAGTCTCCTCTACTTGTTTAGTTATTCGGACTGCGATCGGTCGGGCTAGTGTCTCCATTCTCATGGATCACTGTTGAACTCCTCAGAGATTCATTGATACTTCATTACCACACGTACCCAAGCGCAGTGAAATGCTTTGTTTTGCAAACGACCCGGTAAAACCATGCAGCAGACCTCGCCTAGGCAGTAACACAAGTGTTTGCCGCGTTTTGGCACCCACAAAGTTACACAAAAAGGTCACCAAACATCCCTATCTGCTCACTGCCGCTGTACGTGGCTGTACAAGGATCTGACCCGAAACGCCACCCATCCTTTTTCTCCAGAGACCTGCTGAGTTATTCCAGCTCTGTGTCAATCTTTGAAAAGTCCTAAAACCCTTCCATTGCCTCCACTTTTCTCCACAATCTCACATTCCCTCCTTTAGAATTTTGGGAGTCTTTTTTTTGTCTGACAGGATTGTGTGGGGCTTTCAGAAGAGCATTAGAAACATAGAAAATAGGTGCAGGAGGTAGGCCATTCGGCCCTTCGAGCCTGCACCGCCATTCAATATGATCATGGCTGATCATCCAACTCAGTATCCTGTACCTGCCTTCTCTCCACACCCCCTGATCCCTTTAGCCACAAGGGCCACATCTAACTCCCTCTTAAATATGATCAGATATGATCAGCCATGATCATATTGAATGGCGGTGCAGGCTCAAAGGGCCAAATGGCCTACTCCTGCACCTATTTTCTATGTTTCTATTTAGCCAATGAACTGGCCTCAACTACCTTCTGTGGCAGAGAATTCCACAGATTCACCACTCTCTGTGTGAAAAATGTTTTTCTCATCTCGGACCTGAAAGACTTCCCCCTTATCCTTAAACTGTGACCCCGTGTTCTGGACTTACCCAACATCGGGAACAATCTTCCTGCATCTAGCAGGAAGATTGCATTAGATGGGCACTGGAAGAGGAAGGATACAAAGTGCATGATGAAATGTTGAAGGAAAAGCCCTGAATCATTTTTCTTTGCCGAGTGTCGACATGAGCAGAATGACCTGATGAATTATTGCCCTGCTTGTAGTGTACAGGATTCCCGTCTGAGGTCAAAGACTTAACCAAACGCATTCGCACAGTGCTGATGGCCACCGCTCAAATGAAAGAGCATGAAAACGATCCAGAAATGCTGGTGGATCTTCAGTACAGTCTGGCAAAGTCCTACGCCAGCACGCCGGAATTGAGGAAAACCTGGCTGGACAGCATGGCAAAAATCCACGTCAAGAACGGGGATCTCTCCGAGGTACCATTAACCAGAATTGGTATTTATTTTCCGAATTGTTACTCCATTTCTTTTACTTTCATTTTTGTAGTGTCTTTCCCAACATCACGGCATTTCCGGGCATGTTCATAATGATCCCTGGGATGGCGGGACTGTCATAGGAGGAAAGATTGAAAAGACTAGGCTTGTATTCACTGGAGCTTAGAAGGATGAGGGAGGGATCTTATAGAAACATATACAATTATAAAAGGACTGGACAAGCTAGATGCAGGAAAAATATTCCCAATGTTGTGGGTGAGTCCAGAACCAGGGGCCACAGTCTTAGAATAAAGGGGAGGTCATTTAAGACTGAGGTGAGAAAAAATCGTTTTCACTCGGAGGGTTGTGAATTTGTGGAATTCCCTGCCACAGAGGGCAGTGGAGGCCAAGTCACTGGATGGATTTAAGAGAGAGTTAGATAGAGCTCTAGGGGCTAGTGGAGTCAAGGGATATGGGGAGAAGGCAGGCACGGGTTATTG
Organism: Okamejei kenojei; assembly: GCA_035221665.1. NCBI lineage: Eukaryota > Metazoa > Chordata > Chondrichthyes > Rajiformes > Rajidae > Okamejei > Okamejei kenojei. Next base: position 112,435,483 of record CM069136.1, on the reverse strand, counting down.
ATAGGGGACGATCAGCCATGATCACAATGAATGGCGGTGCTGGCTCGAAGGGCCGAATGGCCTCCTCCTGCACCTATTTTGTATGTTTCTATAATATAAAGTTTCAGAAATGTGGCAGCCGATTTGTGAAGAACAGGCTCCACAAAAGAGGTGGTCAGGGCCTGTTTCTGGCTCCACAGAAGCCCTTCGAGCCTGCACCGCCTATTTGGTGTGTGAAATGATTTCCCCCTTATCCTTTGTGGTCGGGTGCATCTAGCCTGTCCAACCCCTTAAGTAATTTTGTAAGTTTCTATAAGATCCCCTCTTAATCTCCTCCCAGAGAGTATAAACCGAGTCTATCCATCTTCATAAAACAGTCCTGAAATCCCACCAATAATGCTCAGAAGACCAAAACTGCACGCAATACTCCAGGTGTGGTCTGACCCTGACCTGCTCCTGTACTCAAATCCTTTTGCACCATTCGATGCACCTGCATGTCAATGACTCACGCCCTTTTCCTAATCGGCCACCATTTAAAATAATAGTCTGTTTCCTGTTTTTGCCACCAAGTGGACTGCATCTGCCAAACATTTTGCCCACTCACCCAGCCTATTCCAAGTCACCTTGCAGTCTCCTAGCATCACCGAACACTCCCCCCAGCTTAGTGTCATCCGCAAACTTGGAGATATTGCCTTCAATTCCCTCCATCCAGATCATTAATATATTTGTAAAATAGCTGGGGTCCCAGACCCCCACTGCCTGCCACCCGTTTACTCCTACTCGGGAACCCCTAAACCGTATGCTTTAAGTTTTAAGTTTAATATCTTATCCCAAAGGCAGCCTTGGTGTTAGTTCAGCATTCCCACAGTGTGGCATGGAACTATTGGCCTGGAATCTGTCTGGAATGAGATTTGAACCCTTGACTCTTGACAAAAACAAGCGTGCAGCCCACATGAAGCCCTGTTGGAGTTACATAATCATATTTAATTACTATTAAGGAATTGGAACCAATTTTGCCCAAAAAGATACAAAGAATTATTTTCGAGCTATTCATTCAGCTACATTAGGTGGTGAAAGCAACTTAAATTTCTTACGGATTCAGTCTTATTGCAGAGGGAGTGTCACTTGCTTTCTTTTAGCCTCTATCGTCTTACTTTTAACTCTATCTTTTTAAACTTTTGTCGCAGTTCCTGACTGGTAGTTTGTCTCTTTTTGTCTTGGCTGCAGGCCGCCATGTGCTACGTCCACGTGGCAGCTCTGGTGGCAGAATACCTCAGGAGGAAAGGTAAGGCCGACATCTCGGGTCTCCTGAAACACCTTGGGGTGTCGATTTTGGGGGTGGGGATGTTACGGCCTCACTGAAAGAAAGATGCGTACATTTAAAGATATACCGGTGCATAAAATGTACACCGTGTGTATCCCCATGTTTACAGGAATTCACCCGCACGGGATTCACAAAATGCCAGAGCATTTTGGATAGAGAATAAATATTTACACTGCGGGTCGAGCTGCTGGTTCACAGCTCCAGATACCCGGGTTCAATCCTGACCTCCAGTCCACCCTGTCCCCAAAGGGATGCGGTTTCGACGATTATTTGACTATATTAGATTTCTGTAGGAGGGTGATAGAATGAGTTAGGTGGGAATAGAAGGGCATCACAGTGGCACCACAGCAGTAGGGATGCTGCCTTACAGCACCAGAGACCCCGGTTCGATCCTTACTATGGGTGCCTGGTGTACGGTGTTTGTCCTTTCTCTCTGTCACCATGTGGGTTTACTCCGATTTTTTCCTACGTGTCGGTTTGTAGGTTAATTAGTTTTGGTAAAATTGTAAATTGTCCCTCGCATGTCGGGACAGTGCCAGTGTCGCTGGGAGCACGGACCTCTCTCTACAGTCTAAAGTTTAAAATGGGATCAGTACAAATGGTGAGCTGAAGGCCTTGTCTCCAATCTGTATGATCGATGATATTGTTGAGTCTGGGCTCACGCATACACCCAGACTGGGCAAGGACCCCGGATTTTGTCCTCTGCAGGGCATCACTGCGGCAGATATGTTTTTACAACAATCTCATAGTTTCATGATTACACTAGTTTTTTTTTTTTTCACCTCATTGACAGCAGATTGTGTTTAATTGTTTGAACTCACCGCCTGAAATAGAGGTGGGACAGAAACCTTCCGCACATTCAGAATGTACCACGGAGATCACTTGATGTGCGGTCAATCCCAAAGAAAATGGACAAAGGGTTTAGTTTAGCTTGGAGATAGAGTGCAGTAACCGGCCTCTTCGGGACCAGCGATCCCTGATAAGTTTACATTTATACCAAGCCAATGAACCGACAAACCTGTGCGTCTTTGAAGTGCGGGCGGCAAGCGAAGAGCTCGGCGAAAACCCGCACAGGTCACACGGAGAACGTACAAACTCCGTACAGACAGCACCCGTGGTCAGGATCCAACCCGGGTCTCCGGTGCTGTGAGGCAGCAACCTTACCGCTACGCGGAGGATGGCTCACCTGGATGTTATGTGAACAATATATTTTCAGTGCTGTATGCCTCAGTGTGGGTAGGGGCTAGGATTGGGAGCAGAGGGGCTGGGATTGGGAGCAGAAGGGCTGGGATTGGGAGCAGAGGGGCTAGGATTGGGAGCAGAGAGGCTAGGGTTGGGAGCAGAGAGGCTAGGATTGGGAGCAGAGGGGCTAGGATTGGGAGCAGAGGGGCTAGGATTGGGAGCAGAGGGGCTAGGATTGGGAGCAGAGAGGCTAGGATTGGGAGCAGAGAGGCTAGGATTGGGAGCAGAGGGGCTGGGATTGGGAGCAGTGGGGCTAGGTTTGGGAGCAGAGGGGCTAGGATTGGGAGCAGAGGGGCTAGGATTGGGAGCGTTTTTTTTGATGCAGGAAACCTAACACCTTTGTCTCCTTGGTTGCAATGTTTTTGTTAGGTATTTTTTCAGAGGCCTGCTAACGATTAATTTTCCGGTGTGCGATGTCTTCTAAGTAATGCTTTGGGCGCAGAATTATTAGTCACTGCACCACTTCCAGAGAAAGTGATATCAACGACAGTAACTCAAAACCTGTATTTCCAGATACGATTGGCAAGCAGGGACATAGGGAGATACAGATATCAAGGCAGGTTCCCTGGAATTTGACCCGAGGTTGGTTTTAAGATAAAGACAGACAATGCTGGAAATGTTCAGCAGGTCAAGTGGCATTTGTAGAGAGACTGATTTGGTTTAGTTTAGAGATACAGGCCTTTTGGCCCACTGAACCCATGCTAACCAGCGAGCCCTGTACACTAGCAATATACTACGCACTAGGGACAATTTACAATCAATACCGAAGGCAATTAACCCACAAATCTGTATGTCGTTGGAGTGTGGGAGGAAACCGGAGCACCTGTAAAAAACCCAAGTAGTCACTGGGAGAACGTCCAAATTCCGTGCACACAGCACCCGTAGTCAGGATTGAACCTGGGTCTCTGCCGCTGTCGGGTATCAACCACAATGCCATTGATAGCCTTTCATAAGAACTGGCCGGCTCTGAAGCAAATAACAAAGGCTCCTTATCTGTTAGTGTTAAATGTAGCATGCAATAGACAATAGGTGCAGGAGAGGAGGCCATTGGCCCTTCGAGCCAGCACCGCCATTCACTGTGATCATGGCTGATCGTCCCCAATCGGTACCCCGTTCCTGCCTTCTCCCCATATCCCCTGACTCCGCTAGCCCTTAGAGCTCTATCCAACTCTCTCTTCAATCCATCCAGCGACTTGGCCTCCACTGCCCTCTGTGGCAGGGAAGTCCACAAATTCACAACTCTCTGGGTGGAAAAGTTTTTTTCTCGCCTCAGTCTTGAATGGCCTCCCCTTTATTCTAAGACTGTGGCCCTCACTGAGATGTGCAAGGTGCAAACGCGTCCTTGTATTGAAAGCATCATTTTATACAGCAGTGATGATGTGATTTTTATGGGGGAGAATTGACCTTCCAGCCACCAAACAATAATGTATAGCTTTTCAATGGTAATGCCAAAGAAACACCAGCTACCACTAGAGGTCATGAGTGTATTTCATCTGATTTCCTCTTGCCCCGACAAGTGTAAATGATTCTTTATTTTTCTCGGTGACTTTTGTCCAATTTAGAGCCATTCAGGCTCTTCAACCCAACTCATCCATGCCAACAAAACCGCCCCATTTAAAATGGGCCCATTTATCCGTGTTTGGCCTGTATCCCTCCCAACCATTCCTATCCATGCACCTACCCAAATGTCTTTTAAATGTTGTTATTGCATCTGCCTCAACCACTGCCTCTGGCAGCTCCATCCATATGCCCACCACCCTCTGAGCGAAGACTTTGTGCTTCAAGATCCTATTCAATCTTTCCCCTATCACCGTAAAACCTGTTACATAGAAACTTGGAATATAGGTGCAGGAGGAGGCCATTCGGCCCTTCGAGCCAGCACCACCATTCATTGTGATCATGGCTGATCGTCCGCTATCAATAACCCGTGCCTGCCTTCTCCCCATATCCCTTGACTCCACTAGCCCCTAGAGCTCTATCTAACTCTCTCTTAAATCCATCCAGTGACTTGGCCTCCACTGCCCTCTGTGGCAGGGAATTCCACAAATTCACAACTCTCTGGGTGAAAAAGTTTTTTCTCACCTCAGTCTTAAATGATCCTCTCCCCTTTATTCTAGGCTGTGGCCCCTGGTTCTGGGACAGACCCAACATTGGGAACATTTTTCCTGCATCTAGCTTGTCCAGTCCTTTTATAATTTTATGTTTCTATAAGATCCCCCCTCATCCTTCTAAACTCCAGTGAATACAAGCCTAGTCTTTTCAACCTTTCCTCATATGACAATCCCGCCATCCCAGGGATCAATCTCGTGAACCTACGCTGCACTGCCTCAATCACAAGGATGTCCTTCCTCAAATTAGGAGACCAAAACTGTACGCAATACTCCAGATGTGGTCTCACCGGAGCCCTATACAACTGCAGAAGAACCGCTCTACTCCTGTACTGAAATCCTCTTGTTATGAAGGCCAACATTCCATGAGCATGTTGCCTGGTTTCTTGATTTCCCTACCCTTGGTAAAAGACTGTGTATTCCCTCATAATTTATGCTCCTCTATGAATTGCCACTCAGTGCTCCAAGGAATAAAAATCCTAGCCTGGAATAAAAGAAGTGGAAAAAAGATAGGCTTTGGACACCTTGATCAATCTAAAGAAAATGTGTATTATCTGCTTTTGCCTTCAAAGGATGTGGATATGAGATTAAGTGACATTTCTCAGTGGGTATGGCAGGATCTGTGTTGGGAAATGGACAGACAATGTTTGAGGTAAAGTGTAGAGATGGGTTTGAATGGAAGCTGAATGAACATACATTTGGAGATAAAAGTGGTCAGTTGGAACGAATTGGACCAAACACTAGTTTTCTGGGGAAGTTTAAGGAACACCTTTAAGTGGGAAATAGAAATGGAAAGGCTTTAGCCGTGAGTCTCACCTGTGAGATTATCTGGGAGATCAGATGGCAGCTTGCGCAGGATAATTACATTTCCAGGTCCCAACACTCTGCTGTGCACCCAGTTCTACCCACTCGGGCAAAGAGTGCAGACGTTTGGAAACACATACCTCCAGATTCTGAGGTAGTTTCTTCCCAGCTCTAATCAGGTTAGAACGCGGTCCTGAACTCCCATCTAACTCATTGGACCTAGATGCAAAATGCTGGAGTAAGTCAGGCAGCATCTGTGGGGAAAAAGGAATTGGTGACGTTTCGGGTCGGAACCCTTCTTCAATTTGGAGACCTCATGGAGACCTTTGAGCTATCTTTAATATGACTTGTCTGAAGAAGGGTCCCGACCCAAAACATCATCCATTCCGTCTCTCCAGAGGTGCTGCCTGTCCAGCTGAATTACTCCAGCATTTCTGTGTCTATCTTCGGCTTAAACCAGCAACTGCAGTTCCAACTGCAGTTCCTTCCTACTGAGTTAATCTGATTTTAGAAACATAGAAACATAAAATATAGGTGCAGGAGGAGGCCATTCGGCCCTTTTCACTGTAACATGGTGCGCATGACAATAATAAACGGAACTAATCTAACCTAAACGCATGTCCTGACCCTAACTGTTCTGCCGCCTGGGTTCTCGCTGACCCGGAAAGCTCTTCAAAGTTCAGCCGAGTTCTGAGTTTGGCAACGCCAATATAGCACGCGGATGGACCAATGGGCTGATGAGCCCTCATGTTAACGCTGCCCTCTTCTCCAGGTATATTTAAACAAGGCTGCTCGGCGTTTAAGGTGATCACACCCAACATAGATGAGGAAGCAGCAATGATGGAGGATGGGGGAATGCAAGATGTCCACTACAATGAGGTGAGTTGATCTGAGCGTTTCCCACAACCTGCCATCGTCATACTTCCTTCCAAGTCACACCTCTTCCCTCAGTGTTTCTGTTCTGCCAAGGCCCTTCGATCTGATTGGCACTGTTTATGTGTGTTGAATTGTTCTATAGGCTGTCTATTTTGATGGCTCCATATTTGTTGGATAATGGTTGGATGTGACATTCTTTTTATGGGGTGCATTATGCCCCTGTCCCACTTAGGAAACCTGAACGGAAACCTCTGGAGACTTTGCGCCCCACCCAAGGTTTCCGTGCGGTTCCCGGAGGTTCCTGGAGGTTTTTGCCAGTTTCCCTATTGTGGTAGAACACAGAAGAAACAGAAACCACTTTCGACCATTAGGGAGACTGACAAAAACCTCCTGGAACCGCACGGAAACCTTGGGTGGGGAGCGAAGTCTCCAGAGGTTTCCGTTCAGGTTTCCTAAGTGGGACAGGGGCATTACACTACAATAAAATGTGGCAACTGAATAGATTTGTTTCTGAATATACTTGTTTCAGTCGCCCTCAAAGTCAATTAATCTTCCAAGTTTATAGCTCCATAAGGGAACTTTTATATTACTCTTGTGTTCTTCACAAACTCTGTGTCCTCAAGTCAAGTCAAGTCACTTTTATTTCTATAGCACATTTAAAAAACAACGCCCCTGAGCTTATGCCTAGACCGCGGGACATTCAGCAACCGCAAGTCGGCCGATCTGGACCAGTTTTGGACCAGTTGCAGGCGGGACAGGGAAGATTGGCTGATGCCAGTGCAGAGGGAGTTGCAGTAATCTAGGCGGGAGGAGATAAATGTGTGGATGATCTTTTCGAGGTCATCAAACTGGAGGAATTGTTTTATTTCAGCGATCATCCAAAGCTGGAAGGAGCTAGCTTTTACCACAGCATTGACTTGTTTGTCAGACTTCAGTGCTGAGTCAAATATCACGCCAAGGTTTTTGACGTGAGGTTGAGTAGTGGGGTAAGGCTTCCAAGGCTGCCTGCTATCATTTTGATTGAGTCCAAGGGGGCCGAGAAGGATGACCTCAGACTTACTCTCGTTTAGTTGGAGGAAGTTCTGGGCCATCCAGCACTTTATATCCTCGAGGCAGCGGGTAAGGTTAAGCAGATTTGATTGTTTTTTGAGCTTCAGGGGGAGGTACAGTTGTGTATCGTCTGTGTAGCAATGGAAGGAAATGCCGTGCCTTTCAATGACTTGGCATAAGGGGAGCATGTACAGGGAGAAGAGAATGGGGCCAAGGATGGAACCTAGTGGAGCCCCACAGCAGAGGCTAGTGGGGAGGAGAAAGAGTTGCCTATGTTAGTAGAGAAACTCCTACCTTTGAGGTAGGAGATGAACCAGCTCAGGGCAGTGCCATCAATACCAACCCCGTACCGGAGACGGTCAATTAGGATGGTGTGGGCAACAGTGTCACATGCTGCGCTGAGGGCGAGAAGGAGCAGGATTGCACAGTCGCCGGAGTAAATGGTGAGCAGTAAGTCATTGTGTACCTTCAACAAGGCAGACTCTGTGCTGTGGTGAGCCTTGAAACCTGATTGAAAGGTTTCCAAGATAGTATTTTGGGGAAGGTAAGGCATAAGTTGACTTAAGATGACCTTTTCAAGGGCGTTTGAGAGGAAAGGCAGTTTAGAAATGGATCTGTAGTTGTTTGGCAAGGTGGGGTCGAGGTTAGGTTTTTTCAGGAGGGGCTGGACCACCGCATGCTTGAAGCAGGTAGGCACAGTGCCAGTGGCCAGAGAACTGTTGAAGTCCTGAAGTGCTTTATGGTCAAAGAAGGATCTTTTTAAAGTGTCATCTGTTGGGTGCCAAGGTGGTAGAGTTGCTGCCTCTCCAATGACACACTCCAAATACGTACCGGTTTGTAGGTTAATTGGCTTGGCATTAGCGTAAAGTGACCCTGGTGTGTGTAGGATAGTGTTAATGTGCGAGGATCGCTGGTCGGTGCGGACTCGGTGGGCCGAAAGGCCTCTTTCCGTGCTGTATCTCTGAACCAGAGGCCACAAACCAGAGATCAGAGTGAGAGTGAATTAAAGTGTCAACGTGACAATGAGCTTATGCTGTTGTTATTGAGTCATAGCGCCATACAGCTTGGAGACAAGCCCTTCAGCCCAACTTGCCCACACCGACCAGCATGTCCCACCTACACCAGTCCCACCTGCCAGCGTTTGGCCCATATCCCTCTAAACCAGACTTTAGCAAGGTCTTTAAACTAGAACGGTTGGGGGGAGGGACTCAAATAGAGAAAGCCAGTAGACAGGGTCTGAGGCAGGAGGCAGAGAAGGGAAGAACTCAGACCCAACATGTAGGGGGGATAGAAGAAAAAAATAATAAACAGAGAATAAGAGGTGGTGGGTTTCCAGGGCAAAAATCAAAATGGGCCACTTGTCAACATAATTGTATAAGGAGTAAAAGTGTTGTAAAAACAAGCCTGAAGGCTTTGTGTCTCAATGCAAGGAGCATTCGTAATAAGGTGGATGAGTTGAATGTGCAGATAGCTATTAATGACTATGCTATAGTTGGGATCACGGAGACATGGCTCCAGGGGGACCAAGGCTGGGAGCTGAACATCCAGGGATATTCAATATTCAGGAGGGATAGAGAGAAAGGAAAGGGAGGTGGGGTAGCGTTGCGGTTAGAGAGGAGATTAACGCAATAGAAAGGAAGGACATTAGCTTGGAGGATGTGGAATCGATATGGGTAGAGCTGCGAAACACTAAGGGGCAGAAAACGCTAGTGGGAGTTGTGTACAGGCCACCTAACAGTAGTAGTGGAGTTGGGGATGGCATCAAACAGGAAATTAGAAATGCGTGCAACAAGGGTAAAACAGTTATAATGGGTGACTTAAATCTACATATAGATTGGGTGAATCAAATTGGCAGGGGTGCTGAGGAAGAGGATTTCTTGGAATGTATGTGGGATAGTTTTCTAAACCAACATGTAGAGGAACCAACAAGAGAGCAGGCTATTCTAGACTGGGTACTGAGTAATGAGGAAGGGTTAGTTAGCAGTCTTGTTGTGCGTGGCCCCTTGGGCAAGAGTGACCATAATATGGTTGAGTTCTTCATTAGGATGGAGAGAGTGACATAATTAAGTCAGAAACAAGGGTTCTGAACTTAAACAAAGGTAACTTTGAAGGTATGAGACGTGAATTGGCCAAGATAGACTGGCAAGTGATTCTTAAAGGGTTGACGGTGGATATGCAATGGAAGGCATTTAAAGACTGCATGGATAAACGACAACAATTGTTCATCCCAGTTTGGCAAAAGAATAAATCAGGGAAGGTAGTGCATCCATGGATAACAATGGGAAATCAGGGATAGTATAAAAAACAAAAGATTTCCATACAAATTAGTCCAGAAGTTTGGCTTCCATACAAATTAGCCAGAAAAAGCAGCCTACCAGAGGACTGGGAGAAATTCCGAGTCCAGCAGAGTAGGACAAAGTGCTTAATTAGGAAAGGGAAAGAAAACTGGCAGGGAACATAAAAACTGACTGCAAAAGTTTTTATAGATATGTGAAGAGAAAGAGGTTAGTTAAAACAAATGTAGGTCCCTTGCAGTCAGAAACAGGTGAATTGATCATGGGGAACAAGGACATGGCAGACCAATTGAATAACTACTTTGGTTCTGTCTTCACTAAGGAAGACATAAATAATCTGCCGGAAATAGCAGGGGACGGGGGATCAAATAAGGTGGAGGAACTGAGTGAAATCCAGGTTAGCCGGGAAGTGGTGTTCGGTAAATTGAATGGATTAAAGGCCGATAAATCCGCAGGGCCAGATAATCTGCATCCCAGAGTACTCAAGGAAGTAGCCACAGAAATAGTGGAGGGTACACAAAAAGCTGGAGAAACTCAGCGGGTGCAGCAGCATCTAAGGAGCGAAGGAGATGGGCGACGTTTTGGGTCGAGACCCTTCTTCAGAAATAGTGGATGCAATAGTGGTAATTTTTCAAAACCCCTTAGATTCTGGAGTAGTTCCTGAGGATTGGAGGGTAGCTAATGTAACCCCACTTTTTAAAAAAGGAGGGAGAGAGAAAACGGGGAATTACAGACCAGTTAGTCTAACATCGGTAGTGGGGAAACTGCTAGAGTCAGTTATTAAAGATGGGATAGCAGTACATTTGGAAAGTGGTGAAATCATTAGACAAAGTCAGCATGGATTTACGAAAGGTAAATCATTCTGACGAATCTTATAGAATTTTTCGAGGATGCAACTAGCAGAGTGGATAAGGGAGAACCAGTGGATGTGTTATATCTAGACTTTCAGAAGGCTTTCAACAAGGTCCCACATAAGAGATTAGTATACAAACTTAAAGCACACGGTATTGGGGGTTCAGTATTGATGTGGATAGAGATCTGGCTGGCAGACAGGAAGCAAAGGCTAGGAGTAAACAGGTCCTTTTCAGAATGGCAGGCAGTGACTAGTGGGGTACCGCAGGGCTCAGTGCTGGGACCCCAGCTATTTACAATATATATTAATGATTTGGACGAGGGAATTGAATGCAACATCTCCAAGTTTGAGGATGACACTAAGCTGGGGGGCAGTGTTCGCTGTGAGGAGGATGCTAGGAGACTGCAAGGTGACTTGGATAGGTTGGGTGAGTGTGGGCAAATGCATGGCAGATGCAGTATAATGTGGATAAATGTGAGGTTATTCACTTTGGTGGGCAAAAACAGGAGGGTAGGCTATTATCTGAATGGTGGCAAATTAGGAAAAGGGGAGATTACAACGAGACTGGGTGTCATGGTACAACAATCATTGAAAGTAGGCATGCAGGTGCAGCAGGCAGTGAAGAAAGCAAAATGGTATGTTAGCATTCATAGCGAAAGGATTTGAGTAACAGGAGCAGGGAGGTTCTACTGCAGTTGTACAGGGTTTTGGTGAGACCACACTGGAGTAGTATTGCGTACAGTTTTGGTCTCCAAATCTGAGAAAATACATTCTTGCCATAGAGGGAGTACTGCGAAGTTTCACCAGACTGATTCCTGGGATGTCAGGACTTTCATATGAGGAAAGACTGGATAGACTCGGCTTGTACTCGCTAGAATTTAGAAGACTGAGGGGGGATCTTATAGAAACTTACAAAATTCTTACGGGGTTGGATAAGCTAGATGCAGGAAGATTGTTCCCGATGTTGGGGAGGTCCAGAACAAGGGGTCACAGTCTAAGTATAAGGGGGGATTCCTTTAGGACCGAGATGAGGAAATCATTTTTCACACAGAGAGTGGTGAGTCTCTGGAATTCTCTGCCACAGAAGGTAGTTGAGGCCAGTTCATTGGCTATATTTAAGAGGGAGTTAGATGTGGCCCTTGTGGCTAAAGGGATCAGGGGGTATGGAGAGAAGGCAGGTACAGGATACTGAGTTGGATGATCAGCCATGATCATATTGAATGGCGGTGCAGGCTCGAAGGGCCGAATGGCCTACTCCTGCACCTATTTTCTATGTTTCTATGTTTCTATAAACCTGTCCTATCCATGTACCCGTCTAATTGTTTGTAAAACGTTGTGATAATCCCTGCCTCAACTATCTCGTCTGACAGTGCGTTCCATACACCCACCGCCCTTTGAATGAAGGAGAAACTAGCTTTTTGACCTCGAACTCTGGCATCTTTTGAGTTTCCCATCTGAAAGTTGGCATTTCCTCAGTGCTGACATGGAAATATTCTGGGGACTGAAGTGGCAGACATGGGAGGTGCAATTTTTTTTGCAGCCTGACGTGTTATAAGTGACTACAGAATCTACATAGTAAGCAAACTTTGGGCAGATAAGAATACATTGATGTTGCAAATTCAATTATCAGCTGTTTCAAAAACACACGCTGCCTTTGATGGACTATTAACCTTTTATCGCCAAGTCATTGCAACAAATGTTAATCATCGACAAGATCATAGTCGACCTAATTAATCCAGTTGCTTGCAGGGTTGATTTGAGTTACTGATAATTGCCACTCTCAGTGTGATCTGGCCATTGATCTCTCCTGAGTCAGCTGTGGAAGTTTTGTTTAATTGTTCTGAAAGTCCGTCGACTGAGTAGGAATGTGTAGATTAACATAAGATGGGCGTTTGACGGCCCTGTACTCGCTGGAGTTTATAAGAATGAGAGGGGGGCATCATTGAAACATACAGAATAGTGAAAGGCTTGGATAGAGTGGATGTTGAGAGGATGTTTCCACTAGTGGGAGAGTCTAGGACTAGACGTCATAGCCTCAGAATTAAAGGGCATTCTCTCAGGAAGGAGATGGGGAGGAATTTCTTTAGTCAGAGGGTGGTGAATCTGTGGAATAAGCGAGTTCGGTATTCCGAAAAACGCAAGGAGTCATGGGATCTGTCAAAAGGTCACTCGCTATAAGCATTCTCGGCAACTGTGCTGCTGCATGTATCCAGACCTGCGTTTCTTCCGTAGTCTGGGTCGAACCTGGGACTCCGGCTCTGTCGAATTGCTACTGAACCGCTCTCGTCCCCTCCCGAGTGTCCCATCCCTGCCGCAGATGTCCAGGGTGACCCTGGATTGACAGGAACACCAGCCCGGAGCAGTGGTGGCCCCGGGCTCACAGCCAGCGCGGAGAAGAAGCGCCAACGCCAGCTCAACTCTGCCTGTCCCGCCGGGTTAAACCGACAGCACCGGACTGACGGGACACTTCATTCCCACTCCAAGTCAACCACTGTTAAAAACCCTCATCCTTGCCTTTGCCACTGGTCCACTACTGGCCTGACCTACGTTCTACCCCCTGTAAACTAGAAGCCATCCAGAAGTTGCGTCTTAAATTCCAGCCCCGCTCAAAATGCGCCAGTGTTTCGCAGAGATTTTATTGGGCTTGTTGCCGACTAATTGAATTGAATCTTGAAAAATTGGGGAAACATAGTGAGTCACAGAGAGGAAAGTTGTAACATTTTAAGTCCGTCCTTCTGATTCCAGATGCATAAACGATGAGATAAGTGAATAGGAAGGGTTTAGAAAGCCAAGGGGCAAACGCATAGGTGGGACATGTTGGTCGTCATGGGCAAGTTGGGTCAAAGGACCTGTCTCCATGCTCTTTGACCCTGACTGTGTTGATTGAATGTGGCCACCTTCTGTGGCACCAAGTGGCTTTGGGTTGAGGCGCAATGCTCATCCCTTCTTGGTAGTTCACTTCCAGCGAATTAGATTTTCACAGTTGGGCCACGGTAAACAAAGCTGTATTATCAATCTTTGCTGCACTCTTCATAAATGTTTTGTTGTGATCATTTTTATTGCGAATTCTCCTTATTTTTATTGCATGCCTTATCTTTATAACAGAAGCAATTGATTATGTGGTAAAAATATTTACAGCACAGCTTTTCATTTTTATATTCAGATTATATTGCGGCTACATTTTTATCACACTAGAGGCTTTGCCGATTTTCTTTGCTTTGCAAGTTATTGCTCTTTCATAATGTTGCGCATTAACATCAGCCAATTCATTTGCACAGAAATTCAGACTATTACAGTTGTATGGTTCAGAAGCAGGCAAGAGCGGAACTCACTGTCAAAACATGGAGGGGACCGGGGGACAGGGGGGGACAACTTTTTGGCGGCCGCGAGCGCATGCGCGCGCGCACACACACACACACACACACACACACACACACACACACACACACACACACGCGCGCGCGCAGCGAGGCTTTGGAGGCTCAATCCAGCACTAAATACAGCGCAACTCTGCCTGTCTCGCCGGGTTAACCTACAGCCCTGCCTGGACTGACGGGATACCAGCGCTGCTTCTTCGCGCTGGCCACATTTCACGCAAGCCCAGGCAGGTTAACCAGGCAGAGTTGAGCTGGGTTTAGCGCTGCTTCTCTGCGCTGGCTGTGGGCCTGGGGGGGCTGCGCCTGTCTGACTGCCGACCTCTCTGGCCGCCCGCGGGGGGGGGGGGGGGGGGGGCACTCGGGTGGGGACGGGACAGCGCCGGAGACCCGGCCGGGATCGATCCTGGCTGTGGATGAGGCGCAGGTCTGTGCCACGTCTCCCTCCTCCAATCACCGCACTCTATCCTCAGTCCCCACCCCCCCCCCACTCCTCCCTCCTCCAATCACCGCACTCTATCCTCAGTCCCACCCCCCCCACTCCTCCCTCCTCCAATCACCGCACTCTATCCTCAGTCCCCCCCCCCCCCCCCATGTTTTTCCGCCCCTGGAAGCAGGCCATTCAGCCCGATGTACCAGTGCTAGTACCGGCTGTTTCAACAACCTGCCCTTCAGCTGAGATGGTAAACTGAGGTACAGTCAGTTCCCATGGCAACGTCTGGTGGAAGAGAGATCGATTCTCCCAATTCTCCTTGGCAATGCTTGTCTCCCACACAGTGCTGTTGGAATGAAAGCAGAAGACCATTACTTCACCTATGTGTGGGTTCTTGCTGGGCAGAGATCGACTGTTGTGTGTCCTACATTTATCAATGACCGCACTTCACAACAGAAGTCTTGGCTCAAGTTGCACACCCACCTCCATCATTGAAACATTTTCTTTCGAAGCATTTCTCCCTTTTCCTTTCTGCAAATTCCTGTAGAATCTGCTTCCAATACCATCACAGGCAGCCCATTCCTGGTCTCGTATGTGACTTCTTCAAAACTTGCCCCAAGGAGAGGATACAGAGGAGATTCGCCTGAATGGAGCCATCGTGTCATACAGCATGAAAACAGGCCCTTCGGCCCAACTTGCCCACAGCGACCAACAAGTCCCATCCCAGCTGCCTTTGTTTGGCCCATATCCATCCAAACCTGCCAGTGTTTCAGTTTAGAGGAGGGACTGGGATAGCTTCGGTTTTTTTTTCCCCCTTGAATCGGAGGAGGCTGAGAGAGATGATATTATGAGGGGCATAGTAGGGGAAATAGTGGGACATTTTTTCTCCTATCAGAAGAGTCTAGAACAAGAGTTCATCGGTCTAAGATAATAAGTGGGGGGGGGGGGTTAGAGGATTTATGAAGCTATTTATTTTTCCTAAGGATGATTGGAATCTGAAGTGCACTGCCTGACGAGGTGGTAGAGTCAGAGATTGTCACAACATTTATGAACTATCTACCTGCAGCGTGTAGGTCATCATGGAATAGGAGGCAAGGGACCTAGTGCTGATCAATAGGGTGAGCATAGATGGGTACTTGGGTTAGCATGGGCCCGCTGGGCTGAAGGGACGGCCTTAATGCTGTGTCACTCCAATTCATCACTTTCATGGACGCCTGATCATCTCTTAGTAATAATTTTTCAGTTCATTGGCCAAATGTTGCTGGAGGCACAAAAGTGTTAGTTTAAATTTCAATGTAAAGGGCTGTGATTAACATTGAAGACTGGGTTAAGCATAATCTAGTTTAGCGATACAGCGCGGAAACAGGCCCTTCGGCCCACCAAGTCCTCACCGATCCCCACACGTTCACACTACCCAACACACGCAAGGGGCAATTTTAAAAAGATGTGTTATACCAAGCCAATTGGCCTACACACCCTGCACGTCTTCGGAATGTGGGGGGAAACCGAAGATTTCGGGGAAAACGCACACAGTGACGGGGAGAAGATACTAACTCCGTGCGGACTGGATCGAAGCCGGGTCCCTGGCGTTGTGAGGCAGCAACCCTACCCGTTGCGCCACTTCTAATAACCGGTTGAAACAGCTGAAAGAAAAGAGACTCGAGTTGCGCGGATCCTAGTTTGTGTTTGAATCACTTCAATCATTTGGGCGATTCAGGTCAGGGTAGCTAACGAATGCAACAGGAAAAGTAATGGGGGCTTGAGGCCATTGATGCTTCACCCCCACACAGAGATAGTGGACAACCTCTACTTTGCCGAGAACTGTCCCCATCTTCTCCGTTGATTAGTCCCTGTCACTGAATGAGGGGGGTGGATAGTAGATTTTGTGGTGCGAGGGCAAGGGTTTTGATGACAGCGTTTGGACATTAAGGGAGAGAAAAAAAAATAGTTTGAGGTTAGATGCAGGAAGGTGATGCTGAGATAGGAGAAGAGCCTTGACCTTATTGAATGGTGGAGTTGGCACAAGGGGCCGAATGGCCTCCTCTTGACTTTAACTAAGGGAACGGTTAGATGTCAAATACACGTTATGTTACAAAGAAATTGTTTTTTTCCTTTATTTGAAGACAGATTTTAGATATTTTAAATATTATAGAAATCTGGCCACATGGAGGAAAATGGTGCTCAGTTAAAATATCTGCCATGATGTAATGAATGGCAGGGCAAGCACGCGGGCTGTGGCTCCTCCTGTTCCTATTTCTTGTAGTTTGGTCAGGAAAAATGGACTAACACGACAGTGGAAGCAGATTCAATGCAAAAAGATCAGGGAGCGGAACTGATTGGAGAGCTCCTGCACACTGCTTTGATGGCTGAATACCGCTTTTTTTTTCTTCTCTTTTCTGTTGGCGATTTTCTATAGCAGGTAGAAGATTACATTGAAAACTTGTATAAGTTTGCCTGGTGTTTTCACAGGATGTGTTGATGGAGCTTTTGGAACAGTGTGCAGATGGACTCTGGAAAGCAGAACGTTACGAACTTATTACCAATGTTTACAAACTGATTATTCCGGTTTATGAGGAAAGGCAGGAGTTTGAGGTGAGTGCACACAGGTGGCAGGGTTGGGGAATAAAATAAATCCACCGTATACCGTCAGTATCGCAGACTGGAAGTTGCTCTACAACAGTTCACGTGTTAAGGGCCTGTCCCACTTGCATGCGATTGATTGCGTGCGTTTGGCGCGACCAACCGGAAGCGGAGGTCGCGCTAAGTTCGCGCGTGACGTCATTGACGTCATGCTTACCAATCAGCTGGGCAGGAGGCGGGCCGACTGAATTGGGGCGTCGGGCGGTGACGTCATCACGCAACGCCACGGCGGGCAGTGATGTCACCGCACAACGCCACGCGCTAGGCGTACGCCATCAAGACGCTGTGTACGCCATCAAAAGCATGCATACGACCGCAATACGCCTGCGTGCCGACAGGCCGTTGGTGCGCGAAGATTTCGGCCACCGCCAGAATTTCGGAGCCCCGTGCGATGTCGGGACCAGTCCCGCGCAGCTCCGCGCTTCTAAGTGGGACCGGCCCCGCGCGGCCACACGGTGCCCGTACGCCTCAAGCGACCACGAGGTCGCGTAACTTGCGAGCCAAGGTCGCGCAAGTGGGACAGGCCCTTTACGGTCAATGTATTTTCTGTTGTCTGAACGAACAAAGATGGAATTATATTAGAAGGAAAGACGCAAAGGATAGTGGTGACTCAGCGGGCCAGGCAGCATCACTAGAAAACGAGGATAGATGATGTTTCCGTCTGGTCCCTTCTTCAGACTGTTACAAAATCACCATTCATATTCTCCCAATTTAGAAAATAAAAATGATATAGCAAATATAGAATGGTGGGAGGGAAGCAATGAGGTAGATTGGGGGGGGGGGGGGAGGGGGTGGCAAGAAAACATCCTTTTGCTTATTAATATTTGTTTAGTAATCTGATCAGAGGGATACAAGCCACCACTGAATCGGTGTACGTGATTTCAAGCTTTTATATGGTCTGTCTGAGGGGAGAAGGGAGAATGACCTGGGCATGAGTGGTCCTGGATTATGTTGAAAACACAATAGCTCTGCAGTAACTCAGCAGGTCGGGCAGCATCTCTGGGGACTATGGATAGATGGCGTTTCAAGTCGACACCTTTCTTCAGTCTGAACTATCCAAAGACATGTTTTATGTTTAATCTATCAAAGGTTGGCTGAATTTATTTTGTAGGGTAGAGAGGTTTATTGTGTTACTCTATTATACACCCCAACAGAAACTCGCCCACCTCTACGAAACGCTCCATCAGGCATACAAGAAAATCGCGGAGGTCACACACACGGGAAAGCGACTTCTTGGCACCTACTTTCGAGTTGGCTTTTTTGGGCAGGTGAGTATTTTTAATGTCTGTAGTGGTTAATGTTTGCAGTATACAGCTCTGTTTTATAGGAAGCAAATGCATGGGATGGGCAGACTGTTTTTTCAAAGCTTTAATTGTTTGCACCGTTTAAAAAAAGTAAAACTTACAACTATAATGATAAAGTAAAATCAGAGCAACCATCTTCAATGGGCAGTAATCAGTGGACATTGACTCAATGGAATTGGAGTGGGATGGGATAGAGTTGAAGGATGGTCAGATTTTTAGGCTCAGGAACCCACTACCAGAAAGTGCAGCAGGAACAGATTCAACAGGAACAATCCGAGGGATTTGGAAATGCTCAAAGGGAGAAAAGGTATCACAGGAAAAGAATGGCAGAGTGGGGCTAATTTTCACGTTGTCTGAAAGAGCTCGCACAGATGCAACGAACCGAATAGTCTCCCGCGTTGCGTAAAGAAAAGGCAGTAGGTTAGGATTTTCCTTGGTTTTAGCACTCTGGGAACCTTAAGGGCCTGTCCCACTTGCATGCGACCAAAAGGAAGCGGAGTTCACGTGAAGTTCGCGCTAAGTACGCGCGTGACATCACTCCTAGAGGATGCTAGGAGACTGCAAGGTGACTTGGATAGGCTGGGTGAGTGGGCAAATGCATGGCAGATGCAGTATAATGTGGATAAATGTGAGGTTATCCACTTTGGTGGCAAAAACAGGAAAGCAGACTATTATTTAAATGGTGGCCGATTAGGAAAAGGGGAGATGCAGCGAGACCTGGGTGTCATGGTACACCAGTCATTGAAAGTAGGCACGCAGGTGCAGCAGGCAGTGAAAAAAGCGGAATGGTATGTTAGCTTTCATAGCAAAAGGATTTGAGTACAGGAGCAAGGGAGTTCTACTTCAGTTTGTACAGGGTCTTGGTGAGACCACACCTGGAGTTATTGCGTACAGTTTTGGTCTCCAAATCTGAGGAAGGACATTATTGCCATAGAGGGGAGTGCAGAGAAGGTTCACCAGACTGATTCCCTGGGATGTCAGGACTGTCTTATGAAGAAAGACTGGATAGACTCGGTTATACTCTCTGGAATTTAGGAGATTGAGAGGGGATCTTATAGAAACTTACAAATTCTTAAAGGGTTGGACAGGCTAGATGCAGGAAGATTGTTTCCCGATGTTGGGGAAGTACAGGACAAGGCCGGTCACAGCTTAAGGATAAGGAGAAGGGGAGAAATCCTTTAGGGGACCGAGATGAGAAAGACTTTTTTCACACAGAGAGTGGTGAGTCTCTGGAACTCTCTGCCACAGAGGGTAGTTGAGGCCAGTTCATTGGCTATATTTAAGAGTGAGTTGGATGTGGCCCTTGTGGCTAAGGGGATCAGGGGGTATGGAGAGAAGGCAGGTACGGGATACTGAGTTGGATGATCAGCCATGATCATATTGAATGGCGGTGCAGGCTGGAAGGGCTGAATGGCCTACTCCTGCACCTAATTTCCATGTTTCTATGTTTCTATTTGCGTCATGCTGACCAATCGGCTGGGCAGGAGGCGGGCCGACTGAATTTGGGCGTCGCACAGTGTCGGGTGGTGACGTCATCACGCAACGCCACGCGGGGCTGTGACGTCATCGCGCAACGCCACGTGCTAGGCATACGCCATCAAGACGCTGCGTACGACCGCAATGCGCCTGCGTGCTGACAGACCGTTGGCGCGCGAAGATTTCGGCCACTGCCAGAAATTCGGAGCCCCCGCGCGATGTCGGGACCAGCCCCGCACAACTCCGCGCTTCCAAGTGGGACCGGCCCCGCACGGCCATACGGTGCCCGTACGCCTCAAGCGACCACGAGGTCGCGTGATTTGCGAGCCAAGGTCGCGTAAGTGGGACAGGCCCTTAAAGTATTTACAGCTTAATCTCTCCAGAGGTGTCAAGGTTGAAACAATGTGATTGATGAAAGGACATATGCTCCCGCTGTCTCTCCAGGAGATGAAAAGTAAAAGGCTGAGAGAGCTGAAGGAAAACCAACTTTTGACTGATTTTTGAATGTTGATTTTTTAAAATTACACTTAAATAGTTTAGAGATATCGTGCGGAAACGGGCCTTTCAGCCCACCAAGTGCGCGCCGACCAGCGATCCCCGTACTCTCGCACTATCCTACACATAGGGACTTTTTTTTTACAATTTACAATTTTTACCAAAGCCAATGAACCTACAAACCTGTAAGTCTTTGGAGTGTGGGAGGAAACCGGAGCACCCGGAGAAAACTCATGGGGAGAACGTACAAACTGTGTACGGAAAAATAAGTAACCTAGATGAAAAGTGTTGCTCGTGTCTTCATGTAGCACCCGAGAACCTGTGTTGAGTCTTTTCACTAATCTTTTCCTTTTCACCCTTTTCTCTTATTGAAGGCAGCGGTAAGTTTTGCAGCAACTCTTTCCATGTAAGCTGTGAGCTCGTCGTGTGTCTGTGGTGTGACCTTGCTAGCTTGTTTCTGAAGTTGTCTGCTTCGCAGTCACAACCTTAAACATAACTGTCGGGGGAAGAGGTGACGCGTTTAGATTGCCATTCACTGCCTTGCTTGGTCCATCGCGATGCATGTAGACGTGTGGAACGCTAGGCTCTGCATTCCACTATCCATCGACAAACATCGCCATTAGAAAAAAAAAACATCTTTAAAAGTTAACATTGTAGTTTGATGGTTGTTAAGTTTGGTGTGTTTTTTTAGTTTTAGGTGATTACCTCTAGCGCAAATGCTCGGAACAAATGTAATTATCGCTTTTGTTCTTTGTCTCTTATAACCTTTATAGCAGTACCAGTTTACAGACAGTGAGAGAGATGTGGAGGTAATTCCATGATGGTGTCGCAAGTGATGCAGTACGCCTTGCTGCATTAAAAGGCGGTCTGATTTGCCGTGGATAATATTTTTATGTCAGCTTATCATCTGTTCTTCGAAGACTTCTTGCACATCACCCGCGCCCGTTCTGTTCCAAAACTGGAATGATGCCCGTGCTTCTCCCAGTAAATTGGAGTTATTTGTTCTGCATTGAGATCGTTTTTACTTCCGTGCCCCACGCACCTTTACGCAGATCTGAGCCTACCTTGAGGGTTTTGGGCAATTCTGCGCATCAGGTTCTGAATCTAGACCATGAATCCCTGGCACACACTCTCTGAGCCACGCAACATGGACTGCTTTTGAGGTCCAATATTGGTGAGGTACTCTGAGCACGGTGACAGCATCATACCCATGCAGCTTATCACAAAGCTTGCTTCACGTTTGGAGAAGCCACATTGTCTAAATGCCAACGCTACTACAGATATGTTATGAAATTCTCCCAAATTGCTTAACAAAGAGGAGAATATTAACTTCAGATCTCCATTTGAATTTAAAAACAAAAGTAACTTTTCATAATCCGTGTCTTGTCGTAAAACAAAAATCTTTAACACATTTTGCAAAGTGGCTGATTAATTTGGTTGCAACGTCTTGTCTGTGATTTGTGAAATAATCCCATTCATTACTCCTCTCCTGCCCAAGCTTTGCAATTCGAATGTAGTGACCTTGCACTAACCTGAAAAGCAGTTCTGGATGTTTCTGTGTAAAATGCCCGGCGAACTCGCATCTGTTTGTTTCACGGAAATACAAAAGCAGCCAGATTCTCCTCCCCAAGCTAGCCTCCTAAAAAAAAAATAGTGTCAAACACCACCAAGTCCAATAAAATGTCCTGGCATTGACTAGTTTGAATCCTAAACTTGGAAATTGGTATCAGTGAGATCCATGAGATCCAAAGTGATGTGAAACCAGTTGGCATTAATATGGAGACGCAAGAAACTGCAGATCTGGGAATCTGAGCAAAACAGTTGCTGGAGGGGCTCAGCAGCATCTGGTAATGGAGTGGGCAGATGATGTTTTTGATTGGGGCCCTTCTTGAAGAATCCTTCATCCTTCTTGAACGGGTTCTGACCCGAAACGTCATCCGTCCATTCCTTCCACAGAAACTGCCCGACCCGCTGTGTTTCTCCAGCACTTTGTGTGTTTTGCAGTTGGCATTAACAGTGGTCTTGAGGAGACTTTGGAGAATCTTTTGTTTGCTGTCTTCCCAGTTTTTTGATTGTTTTAACTTTGGTTCAATGTTTCGTGTGTCCACAGGTTTGCGTACTCTTCACTCAATCTCCTGACGTCATTGTTGACAGGGCTTCTTTGAAGATGAGGATGGAAAGGAGTACATCTACAAAGAGCCGAAGCTGACTCAGCTGTCTGAGATCTCCCAGCGCCTCATGAAGCTTTATTCAGACAAGTTTGGTTCGGAGAATGTAAGGATAATCTATGATGATGGAAAGGTAAGAGGTTTAATTTAGAGATGGTTCAGAGATACAGGCCCTGCAACCTACTGAGTATGCCCCAACCAGTGACCCCCTCATACTAACACTATCCTACACACACTAGGGACAATTTTACCAAAGCCGATTAAACCTACAAACCTGTACGTCTTTGCAGTGTGAAAGGAAACCCGAGATTCCAGAGAAAACCCATGCAGGTCACGGGGAGAATGTACGAACTCCATACACACAGCACCTGTATCGAACCTGGCTCTGTCAGGCAGCAAATCTACCGCAGCTTCACAGTGCCACCCTATTACAAAACATCCGCCACCATGGGCACTCCTACTCTTATGATTCACTTGCCTTTGATTTCTGGAGGCATTGTTTTGCTTAAAGTAATTGTGTCATAATGGGAATTTCCAACCCTTCGGCAAGGCGTGCACAACTCAAACTCTCCACCCAATATGGGCTATAGTTTCTCAATATCTTCTCCTCAATGGGTAAATTCCAGACTGACAATAGACAATAGGTGCAGGAGTAGGCCCTTCAAGCCAGCACCGCCATTCAATGTGATCATGGCTGATCATCCCCAATCAGTACCCCGTTCCTGCCTTCTCCCCATATCCCCTGACTCTGCTATCTTCAAGAGCCCTATCTAGCTCGCTCTTGAAAGTATCCAGAGAACCGGCCTCCACCGCCCTCTGAGGCAGAGAATTCCACACTCACACGCTCCGTGTGAATTTTATTTTCCACATCTCTCTTCTAAATGGCTTGCCCCTTTTTCTTAAACTGTGCTCCCTGGTTCTGGACTCCCCCAACATCGGGAACATGTTTACTGCCTCTAGCGTGTCCAAACCCTTAATAATCTTATATGTTTCAATAAGATCCCATCTCATCCTTCTAAATTCCAGAGTGTACAAGCCCAGCCACTCCATTCCCTTAGCATACGGCAATATCGCCATCCCGGGAATTAACCTTGTGAACCTACGCTGCACTCCCTCAATAGCAAGAATGTCCTTCCTTAAATTTGGAGTCCAAAACTGCACACAATACTCCAGGTGTGGTCTCACTAGGGGCCTGTACAAGTGAATGGATTTACTGCTCAGTCAGTGAGTAAGAGTAATCTATAATCATGAATTTTATTTTTCTGCACATTTTATGCTGGGCATTTAGCCATGAAGATTGCAGCAGTTTGTGAAAACCGATCACCAACACCTTCTCATTCGGGAGGGGCCGCTCTCCGCAGTGTCCTCATGAATAAAGGAGAGAAAAACTGTCCTGAATGCTTTTCAACAAATGATAGACATTTACAGTTCAGCCAATTTATATTTAAAAAAATAGATAATCTCGCACTCCTCATATGACAGAGTGAAGCAATGCATTGGCCCATTTTAACTCGCCCCACCTCTGGTTTCAGCACAGCCTTCCAACTCACCCAGGTCCTGAATGCTCACCTGTGCCCTGCGTTTCAACATTCCCATTCCGCTCACAGAGCCCTGTTAACTTATCTGGCTCATTGGAAAATTTATTACCACATCTAAATTGATGCGACATCTTTATATTAAAAAAAAAAAAAAAAGAATTGGGCAATTATGGGAAATAATATCTAATAATCCAGACAATCTGCTGGTCCCATTCCACCAAAGTCATTGTTGTTTAGGTTTGCTTGTGTAAGTAACGAACCATTATTGGGAAAAAAGTGGGGGGGGGTGTGGGGGGGGGGGGGGGGGGGGGCCGTCTTAGCCAGTCCTCTTCCCACCATTCCAGTGGTCGTTCCAAACCTGCACCAATCCCATCGGCATTGTTCCTCGCATGTTCCCCGGCTGTCCAACCACTCTGCCGATCATCCGTACATGCTTCTCGTCTCCTTCCAAACCGTTGTATCATTTGCAATCGATGAACTGCGCCATTAATACCAGGGTTCAGTCTTGTTCCCAACGCACATGAGCCCAGGGAACCCCAGTGTCCACCTCACGCTCCATTCTCCAAACATGCATCTTATTATACGAATGGCTAGTTCAATATGAACTGACTCCAATCCCCTCCCAAACGTGCACATCCGCAATCCTTTCACCATCCACTTTAATTTTCAGTTCCCATGGATTTTGGTTTTTTTATGACTATTGGCAATCAATTTCCCTCCGCATCCAAATAGAAACATAGAAACAAGGTGCAGGAGTAGCCATTCGCCTTCCAGCCCGCAACTGCCATTCAATATGATCATGGCTGATCATCCAACGACAGTATTCCCTTAACTGCCATACTCTCCATACCCCCTGATCCCTTTAGCCACAAGGGCCACATCCTAACTATACTCACTCTTAAAATCAAAGCCAATGAACTGGCCTCAACTACCTTCTGTGGCAGAAATTCCAGAGACTCACCAACTCCCTGTGTGAAAAATTTCCTCATCTCGGGCCTAAGGACTTCCCCTTATACCTTAAACTGTGACCCCTTGTTCTGGACCTCCGCAACATCGGGAACAATCTTCCTGCATCTAGCCTGTCCAACCCCTTAAGAATTTTGTAAGTTTCTATAAGATCCCCCCTCAATCTTCTAAATTCTAGCGAGTACAAGCCGAGTCTATCCAGTCTTTCCTCATATGAAAGTCCTGACATCCCAGGATCAATAAAGTTCTATCGTATCGTATCATAGTTAGTTGACCAAGGCTCCATGGGTTCGATACCAAGGGTCAGCATGAAAACTAGAGGCAATTTGCATTGATAGACTTGCATTTAAGATCACAGTTTGCTCGAAAAAATTTTAAATCTAAAAATAAAAACCTGAAAAATCCTGAAAGTACTCAGTGGGTCAGGCAGCATTTAAGGGAAGAAAAGCAGAGTTAACATTTCAGGTCAAAGACGGCCTGGGGGGGTTCGTGCGATAATCTCTGTTTTTTTTACTTTAAATTACAGCATTTCGCAGTTTTTATGTTTTCTGGGGGGGGGTAGGGGGTAACTGCTTATACGTTTGCATATCTCTGTGAATCTCGTAAACAGGAGCGGGATTTGCGCCTCTGCCAAAATGTTGACTCCTATCCTTGGCGAATGTATCTGGCTATACTTGTCTGATTAAGGTATTTTCTTTCCACCAAGGTCAATCCAAAAGACCTGGACGCAAAGTTTGCCTACATTCAAGTCACGTATGTGACGCCGTTTCTCGACGAGAAGGAAATGCAGGACAGGAAAACCGATTTTGAGAAGAGCCACAACATTCAGCGGTTTGTTTTTGAGATGCCTTTCACAGTCTCGGGCAAGAAGCAAGGAGGGGTGGATCAGCAGTGCAAGCGAAGAACCATCCTAACCAGTGAGTACCATGTCTCCTCACTTGACTCCACTGCGAAAGCTCACCTCACCCAGTTACTCAATCCTTGTACTCCATGACCCAAGGTGCGTCCATTTTATGGCCCCCACCTCTCAGAACCCCCATCATCCCCCTTGTCATGTTTTCACCATCCCCCTGACTTCCTCCTTTCCGATACAGAACCGTCTGTCCTCAATAAAGGCCTCGCCCCCACCCCCACCATGATGAAGAGCTTTTCCTCCGTCTCCTCCGCGCCATTTTCTATAGGAAGGAGTTCTCACCACCCAGTAATGTCCCCTTCTCCCATCTCCAACGATCCTCCTCCTCTTGGACTCCCCCGTTCGGCCTTCTACCCTCTTTAGACCTTCTCAATGCTAACTGTCGGCGGGATATCAGCCACCTTAACTTTTCCACTCGCCTACTCTAATCTCACCCACTGAAGCAGTCTGAAGAGTGGTTCCGACCAGAAACGTCTCCCATCCTTTTTTCTTTAGAGATGCTGACCTGCTGGATTACTCCAGTAAGTTGCGTCTACTTCTGCTTCTATATTAACATTGACTTTGCGATTTTCAAATCTCTCCATAATTGTTGACGTCTCCTCCAGTCCCACAACCCTCAAGGGCTTTGCGTTCCTCCAATCCTAACCTCGTCGCACCAAGCGCATTTATGTTCTCCATACGTATTTAAGGAGGGAAACAGAAATAGGAGTAAATTATTCGACCGTTCCCTCCTGCTCTCCCATTTTGCACATCCTCTCCCTCTCAGTACCACATTCCCACTCTCTCCCCAGGCTCGATACATTTTTGTGCCGATAAGTTGATCTCCTTAAATATATTTTACATCTTTCCCTTTGCAGCCTTCTGGGAGCGCAATTCACTGGTTCATAAAATTAGCAAAAATGTCCCGTCCCCCCATATCTTACAGTGCCAGAGGCCCGGGTTCGATCATGGCTACGGGTGCTGTCTGCACGGATTTTGTACGTTCTCCCTGTGACCGCGTGGGTTTTCTCCGGTCTCCTTCCACATTCCAAAGATGGTTTGAAGGTTAATTGGTTTTGGGTTTTTTTAAAAAGTGATCTGTCCCTATTGTGTAGGATAGTGTCAGTATATGTGGTGATCGCTGGTCAACGCGGACTGGGTGGGCCAAAGGGCCTGTTTCCACACTGTATGTCTAAATCCAAACTCTCCTACCGTATCATTTTGTTCCAGACGACCCAACCAGGGGAAACATCCACCCTACGCCAAGACTGCCAATCCCCCTCAGAATTTTGTGCTTCCATTAGATCCAATCTTTTTTACCGAATCTAATATGGAATATAAGCCTCTCCTCATTTGGCAGTCCTGCTAAACCAGAATCCAGCCTAGATCTACGTAACTTACTGCAGAAAACCAGGCTAAGGATTTTGACACCAAGATGTGGTTTAGATGGGAGTCAGTGAATGCAGGGGGTGATGAACGGACAGGACTCCGTGTGGTGAGTGAACAAGACTTGTGGTTCAGGACACAAGGCACTCGGAGCACGGATGTTGAGAAGAGGAAATCATTGAGGCCTTGTTTGATCATGTTCAGGAATGTTTTCTGGAGCTGCCTTTAACAGCATGAAAGCAGGCCCTTCAGCCCAACTTGTCCATGCCAACCAGGATGCCCATCTCTGCCAGTCCCGTTTGCTCGCACTGGACCCATATCCCTCTAAACATTTCCTATCCATGTATCTGATCAAATATATCATGTATCTGCCCCTTAAATATTATTATACCTGTCTCGACCACTTCCTCTCGCAGCTCATTCCATATACCAGCCTTTGTCAAGAAAAAATATGGTGTGCTTAAACCTATCAGTGTGAAAAGTTGCAGTAGTATGTCGACAGCACTTTTCATCATCTCAGTGCTTTATGGAATTAGAGTATCATTACTGGAACAGATTGGCATTGATACAAACACCTTCTCTCACCTGTGTGCTGCTCTTGAGTAACTGGAAGCTTTGCCAAAGTCCAAAGTTGACTAATTTTGGAAGGAATCCAATTGATGAACTTGGGTTTTCTTGTCTCCTCTGAAACGTTGCGTATAATTTGTGTGATTATTACAGCAGTGACTAATTTATGACTGGCTGCGAGCTCTTCATTCTATCTGTGACAGTTGATGTTGCTCCATTAATTTTCAAATTGGAACTTAATCTAATTAGCTTGTGTATGTATATATCAATTTCAGCAGATTGCAATCTCGGGCTGGTTATACCATAACCTGCACACATCATTGTTCAAATATTCACCTGACTGATGTCTCATCCCTTAATCTAGGGATCGGCAACCTGCGGCCTCCGGGCCGAATGCAGCCTGTAACCCAAAATTATCCGGCCCGCAGGCAGTTTGTTTCCCCCCCCGTAATTATCCGGCCCGCAGACTTCCATCATCTCTGGTACCTCCCGGGCCCGAGGCCGCGGCACCCAGGCACGGTGAGGCAAGGAGGCCCGCGCTGACGGCTAAAATGGCGGAACCGCCTAGCGCACGAGCTCTGGCTGTACCGCATCCTGTGCAAAGCCGCCGGCAGGGCCACGCACCTTCTGTGTCTGGGCTTCACTGTCGGGATCGGGGTTGTTAATAGGCCGGGAACGAGTGAGTGTGAGTATTTGAGCCACCGCCTTCAGGACAGACCCAAGGCAATGGTCCGTAGGGACGCCATGTTGGTGAGCGCCCGTAACTAGGGATGCCATGTTGGTGAGCGCCCGTAACTAGGGAACGCCAGGGTGCTGTGACTGCCTGTAACCAATTTGGTGATGTTGGTGCGCCTGTAACTAGGGACCCATGTGGTGAGCGCCCGTTAACTAGGGACGCCATGTTGGTGAGCGCCCGTAACTAGGACGCCATGTTGGTTGAGTGCTGCCGTAGACGCCATGTTGGTGAGCGCCCCCAACTAGGGACCCATGTTGGTGAGCGCCTGGTAACTAGGGGACGCCATGTTGGTGAGCGCCCGTAGCGCCCCTAGGGACGCCAGTTGGTGAGCGCCGTAACTAGGGACGCCATGTTGGTGACGCCCTTAACTAGGGACGACCATGTTGGTGAGCGCCCCGTGGTGAGCGCCCACAACCCATGCCCACAACTAGAGGACGCCTGTTGTGAGCGTCCGCGCATGTTGGTGAGCTGCCCACACTAACATGTTGTGACGCCCACAACAGGGACGCCCATGTTGGGACGCCATGTTGGTGAGCGCCCAGTAACTAGGGACGCCATTGTTGGTGAGCGCCCGTAACTAGGGACGCCATGGTTGGTGAGTAAAAAAAATTTTCACGCCATGTTGGTGAGCGCCCGTAAACTAGGGACGCCATGTTGTGAACGCCTGTAACTAGGGACGCAATGTTGGTGAACCCCTGTTGGTAGCGGACTAGGGAAAAGCCTGAGCGCCACTACTAGGGACCGCCATGTTGGTGAGGTGAGGGACGCCATGTTGTGAGCACCTAAACTAAGGGACGCCATGTTGGTGAGCCCTTAACGTCCGTGAGCGCCCGTAACTAGGGACGCCATGTTTGGAGAGCGCTCACACTAGGGACGACCCATGATTGGTGAGCGCCTTTAAACTTGTTGGGTAGACGCCCGTAACCCATTTGGTGAGACGCCTGTAACTAGGGACGCCATGTGTGAGTAACTAGAGACGCCATGTTGGTGAGCGCCCGTAGGGACGCATCATGTTTGGTGAAACTATACGCCACGCCATGTTTGTGAGCGCCCACAACTAGGGAACGCCATTTGGACCGCCATTGTTTGGTGAGCGCCCCAGTAACTGGACGCCATGTTGGTGAGCGCCCACAACTAGGGACGCCATTTGTGAAACTAGACCCATGTAAACTAGGGACGCCCTAGGGACGCATGTTGGTGAGCTGGTAACTATGTTGGGTGATCGGGACCCGCTGCCCACACTAGGGGACGACCATGTTGGTGAGCGCCAACTAGGGACGTCACATGTTGGTGTGCGCCTGTAACTCCATGTTGAGAGCGCCCGTAACTAGAGCGCCCTAGGGAAACTAGGGACGCCACGCCTGTTGGTGCCACACAACTAGGGACGCCATGGTGAGCGCCTCGTAGGACGCCAATGTTGGTGCGCGCCTAGGGACCCGAGGCCCACAACTAGGGACCCATGAACGCCATGTTTGGTGATCATGTTGGTGAGCCCGTAACTAGGGACGCAGGGACGCCTGTTAACTAGGATGTTGGTGTAACTAAGCGCCCCGTAACATAGGGACGCCATGTTGGGACGCCCCATGTTGGTGTAACTAAAGGCGCCGTAAACTAGGGACGCCATGTTGGTGAGCGCCGTAACTAAGGACGCATGTTTGGTGAGCGCCCGTAACTAGTGTTAGGGAAACACTAGGGACGCCATGTGGTGAGCGCCCTCGTAACTAGGGACGCCAGTAACTAGGGACGCCATGATGTTGGTGAGCGCCCGTAACTAGGGACGCCATGTTGGTGAGCGCCACGGCTCCCTTAACCTAGGGACGCCATGTTGGAGATGCGCCTGGTGGGAGCGCCATGTTGGTGGAGTAACTAGGGACGCCATGTTTGGTGAGCGCCCGAATTACTAGGGACCCATGTTGGTGAGCGCCCTGTAACTAGGGACGCCATGTTGGTGAGCGCACCTAACTAGGGACGCCATGTTGGTGAGCGCCTGTAACTAGGGACGCCATGTGGTGAGCGCCCGTAACTATGGACGCCATGTTGGTGAGCGCCTGTAACTAGGGAACGCCATGTTGGTGAGCGCCCGTAACTAGGGACGCCATGTGGGTGAGCCCTTAACTAGGACCCCACTAGGGACGTGGTGATCGCCCCACACTAGGGACGCCATGTGGTGCCCACAACTAGGGACCGCCCCATGTTGGTGAGCGCCCACAACTAACATGTTTGGTAGGCCCGACGCCATGTTGGTGAGCGCCGTATAACTAGGGACGCCATGTTGAGTAGCGCCTGTAAACTAGGGACGCCATGTTGGTGAGCGCCCGTAACTAGGGACGCCATGTTGGTGAGCGCGCCCGTAACTAGGGACGCCATGTTTGGTGAGCGCCCTGTAACTAGGGTCGCCATGTTGGTGGTGAGCGCCTTAACTAACGCCAATGATTGGTGAGGAGAATGCCATGTTGGTGAGGCGCCCTGTAACTAGGGACCCATGTTGGTGAGCGCCCGTAACTAGGGACGCCAGAGCGCCCCTGTAACTAGGACCCATGTTGGTGAGCGCCTGTAACTAGGGACGCCATGTTGGTGAGCGCCGTAACTAGGGACGCCATGTTGGTGACGCCTGTAACTCGGGACATGTTGGTGAGCGCTACTAGGGATGCCATGTTGGTGAGCGCCGTAACTCGCCTCATGTTGGTACTAGCGCCCGTAACTAGGGACGCCATGTTGGTGAGCGCCTGTGAAACTAGGGACGCCATGTTGGTGAGGCGCCATGTAACGCCTACCGCCTGGACGCCATGTTGGTGACCCGCCATGTTGGTGAAATAGGACGCCATGAGCCCGTAACTAGATGCCTTGTTGGTGACGCCAGTAAACTAGTGACGCCATGTTGGTGAGCGCCTGTAACTATGGACGCCATGTTGGTGAGCGGTAACTAGGGACGCCATAACTAGGGACGCCATGTTGAGCGCCTGTAACTAGGACGCCAGGTGAGCGCCCGTAACCGGAGCGCCCGTAAGCGCCATGTTGTGCCATCGTGGTGACACGACCCATGTTGGTTGTAACTAGGGACGCCATTGGTGAACTAGGACGCCATGTTGTTGGTGAGCGCCCGTATGAGCGCCTGTGTAACTAGGGACGCCAGGGACGCCATGTTGGTGAGCGCCTGTAACTAGGGACCCAGGGACGCCCGTAACTGCCATGTTGGTGGAACTAGACGCCCATGTTGGTGAGCGCCCTTTACTGCCCGTAACTAGGGACGCCCACAACTAGGACGCCTAGGGATGTTGGTGAGCGCCTGTAACTAGGGACGCCATTTGGTGAGCGCCTGTAACTAGGGACCCATGTTGGTGAGCGCCCGGGACGCCATGTTGGTGAGCGCCTGTGAGCCCGTACGCCGCCCCAACTATGACGCCGTAACTAGGACGGGCCTGTAAACTAAGGGACGCCATGTTGGTGAGTGCCTGTAACTATAGGGAACGCCATGTTGGTGAGAACCGCCCGAAAACTAGGGAACCAATGTTGGTGAGCGCCAGTAACTAACAGACAAGGGACGCCATGTTGGTGGAGCGCCCGAACTAACTAGGGACGCGCATGTTGGTGAGCGCCCGTAACTAGGGACGCCATGTTGGTGAGCGCCCGTAACTAAACTAGGGACGCCCTAATGTTGGTGGCCTGTAACTAGACGCCATGTTGGTGAGCGCCTGTAACTAGGGACGCCATGTTGGTGAGCGCCCATTACTAGGGCCCAGCGCTCCAGGTGGTGTCCTCGAAGGGGCGGGATCTATATGTACACGTGATTTGATGCCAGCCATCCGGGGCGGGATAGGGGCTGGATCCATGTGTACACGTGATAGATGTGGCCCGCCATCTGCTCACAGACATGCATCCTGGCCCCTATGCAGAACCAGGTTGCCGATCCCTGCCTTAATTACTAGTAGTCCCAAAACGCACACCTTGTCTTGCTCTGGTTCACTCATCCACCACCTCAACTTTGGCATCTCTGCCCCGGAGAACACAATTTCAAATCCTCCTCACTTTACCTTCAAATTCTTCCATTGCCTCAAACAATTGACCCACTCCAGCATCTGTTCATCACCTATAGCCTCCCCTTCACTACTCTTCTCCTCACCAAGCTGGTTCTTTCAAGAGGTGAAGGTCATAATTAATAGGAGCATAATTGGGCCATTCGGCGCGTCAAATCTACTCTGCCATTCAATCATGGCTGATCTATCTCTCCCTCCTAACCCCATTCTCCTGCCTTCTCCCCATAACCCCTGGCACCCATACTAATCAAGAAACTGCTTTAAAAATATCCATTGACTTGGCCTCCACAGCCTTCTGTCGCAAAATAATTCCACAGATTCACCCCCCTCTGAAATCCCTTCTCATCTCCTTCCTAAAACGTTCTTTAATTCTGAGGCTATGACCTCTAGTCCTAGACCCCCACTATTGGAAGACTCTGAGGGGCATGACTAGGTAGATGTTATGAGGGTAATGTGTTGGAAGGAACTGAAGATGCTGGTTTACACCAAAGATAGATACAAAATGCTAGAGTAACTCAGCGGGTCAGGCAGCAACACTGGAGAAAAGGAATAGGTGACGTTTCGGGTCAAGATTCTTCTTACAAAATGTGTAAAAAAGGAACTGCAGATGCTGGTTTACACTGAAGATATGTAGGAAGGAACTGCAGTCTAAAGGGCCTGTCCCACCAGCGTGCGACTGCATGCGGTGAGCGCGACCAAACGTGGTCGCTTGAGCCGTACGGCCTCGCGTGGCCGGTCCCACTTTGATCGCCGGAGGCGTATGGAGTTGTGCGGAGCTGGTCCCGACATCGAGCGGGGCTCCGAAAAACTGACAGTGTTCAAAATCCTGCGCGGCAACGACCGACAGGCCCACAGCCGCATCGATGCCGTACGCAGCGCGTGGCGTTGCGCGATGACGTCACCGCCCAGCGTGCCGTTGCGTGATGACTTCACCGCCTGACGCCGTGTGACGTCCAAATTCCCTCGGCCCGCCTCCTGCCCAGCTGATTGGTGCGGGTGATGTCGGGACCAGTCCCGCACAACTCCATACGCCTCCGCGGTTTGAATTGGAACCAGCCCCGTGAGGCCGTGCGGCTCAAGCGACCACGGTAGGTCGCGTTCGCCGCATGCAAACGCGTGCTGGTAGGACAGGCCCTTAATGCTCGTCTCGAGTGGAGGCGTGAAATCTAAATTTATGGATGTAACTTCGTAAATTGGGATTGCATGTTTTAAACAAAGATACGGAGGAATTTCCCCTTCAAGAGTGTTAAAACTCTCAAACTCTTTGATGGTAGTGGTGGAGGCCAGTTCTTTAAATATATTTAAGGTGGAGATAGATAAATATTTGGAAGATCAAGGAATTGAGACCTGGCATAGAAGAGGAGGTGGGTCCAGCATGGATGAGCCACAATCATATTGAACGGTAGGGCAGACGAGAGGCCGAGGGGCCTACTCCTACAAGGGATCACAGTCTAAGGATAAGGGGGAATTCCTTTAGGACCGAGATGAGGAAAACATTTTTCACACTGAGAGTGGTGAGTCTCTGGAATTCTCTGCCACAGAAGGTAGTTGAGGCCAGTTCGTTGGCCATATTCAAGAGGGAGTTGGATGTGGCTCTTGTGGCTAAAGGGATCAGGGGGTATGGAGAGAAGGCAGGTACGGGATACTGAGTTGGATGATCAGCCGTGATCATATTGAATGGCGGTGCAGGCTCGAAGGGCCGAATGGCCTACTCCTGCACCTATTTTTCTATGTTTCTATGTTTCTACAACTGTTAAGATGGACAGATTGAGGTACTGCATGGGGACAATGGTAACTGGAAAACAACAGGTTTCTGGAGCTGATGTAAAGAGCAGAATATAATCATCCTCGAGTGTTAGAAGTTGTATGGCTTCTTCCTGATGGCAAAACCTGATGGACTTAACACTCCCTCCAGTCCTTTACCCTGCCATAAGTGAGAGAGCTTTAAGTCACATTCGACAACCCAGAACTCTACCTGCTACACAAAATGCTGGAGTAACTCAGCGGGTCAGGCAGCATCTCTGGAGAAAAAGAACAGGTGACGGTTCAGTTCGGAACCCTTCTTCAGCCGAAAAGTAAGGGGTGAGAAATAAACGGGAGGCGAGGAAAACACCAGAACAATTTGGGGCCGGCTGACCAGCTGAGGCTAGCATTTTGTGTCTATCTTCGGTACAAACCAGCATCTGCCGTTCCTTCTGACTCAGAACTCTGCCTTGCCTTTCCAAAGCACTCAGAACTTTTTTTAAAAAAAGCACTTGGAATAAAGAGCCAGCCCCCTTAATACTGAGGTGAAACTTTGGGATCATATAACTCGGGAAAAATGAATATATCCACGGCAGAAATAAGTATGCGTTGGGACTCTAATAAACCAGGTTATATGAGATCAGGTCGGGAGATGAACAGAAGTAAGGGCATCTTTGTGAATGATAGAGCAGGAGCCAACATATATTAACATATATATAACTTATAGAAACATATAAAATTATAGAAGGACTGGACAAGCTAGGTGCAGGAAAAATGTCCCCAATGTTGGGTGAGTCCAGAACCAGGGGCCACAGTCTTAGAATAAAGGGGAGGTCATTTAAGACTGAGGTGAGAAAAAACTTTTTCTCCCAGAGAGTTGTGAATTTATGGAATTCCCTGCCACGGAGGGCAGTGGAGGCCAAATCACTGGATGGATTTAAGAGAGAGTTAGATAGAGCTCTAGGGGCTAGTGGAGTCAAGGGATATGGGGAGAAGGCAGGCACGGGTTATTGATAGGGGACGATCAGCCATGATCACAATGAATGGTGCTGCTGGCTCGAAGGGCCGAATGGCCTCCTCCTGCACCTATTTTCTATGTTTCAAGGTGTTGAATGATCTATTAATCACATTCCCTTTTGCATTTTGCTCCAAATGACTTTTGGGACAACTTTTGGGCTGCCTGTCTCCAAGCCTTGCTCCACCTCCTGACCTATAGTTCTGACCTTTTCAGAGTGGCAGGCAGTGACTCGCGGGGTGCCGCAAGGCTCCGTGCTGGGACCCCAGTTGTTTACAATATATATTGACCAATTAGACGACGGAATTAAATGTAACATCTCCAAGTTTGCGGATGACACAAAGCTGGGTGGCAGTGTGAGCTGTGAGGAGGATGCTGCGAAACCGCACGGTGACCTGGATAGGTTGGGTGAGTGGGCAGATGCATGGCAGATGCAGTGTAATGTGGATAAATGTGAGGTTATCCACTTTGGTGGCAAGAACAGAAAGGCAGATTATTATCTTAGTGGCGTCAGATTAGGAAAAGGGGAGATGCAACGATACCTTGTACATCACTCACTGAAAGTAAGCATGCAGTGAAGAAAGCTAATGGCATGTTGGCCTTCATTACGAGAGGATTTGAGTTTAGGACCAAGGAGGTCCTACTGCAGTTGCACAGGGCCCTGGTGAGACCGCACCTGGAGTATTATGTGCAGCTTTGGTCTCCTAATTTGAGGAAGGACATTATTGCTATTGAGGGAGTGCAATGTAGGTTCACCAGGTTAATTCCCGGGATGGTGGGACTGACATATGATAAAAGAATGGGTCAAATGGGCTTGTATTCACTGGAATTTTTAGGAATGAGAGGGGATCTTATAGAACCATATAACATTCTTAAAGGATTGGACAGGCTAGATGCAAGAAAAATATTCCTGATGTTGGGGGAGACCAGAACCAGGGGTCACAGTTTAAGAATAAGGGGTAGGCCATTTAGGAGTTGTGAATCAGTGGATTCTCTGCCACAGAGGGCAGTGGAGGCCAATTCGCTGGATGTTTTTAAGAGAGCTAGATTTAGCACTTAGGGCCAAAGGAACCAAGGGATATGGGGGGAAGGCAGGAACGGGGTACTGAATTTAGATGACCAGTCATGATCATATTGAATGGCGGTGCTGGCTCGAAGGGTCAAATGGCCGACGCCTGCACCTATTTTCTATGTTTCTATGATCTCATGCTTATCCCCAAATTTAATCACCCCTCCGCTGCAGTGTGTGCCTTGAGGGGTGCAGTGAGATTCCATTGTCACGGTAACTCCCTCTAGGAGGTAACAGGAGATGTGTGCGCGGATCTTGTTTCCCTCCAGTTTCCCGTTCCCCCGATTCTCAGTCTGAGGAAAAGTCTCGACCCGAAACGTCCCCCATTCCTTTTCTCGAGGTGCTGCCTGGCCGACTGCGTAACTCCAGCGTTTTGGTCCCGTCTTCTTGCGTCCACTGAACTGGACTTCAGGACTGAAGCCGTTGGCAAGCTTTGACACTCTCTTGCTCCTAAACCTGATGGCCTTGCTTGAATTGTTTCTAGTTTATCGCAGTTAATCTGTTGCTAAGGCTAGTCCAACTGCGTGGAAACCACTGTGAGGGTAAACCTGTGTGGGGTTAACAATTCACAGAGTGTCTCGTTCAGGGTTAGACAACCTTGCGCTAAAGTCATAAACTTCAAAGATTTATGTCTCAACCGTATTGTAACTAAATCCAACCACCAAGTTAACCACAGTTCGTCTAAAGTTCATGCGGCCATGCTTGTCTGTGCCAGCATTCCCTCTATCCTCCTTGTATTCCGAGTTCAAGAGCCCTTGCTCCTTTGGACCACGGTTGTGGTGTTGTGCTTGTGTTGGTGCTACTCAGACTGGGTGGATTTCCTTCCTCTCATGCCAAGACCACTCTGCGTCCTAACCTAACGTTCAAGAAGGGTCTCAACCCGACTCATTCCTTCTCTCCGGAGATGCTGCCTGTCCCGCTGCGTTGCTCCAGCTTTTTGTGTCTGTCTTCCATTGATTTCACACCCCACTCTTGACCTAACAAGCTCCCACTTGAGCATTGTCTCATTTTTTAAATTCTCGCCCTTGCTTTCCAATCTTTCTCCATCCCCCCGTGGCTATCTCCAGGCCTACAAACCAATTCTGCACTCACCAATTCTAGCCACTGTCAGCTGTCTGATCTCTAAGGCCTATTATCCCCCCCTGCCCCCTCACACCCCAAACTCTACATCTTCAAGAGAAAAGGATTAGGTGACGTTTTGGCTCGAGATCCTTCTTCAGACTGAGAGTTATAGGAAAGAGAAAAAGGGGAGATATAGACGGTGATATAGAGAGCTATGAAACAATGAATTTAAGATATGCCAAGAGTAACGATGATGATGGATAGGTGGAGTCCACAATGGTACATATGAAGGAACTGCAGATGCTGGTTTAAACGCCACCTATTCCATTTTTCCAGAGAAACTGCCTGACCTGCTGAGTTACTCCAGCTTTTTGTGTCTATCTTACGTTTAAACCAGCATGTGCAGTTTAAACCTAAGATAAAGGGTTATCCCCAACATCTTTAAGGTCCCCTTAAAACCTACATCTTTTACCAAGCTTTTGTTTTTGTATTCTAGTGCGTACTTTGGGGGCATTTTTCCATATTAAAGGCGTTGCACGAATGTTGCCCACGAGCTCAGTGATCTGTTTGAAGAGTGAAACACAAAAAGCATTGTCCTGAATATATAGAGATATATAGAGAGCGATGGTTTCACGGTGGAGGACTGATCAGTGACAACGACGAGTCAGCCTACAGGGAGGAGGTCCAGCACCTGACAACCTGGTGTGCCAACAATAACCTCGTCCTCAACTCCCAGAAGACAAAGGAAATCATTGTTGACTTTAGAAAGAACAGAGGAGGCAGACACACCCTCATCCATATAAACGGGACTGAGGTGGAGCGGGTCTCCAACTACAAATTCCTCGGGGTACACATCTCGGAGGATCTGTCCTGGTCCCCTCAACAAACCTCCAGGCTGATCAAAAAGGCGCAGCAGCGCCTTTACTTCCTGAGGAGGCTCAAAAAAGCCCACCTGTCCCCCCAGATCCTGACCAACTTTTACCGCTGTACCATGGAAAGCATCCTGACCACCTGCTTTACGGTCTGGTACAGCAGTTTGCACCGTAGCAGACAGGAAGGCACTACAACGGGTGGTGAAAACCGCCCAGCACATCATCGGTGCCCCGCTCCCTGCCATGGATGCCCTCCACCAAAAACGGTGTCTGAGACGGGCCGGGAAGATCATCAAAGGACCCCTCCCACCCTAACCATGGACTGTTTGCCCTCCTACCATCAGGGAGGCGGTACAGGAGCCTCAGGTCCCGCACTAGTAGGATGAGGAACAGCTTCTATAACAACACCATCACACTGCTGAACTCGGAGTCCCGCCGATAGATTTCTCCAGTCTCTCCGTCCACATTGTCTGCATTCTGTATTTATTTATATATTGCTATTACTACGAACTGACGCTAAACTGCATTTCGTTGTACCCATACTTGTATCTGTGCAATGACATTAAAGTTGAATTGAATTGAGTAACAAGCGTCTCATATCTCTGCTGCAGCGACCCTAACGTGAATTGCGTTCTGTCCTCCGCAGCCATGCACCATTTCCCCTACGTGAAGAAGCGGATCCCTGTGATGTACCAGCAGCACATAGACCTGAATCCCATTGAGGTGGCAATCGACGAGATGAGCAATAAAGTGTCGGAGCTGCAGTTGCTGTGTTCCTCTTCTGATGTAGATATGATCAAACTGCAGCTCAAACTCCAAGGCAGTGTCATCGTACAGGTGGGATTTTCAACAGCATAAATAATGACCTGGAATTTACCCTTTGGTGGTGAAATTGCACTCAAAATCTGCAGAATTGCTACCAGATAATTTATTCATTTTCTTGGCCAACATTAGTTGCTTTTATTTAAAATGGAAGTGTTTTTTTTTTAAATGCGGAAATCCAGATATGTTTCTATTTATGAGCAGTAACATAAAACAGTTTGTGATCCATTCAACTGAAAATGTTTTTCACCCAAAAAAAGGGATTTTCAGTCACTGTGCTGTCTTATGAAATAATTTGATGTGACTTTAAAAGCACCATTGAACTGTGCAATTGGCCACATCAGTTGGATTCTTAGTAAATTATTTTTTTTTGAGAAGTTTCCTAAACGTAGCAATCCTTGCTTTGCACTGTCATCGTTTTTTTTAAGCCCCCCTCGGTCATGGCTGAGCATGGGTGTCTCCAGGGTTGGAGGACGCCTGTGCGTGACCTTGTTTAACGTGGGGAGACTGGTGCACAGACAGCCACCCCACGGTCCTTGACAGATCTGGGTCAGGATCCAGTGGCATGGAGTCCAGGACGACCGGAGACCCTTTTCTGCTGCAGCCTTCATCCGCCTTCCCAGCCGCTGTGACGCTCCACTAAGGTGGAGCATCATCATCCTCCGCCTGTTCCACCGTTGAGGTCTTGGTTGGATTGCTCTTTGTCAGAGACCTCCCCCTCGACCTTACCGCCATGGGTGGCCCTACCAGGAGCATCGCTCCAGACGGCATCGCTCTCAGGATCTCAGGTCCACACACAAGCTTCTCCACCACGACAAGGTGACAATCCACCGAGAAGTCATAGAGTTATTCAGCACGAAAACAGACCCTTCCACCCATCTTGTCCTTGCTGACCAAGTTGCCGACTTGAGTCAGTCCCTTTTGCCAGCGTTTGGCCCATGTCCCACAAAACCCTCCAATCCATGTACTTGTCCAAATGTCTTTCAATTTGGGCGTTCGATTCCCCTACTCTGTGTGTCTACGCGACCTGTTCCTCTCATGGTTTTGTACACTTTGTTGAGGATGACTCTGTCCTTCAGGAAAGTATATTGGTCTCCGAGCTTTGTTGCACTTGCCGCAATCACCCTGTACCATTATTTTCGTAGGTCAATGCTGGGCCATTAGCCTACGCCAGGGCCTTCCTGGAGGAAGCCAATGTGAAGAGGTACCCGGACAACAAACTCAAGCAGCTGAAGGAGGTGTTCAGGTAAACGCCCGGGTGTGTCTGACCCATTGTGACCTTGTCGGCCAACGCACCGCTCGCCAACCGCGGCTCAGCGTCTGTTCTCCGTGTTCACAGGCAGTTTGTGGAAGCTTGTGGCCAAGCCTTGGTCATAAACGAACGTTTGATCAAGGAAGACCAGCTGGAGTATCAGGAAGAGATGAAGAGCAACTACAGGGATATGGTTCGTGAGTTGTCCAACATTATGCAAGAGCAGGTGGGTCCCCCGACTGCATGTAGCAAACTCATTAACAACATACCTCACGGGAAAGTGTTTTATCACACAGAGTATGTATGGTTCGTCTAAATTACAATTATAGCCTAAATTAGATTGATTAAACATCAAATGTACATTCACATCCTCAACTGCTTGGTCATTTCTGGTGAACTGTGACATCCCCTCGTTGTGCAGCAAACCGCACTGCCCACCAGACCAGCCTTTCCAAACCTTTATGGCAGAAGGCCACACTTCCACACACTCATTAAGATCTGCACTCCACTTCCACCAACACCCCTTTTAATGAGTTGGGGGCATTCCAGAGGATTGCTTCCAACCCCAGAGCGAAGGTAGCAATGAAACCAAGTACATTTTGTAGAGTCATAGAGTGAGACAGTGTGGAAACAGGCCCTTCGGCCCAACTTGCCCACACCGGCCAGCATTTCCCAGCTACACTAGTCCCACCTGCCTGCGCTTGGTCTGTATCCCTCCAAACTTGTCCTATCCATGTACCTGTCTAACTGGTTCTTAAACATTGGGATAGTCCCAGCTTCAATTAGCTCCTCTGGCAGCTTGTTCCATACACCCACCAACCACCCTTTGTGTGAAAAAGTTACCCCTCAGATTCCTGTTAAATCTTTTCCCCTTCACCTTGAACCCATATTCTCTGGTCCTTGATTCCCCCACTCTGGGCAAGATTCCTGAGAGGTCCCACTCTCTATATCTAGTTACCCTTTCCCCCCCTTGTGTTTATAAAATCTCACGGGATTGTCCTTAACGCTACCCGCCAGTGGTATCTCCTAGCCTCGTTTCACCCTTCTGATTTCCTTTTTCAGTTTACTCCTTATGGCCCTGTCCCACGGTACGAGTTCATTCCTAGAGCTCTCCCGAGTTTGCCCTGATTCGAACTCGGAGATTTACGGTAATGGCCACTCGTCGGTACTCGGGGCTCTCGTGGACATTTTTCAACATGTTGAAAAGTCTTCCCGAGTACCTGCCGTTAGCGGTACGAGCCGCTAAGAGACGTCCCCGAGCTCCGATGCACCCGCTACGTTCATTCTCCGTGCTTACCACGAGTTTGATTTTTTTTTTAAACTCGGGAGAGCTCTTGGAATGAACTCTTACCGTGCGACAGGGCCATGAGTTCCCAAAACTCCTCCAGGGATGCACTTGATCCCAGCTGCCTATACCTGTCCCAGGCATCCTTCTTGTTTTTGACCGATGCCTCAATTTCCCTCGTCAGCCAACCTTCCTTACGTTTGCCTGCTTTGCCCTTCACTCTTACGGGGACGTACACATCCTGAGCTTTTGTCAGCACACTTTTAAAAACATCCCACCTGGCTGATATTCCTTTCCCCTCAAATAACCATATAACCATATAACAATTACAGCATGGAAACAGGCCCTCTCGGCCCTTCCAGTCCGTGCCGACCATTTGTTTTCCCCTAGTCCCATCTACCTGCACTCAGACCATACCCCTCCATTCCCTTCACGTCCATATACCTATCCACTTTTCTTTTAAATGTTAAAATCGATCCTGCCTCCACCACTTCTGCTGGAAGCTCATTCCTCACAGCCACCACCCTCTGAGTAAAGAAGTTCCCCCTCACGTTACCCCGAAACCTCTGTCCCTTAATTCTCATGTCATGCCCTCTTGTTTGAATCTTCCCTACCCTCAATGGGAAAAACGTATCCACGTCAACTCTGTCTATCCCTTTCATCATTTTAAAGACCTCAATCAAGTCCCCCCTTAACCTTCTGCGCTCCAAAGAATAAAGACCTAACTTGTTCAACCTTTCTCTGTAACATAGTTGCTGGAACCCTGGCAACATTCTAGTAAATCTCCTCTGTACTCTCTCTATTTTGTTGACATCCTTCCTATAACTAGGCGACCAAAATTGTACACCTGCTCCAGTAAACGGGAGCGAGATCTTCTCTCATACCCTCGGAGTTGGCCTTACCCCAGTTTCACACATGGGCCCTCACTGTCCCTAAACTCCATAAATATCTTAAACAATTTTTGTTCTTCTTCTGGGAAATGTCTTACTACCTTTCCTGCAATATTTGGAACCACCTCATGTGAGAACATAGAAACATAGAAACATAGTAATTAGGTTACCATTTCGAGCCTGCACCGCCATTCAATATGATCATGGCTGATCATTCAGTATCCCGTACCTGCCTTCTCTCCATACCCTCTGATCCCCTTAGCCACAAGGGCCACATCCAACTCACTCTGAAATATGTGAGATCTAGCAGCTTGAATTGGGAACCAGTTCATTCGAACTACGAAGAGCAGGGATCTTCCTGCAGATGGAAGGAACGCTTTGCATTTCTCGTTAGATCCTGGAACCTTGGCCTTCCAATCTGTCCAAACCACTTTGTGATTTGCTTCTCCAGTGGAGAAAGGCAGGAATTTAAGAGTCAAAGGAGAAAGATCTTTGTTACATATTTATGTTGACTGATGAGTGGTGTTGCATCTGTATCAGAAGAACCTTTTATTCCTTCCAGTGTATTTTTCCCAATCTGGGAAATTTGTGCTGTAGAGTCTTTGACAGGTAAGATTTTGATATTTGCGACATGGTCAGAAATGTGGCTGGCGTTCTCCTGTAATCAGCTTTAAGGGAAAAAAAAGTTTTGAACTGTACAATTTCAAATGGTGATCTGCAGTTCCATCCAGCTGGTCTTGAACAGGCAGGTTTGCTGCAAAAAACCATAAGACAGGAGCAAAATTAGGCCAGTCAGCCCATAGAGTCTATTCCACCATTCAATCGTGGCTGGACTATTTTTCTCTCTCAATCCCATTCTCTTCCCTTCTCCCCATGACCTTTGACACCCTTACGTGTCAAGAACCTATCAATCTCCACTTTAAAAGCACCCAATGTCTTGGTCCTGGCCTCCACAGCCTTCTGTGGCAGTGAATTCCACAGATTTAGCACCCTCTGGCCAAAGCAATTCATCCTCATTTCCGTTCTAAAGGTACATCTTTTTATTCTGAGACTGTACCCGTTGGTTCTCAACGCTCCCATTACTGAAGCATCCTTCCCACATCCATTCTATCCAGGGATTTCATTATCCGGTAGGTTTCCATGTGATTCTAAGCTCCAGTGAGTACAGGCCCAGCGCCATCCCTCTGAATACAACTGCAACCTTCCAATTTCACCGCAAGTCTGTGGGCCCATTTTTATTGTTTTTTCAATAATTCCGTTCCTTTTAAACTACGATCTTTTTAAAATTGTCATGAGGCAATGTGGCATGATCCCGACTGTGCGACATGTTGAGATAAAAAGTACTGTTAATGGAAAGTAAAAAAGGGGAAAATAAAAGCAGGAATGCTGAGATATTTTATTAACCCGGAATTTAGAACTACCTGTGCTTCTAGGATATAAATTGGAGTGTGATGCAAATGAAAACTAACCCATGTATTCTCTCATTTTCTCCTTTTCTCTGAATGCTTCCTCATGTAATGTGACCAGATTGGATGGTAATGTCCCCGTTGATATGTCTGCAAATGCATGGCACCAGCGTGTTTGTGTGTGCGCAGCGATCTTGGAGTTAACTTGAAACCCGTTGCCCATCTTGGGTCGTTGGCCCGAGAAAGGGTTGCGCGAGCGTTAAGTCGTGTTTCTGTGGAGGCCCGTGTCGCACGCTTCGCGTTGAAACCGTGTGTGTTTTCCCTGTTCAGATTTCGCTGGAGGACGACGGGATGAAGATCAGCCACCTGCCCGACTCGTATCACATCTTCAACGCAATCAGTGGAACAGCGGGAGGGATGGCAGTCCAGGGCATCTCCAACTCGTCCTCCATGGTTTGAGCAGCAAGGGTTACCAGCTGCAGCGGTCTTTCCTTGCATGTTCTCTCTCAGGATACTTCTCATGCAGGGCGGCGGATGAGTTCCGCCTTGCCTTTCGAGAAGCCAGGCCAACTGGGTTGTGAACCCAAAAGAAATCACGTTTTGCACATTTGAGCTCTGATCCAGAGAATGCAGTTGAATTTTAAGTGTTCTCCGAGGAGCTTTGCTAGTCCGCATTATACTGTACATTGTTTAGTATTCCGTGGTGGAACCGGATCCATTGCTTCGCTACTCAAACCTGTCTTAAAAGTATCGACTTTGTATGTTTAATATATTAGAAAACAAAACACGGAAATAATGTTAGCATCAATATTTTTGCTGTCTG
The DNA here is from genome assembly GCA_035221665.1 of Okamejei kenojei. Lineage (NCBI taxonomy): Eukaryota > Metazoa > Chordata > Chondrichthyes > Rajiformes > Rajidae > Okamejei > Okamejei kenojei. The sequence goes on along the minus strand of CM069136.1, from coordinate 112,390,705 downwards.
TTTACACATATCTATTACCTGTATATAGTTATTACAAACAAGGTGGCATAAGGAAGTTGTATTCCGGATAGGATATGTGATCTCATGCATCAGAATTTAAGATTATAGTTAAACTGTGTTTTTAAAAAAAAATTGGGTTCAGCATAATAGACTCTGTGCTGGCTACAGGAGTGTTGGTCTATATCGGGCAGGACTGAATTACTTCTGGTGAAATTCAATGCTTTTGGCACGCATTCTCATGCACAAACGTATAATGCATGAAGCTTTGCACTTCTCACAGCTGTCCCCCTGATAATGGCAGCGATGTTCCACCACAGTGCACTAATGAGCCTAAATGTAAAATGATTCCCGTGTACAGTTGTTATCTGTTCAGTCACCAGGTGCGTGCAGCTTTCTGTGCACAGTCGCGTTTGTAGTAAAAGTATTTTCAAGAGCCGCAATGTTGAACGATATAGAGATTCACCAGAGACTAGCATTATTGCCTTGCCTATAACAAAGAAAAGTGCCACTGAGGGAACGTTGAATGGGGGTATTTTAACTTCCCCAGTGACGTGCACAGTATATTTTACAAATGCCCTCTGTTTTTACTCTTGGACATTATTGAGTGCAATATTCATCGTTAAGCTTTATCCCAGATGTACACAGTCTTTGGTATGTTTTTTGATAAGAAAAAATCTCACATAGCATATACCTTTTCTTTGCCAAAGTGACGGAAAATCGTCAGCAATCATTTTTACTTTTTGTTTTTGTCTAACTTAAATCATTATACCATCAGAATTGTTTTTGAAAACATTAATGAAATTTTATATTTGGGGGAAAGTTAAGGATTTTAATTTTATTTAAACTGGAACTATTGTCCTGCTGTATGTAAATTTAAATGTTGTAACAAAAGTTTGCTCATTCATTATCCAGCTGTTTTGTTTTGTACATGTGGCTTGTCCAATAAATATTTGCCTTGAGATTTTTCTAACTTTTGTGTTTACAGTTTGGGTGATTTCGTTGTTTCTGAGCTGGTTTAAAATTGGAACAGGAATTCATCTTCAGTGTCTTGCATTAAGCATGGAAAGGCGTGTCGCGTGTAGAAAGGAACTTCAGATGCCGGTTTATACTGAAGATAGACACAAAGTGCCAGAGTAACTCAGCGGGTCAAGGCAGATTTCTGGAGAAAAAAGGGCGGGTGACGCTTCGGGTCGGGATCCTTCTTCAGACTGAAAGTGGGGGGGGGGGGAGACACAAAGTGCTGGAGTAAGTCTGGGTCAGGCAGCATCTCTAGTGAACAAGGATGGGTGACACAAAATGCTGGAGCTACAGTGGGTCAGGCATCATCTTATTTTCGAACAGAAGAATGCCAGAATGTCTTTTATTGTAATTTAAAAACGAACATGGTTCAAACGAAATTTCGTTCCTGCAGTCATAACAGCAAAAAAACAAAACACACAATTAACACAATTCCACACAAAAATCCTTCACAGTGAATCTCCAAACACCTCCTCGCTGTGATGGAAGGCAAAAATCTTATCTCTTCCCTGTTTTCTGTTCGTTATTCTTTTCGCGCGGTCTAGCAGTTAAACTGATGTATCGAGCTGATCGAGGCTCTTGATGTTGGAGCCCCCGGCGGGCGATGGTGAGTCCCGCGGCCGTTTAGGCTGCGCCGGGCGATGCTCCGGGTTGGTTTAAAATCTAGTAAAATTTAGGTTAGAGATACAGCGTGGAAACAGGCCCTTCGACCCCACCGAGTCCGCACCGACCAGCGATCCCCGCACACTAACCCTACGCACACTGGGGACAATTTACACTTGTACCAAGCCAATTACGTCTTTGGAGTGTGGGAGGAAACCGAAGATCTTGGAGAAAATTTACGCAGAACGTACAAATTCCGTACAGACAAGCGCCCGTGGTCAGGATCAAACCCAGGTCTCTGGAGCTGTAAGGAACTGCTACGCCACTATGCCGCCCGGACTGACGAGATGACACAAAGCGCTGCACTTTCAGTCTGAGGAAGGGTCCCGACCTGAAGTGTCACCTATCTTTTTTCTCGAGGGATGCTGCCTGACCCGCTGAGTTGCTCCAGCACTCTGTGAAACGTCACCTATCCATGTTCTCCAGGGATGCTGCCTGACCCGCTGAGTTACTCTAGCACTCTGTGTCTATCGGAGGTGTGTAATCTCCTATGTTTCCGAAATTTAATTCCAGACGCTAGAACTGCAACTGACACCATGTTGCCCATTTGGAACCAATAGCCAAGGCTAAATTTCTATGTTACAATGTAATTTGGAAGCGTTTGAGACATATCCTGGTAAACTGAATGTTGACTTTGGACACACTTACTCCTGGACTTTAGACTTTCGAGCTTGAATTCACAATGGGTGCTTTAATAATTAAAAAAAATAGTTTCACTGCCCATGGACATAAATCACTAAAAAACTACAGCAGTTTCTAAATTTTTGAAGATGATAATGGAACTGAGATGTTATCTCTGCCGGGAAAGGATGTGATTGCTGCTGAGACTCAATAGACAATAGGTGCGGGAGGAGGCCATTCGGACCTTCGAGCCAGCACCGCCATTCAATGTGATCATGGCTGATCATTCACAATCAATACCCCATTCCTGCCTTCCCCCCATATCCCCTGACTCCGCTATCTTTAAGAGCCCTATCCAGAGAACCGGCCTCCACTGCCCTCTGAGGCAGAGAATTCCACAGCCTCACAAATCTCTGTGTGAAAACGTGTTTCCTCATCTCCCTGCTAAATGGCTTACCCCTTATTCTTAAACTGTCTGTCCAAACCCTTAATAATCTTATATGTTTCAATAAGATCCCCTCTCATCCTTCTAAATTCCAGAATATACAAGCACAGCTGCTCCATTCTCTCAGCATATGACAGTCCCGCCATCCCGGAAATTAACCTTGTGAACCTACGCTACACTCCTTCAATAGCAAGAATGTCCTTCCTCAAATTTGGAGAGCAAAGCCGCACACAATACTCCAGGTGTGGTCTCACTAGGGCCCTGCACAACCGCAGAAGGACCTCTTTGCTCCTATACTCAACTCCTCTTGTTTTGAAGGCCAACATGCCATTCATTCGCTTTCTTCACTGCCTGCTGTACCTGCATGCTTACTTTAATTGACTAATGAAGGGGGTAACTAACTCCCAGTCGCTTCCTGGCGGGGAAGCGACTATTTCTCCGCGTCACGTCCTCGCCCCCACCTTGCGGCCTACCTCCTGGATCGGCCTTTCCTGCCGGGGGCCGGGAACCGGGCCAGAGCTGCAACAGCGGCGGCGCGGTGCTGGAGTCACCGTGGAGCGGGCGATGCCTACCTGGGTTGCCGTCGGAGCTCCGCAGCGTTGGGCTGCTGCTCCAACATTGTGGAGCTCTGGTCAACAGAGCTCCCAACGCGGGCGGCGCTGAACTCCATGGAGTCCTGGGGCCCTTTGCCGAGGGCCTCCAGCGTTGCATCTCCACCCGGCGCGGCCAGTGGACTTTGGGAGCCGCGGACTCCGGTAGGAGGGGCCGACTCGGGGTCCAGGACGCTGAGGACATCCACCAGCCCTGATGCCGGACTTACATCACCCCGGGGAGCGGGCCTGAACATCGGGCCGCCCGTAGCGGCGACTGCAGGGGGCTCGGGGAGGCCCCGACCATGGGGGAACAGTGGGGAACATCAGGGGAAGAGAATGACTTTGGTGCCTTCCCTCATAGTGGGAAACTTTGATCCTGCGGTGGGGGATGTTTTATGTTGAATTTCTAGCTACGCTGTGTTGTGTTCTTCATTTTTCCTGTATGGCTGTATGGTGATTTCATTTCACTGTGCCAATTGGCACACGTGACAAATAAAATGTATCTGTATCTATCTGTAACAAGGACACCCAGATCTTGACACCATTCAGATAATAATCTGCCTTCCTGTTTTTGCTACCAAAGTGGATAACCTCACATTCATCTGCATTAAACTGCATCTGCCATTCATCTGCCCACTCACCCAACCTGTCCAAGTCACCCTGCATTCTCATAGCATCCTCCTCACAGTTCACACTACCACCCAACTCTTTTGGCAGGAGAATAGTTGTAGATGATATAAATTATGAAAGGACACACAGTGCTGGAGTAACTCAGCAGGTCAGGCAGCATCTCTGGAGAACATAGGTAGGTGATGTTCCAGGTCCAGACCCTTCTTCAGGCACACACTTCAGTTCGACGCAGGAGACACCCTGCGAAACAGTGGAGAAACTCACAATTCCTGAATTTACACTAGCTACTTTCACATCAAGTAGTAAATATGGTCTGGCTACTTTCATCAGAGATGACATATTGGGCTATAGAAGGACAGTCTGCAGAAAACTGAGATCTGGAACGGCTTGCAGTGAAGGTCCAGGACGTCACCATCATCAATGTGTACAAGCCTCCCCCAGTGCATCTGGCTACAACATCCATACCAGTGTTCACCCCTCCCTGTGCATGCTCTGGGGATTTCAACTGCCACCACACCAAATGGGGCTACTCAAGATGTAATAGTGATGGAAACGGCCTCATAGTTTGGGCATCTGCTAATGACCCCACGCTTCTGTATGACCCAAAGGGGCCAAACACCTTCCACGCAGCCCGCTGGAACACTGATACAAGCCCAGACCTAGCCTTTGCTAGTAATACAAAGACCCATCAGCCACTGTAATGTCTGCCGTAAGGCCCTGTTGTGACTAGCACAATGAATACACGTCCGCCATCTTGTAAGAAAGATTTAATCTGAACAACCAACCAAAACTTCTAGAAGGTCACCTGGCCTCAGTCACGAGGCACAGGCACATTTCCCAGCTACTGCTTTTGGCCACAAGGGGCGCTGGCATTTATATTACATATACATCACATCTCCCCCTTCAACTTAATGTGGATAAACTACCACAAATAACACAGTGCTCCTTATATTACAGAACTATAAAATAATTGCCCAACTATTTTACTTCGGAGTCACGTGAGTGACTACGTGAAGAAGCCCCGCCTGGCGCTTGATCGGCATTACGTCGAGGCTGACGGCAGAGCAAGAGCTGCAGAGCGCAGCTCCTCGACAGCGGTAGGTACGGGCCCACAGGTAAGTGCAGTTGAAATACTTACAGTGCATATCCAAACTCCGTGGCTGGTGTGTAGAGCCACCAGAAGTTAAAAAGAATTTGAAAGCAAAAAATAAAGTAAAAGTTAAAATGAAAAGAAAATACTCCGGGTGGAAAAAACGGAGTTTTAAAAAAGCGTCCCAGGGGAATACTCAGCGATCGGGACGGGAGATTAAGTGCGGAGCCGGTTCCGATACTGGTGGCCGTTAAAATTACCGTTGGAGAGACTTTAGTCGCTCCACAAACTTTTGGCTATGGGGAAAAAGGAAAAAAAAAGAAGAAAAAAAAAACGGAGTTCAAAAATTGAAAAGAAAAAGAAAAAACTCCAGATGGAAAAACTCCAGTAGGGAGGAATTTTTTTTTTTTAAAGTCAGAAAGGCCATGTTTTAAAAAGTTTTAATAAAAAGGCCTCCAGACAAAACAGCTTTATGGTTTAAAATTAATGGAGAAAGACTCCATAAATAAAAAAATTCAACCAAAGGGTTTAAAAGGCCCAGAATATTCCCCAAAACAGACCCTGGGGGGTTTCCATATATTAATATATATGGTGGAATTTATCAATGTGGGAATATCTACCTCGAATTGTTTTGGAGGTAGTCTCTTTGAAAAACTCAGGAGTAACCAGGGCAGTAAAAGAATATGGAAAAACTGACCCTAAAGGTGCATTGATAGTGGTGGCTGGTCATAAAGTACCCACCACAGCACAAATATATATATACAGGTGTACTAGGTACGATACCTGAATGAAGGAGTGAGGCCATGGAAAATGACCATGGAAACCAAAATTAATTGGTCTCCCACCAAAGCTGTTATGGTTGAAACAGCAGAATTATTGATAAAACTGTTATGTTTTATTAAGGTATCAACGGTGAATCCGTTTATGGTACCCATGTCTCAATTATATGGAGACATAAAGAAATACGTTTTCAAAGTATTTCATGTAAAACAAATGAAACATTGTGCAATAACCAAAACATTTTAAATAAAAAGACAAATTGCCATCAGTTTGTGGAGCTCAATGGGATAAAAATGTATAATATAATATATATATGTAATTGTTATTGGGACCAATTTTGCACTTTAGATTTGCAGGTCAAAACAGTTATGTTAAACTCCTGATTATTATGTAACCATATAACCATATAACCATATAACAATTACAGCACGGAGACAGGCCCTCTCGGCCCTTCCAGTCCGTGCCGACCATTTGTTTTCCCCTAGTCCCATCTACCTGCACTCAGACCATACCCCTCCATTCCCTTCACGTCCATATACCTATCCACTTTACTTTTAAATGTTAAAATCGATCCTGCCTCCACCACCTCTGCTGGAAGCTGATTCCACACAGCCACCACCCTCTGAGTAAAGAAGTTCCCCCTCACGTTACCCCTAAACTTCTGTCCCTTAATTCTCATGTCATGCCCTCTTGTTTGAATCTTCCCTACCCTCAATGGGAAAAGCTTATCCACGTCAACTCTGTCTATCCCTTTCATCATTTTAAAGACCTCAATCAAGTCACCCTTAACCTTCTGCGCTCCAAAGAATAAAGACCTAACTTGTTCAACCTTTCTCTGTAACATAGTTGCTGGAACCCTGGCAACATTCTAGTAAATCTCCTCTGTACTCTCTCTATTTTGTTGACATCCTTCCTATAACTAGGCGACCAAAATTGTACACCATACTCCAGAATTGGTCTTACCAATGCCTTGTACAATTTTAACATTACTTCCCTACTCCTATATTCAATGCTCTGATTTATAAAGGCCAGCACACCAAAGGCTTTCTTTACCACCCTATCTACATGCGATTCCACCTTCAGGGAACTATGCACAGTTATTCCTAGATCCCTCTGTTCCACAGCATTCCTCAATTCCCTACCATTTACCATGTACGTCCTATTTGATTTGTCCTGCGAAGATGTAGCACTTCACACTTATCAGCATTAAACTCCATTTGCCATCTTTCAGCCCACTTTTCCAAATGGCCCAAATCTCTCTGTAGACTTTGAGAATCTACTTCATTATCCACAATACCACCTATCTTAGTATCATCTGCATACTTACTTATCCAATTTTTCCACCCCATCATCCAGATCATTGATGTACATGACAAACAACAGTGGACCCAACACAGATCCCTGAGGCACCCCACTGGTCACCGGCTTCCAACCTGACAAACAGCCATCCACCATTACTCTCTGACATCTCCCATTCAGCCACTGTTGAATCCATCTTGCTACTCCGCCATTAACACCCAAAGATTGAACCTTCTGAACCAACCTTCCATGGGGAACCTTGTCAAAGGCCTTACTGAAATCCATATAGACAACATCCACTGCTTTACCCTCATCAATTTCCCTAGTTACCGCTTCAAAAAATTCAAGAAGGTTTGTCAAACATGACCTTCCAGGCACAAATCCATGTTGACTGTTCAGACCCTGTTTATCCAGATGCTTATATATATTATCTCTAAGTATCCTTTCCATTAATTTGCCCACCACTGACGTCAAACGAATAGGTCTATAATTGCTAGGTTTATTCTTTGAACCCTTTTTAAACAATGGAACAACATGCGCAGTACGCCAATCCTCCGGCACTATTCCCGTTTCTAATGACATTTGAAATATTTCTGTCATAGCTCCTGCTATTTCTACACTAACTTCCCTCAATGTCCTAGGGAATATCCTGTCAGGACCTGGAGACTTAATTATGGAGTAAACCTGCCTCAGGATAAATCAAAGACATTGATTACAAAGGAAAGACTATTGGTCATTAAACTTTGGCAAAATTATGATCCAATGTAAAGATTTGATAATGGATCAAAACAAAGGCAGGAGTATGATAAATAAATATTTATCCAACACAGCCTTATGTGAACCCATATGATTGGGAAGAGAAGGCTTCAAGTACATTTGAAGAGGTGCAAAAGCTTGTTGCAGAAGAAGTTGATGAAATCTCCAATTGTGGGAGATTACAGGTGTGTTATGATCAATGATATGGCATAACAAAGGGCTACAAAAAATTTGTAGAAGGAATTGGTTCACCTGTATAGGAAAACCTAAAAATTGATTTTAGGTTTGCACCCAAAATATCTCCAATAAAGAAGAGGTACGTACATTTGTATCATAAATTTCCCCAGGGAAAAAGAAGATGTGGTGGTAAAGCCATACAAGACATCATTTTAAATACACTTTTACAGTGTAAAAACATTTTATTAAAATGGACATCTTCAACATTGAAAAACAGTTGTTATTAACAAATTGTTAATCATTACTATAAGACTCGAAGGATTGGTATTTAGTACCAATTTATTATCATATTACAGGTGCTTGAAATGAATTCGAATGGGTCAGCTGTGCAAGTTAAGATATTGTCTAATGGATTAAACTCAGTTCTAGGCTGTTCAATAATTACTGGAACAACAATTGCACTGATAAGAAGATCAGCACTTGCACTAATGAGGACATGGTCATGGTTTATCTTGATCACATTTTAAATTGGAAGGTTGATCAGGAGTCAGCTGCAAATTAGTGCAGCAATTACAAGCCTATTGAGAGGCAAGGGTTCTGACCCATCCAATAAAAACTATGTTTTAAGCATTCATAAACATTCCTCAAATTACTATTCTGGGTTTAGGTAATTCAGCACCATATGAGGGAGATACAAATATCTCATTCCTTTGTTGACAAACTTTGTCCCTCCATCAGAGAAGGAGCTTAAAGAGTAAAAAAGCTCCAAAAAAGGGAAAACACAAGCATTATAAGAGTATGCAGGCCTTTTGACAGGCCTATGCAAATACCAAAGGATACGTTATCAGAATTAAAGTGGTGGATAGAAAAGGTTCCACAAGCTGCTTTAAATATAAGCTTAGCAGCTGTTACAAGCTGAAGCAAGTATTATTGGATGATGGATAGCTTCTGTGATTATTTGGGTTAAGATAAGTATAATATCTATTCTTAATCAAATTAATATTTGATACGTCCCTTGTTTAGGGGACTACAGACAAATAACACCAGGGAATTGCAAATGGATTGTCCTAAGAAATTATTTCTCCAAACATTTGTATTAATTATTGGAGTATCAGGAGCTTTTTATGGATTAAATGCCTATTATTCTATTATGAAAGTGTGCATGTCATATCAGGTGAACAATACCACGGCTGTGGCATATATCAATCACATGAGTCAAGTAAGATCATTATCAAGTGATTATCTGGGTAACCAGATGTGGCGTACTCTAAAAATGTTTTAGTTCAGCTGTTTATCTCTAAGGAAGAAACAATGTTGTCACAGACAACAAATTAGGGGAAAAACATTGTCAGTAATATGAATTACTTACCATTAATCTGGTTGTATCCAGATTAAATCACCGATCTCTTAAATGTTCTCGTGGGAAAACCGAGAGCAGGAGCAGTGGATGCATTTCGCTAAATTACATGAGGAAAGATGTTCTTTTATGTTCCTCATTTTTGTCTGATAGGGCAGTGTCTGATGAAAATGTAGCAGGACGCTGCCAGGGGCGCTTTGGTGGCCCAAACCGGACCTTCATGGTTCTCATATATAGCTATATTTAAGAGTGAGTTGGATGTGGCCCTTGTGGCTAAGGGGATCAGAGGGTATGGAGAGAAGGCAGGTACGGGATACTGAGTTGGATGATCAGCCATGATCATATTGAATGGCGGTGCAGGCTCGAAGGGCTGAATGGCCTACTCCTGCACCTAATTTCTATGTTTCTATGTTTCTATGTTTCATTAGTGTTGAGAGTGATGTTTGAACCAGTTATGATGACTCATAGTTGCAGTAATTTATTGTTGTACAAATTCATCCAGGGCATGAAGATATGAATTTGGCTATCTGAAGGTTTGACCAGACCATTATAACAGTTTGACGGTCAAAGAGGTCTATGAATGTTTTAACTAATATAACAATATAACAATTATGTACAAAAGGAATGTTATACCTGCAATTTGGAGAAATAGTTTTAAAAAACAATATTTTGTTTAAAACAAATTGGAAGTCTTTTGCAGACAGTAAAAGTTATTTTATCATATTCGATATATGCGAGTTCCTTGTGGATTGCATTTTTTCTCAGAGCCAATAATAGGGCTCATAGTGTTTATCGTCCTATTTACGACAAATTGCTGAATATTGGACAAATATATGTATATAATCTACAAAATTATATAAATGCTACAAAAAGTAAATTAAAAGAAATACCCCTAGAGCCTGCGAGAGCGGGGGCGCAAGATGGCTCACCGATTGATAACACGGTTACAGACCCAGGAACGGAAACGACCACGGACAAGGAGAGCATGGCACATGAGACATCCACAACAGCTGCGGGACACAAACTTCAGGTGTGCATCTGTGGTTGGGAGAAAAGAACATCAATGATGGGCTTGAAGATCCACCAAGGGAGGAAAAAGTGCTTGAGAGAGCAGAGACATGGGCCTCGCATTGACCAGTACTTCTTACGAAGCAACCAGTCAAATTAGTCGAATGAAGCACAGCGACGGGACACAAACCAAAGTTCGCAGAGCATCAGCACCCATGTCACTGAAGAGGGTGATACAAGCACAGAAATGCCGGTGGAGGAGCCCACGCAACAACTACAAAGACCTCCATTGGAGGGAAAGATCAAAGGGCACAAACCTGGAGTGAAATGGCCCAAAGCTGTTGAAAAGAAAGAGTGGGAGACGGTCAACAGTGACCTTATACATATCTTGGAGCAACAAGTGGGCACAGCAGTGGAAAAGCTTGAAAGGATGGGCAACATAATCTACAGCTATGGAGAAGAACGGTTTGGGGTGAGTAAAGGGAGAGGTGGAAAGAAGTTACCAACACCAATCAAGTCCAGGAGGCAGCAGGAGATCGAGAGGCTAATCAGAGAGAGGAGACAGTTGAAAAAGCAATGGAAAAAAGCAACTGACGCAGAGAGAGAAGGTCTCATGCTACTCCAAGAGGACATCAAGAGCCGATTGGCAACCTTGCGAAAAGCAGAGAACATGAGGAAACTTCGCAAGAATAAAGAACACACAAGAACACGATTCTACCCCAAGTAAGACCCTTTCAAGTTCATCAAAGACCTCTTCGCAAAGGAAAAAAGTGGAACTGAAAACATCAAAACAAGAATTGGAGGAACACCTGGAAAAGGCCCACCAAGACACGAAAAGGCATGAGAAGTTAGTCATCCCACATGACATCCCACCTATTCAACCACCTGAAGTCAACCTGGACACCAGCCCTCCGAAATGGAAAGAGGTAGAGAACACTGTCCGGCGAGCAAGAGCAGCATCAGCTCCGGGGCCAAACGGAGTACCATACAAGCTCTACAAGAATGCACCGGATGTGTTACGCTTTCTATGGAAGCTCATGAGGGTGGTGTGGAAGAAGCAAACAATACCTAAGGTGTGGCGAAGGGCCGGCGGCATACTAATACCTAAAGAAAAGGATGCATCAGACATCAGCCAATTCTGGCCAATATGTCTCCTCAACGTCGAGGGAAAAATCTTTTTCAGCATTGTATCACAAAGGCTATCCACCTATCTGGTAACAAACAAGTACATTGATACATCTGTACAGAAAGCAGGAATTCCAGGTTTTTCGGGCTGCTTGGAGCATACAAGCATGATCTGGCACCAGATCCAAGCAGCTAAGAAGGACAAGAGAGACCTACATGTGATCTTCCTCGATTTGGCCAATGCATTTGGTTCAGTTCCACATGAACTCCTTTGGGAATCTTTTGCCTTTTTCCATGTACCAGAGCTCATCATCACACTGGTCAAGAACTATTTCCAAGACCTGCAGCTGTGCTTCACAACAGCTGAATTCAGTACAACATGGCAGCGCTTGGAAGTAGGCATCATGGCAGGCTGCACAGTCTCACCCTTGGCCTTTACAATGGCCATGGAAGTCATCATCAGGGCCTCAAAATGGGTGGTGGGCGGTGAAACGAACCAGCGCTGGGCTCCGTCTGCCACCCATCAGGGCATACATGGACGATATGACAACAATAACCACTACTGCAGCATGCACCAAGCGGCTACTTGGAAAGCTGCAGGAGAACATCAAGTGGGCCCGAATGAAATCAAACCAAGTAAGTCTCGAAGCATCTCCATAGTTAAGGGGGTGCTTAGAGACACAAGGTTCTGCATCGGTGACAACCTAATACCAACAGTGTCTGAGCAGCCAGTAAAAAAGCCTGGGCAGATGGTACAACGCAAGTCTCAAGGACAAAGAGCAGGTGCAACAGCTAAGGCAAGAAATTGTCAACGGCCTGGAGATCATCAATCAGACCCTACTGCCTGGGAAACTGAAGCTCTGGTGCCTACAGTTTGGACTCCTTCCTTGGACAATGTGGCCACTGACCGTTTATGAAGCTCCAATAACAACTGTGGAGAAGATGGAGCGAACCATAACTTCATACGCGAAGAAATGGCTCGGTGTCCCACGATGTCTAACTAACATCGGCCTCTATGGCAAAGGGGTCCTGGAACTACCTCTCGCTAGTCTAACAGAGGAATACAAGTGTTCCAAAGTAAGACTCCAGATGACACTGAGGGACTCTAGAGACAAGACCATCAGTGCTGTTGCGCCGCCCCTAGTAACCGGCCGGAAGTGGACACCATCTGATGCAGTACAGCAAGCTTCATCAGCCTGAGGCACAAAGACGTCGTGGGGCAAGTGCAGCAGGGAAGAGGAGGCTTTGGCCTTACGACAAGTAAACCAACTTGGCGAAAGGCCACAACATCAGAGCGGAGGACATTGGTGGTTGAGGAGGTGCGGAGACAGGAGGAGGCCGCAAGAAGTGCAAAGGCGGTCTCTCTTGCCAAACAGGGGCAATGGATGCAGTGGGAAGGTGTGGAGCGGAGGAAGATCAGCTGGAAAGAACTATGGGAAATGGAATCAAGCAAGATCAGCTTCATCATCAGAGTGACATACGACGTCCTTCCATCACCAAAGAACCTCAATCAGTGGTACGGCGAGGATCCAACCTGTGCCCTCTGCCCAACTCCAGCGACCCTCAAACACATCATGGTAGGCTGCAAGACCAGCCTCACGCAAGGGAGATACACGTGGAGGCATAATCAGGTATTAAAAAGCCTGGCAACAGCCCTTGAGAACAGGCTGTGTGCGACCAACTCCTTGCCTCCGAGAGCAAGCAACCCCTCCCACTTAAGGGCGACAACCTTTGTCCGAGAAGGACAGAAAACACCTAAACATCCTTCCACCAGATCAGAAGAAGGAAACCTATGCAGGGCCCGTGACTGGAGGATGCTGGCGGACATCGGCCAACAACTAATCTTTCCACCTGAAATTGCTTCAACCAACCTCAGGCCAGATTTGGTGTTCTGGTCCCTTTCACAGAAGACTGCTTACATCATAGAGCTCACAGTTCCATGGGAGAACTCTGTTGTGGAGGCCTATGAGCGTAAGAAGCTGCGCTACACAGAGCTTGCAGCAGAGGCAAGGCAGCGTGGCTGGAACATCAACGTTTATCCAGTTGAAGTGGGATGCAGAGGATCTGTTGCGTCATCTACCATCAGACTGCTGAAGGAGCTTGGAATCCACGGTCAGGCTCTGCAGAAGACCATAAGATCACTCTCAGACGCGGCTGAAAGAAGCAGCTGTTGGATTTGGCTCAAGCGGAAAGACCCATGCTGGGTCCCAAATGCGTCATGGTGAATCTTTGAGGCAGTTTGACACGGGACACACGCTGAGGGCTGATCATCCTGCAGCGGGCCGCCCTTGTGGAGGGTGTATAGTGATAAAAGGCCGAAACACCCAGTGATGCAAGGGTACACTACTGATGATGTGTCCTGTGCCCAGCTGTCCTGAAGGTTACCCAGGCCAAGATATACGTATATGTACCCCCCCCCCCCCTGATGTTGAGCGTCGACCACTCTCAGCAATCAATGAATGTTGTGAAATGCTCCCCACCTACTGGCACAAGGGACTTCTTAACATCTAGTCCTGTGTATTTGATTCTGTCCAAAGTTGAAATACAGAAGTTGGGAGGTCAGCATAGTCCTGACTTGCCTTAGGCAATGGACTCCAATTCTATCAATGATTCAAAAGATTAACATTGAAAGTAATAATGCTCATGAATTTAGTGTCAGCATAAGAGTGCAAACATTGCAAATGTTACGTTATATAATTGCATGTGGCTACAGATTACATTATCTTATATGTTTATGAATCTACCAAACAAAGCAGACCAGGAAGAGCTGGAACCAAGGTAAAATTTAAGCATATCCTGTCGGCCAAAAATTGTGTGTGGGTCAACATTGACTCAATATGTTACAGTAGGTAAGAGTCTCTGTGGTGGTGAGACAGCACTACTTATTATACACAAAAACCACATTAAGTATCAGTAAAAACTGATGGTTCTAGATAATTATATTCTAGATGGTTAAAACTAAGTGGAACTAGACATTGAGATGTGGAAAATCACTCCATTAAGGAGGTAGATACATTCACAGGAATGGCACAGGATGGGCCGCTCGAGCAAAGATTCAAGGCCGCAGGAGGGTGTAAAATAAATATTAACGTTACAAGGAACCAGTCATGGTGTCAGGATTGGACACGGAGTGTTGGGTTCTCTGTAATTGTTGCTTTGTTTATAATATCAAATTATATTATCAATTGATATTTTGGTGATAAATTTGCCTTTCAATAGAAAGGGCATTACTTTCATTCTTTTATAATGAGAACAGATTTATCACATAAACTGAGGCAATGTTTGGGGAAAAAAAAAAGTGTTATTTGCTCATTACTGTGTTGATTGAGCCAGATTGTCGTATGGAATAAAAAACACAGAAGCTACAAAATCTTCACGTAGTCACTCACGTGACTCCGAAGTAAAATAGCAAGATTAAACGAGAACTTACCAGTTCGAAGTTTGATCGTTATTTTATGAGGAGTGACGATGAGGGATTACGTGCCCTCCACTCCCGACCCTCATAAAATAAATGATCATCTGGTAGTTCTAAATCTATGTTGAGCCTTACTATCTTACTCCGGCTATTATGTTCTGTGTTTTTCATGCCGCTGCTTTGAAGTATGCCGATCAAGCGCCAGGCGGGGCTTCTTCACGTAATCCCTCATCGTTACTCCTCATAAAATAACGATCAAACTTCGAACTGGTAAGTTCTCGTTTAATCTTATTATTTTATACAACAAGTCGAGTTGGGGGTTTTGACAATCGCCCACTTCTCGTGCAAGTTGTATTTCCAACTCGTTCTGTGTCGTATTTCTGTTGTGTGCGAGTGTGGCTTGGCTCGCTTTAAGCCGATTCCCCCACCACGGAACCTTGTGATGCGGCCGGTGAAAGTTCTGGGAGACTCGCTCCTGGGAGAGCGGTTGCTCCTTGTGGAGGAGTGTTTGCCCTCGTCTGCTGCGTGTTGCCAGGGCGTGGCTCAGCTGCTTCGTGCGCAGGTCGTATGTCCTTCCTGTTTCTGCGGAACTCCGTATCGCTCGGTGTAGAGATGACGTAGCTCCGAGGGGACAGGTTTTCTCCTGCAATACGGCCACGTTGCCACTCGGTTGGTTGGGCATGAAACCACACCTGTTGTTGTTGGTCCGGGCGCGGCAGCGGCTCGCCGCTTGCCTTGTCACTTGCCTGTTTTCCTTGCCGGACAGCCAGTTGTGGCCCCATGGGAGGGACACGATGTGCCAGTGAGAGCGATAGAGGCGATGGCAATTTGCTTCTTATCGGTCCACTGTTCAGTAACTGTGAAGGGGAATAGCCGCCTGTCCCGTCAAGGGGGGTGTTGGGGTATTCGAGGATGGCGTACATCGGGTCACGGCCGCTGCGTTTGGCTTTCCTCGTGATACTTTTTACGGTTTGCACACAGCGCTCGATCTGCCCGTTGCTCTGTGGATATATGGGACTTGAGGTGACAAATTCCCAGTCATCCTGGAACCTGCGAAACTCAGCACAGTCAAATTGTCTCGCGTTGTCTGACATCACCAAGTCAGGAATGCCATTCCGGGCAAACATGCCCGTCATCTCACGTATCACCGAATGTGGCATCATGTCCGTCAGTTGTGCTGTTTCTGGGTACTTGGAGTAATAGTCCACTACAAGCAAATGGTCAACTTCATCCAGATGGAAGATGTCTGCGCCGACCTTAGAACAAGGTCTGCTGGGGATGAAGTGTGGTTGGAGCGGCTCGCTTGCTTGTGTTTTCCTAGTCGCCTGGCATATCAAGCAAGTTCCCACTGTGTCCTCAAACTGTGCATTAATTCCAGGCCACATAAATAAATTGCGGGCTCATTGCTTAGGTTTCACTACTCCCAGATGCGATTCATGCAGCGCGTTCAGTGTCTGCCTTCGCATGCTTTGGGGGACTACGATTCGGTTTTCCTCAAGACTAATCCATCGACTTCAACCAGCTCGTCATGGTATGTATGAAACGGAGTCAAGTCCGAGGGCAGATCACGCCTGTTACTAGGCCAACCCTTTCTTATGTACTCGCACAACAGTGTTAGCGTATTTTTTTTTGTTCCAGCTTTGAACTGCGCAAGGCGCTCATCTGACATGTATAGGATGGCTTCTACAGCACGTATCACGGTGTACTCTTCCGCAGGCGTGTTTGCACTGGGCAGCCGGCTCAGGGCATCGGGGACAAACACTTCACGTCCCGGCTTCCACCGTATTTCCAGGTCGTGCCGTAGCAGGTGCAGTCGCGTGCGCTGGAGTCTGGGGCTTAGTTTGTGTAGCGGCGTGGCGAGCGAGCCTACTAATGGCTTGTGGTCAGTGAGGATTACTGTGCGCTGACCGACAATGAGGTCATGAAACTTTCAGCATGCGTACAACATGGAGCACAGCTCCTTCCCTACAGTCGCATAGTTGCGCTCGGCCGCGTTCACACGTCGTGATGCGTAGGCAACAGGTCTTAACAAACTTAAAGCACACGGTATTGGTGGTTCAGTATTGATGTGGATAGAGAACTGGCTGGCAGACAGGAAGCAAAGAGTAGGAGTGAACGGGCCCTTTTCAGGATGGCAGACAGTGACTAGTGGGGTACCGCAAGGCTCAGTGCTGGGACCCCAGCTATTTACAATATACATTAATGATTTGGACGAGGGAATTAAATGCAACATCTCGAAGTTTGCGGATGACACGAAGCTGGGGGGCAGTGTTAGCTGTGACTTGGATAGACTGGGTGAGTGGGCAAATGCATGGCAGATGCAGTATAATGTGGATAAATGTGAGGTTATCCACTTTGGTGGCAAAAACAGGAAGGTAGACTATTATTTGAATGGTGACCAATTAGGAAAAGGGGAGATGCAGCGAGACCTGGGTGTCATGGTACACCAGTCATTGAAAGTAGGCATGCAGGTGCAGCAGGCTGTGAAGAAAGCGAATGGTATGTTGGCATTCATAGCAAAAGGATTTGAGTACAAGAGCAGGGAGGTTCTACTGCAGTTGTACAGGGTCTTGGTGAGACCACACCTGGAGTATTGCGTACAGTTTTGGTCTCCTAATCTGAGGAATGACATTCTTGCCATAGAGGGAGTACAGAGAAGGTTCACCAGACTGATTCCTGGGATGGCATGACTTCCATATGAAGAAAGACTGGATAGACTCGGCTTGTACTCGCTGGAATTTAGAAGATTGAGGGGTGATCTCATAGAGACTTACAAAATTCTTAAGGGGTTGGACAGGCTAGATGCAGGAAGATTGTTCCCGATGTTGGGGAAGTCCAGGACAAGGGGTCACAGTTTAAGGATAAGGGGGAAGTCTTTTAGGACTGAGATGAGAAAATCGTTTTTCACACAGAGAGTGGTGAATCTGTGGAATTCTCTGCCACAGAAGGTAGTTGAGGCCAGTTCGTTGGCCATATTTAAGAGGGAGTTGGATGTGGCCCTTGTGGCTGAAGGGATCAGGGGTATGGAGAGAAGGCAGGTACAGGATACTGAGTTGGATGATCAGCCATGATCATATTGAATGGCGATGATGCCTGCTCCTGCACCTAATTTCTATGTTTCTATGTTTCTATGTCTCTCGTCTTGCATTAGGAGCGCTTCAAGTCCGCTGTTGGAAGCATCTGTGGCAGCTGAAACGGGCGCGTTCACATCGTACAGGTTGAGTACGGGTGGCGAAGTGAGAAGACATTTCAGCTGGTCTACTGCCTGCCTGTGCTTCTGCTCAAAATGCCACGCTACTCCCTTTTCTGTTAGCTGTCTAAGTGGGGCGGTGATCTCCGAGAGGTTCGGAATAAACTTGGCCATGTATGTCACCATCCCCAAGAACGTTTGCACTTCAGCCTTGTTTGTGGGGTAAGGCATTTGTAGCATGCTGCTGACACGAGATGGGCATGGTGAACGCCTGCTTGCGAGGTGACGTGTCCCACGTATTCAATCTCGTTTGAGCGCATTACCGACTTTCGGGGATTGAGCTTTAGGCCGGACTCTTTCACCCGTTCGAGTAGGGCTTTCACCCTTGCGTCACGCTGTGCTGCGTCCACACCCCAAACGAGAATGTCGTCAACAACTATCTCCACCCCGTCTAAATCGCCAAACTCTTCCTGCATCGCCCGCTGCCAAATCTCACTTGCGGATGAGATTTCAAATGGAAACACGAGGTATCGGTATCTCCCAAAGGAAGTATTAAATGTGGTCAGACGCGAGCTGTCATCGCTCAAGTGGGAACTGCCAGTACCCACTTGTAGCGTCAAATTTCGAGAACCATTCTGCCTTTGGCATGCGGGCTGCAATGTTCTCGAACGTCAGCATCGGGAAATGCTCCCTGCGAATGGCCGCATTGAGGTCACGTGGGTCAAGGCATATGCGGACTTCACCGTTGGATTGTTAACCACAGTCATTGAATTCACCCAATCCGTCGGTTCCCTCACGGGCTTTATGACTCCCAAGCTTTCCATGCGCTCTAATTCGGTTTTGACCTTATCCCTCATCTTATAGGGGATAGTACGGGGCGGGTTTTGCTCCGGTTGTACGTTCTCCAGCAGCGCTATGTTGTACTCATGTTTTTTTAGCCTTCCCAGCCCTTGGAAAATCTCGCGGTTTTCCTCAATGATCTTCACAGTGTATGATGGGCTCGCACTCACGCCAGCAACTGCCTCCTTTCGCACAAGAAGCCCCAACTTTTCGCACGTTAGTTTCCCATATATGGGTTTCACATTCCCCCTCACTATTTGAAAGACAACCATATATATATATATAAAACCGTCTGCCGGGGGCATAAAGACAACTACTGCCCTGCTCAGTACATGAGATGTCACACCTGCGGAGAGATTGGACATCTTTCCAGATCCCCCGACTGCCCGGTAACATAGAGCGGCCAACAGCCGCCCACGTTCCTGACAGCATGACCAGCTAATCAGACAAAAGGCCGGGGGCTGGAGCCGTGACGTCCGCTACATCGATTACCAGATGAACGCTTCACCGCTGCCTGAGCCAGTGGGCGACAACGTTGACGTGTTCTACGTGGGCGCTGTGACTGACGCCGTTATTGAGTCGACGCGTGAATGGGGAGAGATGTGCAGCCTCAACCTGTGGACATTGAGTGCAAACTTGACTGGCGCTGAAGTCAACATCCTGCCGGAGCACTTGTTCAGAAAGACTGGTCTTGCCTTACTGAAGACGAACGTGACACTGAGGTCATACTCTGGACATGCAATGTAGCCTGTGGGGCAGGCAAAGGGGAATGTCTAAGTAGGTAAGAAAGATTTAATCGGAACAACCAACCAAAACTTCTAGAAGGTCACCTGACCTCAGTCACAAGGCACAGGCACATTTGCCAGCTACTGCTTTTGGCCTCAAGGGGCGCTGGCATTTACATTACATATACATCACATCTCCCCCTTCACTTTAATTACATCACAGCCACCGACGTGCCGGGTTCTGGAGAAGTTCCCGTGGTCACAACACCGACCATCGCTCATCACCACAACTCCACTGGTTGCACCAACATCGAGCAAACCTGCGAAGCGGTGGAACTTCCGCAAGGCCGACTGGGACAAGTTCCAACAACTTACGAATGCAGCCATCTCGGGCCTGGATTCCTCCTACCAGCCTACTGCAACATGCTTATCAGTGCAGGCAAGAAAACCACCCCTGTGGCTACCAGAGGGATTACATTCCATATTGGGATGAGGAGTGTCAACAGCTATATGAAGATCACACTGCTGCTGGCACCAAAGAGGATTCTGAAACCACTGCCACTACATTGCTCACACGCTTGGATGAGAAACGACAAGAGCACTGGATTGAGACGGTTGAATTGATCGACTTCGCCCACTCGAGCCGTAATGCATGGCACACAGTCAACCGCCTGACTGGCAGAGCTACATCCAAACCCGGCCAATGCCCAGTGACTGCCAGCGCAATCGCATCTCAACTAGTCAAGAATGGTTGATTCACAAACTCTGACCGTGATTTCTCGTGCGAAGTGAGCAGAGAGGTGGCCGAGTCATGGAAAACTGACAGAGTGGATACGGACCGAACAATGGCTTTCACCTCTGAGGAAATGGCCGCAGCACTCAAGATGTTGAACGCAGGAAAGGCCCCCGGATCTGCCAGCATAAACCCAGAGTTTCTACTACATTCTGGAGACGCTGCTACCAACTGGATCCGACTGTACCTGTCGACCTTTATGGAGAAGTGCAAAACACCAACGATCTAGCGCGTGCAACGGTCATCGCTCTCCCGAAGCCGAACAAGCCAAAGGATGATCCTACAAGCTACCGGCCCATCTCGCTCCTCTGCATCCCAAACAAACTACTTGAGAGGCTGATCCACCCCATCATAGACCCTCAACTACCCCACAAGCAGGCTTGTTTCCAGTAAGGTCGATCTACTGCAGACCAGGCAGGCACGGAAATCGCTATCAAAATATGGAGGGGACTGGGGACACAATTTCTTGGCGACCGCGTGAGCATGTGCACACTCACACAAATGTGCGCGAGGCTTTGCAGGCTCAATCCAGCTCTAAATGCAGCTCAACTCTGCCTGTCTCGCCGGGTTAACCTGCAGCCCTGCCTGGACTGACAGGACACCAGCGCTCCTTCTCCGCGCTGGCTGTAAACCTGGGCCATATTTCCCACGTCCAGGCAGGGCTGTAGGTTAACCTGGCGGGACAGGCAGAGTTGAGCTGGGTTTAGCGCCGCTTATCTGCGCTGGCTGTGGGCCTGGGGGTACAGCTCCCGTCTGACTCCCGACCTCTCTGGCCACCCATGTGGTGGAGAGGGGGCACTCGGGTGGGGACGGGACAGCACCGAAGAGGCGGCCGGGATCGATCCTGGCTGCGGATGAGGCGCAGGTCTGTGCCACGTCTCCCTCCTCCAATCACCGCACTCTATCCTCAGTCCCACCCCCCCCACTCCTCCCTCCTCCAATCATCCTCGCGCTCTATCCTCAGTCCCACCCCCTCCACTCCTCCCTCCTCCAATCAACGCGCTGAATCATCATGTCCCGCCCCCATTGCCTGCTGACCGACATTGCTCTCGTCCAATCGGCGCCCTCAATCAGCAGTCCCACCCCCACTGCATCATGGAAAGCAGAAATTTCACCGGGTTTTAAAATCCGGATGACAAAAAATGGGGGGGATCGTCCCCCACCTCTCAAAACAGAGGGGGGACGCCTCCCCCCCCCCCCCCCTCCCCCCCCCACCCCCGGGATTTCCGCCCCACCCTCCTCACCCAAGACATCAAGGACTGCTTTGAGGCAAATGAGGTGGCGGGAGCTGTTCTTGTAGATCTGGCAGCTGCCTAGGCAACTGTGTGGCTCCGGGGACTAACTGCAAAGCAACTCCGGGTGCTGCCAGACAGGCGCATGGCACACTACATCATGGAGCTGATATCAAACCGCAGCTTTGTGCTGAAGACCAGTGATGGACAGCAGAGTAGGCTACGTAGACTGAAGAATGGCGTCCCACAGGGATCCAACCGTCTTGGCTCCGCTGCTTTTCAACGTGTACATCCATGACCTCCCAGAGACCATTGCTGGAAAATATGGGTATGCTGACGATCTAGCCATCCTGACGAGACACAACGAGTGGAAGACAATCGAAAGCTCCTTGAGTCAAGACATGGGGACTTTGGCAGTATACCTCCGACTGTGGAGTCTAAAGCTGAGCGAAGGCAAAACAGTGTCAACAGCATTCCATCTAAACAACAAGGAAACTAAGCGAGAGCTAGCTGTCTTCGATAATAACAGGCGCTTGGACTTCCAACACCCACCCACTTACCTCGGCGTAAGGTTGGACAGGTCGCTTACATTTCGTCAACACCCGGCTGGTCTTCGCGACAAGGTCATGGATGTAGCGGCCTCATCCGACGCCTGGCAGGTACAAGTTGGGGAGCCAGTCCATCAACTGTTTGCACCTCTGCCTTAGCTCTTGTGTATGCCCCAGCTGAGTACTGCGCACCCGTACGGAGTAGAAGCAGACAGACTAGCCTGGTAGACACGAGCCTGAACAGCACCTTGTGAACCATTACTGGGTGCCTTCCAACCTACTCCAGTCGAGCAGCTCCCTATACTTGCAGGCATTCCGCCTGCAGGGATCCGAAGGCAAGCAGCAACTCTGGCACTATCTCGTCTTGCCATGGACCCAGATCACCTCTCCCCACCATCTTCTCCCCCAACCCCAGACTCCACTGTCTCTACCCAATGCCTCTCCCCTCCCTGTCTCACTCCTCCTGTCTCTCTCCCCCCTTATCTCTCCTTCTGTCTCTCTCCTGTCCATTTCTCTCCACATCTCTCCCCACCTCTCTCTCTCTCTCTCCCCATCCCTCTTCCCCATCTCTCCTCCGTCTTTCTCTCCCCATCTCTCTCTGTTCCCGATCTTTTTCTCTCTTCCCTTTCTCTCTCTCTCCCCCCATCTCCCTCTCCCCCTTCCCCCACCCCCGTGTCTCTCTCTCCCTGTCTCTCCCCGTCTCTCCCCCATCTTTCTGCTGAGAGAATCAACGGCTGGGCTTGTACACTCTGGAGTTTAGATGGATGAAGGGGATCTTATCGAAACATATAAGATTATTAAGGGTTTGGACACGTTAGAGGCAGGAAACATGTTCCCGATGTTGGGGGAGTCCAGAACCAAGGGCCGCAGTTTAAGAATAAGGGGTAAGCCATTTAGAACAGAGACCAGGAAACAGTTTTTCTCACAGAGAGTTGTGAGTCTGTGGAATTCCCTGCCTCAGAGGGCGGTTCTCTGGATATTTTCAAGAGAGAGCTAGATAGGGCTCTTAAAGATAGTGGAGTCAGGGGATATGGGGAGAAGACTGTGGTCTGTGAATGAGGAAGTCGAGGATCCAATTGCAGAGGGATGCGCAGAGACCCAGTTCTGCGAG
This sequence comes from Okamejei kenojei, assembly GCA_035221665.1. Lineage (NCBI taxonomy): Eukaryota > Metazoa > Chordata > Chondrichthyes > Rajiformes > Rajidae > Okamejei > Okamejei kenojei. Next base: position 112,367,290 of record CM069136.1, on the reverse strand, counting down.
TTTGGTAACCAGCTTGGAGGGGATGATTGTGTTAAATGCCGAGCTGTAGTCAATGAATATGAGTTTTTGTTGTCCAAGTGGTCCAGAGCGGAGTGGAGGGCCAGCGAGATCGCGCCCACCGTTGATCTGTTGTGGCGGTAAGCGAACTGCAGTGGGTCCAGGTTTTTGTCGAGGTAGGAGTTGATTTGCGCCATGATCAACCTCTCGAAGCACTTCATCACCACAGGCGTTAGTGCCACAGGTCGATAGTCATTGAGGCACGTCACCTTGCTCTTCTTGGGCACCGGTATTATTGATGCCCTTTTGAGGCAGGTGGGAACCTCAGACCTCAGAAGTGACAGGTTGACACTGTCCAGTCCATCATCGGCTCTGACCTCCCCACCATCGAGGGGATCTATCGCAGTCGCTGCCTCAAAAAGGCTGGCAGCATCATCAAGGACCCACACCATCCTGGCCACACACTCATCTCCCTGCTACCTTCGGGTAGAAGGTACAGGAGCCTGAAGACTGCAACGACCAGGTTCAGGAATAGCTACTTCCCCACAGCCATCAGGCTATTAAACTCAACTCAAAGAAAACTCTGAACATTAATAGCCCATTGCACTTTATCTGTTTATTTATGTGTGTATATATATATTCATTGGTATATGGACATACTGACCTGTTTATTCCTGCCTACTATATTCAGTTGTGCTGAAGCAAAGCATGAATTTCATTGTCCTATCTGGGACACGTGACAATAAACTCTCTTGAATCTTGAATCTTGAATTTGTCTCTCTCCCCAAACCCCCACCCCCTCATGTCTGTGGTAAATACACAAAGGGTGGTGGCTATATGGAACCAGCTGGCGGAGAAGGTAGTTGAGGCAGGTATTATCACAATGTTTAACAAACATTTAGACAGGTACATGAACAGGGGAGGTTTAGAGGGCAAAAACAGGCAGGTGAGACTAGTATGGATGGGGCATGTGGACAAGTTGGGTTGAAGGGCCTATTTCCACGTATCAACTACGACTCAATTAGGAGTAGATGATAAATACTAGCATCACTAGTATCATTCACATCCCATGAATTAATATATTCTTTTCCGGGCAGTGTTCACTTCACGATACAGTTATCACCAGCCTCATTGAACTCTATGACTGAAAGTAGTTTTTATCTAAGTATCACCTTTAGCACCAGTATTAGAGCTGTTAATGATTTGTTTGTTTATAATCATTATATACAAGAAAACACAAAACTGTTTATCACAAGGGCCAGAGGACACAAACGCAGGCCTGGATCTAATCATTAATTAGGGATTGATAATAAACTCAACTGATTGGCAGCCAATTATTTCCTGTTGAGTAACTTGTTGAATGGTCTCCATTCAACGGGCTAAACTTTATTATAAAGAAAGCACTTGATCAGAAATAGTTAAAATAAGGAGTGATTTGCAGAAGGGTTTCATGTTGAGAAAGTTGAGATAATGAGTCATGTGATTGTAATAAACTGGGCCAATGTTTAGTTTTTAGTTTAGTTTGGAATACAGTGCAGAAACAGGCCCTTCGGCCCATCGGGTCCGTGCTGACCAGCGATCCCCGCAACACTATCATTAACACTATCCTACACATCACTAGTCACAATGTTTCCATTTACCAAGACAATTATAACCTGTTCGTCTTTGGAGTGTGGGAGGAAACCAAAGATCTCGGAAAAAACCCACGCAGATCGCGGGCAGAACGTACAAACTCCGTACAGACAGCGCCCGTAGACGGGATCAACCCGGGTCTCCGGCGCTGCATTCGCTGTAAGGCAGCAACTCTACCGCTGCGCCACCGTGACTGCTGTTTACATAGACAATTGCCCCTTTCCCGCAGGATGTGGAAAGAGGGAGATTTAGTGTCTCTGAGAACTACACCTGTGGGAGGTGCATCCACATGCAGCTCCTTATAGACCATAGACAGACACAAAATGCTGGAGTAACTCAGCGGGACATGCAGCATCTCTGGAGAGAAGGATTGGGTGACGTTCGGGTCGAGACCCATCTCAGTCTGAAGAAGGGTCTCGACCCGAAACATCACCCATTCCTGTCCCGCTGAGTTACTCTAGCATTTTGTGTCTATCTTCAATTTAAACCAGCATCTGCAGTTTTTTCTTGTATGTGTATATACTTGGCCAGTAAACTTATTCATTTGGACCCAAGCAGTCCTTCCAGGTCCGACAGAGGTTCACCTGCACCTCCTCCAACCTCATCTACTGCATCCGCTGCTCCAGATGCCAGATGATCTATATCGGTGAGACCAAGCGGAGGTTTGGCGATCGTTTCACCAAACACCTCCGCTCAGTCCGCATTAACCAACCCGACCTCCCGGTGGCTCAGCACTTCAACTCCCCCTCCCATTCCACATCCGACCTCTCGGTCCTGGGCCTCCTCCACAGCCAGAGTGAGCAACACCGCAAGTTGGAGGAACAGCACCTCATATTCCGCTTGGGGAGTCTGCATCCTCTGGGCTTGAAATTGAATTTTCTCAATTCTGTTAACCCTTGCTGTCTCCTCCCCTTCCCACCTCTCCCTCAGCCCTCGGGCCCTGGCATTCCCTCTCCCTCTATCTCCCTCCCCCACCCTAGTCGCACTAGCTTCTCATTTTCACACCACAAACAGCTTACAATGGCTTGTTCCCTTTATCATCGATACTTTTTTGCATATCTTTCATTCATTGTTCTTTATCTCTCCACATCACCGTCTATATCTCTCGTTTCCCTGATCCCTGACCAGTCTGAAGAAGGGTCTCGACCCGAAACGTCGCCTATCTCCTTCGCTCCTTAGATGCTGCTGCACCCGCTGAGTTTCTCCAGCTTTTTGTGTAACCCTCGATTCTCCAGCATCTGCAGTTCCTTCTTTAAAACTTATTCATTCATTCATTCATGCTCCTTATAGACCTTGCTAGGGAACTGGAACAGCAGCTGGATAACCTCAGGATCATCCAGCAGGCCGAGGAGGCTGAGATACGGGGTAATTAATTACAGGGAGAAGTTGAACAGACTTGTTTTCTCTGGAATGCCAGAGATTGCGGGGAGACTTGATGGAGGTTTATCAAGTTATGAGAGGCACAGATAGGGCAGAAACTTTTACCCAGGATGGAAAAACATCAACTACCAGAGGGAATAGCTTTAAAGTGAGAGGGACAAAGTTTAACGCAGATGTGTGGGCCAAGTTTCTTTACACAGTTGGCGATGAGTGCCTGGAACATGCTGGTGTTTGAGGCAAACACAATAAAGGTATTTAAGAGACTTTTGGATAGGCATGTGGATATGCAGGGAATGGAGAGATATGGAATATGTGCAGGAAGATAAGAGTTGGTCGTGGTATCTTAGCCTCTGCCTCTGCACTCACACATTAAACCATTTATGTTGATGCTGGGAGTTCAGTTTGATTTTGGAGTTATAAAGTCCTGCAACATGGAAACAGGCCCTTTGGCCCACTTAGGCCCACAAATTAACAAATTTGCCTGGACCCGAGGGTCTGAGCTTTAGGGAGAGCTTGAGCAAGCTAGGACTCTTTGCTTTGAGGCGCAGGAGGATGAGGGGTGATCTTATGGAGGTGTACAAAATCATGAGAGGAATAGATCGGTTTCTTGCGCAGAATAGGGGAATTGAGAACCAGAAGACATAGGTTTAAGATGATGGGGGAAAGATTTAATAGGAACCTGAGGGGTTACTTTTTCACACAAAGGGTGGTGGGTGCATGGAATGAGCTGCCAGAGGAGGTAGCTGAGGCAGGTATGATCGCCAAGTTTAAGAAACATTTAAACAGGTACGCGGAGAGGACAGGTTCCGAGGTGTAAGCGGCAAAAGCAGGCAGGTGGGACACGTTGGTCGGTGTGGGCAAGTTGGGCTGAAGGGCCCGTTTCCACACTGTTTGATTCTATGACTCAATGACACTCTAATGGCATGGTTAGCGTGTGGCGTGGAATCAAGTAAGGTCTAGGCCAACGACAGTGGCCCATGCATCGGATGTCAGAAGATGCAGCCCCAGGGAAGCAGCGATCTCGCTCTCTCAGCAAAGCTACCTGTGTCCCAGGTTGATTTTATCCAGACATTGTCAGGGGTCTCTCCGGGACCTGGCAATGTTACTGTCAACAGGATGAGCAGCACAGATTGCAAATCAGGAAGTAAAAATATCTAATATTTAATGTCAGTGAAACTCTGATAACCCTTGGGACTTTGATAGTGCTGATACAACCGATTTTCCCGACTACCAGATATTACCCCTATTAATTTCACATTCATCTCATTATTTGTTTTGCCTGTATAATTAATCTCGCTGTGAACCCGGTAATCTTAAAGGGTATGGGAAATGTGGAAGCAATCTGGACCCCCTGCTGTGGCATTAATCTATCCTGGGCAAACATTTCGCTGAACACCTTCGCTCGGCCCGCCTTGGCCAACGCGATCTCACAGTTGCCAAACATTTCAACTCCCCTTCCCATTCCCACACTGACCTTTCTGTCCTGGGCCTCCTCCACTGTCAGTGAGACCACACCCAAATGGAAGGAACATCATCTCATATTTCGCTTGGGCAGCTTACAACCCAGAGGTATGAACGTTGATGTCTCTAACTTCAAGCATTCCCTCTCTCTCCGTTCCTCCCCCACCCTAAGGTCGTGATAGTTTCCCTGTCTGTATCCCTTCGTTATCACATCCTCCACAGCCAACAATGGACCATTGTGGGCTCAACCTTTCCTGATTCATCAGTGAGGGCTGCGATTTGTTCTGTACCTTTTCACACCTCTAGTTTTCCGAGTCTCGGTCTGAAGAAGGGTCTCGACCTGAAACGTCACCTATTCCTTCTCTCTAGAGATGCTGCCTGACCTGTTGGGTTACTCCAGCATGTTGTGTCCATCTTTGGTGTAAACCAGCACCTGCTGTTCCTTCCTGCACATTCATCTATCCACGGTCCGGACCCCAGCCCTGGATCTGGCCCTGTTCCCTAGCCCCAGTACGGATCCACAGGCTCTGTGCGCACACTCCCAATCCCCGGCTCACATTCCACTTGACCCGGGTCCAGATAATCACGATTTGGGAACAATTGTATTGTTGTAGCTATTTGACAAGTTTCCAGAAAATGGAGAGCGGGTTAATCTGATGACTCAACGTTCCTGCTGATTGTGGGTTTGCTGTGCACAGCTCATATGAGAGCTGGCATCCGAACAAAACACACTGGCGCATTACAGAAGAGACACAAGACAATACGGGTAAGTAAGTAAGTAAGTTTATTGGCCAAGTGTTCACATACAAGGAATTTGCCTTGGTGCTCCGCCCACAAGTAACAACATGACATACAGTGACAGTTACGAATGACTCAGAAAACACTAAACATTAATAATAATAAAACATTAATGATAAAACACCATTGATCAAGCATGTGAACCAACAAAATACCAGGTCAAAAGGGAGGCTACAGATTTTTGGCTGTTGAGTAGAGCAACTACTCGTGGATAAAAACTGTTTTTATGTCTGGCTGTGGCAGCTTTGACAGTCCGGAGTCGCCTTCCAGAGGGAAGTGATTCAAAGAGTTTGTGGCCAGGGTGAGAGGGGTCAGAGATGATCTTGCCCGCTCGCTTCCTGGCCCTTGCAGTGTACAGTTCATCAATGGAGGGAAGGTTGCAGCCAATAACCTTCTCTGCTGATCGGACAATTCGCTGCAGCCTCCGGGTGTCGTGCTTGGGGGCTGAGCCAAACCAGACCATGATGGAGAAGGTGAGAACAGACTCTACGATGGCCGTGTAGAATTGGTCCATCATTGCCTGTGGCAGATTGTGTTTCCTCAGCTGCCGCAGGAAGTACATCCTCTGTTGTGCCTTTTTGACTGTGGAGTCGATGGTAGCCCCCCACTTAAGGTCCTTGGAGATGATGGTTCCCAGGAACTTAAAAGACTCCACAGATGTGACTGTGGTGTTGTTGATGGTGAGTGGGGTGAGGAGAGGGGGAGCTCTCCTAAAGTCTACAATCAATTCCACTGCCTTAAGAGCATTGAGCTCTAGGTTGTTGCTACGACACCAGGACGCCAGCTGTGACACTTCCTGTCCGTAGGCAGATTCCTCCCCATCCATTGCATACGGATGCTGCAATCTTGAGCAAAAAGCAGGCTGCTGGAGGAACTCAGTGGGTCAGGCAGCATCTATGGAGGCAAAAGGCCAAGCAACATTTCGGGTCAGGACACCTTCTTCAGACCTTCTTTGGTTCACTCATCCCTCCCCCTCCCCAGGCACTTTCCCAGGGCTGTCAGAGGTTAAGGGGACGAAAGCAGGAGAATGGGGTTGAGGGCAAAAGATAGATCAGCCATGATTGAAAGGCGGAGTGGACTTGATGGGCTGAATGGCCTAACTCTGCTCCGGTAACTGATGGACTTTCTCCTGCAGCCGCAGGAGGTGAAACACCTGTCTCTACGCCTCCTCCCCACAGCTCCCTTCAGTGACCCCAATAACCCATCCAAGTCAGACAGTGATTTTCATGTACGTCCTCCAACCCGTCCACTGCATTCTGTGCCCTGAATGCAGTCTCCTCTATATTGGTGTGACGGCCGCCAAATACATCTACGCTCTGTCCATCAAAGCCAGCTGGAGATCCTGGTTGCTCACCCCTTCAATTCCCTCTGCATTCCCATACATATGCTGAGGGAATGGAGCGACTGGGCTTGAATACTCTTGGATTTGGAAGGATGAGAGGGGATCTTATTGAAACATACAAGATTATTAAGGGTTTGGACACGCTAGAGGCAGGAAACATGTTCCCGATGTTGGGGGAGTCCAGAACCAGGGGCCACAGTTTAAGAATAAGGAGTAAGCCATTTAGAACGGAGACGAGGAAACACTTTTTCTCACAGAGAGTGGTGAGTCTGTGGAATTCTCTGCCTCAGAGGGCGGTGGAGGCAGGATCTCTGGATACGTTCTAGAGAGAGCTAGATAGGGCTCTTGAAGATAGCGGAGTCAAGGGATATGGGGAGAGGGCAGGAACGGGGTACTGATTGTGGATGATCAGCCATGATCACATTGGCAGGTGGTGCTGGCTTGAAGGGCCGAGTGGCCTACTCCTGCACCTATTGTCGATTGTCTATTGACCTGCCTGTTCTTGGCTTCCTCTACTGCCAGGGTGAGGCCATGTGCAAAATGAAGAATATCACCCCGTGTTCCTCTTAGGTAGTCTCCAATCCAACACCATTGAACTTACCAATTTCAGGCGAACTCCCAACTCCTACCTGTGCCACACTCCATGCATACATTTCTTGCCATGGCCCCCGGTCGCTCCGTTTATTTTCCCTCCTCCATCCACTTATGACCCATCCCTCCTTCCACCGGGTCCCCCACTTTTCATCCCGCTCTCCCTGTCCATTCTACCCCCCCATCCCTCCCTCTGGTTCTGCATTTCACTCCCCACCTTCCATTCTCATCAGATTCCACCGTATGTTGTCTTCCCTTGTCACCTCCAGCTTCAGTTACTATCGCCACACTTCTGTCCTACAGCCGACTCCTCTGTAAATCAGCCCCTCCGCACCTGGATCCACTTGTAGCTTGCCAGCTCACCTCACCTCGCCGCTCCCTACTTATTTCCGCTATTTATTTCCTTCTAGATCATTCTTCAGGCTGATGGAGTAGAGAGAGATAGCTTTGGACACTAGAGATGCAGCGTGGAAACAGGCCCTTTGGCCTACTGAGTGAGTGCCAAACTAGCACTATACTACACACTGGGAACAATTTCCAAGCATTGTCATTCGAACAATAAAAGCATGTAATTAGAACACTGCACTTATTTTTTATGTAGCAATAAGACTGGGACTTGCCCAAGATGGAACCTGATGCCCCTGTCCCACTTAGGAAGCCTCTGGAGACTTTGCGCCCCAGCCAAGGTTTCCGTGCGGTTCCCGGAGGTTCCCAGAGGTTTTTGTCACTCTCCCTAATGGTCGAAAGCGGTTTCCGTTTTTTAGTCGAAGCCGGTTGCGATGCTATTTGAAGGTGGTCGCCGGAGGACAAAAGCCTCCGGGAACCGCACGGAAACCTTGGGTGGGGCGCAAAGTCTCCAGAGGTTGTCCGTTCAGGTTTCCTAAGTGGGACAGGGGCATTATAGTCCCTTGCATCTGAGTCGACCACTGACCTATCCCAGTTGTATGCATGCCGGTTTCTGCCCCGCCAACTCCCCCACTGCTGCCCCATGTAGTACAAGCTTCCAACCCAAATAGAAATCTCACCTGTGATTGTTTCTTCTAATGTTTTTAATTAATTTCCCGGACTCTAATTTTCTGAATTGATACTGTTACTTTGAAAAGAAAAGTTGTGATGACATTAGATTTTTGACGCCCTTACAAAGTGTCACAGGCTAGTGAGTGGGCAACACAATAACCAGCTCAAACACACATTCATTCATTGACATGACTGCTGCTTTGTAAGGTCAGGTATTAGTTCACGTAGAGATCGGTGAAACAGGAAATTTCAATGAGCTGCTTAGTTTGATGGAGTCATTCAGAAGGATTGACGGAGCAAAGGTAGACAAAAATGCTGGAGAAACTCAGCGGGTGCGGCAGCATCTATGGAGCGAAGGAAATAGGCAACGTTTCGGGCCGAAACCCATCTTCAGACTCTGACGGAGACAAGATGTTTTCGCTGGTGGGAAAATAATGACTAAAAAATCGGGTCGGGAATTCAGGATAAATATTTTCCTCGGGATAGAACAATCTGGAAGCGGCTATGGTGGGGAGGGGCGGATGTGGAGGGTGGAGATGGGTTTAAGGGGAAGCTGGATTTGAATATGGAGGGGAGAGAGAGAGAGATGGGGGCAGTGGGATTAGGAAGGAGGAAGAAGTGGGAGGACGTGGGATTGGAGCACATTACCTGCATGCTCTGGTTCCTGATGGTATCCCCCCCCCCCCCCCCCCCCCACTGTTGTATCCGCTAGTGGAAAGCTGCCATTCCTGCAGGTTACAGGTTGTGCTGATTGGGATAAAAGATCTGTCTGAGTTTCTGGTTGATAAGCTGTTCTTTTTCATTTGTACACCGTGGCCTGATTACAGCTGCAGATAAGGGTCATAAACCATTTACACACTGTCCACTCTAGAGTAATTTGTAATAATTCTCTTCTCAGCCCAGGTGAAATTTCTGTGGGAACTGATTAATAAGCAAAACAGTTGCGGAACACCAGATGCTAAACACGTTTGAAATATACTTGAAATGGAACCATTGTGGAAATATTGAAAACATTATTATCTATTAACATTTTGTATTTGTTGAAATACACAGGAGTACTTAAATTGCAGTTTTCTCTTCTGCAAAGTTTACAATTGTTTTCCATCAGTCAAGCGTTGGGTTTCTCATAATTCAGCAAATGGGAGGGGAATGGAATGTTAAACTGTGCAAACTGAACTGAAACTCCTTTTCCACATGTCCAACAGTTTTTTTGTTAATTTAATAGGTTGCCTCAAAATGTGTTCTGCAGTAGTGAGTGAACTTCTACAGGTCCAAACAGATGTAACTCATGGGAATGTTTCACCGTGCTTTGACAATACATATTCCATGCCATTAAAGTATTGACTCAAGTCCAATAAATAGTGCAAAGGGATGCAGAATATAGCTCTCAGCATTGAAGCGCATTGTGGCGTATCAGTTCCACAGACAAAGTCCAATGTCCACAGTGGGGTCCCGGTGAATCAGACAGTATCCCAGCTTATGGAAGGGTTCAGCATTCAACATTCAATGTCATTGTCACAAGGGTTTACAAGGTTAATTCCTGGGATGGCGGGACTGTCATATGCTGAGAGAATGGAGCAGCTGGGCTTGTATACTCAGGAGTTTAGAAGGATGAGAGGGGATCTTATTGAAACACATAATTATTAAGGGTTTGGACATGCTAGAGGCAGGAAACATGTTCCCGATGTTGGGGGAGTCCAGAACTAGGGGCCACAGTTTAAGAATAAGGGTGAGCCATTTAGCACAGAGATGAAGAAACACTTCTTACACAGAGAGTTGTGAGTCTGTGGAATTCTCTGCCTCAGAGGGCGGTGGAGGCCAGTTCTCTGGATACTTTCAAGAGAGAGCTAGGTAGGGCTCTTAAAAATAACGGAGTAGGTGATATGGAGCGCAGAAGGTTAAGGGGGGACTTGATTGAGGTCTTTAAAATGATGAAAGGGATAGACAGAGTTGACGTGGATAAGCTTTTCCCATTGAGGGTAAGGAAGATTCAAACAAGAGGGCATGACATGAGAATTAAGGGACAGAAGTTTAGGGGTAACGTGAGGGGGAACTTCTTTACTCAGAGGGTGGTGGCTGTGTGGAATGAGCTTCCAGCAGAAGTGGTGGAGGCAGGATCGATTTTAACATTTAAAAGTAAAGTGGATAGGTATATGGACGTGAAGGGAATGGAGGGGTATGGTCTGAGTGCAGGTAGATGGGACTAGGGGAAAACAAATGGTCGGCACAGACTGGAAGGGCCGAGAGGGCCTGTCTCCGTGCTGTAATTGTTATATGGTTATATGGTTATATGGTTATATGGGGAGAAGGCAGGAACGGGGTACTGATTGTGGATGATCAGCCACGATCACATTGAATGGTGGTGCTGGCTCGAAGGGCCGAATGGCCTACTCCTGCACCTATTGTCAATACCCACACTGGCCAACATATCCCAGTTACACTAATCCCACCTGCCTGCGTTTGGTCCATATCCCTCCAAACCTGTCCTATCCATGTACCTGTCTAACTGTTTCTTAAATGTTGGGATAGTCCCAGCCTCAACTACCTCCTCTGGCAGCTTGTTCCATACACCCACCACCCTATGTGTGAAAAAGTTACCCTTCAAATTCCTATTAGATCCTTTCCCCTTCACCTTAAATCTATGTCCTCTAGTCCGCGATTGACCTATTCTGGGCAAAAGATTCCTTGCATCTACCCAATTTATTCCTCTCATGATTTTATACACCTCTTCAGATCACTGCTCATCATCCTGCTCTCCAGGGAATAGTCACACCTTACTCAAGCTCTCCCTATAGCTCAGATCTTCTAGCCCTGGCAACATCCTTTTCTCTGTACCCTTTCCAGCTTGATTATGTTCACAAATTCACAAGTTATACCATATAACCATATAACAATTACAGCACGGAAACAGGCCCTCTCGGCCCTTCCAGTCCGTGCCGACCATTTGTTTTCCCCTAGTCCCATCTACCTGCACTCAGACCATACCCCTCCATTCCCTTCACGTCCATATACCTATCCACTTTACTTTTAAATGTTAAAATCGATCCTGCCTCCACCACTTCTGCTGGAAGCTCATTCCACACAGCCACCACCCTCTGAGTAAAGAAGTTCCCCCTCACATTACCCCTAAACTTCCGTCCCTTATTTCGCATGTCATGCCCTCTTGTTTGAATCTTCCCTACCCTCAATGGGAAAAGCTTATCCACGTCAACTCTGTCTATCCCTTTCATCATTTTAAAGACCTCAATCAAGTCCCCCCTTAACCTTCTGCGCTCCAAAGAATAAAGACCTAACTTGTTCAACCTTTCTCTGTAACATAGTTGCTGGAACCCAGGCAACATTCTCGTAAATCTCCTCTGTACTCTCTCTATTTTGTTGACATCCTTCCAATAATTAGGCGACCAAAATTGTACACCATACTCCAGAATTGGTCTCACCAATGCCTTGTACAATTTTAACATTACTTCCCTGCTCCTATATTCAGTGCTCTGATTTATAAAGGCCAGCACACCAAAGGCTTTCTTTATACGAGTAGAATTAGGCCATTCGGCCCAACAAGTCTACTCCACCATTCAATCATAGCTGATCTCTGCCTCCTAATCCAATTTTCCTGCCTTCTCCCTATAACCCTTAACACCCGTTCTAATCAAGAATTTATCTATCTCTGCTTTTAAAAATATCCACTGACATGGCCTCCACAGCCCTCTGTGGCAATGAGTTCCACAGACTAGCTACCCTCTAAAGAAGTTCCTCCTCACCTCCTTTATGAAAGAGCGTCCTTTAATTCTGAGGCTATGACCTCTGGTCCTAGACTCTCCCACCAGTGGTAACATCCTCTCCACATCCACTCTATCTATGCCTTTCATTATTCTATAAGCTTCAATGAGGTCCCCCCTCAACCTTCTAAACTCCAGCGAGTCGAGGCCCAGTGCTGTCAAACACTCAACCTATGCTAACCCACTCATTCATTCGTGTAAACCTCCTCAGGACCCTCCTCAGCACATCCTTTGCTCACAGTATTCCAAATGTGGCCTGACCAGCCCCTTATAGAGCCTCAGCATTACAGCTCTGTTTCTGTAAATCAGACCTCTTGATAAAATGCTTGCATAATATTTATGGTCAAGCTGGCCATTTAACATTTTGTAAAAACAGGTCAAACGGTGAGCTTCACGTCTATGTTGGAGAGGGCTCCAACCCCAGAGAATTCAGAAGTTTGGTAACACTCACTTCTCTCTCGTAGGTGTTAGTAACAAATCGAGCTGCCTGTCTTTGGACACGTTTGATGGATGAAATGTTTTTATTTATGTATGGGTCCCATGCTGCAACTGCGTGGTCCAAATGAGGTCTAACGAGGGTGAAGTATAGCTTCTCCTTGACAGAAGTTGAACATTGATGAAAGTTGCGCCTCAGAAAATTTAGGACACCTGTTGCTTTCACCGTTGCATGATGAGTCTGACCGTTCCAACGCAGATCATTCTGCAATTTGATGCCAAGATACTTGGTTTGTTTGGATTCTTCAAGGGTGGCACCAAGTACATTGTAAGATGTTTCGCCTGGATTCCTCTTTCTGGTGACACGCATGGTTTCACATTTGGACGGGTTGAACTGCATGCCCCATTGTTGTGACCACTCGACCATAGTATCGAGATCGTTTTGGCGAGCATCTTCATCATCAGCTGACTTAATTGGACGGTACAGCAAACGATCATCAGCGAATAGTCTGGTCGTGCTTGCAAATTTTTCATGGATGTCATTTATGTAAAGCAAAAATAGGTGCGGGCCAAGTACTGTGACCTGGGGTGTCCCACTCAACACTAGGTGCCAATTGGAGCTCTTTCCGTTCACACACACACGCTGAAGGCGTTTTGTCAGGAAACTGAAAGCTTTCGAAGCAGTTTCTGGTGTGGGATGACATCAAATGCTTTAGAAACGTTTTCTTCTGCTTTGCTCCCTTCTTGTACTGCGGGGTAATATTCACAGTTTTCCAATCTTCAGGAACTACTCCTAACTCTAGTGATTCTTGAAATATCGCAACTAATGTCAAGTCAAGTCACATTTATTTATATAGCACATTTAAAAAACAACTCTCGTTGGCCAAAGTGCTTCACATTTGTTATAGGAGTAGTATACACAAGCAGGCTAGATACATATATACAAATAGCCCTCGCTCAGAGGACGTCAGGAAAGGCTTGGGAGAACAGATACGTTTTTAGACTAGACTTAAAGGAGTCGATGGAGGGGGCAGTTCTGATGGGGAGGGGGATGCTGTTCCACAGTCTAGGAGCTGCAACCGCAAAGGCGCGGTCGCCCCTGAGCTTATGCCTAGACCGCGGGATGTTCAGCAACCCCAAGTCGGCCGATCTGAGGGACCTGGAGGTGGTGTGGTGGGTGAGAAGACTTTTGATGTAGGTGGGGGCAAGCCCATTGAGGGCTTTGTAGACATAACGGAGGATCTTGACATTTATTCGGAACCGCACAGGGAGCCAGTGGAGAGAGGCCAGGATCGGGGTGATGTGGTCCCTTTTTCGGGTGCCCGTCAGGAGTCTCGCTGCGGCGTTTTGGACCAGTTGCAGGCGGGACAGGGAAGATTGGCTGATGCCAGTGTAGAGGGAGTTGCAGTAATCTAGGCGGGAGGAGATAAATGTGTGGATGATCTTTTCGAGGTCATCAAACTGGAGGAATTGTTTTATTTCAGCGATCGTCCGAAGCTGGAAGGAGCTAGCTTTTACCACGGCATTGACTTGTTTGTCAAACTTCAGTGCCGAGTCAAATATCACGCCAAGGTTTTTGACGTGAGGTTTGAGTAGCGGGGTAAGGCTTCCAAGGCTGCCTGCTATCATTTTGATTGAGTCCAAGGGGCCGAGAAGGATGACCTCAGACTTACTCTCGTTTAGTTGGAGGAAGTTCTGGGCCATCCAGCACTTTATATCCTCGAGGCAGCGGGTAAGGTTAAGCAGATTTGATTGTTTTTTGGGCTTCAGGGGGAGGTACAGTTGTGTATCGTCTGTGTAGCAATGGAAGGAAATGCCGTGCCTTTCAATGACTTGGCCCAAGTTGAGCATGTACAGGGAGAAGAGAATGGGGCCAAGGATGGAACCTTGTGGAGCCCCACAGCAGAGGCTAGTGGGGAGGAGAAAGAGTTGCCTATGTTAGTAGAGAAACTCCTACCTTTGAGGTAGGAGATGAACCAGCTCAGGGCAGTGCCATCAATACCAACCCCGTACCGGAGACGGTCAATTAGGATGGTGTGGGCAACAGTGTCACATGCTGCGCTGAGGGCGAGAAGGAGAAGGATTGCACAGTCGCCGGAGTCAACGGTGAGCAGTACGTCATTGTGTACCTTCAACAAGGCAGACTCTGTGCTGTGGTGAGCCTTGAAACCTGATTGGAAAGTTTCCAAAATAGTATTTTGGGGAAGGTAAGGCATACGCTGACTTCAGATGACCTTTTCAAGGGCGTTTGAGAGGAAAGGCAGTTTAGAAATGGGTCTGTAGTTGCTTGGAAAGGTGGGGTCGAGGTTAGGTTTTTTCAGGAGTGGCTGGACCACCGCATGCTTGAAGCAGGTAGGTACAGTGCTAGTGGCCAGAGAGCTAATGCCTCCACAATCTCTGAGGCCACCTCCTTCAGAACCCTGGGGTGCAGTCCATCCGGTCCAGGTGACTTACCCACCCTCAGACCTTTCAGTTTTCCTCGCACCTCCTCCTTAGTTATCGCCGCTCTACTGACTTCCACCCCCTGACCCTCTAGGTTGCAGGCACACTGCTGGTGTCTTCCATTGTGAAGATTGATGCAAAAAAGTGAACTCAATTCCTCAGCCATTTCTTGATTTCCCGTTATCACTCCTCCCGTATCGTTCTCCAGTGGCCTAACGTCCACTCTTGCCTCATTTTTACTCTTTATATATCCGTAGAAACTCTTGCTGCCTTCTTTTATATCGTTGTACTTCACCTTTTCTATCCGTATGGTCTTTTTGGAGACCTTTAGTTGTTCTTTAAGAACATCCCAAACCTCTAGCTTCCCACTAATCTTTACAATGTTATATGCCTTTTATTTTGCTATTATTTTGTCCTTGACCTCCCTTGTCAGCTTCGAAGTCATGCCCTGGGTTATCGTACCAGAATACAACACCTTGCATTTATCGAATTAAATTCCGTCTGCCATCCCTTGCTACATGGTCCAGTTTGATCAAGATCTTGTACTGATCATAGACAACCTCCTGATATCTCCTTTGGTTTGGCTTGTTATTCTCTTATAGGTGTTTTATTAATGCAATAATGGTTATTAGATTCACTCAGTAAGTTTGAATGTGGCTTAATGGTTTGGGTCCTTGACTATGTAACAGAGGTTTCTATTTTTATTTTAGGTTTCCAGCATTTTTGCTGTTGCAGAATTGATAAAGTGATGTTTCTTTCTTTGAGAAGTTGGCTGGGAGATATATATTGTCCCTAGGACAATGGGTCCTGAAATGTTTGTGTGCAATGAGTAGGTTAACCTCAGATGAGTGTTTGGCGGCCCTGGGCCAGTACTCGCTGGAGTTTAGAAGAATGAGGGGGGACCTCATTGAAACATACAGATTAGTGAAAGGCTTGGATAGAGTGGACGAGGAGAGGATGTTTCCATTAATGTGAGATTCTAGAACTAGAGGCCATGGCCTCAGAATTAAAGGCCATCCTTTAAGGGAGAAGATGAGGAGAAATGTATTTAGTCAGAGGGTAGTGTATCTGTGGAATAGATTCTTGATTAGTACATGTGTCAGATGTTATGGGGATAGGAGGGATATAGATCAGCCATGATTGAATGGTGGAGTAGACTTGATGGGCCAAATGGCCTAATTCTACTCCTATTCCTTATGACCTGAGAGTGTGGACGAGGATTTGATTCATCATCTGAGTTACTCCAGCTCATCCTCTCTGTCCCCACTGAGACATTGACCCTCATCTCAAAAGAGCTTGTCGATTCTCAGATTTAAAGTATCCTTTAAAAAAAGATAGAAAGTGCTGGAGTAACATGCACCGCCATTCAATATGATCATGGCTGATCATCCAATTCAGTAACCCGCACCTGCCTTCTCTCCATACCCCCTGATCCCTTTAGCCACAAGGGCCACATCTAACTCCCTCTTAAATATAGCCAATGAACTGGCCTCAACTACCTTCTGTGGCAGAGAATAGTAAGATTAAATGAGAACTTACCAGTTCGAAGTTTGATCTGTATTTTATGAGGAGTTACGATGAGGGATTACGTGAAGACCCCGTCCAGCACGCATGCGCGACATTTCTTCAAAGCAGCGGTGTGGATTCACAGAAAACACAACAATTGAAATAAATATAGTAAAGAAAAAATAAGAACTTAATTACCAGTTGATCTGTATAATAGAGGGTGGGAGCGGAGGGCACGTAATCCCTCATCGTAACTCCTCATAAAATACAGATCAAACTTCGAACTGGTAAGTTCTCATTTAATCTTACTATTTTACTTCGGAGTCACGTGAGTGACTACGTGAAGACTTCAAAGCTCTGTGAATCCGAACCGTGTACCAGCTCATGCTTCACTCACTGTCTGAAGACCTTAGAGGGAGGAAGCATGTTATACAATCAACAATAACCTGTTTGTGAACAAAAAAGGTTTATTAATAACAACAAAAAACAGAGAGCTCCCCCGGGCTTAAATTAAATATTATCTGCAGACTCTAAAATTCTGTCTGCAAATGTAGCAGGCTCCGCCAGCGGCTTATTATAAAACCTTTGGAAAGTTCTTTCCGAGGACCATCCTGCTCTGGCCAGAATATGGTCCATAGGCACATCCATTTGCCTAGCCGCCGACGTAGATGCAGCCCTGGTGGAATGAGATTTGTACACATTAGTATCGATTCCCGCGGACTTAAGCACCTGCTTGAGCCACCTTGAAATGGTTTGGCTCGTCACCTGACCATGAGGCTTCTTGTGGCTTATCCATAAGGCTTTTTCTCTCCCTCTTAAGTTATATGTTGTGTCTATGTAGTTGGCGAGATGGGTCTTGGCACACAACCGTGGGTCAGGTGAATATGCCCGGAACTCCATAACTGGAGGCGTGGTACCTGGTCTAGATTGTTTGACCAGCCCCTGAATGTGAAATGTGATACAGTCCAATGACTCTGTCATGCTGTCCAGCCTCAGAAGGTGGAGGGACTGTACCCTTTGAGCTGACACTAGAGCCATGAGCATGACTGATTTCAGTGTAAGTTGTTCCAGAGTAAGTGACCTGGGTGGTGGCCATCCCCTAAGGTACGTCAGTACTATGCTGACATCCCAGATCTGAGTGTACCTAGGCCTAGGGGGATTGGTGTTAAAAATGCCCCTCATGATTTTGGCCACTAGTGGATGGGACCCCAAAGTCAGTTGTCCTGCTGCTGGAACCAAATAAGCTGACAACGCACTCCTGGCTGTATTAATGGCGCTGTAGCTGAGTCCTTCCCGATGTAATCCAAGCAGAAACTCCACAACACTGGTGGCTGTATCTGTGGTGTAGGTAGTTCCTGTTTTGGAGCAATACCGTTCCCATTTTCTTATATTGGTCAGGTATTGTCTCCTGGTGGACTCCCGGTGAGATGCGGTCATCATGTTGATGGCGTCCTCAGACAGTCCCAGGCCCAGTAGAGGTCTTTTTAGAATCTGCAAGCCAGGAGATTGACTCTGTCATGGCACGGGTGACTAATGCCTGACACTGGGTGGATTAATAACTGTCGACTGCTGGGGAATTCCAACGGTGTTTCAACAGCCATGTCGAAAGCCACTGGGAACCATGGCTGTGTAGGCCAGTCAGGTATTATCAAGATTCCTGAAGCGGAATCCAATTGAATCTTGCATAATACCCGACTGATGAGGCAGAAGGGAGGAAAAGCATAAAAGAACATTTTCCCCCATTGCAGCGAGAATGCATCAACTGCTGCTGCCTCAGGGTCTGGTTCCCAAGCGACATACGTTGGTACCTGGTGATTCAGCCTGGATGCAAATAGATCGATATCTGGTGTGCCATATTGCTTTGTAATTTCAGCAAACACTTTGGGATTTAACATCCATTCGATGTTATCATTAAATCTACGTGACCTGGTGTCTGCCACTGTATTTTGCTTACCTGGAAGGTAAGTTGCTGATAACCAAATATGCCTTTCAACACACCATTGCCAGATTAGGTTGGCCAAATTGTCACACGATATCGACTTTACACCACCCATGTGATTGATATAAGCCACCACCGTGGTATTATCTAGTTGCAACCGAACATGTGCATGATGCGTATTACATGAATATGCTTTTAACCCATAAAACGCACCCAACATTTCTAAATAGTTGATGCCCCGTGTCTGTAGGCAAGATGATTCAAATTTACTCCATCTGCCCCCTGTGCTGGTTTGCATGTTAGTTGCTCCCCAGCCCAAAGCACTGGCATCCGTTTGAATGGTTAATACTGGGTTGGTGATCATTATGGGACTGGAGCTGAGTCTTACATTCCTCGCCCACCATTGTAACTCTGGAATGGATTCAGCAGTTAAACTCATAGCTCGGTCAAAGTGACCTGAGTTTTGCTTTAGTGCATGCACTTTAGCTCTTTGCAAATTTTGATAGTGCAAAGGCCCAAATTGTACAGCTGGGAAAGCTGCTACCATTTTGCCAATAACTCTAGCTACTTCCCCTATGGTTGGCTGATGTTTATTCATGAGTTTGTTGCATGATAGCGCCAATTCTGATGCTTTCCCCTTCGGCAGAGTTACAATCATGCGAACAGTATCTATCGTAAATCCAAGATAGTCCATGGCAGTGGACGGTGTAAGATTGGATTTTTCTGGATGTATGACAAACCCCAAAGTTTCAAACAAACGTTTGGTGGCTGCGACTGCTAAAATAGCTGTCTCCAAGGTTTTCCCTATTATTAAAATATCGTCTAAATACGCCATGACTATATGCTTTTGTTTCCTCAATAATGCCAAGGCAGGTTTTAAGATTTTAGTGAACAACCTTGGAGCAGAGGTTAGTCCATTTGGTAAGGCTTTATATTGCCATAGCTGTTTCATCCAGATAAATTTTAAATATTTTCGATGGTCCTTGTGTATGGGTACTGAGTAGTAGGCATCTTTTAAATCAATGCTTGCTAGAAAGTACCCCCTAGAAACCAATAGTCTGGCTGTTTCAAAAGTATCCATCTTGAAATGTATATACCTGACAGACTTGTTCAAAGTAGTTAAGTCAATGATGATGCGTCGTCCACCATCTTTTTTGATTTTAGTGAAAATATTAGACACAAATTCCAAAGGTTCATGTTTTGTTCTTTCAATGACACCTTTAGCTTGTAACCTCATCAGTTCAGCTTGACCCTCTTGTTTTTCCTTGACTGAGAGGGTGAATACCCTTTTGGGTATATGCTGAACTGGTGGAAAATCTTTATGGACAAAGTCAATTTTGTAGCCATGAACGCTGCTGAGTATATACTTGTCATTAGTGATGGATTCCCATGCATCCAAAAACAAGTGCAATCTCCCCCCTGTTAGCACAGAGCCCCTACTGCACATATGCTGAGAGGAACCAGACCCACCTACCTCCATGGTTATTGGTGCTTCTTCTGCCTCTTCGCTGGGTGATGAGGCGTCTGCTGGGCTGTAGAGGGTTGATGTTGATCTCGATGTTGTTGGGGGTGGCGCATTTTCCATGGGGTCCGCTCTGGGCCCTGGCCTAAAAAAGGCTTACGGGGAATGGTTGCGGACCCCGAGCTTTCACCAGTCCCATAGTGTGGTTGACGACTGGTGGACGCCATGGGTACTGCCGCCTGGGTTTGTTGGGTCTGCTCGGTCCCAAACCTGCCCTCACGAGACCAAAGGTCTTGGATTCTTCTTCCAGGTCTTTCACCTTTTTTGGAAGGTCTTTCCCAAAGAGCAGAATAGGAGGTTCTGACCCCGGTGTTTTGCAAAGTCCCGCAAATTTAGGGTTGAGGGCAGGCTTGATAATCTCCTTTCGCAAATTATTTATCTCATATTGAGTGGTGCACAGCAGAGCTAATGTGTCTTGCTGATTTGTGGAGATGTCCGCACCATCAATGGACCGAGCATAAGATGTTATTCCTGCAGTCAGGAATTTAAGGATCTTCTGGAGCTTCAACTCCAGGTTTCTGATGTTCTGCCCCAAATGTCCCCAAATTTGGCTATTGACAGCAGGTACATTCAAAGATGTACAATTTCCTGGGGCTGTATATAGTTGAAGAGCCTCATTGACCACTTGTTCTTGTAGGGGTTTAGAGGACAGGTGGTTAATGCTGGCTGCAAGTTTCGGCTCTAATGGCCGACCCGCTTGTGGAATGGCCACGTAGCGGTTGACCACACCCAGCAGCTCTTCCTGTTCCTGTACACCCTGCGTACTCCCGAAATCTTCAGCCAGTGACCCCTCTTCTTGACCAGCCCAGACCTGGTCGCCAATGCTGCCTTCAAAAGAAGGTGAAGCAATGGCCAGTGCCGTAAAAGGCACTGCGGGAGTGCCTGAACTCCCTTGGCGAGGCTGCTGCTGCTCTCTCAGCAGATCTCGCTGGAGCAATTGCTCCATAAGCCATTCCATGCGGCTTAGGCGGCTGCCTGTGCTCTCGAGCGGTAAGGCATCTTCATCCGAAACGTCGGACACTACCGCCCGGTTCTGGCTGCAGGTACCTCCAGCCCGCTGCTCAGGCAGCACAAGCGGTGCTGGGCTCGGCTCGGTAGTTATAACCGCCGCCTCTTGCCCCCCCTCCAAAGAGCATTCCTCAACGAAGGACGAACGGGGGCGAGCTGCAGACTTCTTTCCTCGGGCCTTGCTCATTCTTCCTGGAACACAAGACCACAGAGAGAAAGACACACGGCCACGGTAAACTTACCTGTCGGCCCGACTTTTCAATTTGTAGCGGGAGCGCCTTGAACTCCCGTTCGTCGCGGTGCACTGCATGAACGCTAAAATGTCGCGCATGCGTGCTGGACGGGGTCTTCACGTAGTCACTCACGTGACTCCCTTCTGTGGAAGTAAAATTCCAACTTGTCCTGGACTAGCCATATTGAAGCAATGGCCAAGAAAACACACCAACACCTTTACTTCCTTAGAAGGCTTAGGACGTTTGGCATCTCTCACCAACTTCTATTGATGCGCTGTAGAAAGCATTTTATGGGGGTGGATCACAGCTTGGTTTGGTAACAGCTCCATACAAAACCGCAAGAAATTGCAGAGAATTGTGGACGCAGTCCAGACCGTCACACAAACTAACCTCCCCTCATTCATTGTTCTTTATCTCTCCACATCACCGTCTATATCTCTCGTTTCCCTGATCCCTGACCAGTCTGAAGAAGGGTCTCGACCTGAAGCGTCGCCTATCTCCTTCGCTCCTTAGATGCTGCTGCACCCGCTGAGTTTCTCCAGCCTTTTGTGTACCCTCGATTCCATTGACTCTATTTACATCTCATCCTGCCTTGGCAAGGCCATCAACATAATCAAGGACGAGCCTCATCCCCGGTCACTCCCTCTTCTCCCCTTTCACTATGCCTGACAGTGCCCACCTGGTAAACATGACAATGAACTAAACCAAACTAAACTAAATTGTTTCAACAATGGAATCAATGGCAGCTAATGTGCAAATCTCTACAGAAATGTTGTGGTGAGTGTAACCATCCTGGGCCCTCATCCACTGCATCCCTTTGTGTGTGGTCGCGGGAAGCCAGGGTTTCCAAACACCAAGTGTCACCGCTTGTGAGGTTCTGCCTGTCCCGTGGTAATGGGAAAGATGGTTCAGGCCACAATACTGTGGGAAATTGCATTTGTTTGGACTGTGCGATACCACTTGGAGAGAAGTTTGCTGAGAAGAACCTTTGGCCACAACTCAAACATGTGGTGGTCTGCATGGGATCCAAGGGGTGATTCTTCCAGTCACAGTCAGGAGCCAGAGAGTTCAACTTGTACACTGGAAACAAATAAAACATTTGTCTTCCAAACACCAGGAAGACAAGAAACACGTAAACCGCTAGAGTAACTCAGTGGGTCAGGCAGCATCCCTGGAGAACATGGATAGATGATGTTTTAGGCTGGGACCCTTCTTCACACCCTTAACTGCAAGAATTCACAATAGTAAGAGGGCAACGAACAACCTATCTCATCACTGAAGTTGTGGTCCTTGGGCCGACACCTGATCTTCTTATAAAATACTGGCCATTGGATATTTCAAAAGTCAAGATTTTAGAATGTTTAATTGTCACCAGTACTATCACAACGTTTGACGAAACATTTAGACAGGTACAGGTACATTTAGATCGGACATGTTTAGAGGGATATGGGCCAGGAGCAGGCAGGTGGTACTAGTGTGGATGGGGCATGTTGGCCGGCGTGGGCAAGAGGGTCGTAGGGCCTGTTTCCACGCTGTGTGACTCTATGACTTTATGTACCGAAATGGGGCAAATTAAACTCTTACTTGAGCAGCAGTGTAACAGGTTAGTATTTTAAGAACTTCTCAGGCAGAGCCTTGGTTTAATGGGTCGCCTGAAAGGCACGAGATTACGAGCTGACACAGTAATACTTGATCTTGGCCATTGAGCAATTAAGTTCATTAGGGGAGCATTTGGAAGTTGATGCAAACTTTTGTGCAACCTGGAGGGAAATTCTGAGTTTGTGCACTGCCAAACAAAATCTCCTCCCATTAAGGCAGCCAGGCCTGTCTAATCTCAGGTGCTGTTCCACAGATAGCAATGTACAGTTGTACCAAGTTGGATGAAGAGCGCTCTCAATCACCTGACTGATTAGAAATGGACCAGGTTCAAGGTCAGAACTTTAAAAATTGATTTCCAAGCCTCCAGTCAGTCTCTTCTCAAGATTAACTTTCCAGAGAGCACCAGGCCACCTTAACCAGCTGCAACATGAAAGGTTGGTGACTTAATTGAAACCCTGCCTTTCAAATGATGTGGATTATTTAAATTTTCTGGTTGCCAAACAAGTTTTATTTTATTTTCCCCTGGCTCACTGTACAATGAGCAAAGCCTCGGCGAATGGCTCAACAATTCTGCTGTTTCTGGAATCAGACAAAATCACCCCCCTTCTACAATGTCTCAACAGGCACTCATTAAACTCTTGTTTCTCAAACTCTCCACAGATGAAGAGCAGGAGCCGGAAAAGCGTCAGAAAATATCAGTGGTGAGTGGCACTCTCCTTATGCTTACTTCTATTTGTATTCTGATTGTCTTAACCCCTGTTGACTGAGCTCTTCAAAACCCATTCATGGCAGTGTGACCGGCTGTGGCAGGATAGGATATCTCCTCGATAGCTTTGCCATACGACCCCTTTGCGAAGAGCGGACGAGCGGTTGAATTTCACCCTCTAACTGCCTCGGCACTTGTCGACTCTCTGGTACATCTATGTAATTCTATTGTCAGAGTGTTTGTTACTGTCGAGCTGCTTGTGGAGTTGTAAGGAGCCTCCAGTTGGTACTTCTATGTAATATTGCAGCAAGTTTTATTATTTCTGGAGACTGCGGTTAATCATTTCAGTATTGTTTGAAACTATTACTTGATGTGCTCTAGTTATGACGTCTGCCAAGTCACCCATCAAACCACACAGAGATGTTTATGCTCCAAGTAAGAAAACACAGTATTATCTGTGTTTAATTTTTAATTTTTTATCTGTGTTTAAATTTAAGAGTAAGGAGTAAGCCATTTAGAACGGAGACGAGGAAACACTTTTTCTCACAGAGAGTGGTGAGTCTGTGGAATTCTCTGCCTCAGAGGGCGGTGGAGGCGGGTTCTCTGGATGCTTTCAAGAGAGAGCTGGATAGGGCTCTTAAAGATAGCGGAGTCAGGGGATTTGGGGAGAAGGCAGGAACGGGGTACTGATTGGGGATGATCAGCCATGATCACATTGAATGGTGGTGCTGGCTCAAAGATTCCTGGGATGTCAGGACTTTCATATGAGGAAAGACTGGATAGACTCGGCTTGTACTCGCTAGAACTTAGAAGAGTGACGGGGGATCTTATAGAAACTTACAGAATGCTTAAGGGATTGGACAGGGTAGATGCAGGAAGATTGTTCCCGATATTGGGGAGGTCCAGAACAAGGGGTCACAGTTTAAGGACAAGGGGGAAGTCTTTTAGGACCGAGATGAGGAAAACATTTTTCTCACAGAGAGTGGTGAGTCTCTGGAATTCTCTGCCACAGAAGGTAGTTGAGGCCAGTTCATTGGCTATATTTAAGAGGGAGTTAGATGTGACCCTTGTGGCTCAAGGGATCAGGGGGTATGGAGAGAAGGCAGGTACAGGATACTGAGTTGGATGATCAGCCATGATCATATTGAATGGCGGTGCAGACTCGAAGGGCCGAATGGCCTACTCCTGCACCTATTTTTTATGTTTCTATGAATGGCCAAATGGACTACTCCTGCACCTATTGTCTATTGTCTATTGTCTATCTGAAATTATACCTTTGTTATGAGTTGCAGACACCCAAGCCATATATTTATTTTTCTGATATTATTCCTGAGGCTTCAAAACCAAAATTAAAAAAATGTAATTTTGAGAAAACACTAGAACCCCTCAATAGGTCAGGCAGCACCTGTGGGTTGAGAAAACGTGTTCATGTTTCAGGTGGGCGATTCAGTGTCAGCACCGGGAAAGATTGAAAACAAGTTAGTTTTAAGTTGCAGAGAAGAGAGGGAGAGAGGGATATAGAGAGAAGGATATACTGTATCCGAGATGGTGTAGCCAGAGTTATTGTAGGGGGTCAGATGGTCGATGGGTTCATGGGGGCAGATAAAGGGAGAGAAAATAGTCTAAGCTATCAAATAAAGGTAGTTGGAGAATGTGAATACAACCAGAGTGATATGCAGGGCCTCTGTACACACCGATCATAGACAACTAGATAACCCCTACCAACGTATCTCTACGACCATCCTGGCCTCATCCTATCTCTTCTTCCCTCATCTTCTTTGCAACTTAAAACTAATTTGTCTTCTCGCTTCCCTGTTCAACTTGCAACTCTTTTTATACTTGCTGTTTGACCAGCTGAGGATTTACAGCAATATGTTCTTTATTTCATATTTACTATGCCTAGAGTTAAGCCAGTGAGCCACATAGGAAGTGTGGACACAGTTCTTCTCCTTCCTCTTGCGTGTGGCGGGCACGGCCTAACGTTGTTGGGCAACTTGTTCTATCTGATCTTCCGTTTGTGCACGTTGAGTTGATTGCATTAGTCGAAACAGGGCGGCCCACGTGAAGGTGGCAATCTGTGGACACCGTTGAGATCCAGGAACAAGTAATTGGCCTGGTGGGGGGAGTCAGAGGACGGTAGAATTCTTGAGGAACATTTTAAGACTCCTTCCGCCATCTTGAACAAATTGGGGACATGTGACCAGCATTGTGCAACAGGCACTGGTGATCTATATTAGCATAATTGGTAAGTTTGCAAATTACATCAAAATTGGTTGTAAGGCGGAGAGTGAATGAGATTACAACAATATCTAGACCAACTTGGAAAGTGGGCAAAGGAATTGCAGTTGGAATTTAACTCGGACAAATGTCAAGTGTTGCGTTTTGGTAAGTTAAACCAGGGCAGGACTGTAACAGTAGATGGAGTTTCCTGGAGAGTTCTTTCGAATGGAGGCCTCAGAGTATGTGTACATTGCTCCCTGAAAGGACAACACAAGTAGAGAGAATAGTGAAGAAGGTGTTTGGCATGTTTGCCTTTTTCAGTCAGCTTTGATGTCATGTACAAGATGTTGATGAGACCACCCTTGGAATATTTATATAGGCAGTTCTGATCGCCCAGCTATAGGAAGGATGTCATTAAACTGGAAATGGTGGGAAGAGATGCACAAGGCTTTTATCGGGGCTGGAGGGCTTGAGTTATAAGCAGAGTCTGGGTAGCCTGTAGCCTTTTTCCCTGGAGCATAGGAGGCTGAGCAGTGACCTATCAAGGAATCTCAAATCATGAGGGGGATAGATGAGGTGAATCAACAATGTATTTTCCTCCATGCTAGGTGAGTCTAAAACTAGAGGACATAGGTTTAACATTAGAGAGAAAAGATTTAAAGAGGAACTGAGTGATAACTTTTTCACACAAAGGTACAAAGGACATTTATTATCACATACACCAATTGGTGTAGTGAAATGTGACTTGAAATGTCACACTTTTATCATACAATTACAATGTTAATCTCAACGCTAACCCTCATTTAAACAAATACATCTATAGGAAATGTTTAAAAGGTTCACAGGCTAAATGCAGGCAAATGGGACCAGTTGGCATGAAAGAATTGGGCCGAAGGACCCGCTTCCATGTGGTTTAAGGATAAGGGAAAAGTCTTTTAGGACCGAGATGAGAAAAACATTTTTCACACAGAGAGTGGTGAGTCTGTGGAATTCTCTGCCACAGAAGGTAATTGAGACCAGTTTGTTGGCCATATTTAAGAGGGAGTTAGATGTGGCCCTTGTGGCTAAAGGGATCAGGGGGTATGGAGAGAAGGCAGGTACAGGATACTGAGTTGGATGATCAGCCATGATCATATTGAATGGCGGTGCAGGCTCGAAGGGCCGAATGGCCTACTCCTGCACCTATTGTCTATGTTTCTATGTTTCCATGTGGTGTAACTCAATGTTTATAGGATCAGGCTCAGGGACCATTAACCCTCAGTTGAAATGCTTAAGATTTGCTTTTGTGCAGATCACCAATTTAGATAATAACTTAAGCCGGTTGACCTAAACCAAATAATGGGGGAATTCGTGTTTGCTAACAACTGGTTGCTCTTGCTTTCCTGGACCATTTGCAAAAGTTCTTCTTTGAGGTAACAGAGGGGTCTCCTACTCAAATGGATGTGAGGCACCGGTCTTCCTGGTCACACCCACATCATGGGCATTAATTAAAGGCACAGGTTGTTTAGGGGTTGAGGGAGTCCAAGGTTCAAGGTTGCAATCCGCTATTAAGTTGGCATTTTATTGGGACGTCTTGTGAAACCTTCACCAGCTCACACTGGTGTGAGATTCACCAGTTCACCGCAAATTAGAAACGAATGATGAAAGGAAAAAAGTTGGCCAATGTTGGAAATGTAAAATGTAAACACAAGAGGCTGATCAGGCAGCATCCGTGGAGAGAGAAACAGAATGAACCTTTCAGGGTAACCCGTAAACAAGGTTTATGGCGGTCTTCTGCCAATGACTTGGGTGTGCCAGAACGTAGGCAGAGAATGAAGGAGTTGTGAAATGCAATGCAGAAAGGTTTGCGCAGCTGTGGTCAGGCTGGGAATGACTCCACTCCGAAAGAAATAAAAGGAAAAAAAAAAATCAGACAGAAAATCAAACAAGCAGATAGATTGATGCAGATGGAAATCAACTTTTCTTTCAGATTTGTGTTAGAGATGCAGCGCGGACACAAGCTCTGCGGCCCGCCAACTCTGCGCCAATCAGCGATCACCCCTTACACCAACACGCTCCTACATACTAGGGACAATTTTTGTTTTTACAACTTAAAAAGCTTATTAACCTATCAACCTCTGTGTCTTTGGACTGTGGGAGGAAGCCGGAGCACCCAGAGAAAGCCCACGCAGTCACAGGGAGAACGTAAAACTCCGTACAGCCAGTATCCGTAGTCAGGACCGCGCAGCGCTGGAATGCAGCATCTCTACCGGCACAGCACTGTGCCGCCCTAGAACGTACAAACTCCACACAGACAGCACTCATGGTCAGGATCAAAGCAGGCATTCTTGCGCTGTGAGGCTGCGCCTGGCCGCTGCGCCATTGGGCCTGAAGATATGGAATTCAACACTGAGTAAGAAGACAACAACAAGCTTCTTTTGTTTCCCTCCCCAGAGGGTCCTTGATTTGAATTGTTAGCTCCGTTTCTATCCCCGCAGATGCTGCGTATTTCCAGTATCATAGGTTTCAAATCCGATTCACCTATTTTCTATGTCTATGTCTAATCCATTGAAAGTATAATTCCCGAATCAGTGCGATTTGTAGAATCACAGATGGGTGCAGCACAGGAGGGGGGGTGGGTTACAAACCTGCGGCAGGCAAGATGCAAATCAATGGCAAAGTAAAAGAACACCAGAGGGGCTGAATGGCCTCCTCCTTTTCCACAAACTCATACAGGCTGCACCGTGAAGTGGGAGACAGAAGAAAGTAACATGGATGCTCTGATAGAAACAATGAAAATCAGCACTCGGGTCGATCTGTATATAAGGTGCCCTGCTGGTCAATGATAATAAAACAGTTGACGTTGCAAATCTACAATAATATTTTGCAACAACAATCTTCAGACTGAAACATTAAATGGTTCTCTTTCCACAGATGCTGACTGACCTGCTGAGCGTTTCCAGCAAATTCTGGTTTTATTGTGTTTACGAAGGAACTGCAGATGCTGGAAAATCAAAGGCAGACAAAAATGCTGGCGAAACTCAGCGGGTGAGGCAGCATCTGCGGAGCGAAGGAAATAGGCGACGTTTCGGGTCCGAAACCCTTCTTCAGACAGAGTCTGATTATCTCCGGGACGGAGCCTGAAGAAGGGTTTTGGCCCGAAACGTTGCCGATTCCCTTCGCTCCACAGATGCTGCCTCACCCGCTGAGTTTCTCCAGCATTTTTGGCTACCTCTGGTTTTGTTATGTTGTTGGTGTACCTTACTGGCTTACACGTTAATGTGGGGGGCTATGTTTGGGTTGCATATTAATGCAGATGCTATGTTTGGATGTCACATTAATGCATTTTGTTTAACTTTGATTGCAATAACTCCTTTTCCTTGGTTTTCCTAATTGTGTGGCATGGAACCTGACAGTCCCTGACCTGGGTGTGTTCCTCAACTCCCTTCTGGCAACTCAATCATCATCCTTTCTCCCCACTGCCCCTCTCTTTACATTCTTTCCTCTATCCTCTGTTCCCGATGTTGGGGAAGTCCAGAACAAGGGGTCACAGTTTAAGGATCAGGGGAAAATCTTTTAGGACCGGTTGCCATGGACCCGATGGGTGGAAGGGCCAGTTTGCATGCTGTATCTCTAAACTAAACCAAACTAAACGCCTCCGATTCATCTGACACATTTGAACAGTTGGGCATCCAGTAGACAGTTTATGATCCAGCCCTTCAGCCCTGCAGGTGAACTCATAGCTTGCTCCTCTGATACCAGAATCTTGGGAATAGTTGAGTTTCTCACCAGGGAAGTTTACTCTTTTATGAGCGGTTCTAGATTTTCTGATCCCCTTACCCGTTCCCGAAATGCTTGAAAGCAGACAGAAGTGATGTTTCCCAAAGAAGACAGTCCCCCCCGAATCACCAACAGCTCCTTAAGATGGTGGAGGAACAAACCCTGGAACCTTGGAGACAATCGGCCAGCATCACTAAGACAAAGTGTGGTTCTCAACATCCGGTTGCCCTGTTGCCATGACAACTACATGTCTGAATTTCAGAACTGTATTTTAGAGGTACAAAGCTTTCTTTCAGACCCCTGTTCTTTCTACACAAATGAAGGTTAATATGCTGAGAAGCGCCACCATTTTATGTTTTTTTATTTTAGATTTATAGTATCTACTTTACTATGCCTCGGCAGGAGTCAGGCCCACTCTGTTTCAAGCTGGTTGTCTGGTGATGTTTCTCAAGCTGCCTCTAACTAAGATTAAATAATGTCGATAAGAACCAATTAATGCTTCAAGTCCTACGGCAGACGCATGAAGAGAAAGCGTTAGAGAGGGTAAAGGGCCTGTCCCACTTTGACCTCATTCACGACCGCTACCGAGTTTGCCCATGACTCATACTCGCAGCATGGTCGTCACGAGGTCGTAGGAGGTCGTAGGCAGGCCGTGATGCAAGTCTTAGGCACTCGTGGCATCAAGTAGGTTGCGGCCTTTTCCGAGCCTGATGAAAAATGGCCACGAGTAAAAAAGGTCGTGAATTAGGTCGTGAAAGTGGGACAGGCCCTTTAGATGCATCAAGAGAGAGTTAGATTTAGCTCTTAGGGCTGATGGAATCAGGGGCTATGGGTAAAAAGCAGGAACGGGGTACTGATTTTGGATGATCAGTCAGGATCATATTGAAGGGCGAATGGCCTATTCCTGCACCTATTTTCTATGTTTCTCTATTGGGAAGATGTGAGCTGGAATATTGAAGATCGGATGTAATTTATATCTGTTTCCTTTCAGCCACACATTTTTGGATATCCCATCAGCATATGCTTCATTATTGTCAATGAATTCTGCGAAAGATTCTCCTACTATGGAATGCGAGGTACCGGCAGTCCTGTATTTAAGTCTCCTTGAACCAAAATCGTCAACCTTTCGTTTTGTCTGTCTTTTCTTGGTTCTGAACTGGGTGGGTTGAAGGGGTGATGGGGTGATACGGGTATTGGGTGATGGGTTGTTGGGGTCCTTGACTGGGTAAGTGAAGATGCTGCCTTTGATCCTTTATCCTGATGCAAAACATCTACACAAAACAAGGAGCAACAACCAAGTGATAATAAACAGGTTCAGTTGCACTGTGGCTACATTGTTTGATCAGCGTCAGCAGCCAGAGTTTGAATCCTAACATAGGGGTGGATGCTAGAGAGTACAAGACTCTGTACAAGTAATGCCCCTGTCCCACTTAATTAAACCTGAACGGAAACCTCTGGAGACTTTGCGCCCCACCCAAGGTTTCGGTGCGGTTCCCGGAGGTTTTTGTCAGTCTCCCTAATGGTCGAAAGTGGTTTCCGTTTTAAAAATCGCGTAATTTTTTAGTCGAAGCCGGTTGCGATGCTAGTTGAAGGTGGTTGCCGGAGGACAAAAACCTCCGGGAACCGCACGGAAACCTTGGGTGGGGCGCAAAGTCTCCAGAGGTTATCCGTTCAGGTTTCCTAAGTGGGACAGGGGCCTAAGTGGGACAGGGGCATAAGGATGGGACAGGCAGCAGAGTTCTGGGTGACGCCGAGTTTACAGGCTGGGAGAGGACATGGTTCATCGGGACTGAAGCACACAAAGGCAATGAACGAGGCCTTCAACAACTGGTTAACTAAGAGGGGTGGCCTGTTAACATAGAGCAGAAAAGCAACAGAGGGCCCACTTTATGTTGCAGTTCGGTTTCCTATTTTAGAGATGGTGAAATGTCCGTGAATAAGTGATGTGGTGACAATTCCCTCCTCTCCGTCTCCGTCACACAGCGGTCCTCGTCATATATTTCCGCTACTTTCTGCTCTGGGACGAGGATCTCTCTACTGCAATTTACCATGGCTTTGTTGCGTTGTGCTACCTAGCACCTCTCCTTGGAGCCATCGTTGCCGACTCCTGGCTGGGAAAATTCAAGTAAGTTTCTTTAAAAAAAGAGTTTTAATTAGTTTCTAAACATAGAAAGTCTGGCGATGCGGCAGCATCTGTGTCAATATTCTAAAATATATATATTCCAGCCTTTGTAGGAGCAAACCCCACAACGTACTATCATGCAAGTGATCAGTAGATTGAGGGATAATTATCAGCTGGAAGATTGGACTTAACTCCCTTGTTGATCAGGAGCCTGGGGTCTTTGGAGCTATCGGAGAGAGTAGAAGGGGCCTTGATTTGAATTAGAAACATAGAAACATCGAAATTAGGTGCAGGAGTAGGCCATTCGGCCCTTCGAGCCTGCACTGCCATTCAATATGATCATGGCTGATCATCCAACTCAGTATCCCGTACCTGCCTTCTCTCCATACCCCCTGATCCCTTCAGCCACAAGGGCCACATCCAACTCCCTCTTAAATATAGCCAATGAACTGGCCTCAACTACCTTCTGTGGCAGAGAATTCCACAGACTCACCACTCTCTGTGTGAAAAACGATTTTCTCATCTCGGTCCTAAATGATTTCCCCCTTATCCTTAAACTGTGACCCCTTGTCCTGGACTCCCCCAACATCGGGAACAATCTTCCTGCATCTAGCCTGTCCAACCCCTTAAGAATGTTGTAAGTCTCTATGAGATCACCCCTCAATCTTCTAAATTCCAGCGAGTACAAGCCGAGTCTATCCAGTCTTTCTTTTTGTTGTTTGAATTGTTGTTCAAAAACACATCACCTCTAGCTATGCATTTGAGTGTGCATGTGTGTGCATGACTGAATGTGAATTATTGTTTGTGCTTGTGTTAGTGCAAGCTTGAGTATCAATGTGCAAATGTGTTCCCATTTGTGCTAAATGTTTGCACGTGACTCTTTGCATCAGAATGTATATGTGCATCAGTCAGAACTTGTGAATCGACGTGTCTGAGTGTGTTTATGTGTGTGCAATAGCTTGCGGGTGGAAGTGTGAGACTCGGAGTGTATGCCTATGTATGAGATTCAACATGTGTGTCACTCAGATTGTGTGTGAGCTTGTGAGTTAAAGTGTAGAGGCAGGAAACACGCTCCAGATGTTGGGGGAGTCCAGAACCAGGGGCCACAGTTTAAGAATAAGGGGTAAGCCATTTAGAATGGAGACGGTGAAACACTTTTTCACAGAGAGTTGTGAGTCTGTGGAATTCTCTGCCTCAGAGCTGGGTGGAGACCGGTTCTCTGGATACTTTCAAGAGAGAACTAGATCGGACTCTTAAAGATAGTGGAGTCAGGGGATGTGGGGAGAAGGCAGGAACGGGGTACTGATTGGGGATGATCAGCCATGATCACATTGAATGGCGGTGCTGGCTCGAAGGGCCGAATGGCCTCCTCCTGCACCTATCGTCCGTTGTGTACATGGTTAATATTTGTGTGCATAAGAGCGTTTGAGTGTGAAGAGACGGTGAAGGCGAGGGGTGTGAGGGGAGGGGTGGGAGGTGGCTATTCACTAAATTATTTGAAGATCATGAAGGAGAATATATCATAACTTGATGTTATAGGAGCAGAATTGGGCCATTTGGCTCAGCAGGTCTACTCCGCCATTCAATCATGGCTGATCTATCTTTCCTTCTCAACCCCATTCTCCTGTCCTCTCCCGATAACCCCTGACACCCGTACTAATCAAGAATCTATCTATCTCTGCCTTAAAGATA
The DNA here is from genome assembly GCA_035221665.1 of Okamejei kenojei. Taxonomy (NCBI): domain Eukaryota; kingdom Metazoa; phylum Chordata; class Chondrichthyes; order Rajiformes; family Rajidae; genus Okamejei; species Okamejei kenojei. Next base: position 112,334,113 of record CM069136.1, on the reverse strand, counting down.
TCAATTGACTTGGCCTTCTGTGGCAAAGATTTCCACAGATTCACCACCCTCTGACTAAAGACATTCCACCTTGTCTCAGCCATGATCATATTATGATCAGCCATGATCATATTGAATGGCGGTGCAGGCTCGAAGGGCCGAATGGCCTGCTCCTGCACCTAATTTCTATGTTTCTATGTTTCTATGTCCTCCTATCTAAATGTAAGTTATTTTATTCTGAGCCTGTGGATTCTGGTCCTAGATTCTCTCACTAGTGGAAGCATTCTCTCCACATCTACTCTATCCAGGCATTTCACTATTCAGTAAGTTCCAATGGGATCCCCCCCTACTTGTCAATTAATGGCGGGAGATTGAAGCAAGGTACTTCACCAATGCATGTGAAGCAACAGCAGAGAACAGCTCCGGTCATATACTTGTATCTTTGCTTATAAATGTATAGACATGTGAAAGCTAGACCATTTTAATGGTGTATGGAGGTGTGTCTTCTATGCTATCACAAATGGTCGCCATCACAGCTTCGGGCCTCACCCCAAGCGACAAGGAAGTCCTTGCAATCTCCTCAAATACATTTTTACTTTTTTTATTGCACCAGGACTATCATCTACTTATCTGTCGTGTACACCATTGGACAAGTGGTTGTATCGATCAGTAGTATTGCAGCCTTATCTGACACTACTGGAGATGGTCAACCAGAAAAACTGAATATGCATATGTGAGTAACCTTAACTTTTCAGTTAAAGTTTCTGTGATAAAATAAGAAACACAAATTAACAAATCTCTGGGGTAGTCTTGAACCTAAAAAACTAGGGGCATTGTTCAAGGGTGACTATTGGATGCTGGTGATCCAAGAAATCTGGATGTCCTCTGACAATGTGTTTGAAAGCAGGTACAATGTGTAATTAGGAATGTTGGTCCCTTTTGCAAGGAACATGTAGTAAGAAGTAGAGAAATCTTGCTTCAAGAAGTTGGTGAGACCACATAAGGCTTTGGACTCCTCTTCTAAGGAAAGATGTCCTTGTCATGAAGACAGTGCAGAAAAGATTCACTGGATTGATCCCAGATATGAAGGGATTGTCCTGCGAGGAAATATTAAACATCCTGGATTAAGAGCAGGAAAATGGACAGCCTGGCAGGCAGCAACTGGAGAGAAAAACAGAGTTAACAACCAGAAATGCTTATTCTGTTTCTCTTTTCACATACACTACCTGACCAGTTGAGTGTTTTTAGCATTTCCTGTTGTTATTTCACATTTCCAGGAACTTCAGAATTAAAAACATTGTCATTAAGCAGACTGCAATTTGGAAATATTATAGGCGATTCAATTGAAACATACAAGACACCCTGTGGATTCTGCACAGTGGATGTTTGGAAGCCTTTCCTTGGCTGGGGTGTTTAGAACTAGGTCTAGGAAGATGATGATGATACATTAGTGTCACATGTAGCTAGGTGCAGGGAAGCAATCTGTTTTTGCATACAATGCACAAAGTACGCAAAGAGACTGGCGCAGTGTCTGGTGCCGACAAATTTACAACGTACCCATTATAGTCCTGATGGTCCCTCTTTGCCCTCAGCGGCCCCCACTCCCGTGCCCCCCCCCCCCCCCACCCACCACCCACCCACCACCGCACTGGGTCTCTCTTCGTTGCCGGTGGCATTACTTCAGGATTAGAGGATACCCATCCAAAATGGAGACGAGGCGGGATTCCTTCCTTCCAGGGATGGGAACTCTTTGTAATTTGTCACTAGTGTGGTTGTAGGGTGAGGGGGGAGCTTGGGTCATTTAATAGATTCAAAACAGGTGATTTTGGAAATTTGGGGACATTGAGTATGATGGGGGTAATTGCATGGCAAAGGCGAGTTGTAGGCTGCTAGCTAGCCTCTAAATTACCCCTTGGTGCAGGTAGGATGAAAAGTGGTGGTTGTAGGCATGCGAGAGAGAATAAATTGTGTCAAGGAATAAGAGTGTCAAGGACATAAGAAGAGGGGAGGTCGGACTGATGGAATGACTCCCCTGGGAGTTGGCATGCATTATGCTGGATGACTGACCTCCTTCTGTGTGTTAGAACAAAAAAGATAGGACGGTGGGGATGAGGCAAGATCAGATAGACGATGAACTTGGTGAGACAGCTTGGTGAGCCAGCTCTATGTCATTGTGTTCTTTGGCTCAGAGGTGAGAATGCAACACATTAAGCTGCAGCAAACCTCTCCCTCAGCACCTGCATGGGTTACAATGCAAGATTCTATTTCTCCCAGAGGGTTGTCGATGCTTGGATTGCTGCTCATTGCCTTGGGAACTGGTGGCATCAAACCATGCGTGTCTGCTTTTGGAGGAGACCAGTTTGAGGACCATCAGGTAAACACGGCCATTAAGTTTAAAGTGTTTTTTTTTAAATCTGCTGCTAAAGACGCTTAAAAAAATAACTGCTGTAAAATATTTTGTATGCCAACAACACTTCATAGCAATGGAATATGTTTGCGGTTAATTGCATGGCATTATACAGGTTTTTTTGGTAATTAGGCAAGTATGAACGTTACAGAACATGTTGTCCCTTGTTGAATGAGGCACTTCACGATGTGCATTGTTAGTTAGACTTAACCTGCACTCTTCACCTCAAGATAATTTCCCCCTGTTCCTCGCTGTGAGACATACTTGGCCAAGAAAGCAATGAGGCCAATTGTCTGTCTCCTGATCGTAATGAGATATGAATACTGGGCGAGGAAGGGTGGCAGAATGAAATTGTGTGAATTCAAGTCAGGTGCAGAGACAATCAAGGGAGGAGGAAAAAATCATGTAGATTGAGAGAGAATGAAAGGAAAACCAAGAAAACGTGTTAAGGTCTTTACATCTCTTTTTTTTAAATAATATTTTTATTAGAAGCATGTGCGTATCACAATACAAACATTTCTTATATATCAATCCTACATTGCTAATAGGTGGGAATCCAGCTATCAAAATAATAGCGGTCCTCCTTTATCAGTTGTATATTAACTCTGCTTCTATTTAGTTTTTTTTTAATCGATAGAAAGTAAGACATTTTTTAAAAAAAAGGCATGATAAAAAAGAATGGAGTAATTTATCAATAATGCAACTTTGGAGATAGGTCCGTAAGTTCTAAAGCATAACTAGAGGGAAAGAAAGAGGGGAGAGACAGAGACTTTAGTTCTTTGCCTTCCATCACAGTGAGGAGGTGTTTGGTGAACTCACTGTGGTGGATGTAAAATTTGTGTTTATTGTGTGTTTCTGTCATTTAAAAAAAAATTATATGTATGACTGCAGGGCAACGAAATTTCGTTCAGACCGAAAGGTCTGAATGACAAATAAATTCAATTCAATTCAATTCAATTCAATTCTATTCATCTAATCCTGAGCTCGAGTTTCAGTCAGATTCCCGTGCTGAACCAATTTATCCCTTCTCAAAATCAATAAATGAAGACCTTATTCTATCAAATAATTCTTGTTTGTCAAATAAGACAAGTCTAGTTCTTTCCAGATGTAAGGTCTCCAACATCTCCATAATCCACATTTTAATTGTGGGGGCTATAGGACCTTTCCAAAATTTTAATATTAATTTTTTCCCAGTTATTATACTATAATCAAGAATGTTTCTTTGGTTTGTTGTAAGTCTTGGGCTTTGTTCTGATATTCCTAATATTATTAGTTTTGAGTCGGGATCCAGTTGGGTACTGACAACTTCAGAAATTATTCTGAAAATATCTGTCCAGAAATTTTTGATTTTTGAACAATTTACAAATGTTTTATACAATTTACATCTCTTAAAGGTTAAAAGAATCTCCGTGAATAATCTCTGTGAATAATTTACTACTGTTGGCATGATAAGCTGGAGTTTCTGGGCCTGTGGGGATTGGGAAGACAGGGCATCATTAAAAGAATCACTGTTCAATGCACCTGTTCAATGGAACATTTTGGATTAGTTGAAAGTAAGGAATATTTTCCTCACCACAACTGATTGGAGGATTTAGACAAAACTAATGTGTATCAGTAAGCCTACTGTTACTTCAACAGCAGCATCAGGGCAGGTCAATGCTCCAGAGTATGACCCTGTCCCACTGTATGAGTTCATTCAAGAGCTCTCCCGAGTTTAAAAGAAAATCAAACTTGTGGTAAGCACGGAGAATAAACGTAACAGCGGGTACGTCAGAGCTCGGGGACGTCTCTTAGCGGCTCGTAACGCTAATGACAGGTACTTGGGAAACGCGGTAAGCTCGGGAAGACTCGTGAAGATTTTTCAACATGTTGAAAAATGTCCACGAGAGCCCCGAGTACCGACGAGCGGCCATTACCGCAAATCTCCGAGTTCGAATCGGGGCAAACTCGGGAGAACTCTTGGAATCAACTCGTACAGTGGGACAGGGGTTTAAATGTACGAGTTGTGAATTGTGAAAATGTACGAGTGCCTTTGGTTCCTTTTGCAGCTGTAATCAATTTTCTCTTCTTTCTCTCAAGGACGAGAAAAGGAGGAAGTTCTTCTCAATCTTCTATTTAGCAATCAATGCAGGAAGTCTTATTTCCACAATTATCACTCCCATCCTGAGAGGTACGCATGTCTAATGAAGCAAGTATCAGTGTACAACTAGCAACCGCAAACTTTTTGATGGAACTATTAAAAAACAATCTTTGTTGATCAACATTCTGATTTTAAAAAGCATTGAAGCCAAACGCAAATAATCTGGCTTTCTTAATTTCTACCATTTTCTGGATGCAAAGATTGAGTGTGGCCCAGTAAAACTATTATTTCATCAACGGAGTTCATTATTACTCCATATGTTAGTTTTGACAGAGGGATTTGGTTTCCACAGTCTTCTGTGGCAAAGAATTCCACAGATTCACCACCCTGTTATTAAATAAATTCCTCCTCATCCCCTTCCTAAAAGACCTTAACCCTAACAGCTGGAGTTTAAGAGTCTGCATCCTCTGGGCTTGAACATTGAATTTTCTCAATTCTGTTAACCCTTGCTGTCTCCTCCCCTTCCCACCTCTCCCTCAGCCTCTCTATCTCTCTCCCCCACCCCAGTCGCACTAGCTTCTCATTTTCACACCACAAACAGCTTACAATGGCTTGTTCCCTTTATCATCGATACTTTTTTGCATATCTTTCATTCATTGTTCTTTATCTCTCCACATCACCGTCTATATCTCTCGTTTCCCTGATCCCTGACCAGTCTGAAGAAGGGTCTCGACCCGAAACGTCGCCTATCTCCTTCGCTCCTTAGATGCTGCTGCACCCGCTGAGTTTCTCCAGCCTTTTGTGTAACCTTTAAAATTCCCTTTGTAGTTTTCAATCCATGTGGTTGTCTAATCACTTCCTCTGCAGTCCCCTTCAGCCCTACAAGCTTAACAGCATGCTGTTCCTGGATTCGTTTTCATCCTTAGTTTTGATGGCTCTGTCATTAGAGGCTGTCCCGAGATGCCCCATGGTTTAGTGTCAAATGTTGCAAGGAAGCTCCACTGAAGTGACGCTCTACTGATGTATCTGGGATCATTTTTCTGCTATTAAAAGCACTCTATATATTTTAATGTTTAAGAGGAAACTGCAGATGCTGGAAAATTGAAGGTAGACAAAAATGCTGGAAAAGCTCAGCGGGTGAGGCAGCATCTATGGAGCTTCAGTCTGAAGAAGCGTTTCGACCCGAAACGTTGCCTATTTCCTTCGCTCCATAGATGCTGCCTCACCCGCTGAGTTTCTCCAGCATTTTTGTCTACCTTCGATTTTCCAGCATCTGCTGTTCCTTCGTAAACTAAATACAATATTCCCAATCTGGTCCAACAAGTCCTCTGCATAATCTTTCCAGCCTGTCCTGCCGATCTTTGTATTCCAGTCTTCCTCTCATATGAATCCTGACTATTAGCATATTTAATTTTGTACCCAAACCTTGAACTAGCAAGTTATGAATAATTCCTGAAATGGCTTTGTACATTAGGCTTCTAAACAGAGAATGCTCTCATATTTTAGAACAAAAATGTGGCAAGGTCCCCCAGCCATGCTATCCTCTGGCGTTCGGCATCCCAGGAGCACTGATGGCAGTAGCTTTACGTAAGTCTTATTCATTCTTTCCTCCAAGATATTTTGATTTGTTGCTTCAAACTATATTAGTTTGAGATCTAGACAATCGCGACAAGGTAAATGATGATGGTTTGGGGATGGGGGGCTGGGGGGACTATAGTCACCATGTGGACCATGCGGGTTTTATTTGCTTCTGGGTATCCATTAATTTAACGTATCTTTGTGAAGGGATGGATCCTACACTGTCAATGCATGAGGGGTTGCTGATGATTTGGGATGGTTCGGGAACCTTCAGAGATTAAAGACTGGCATGCTCAGCACCGCAGCAATAAGAACAACAATCTTCTAAAATAGATGAGAAAATGTCCTTGCGCCTTAATAACTTTGAACATCTCCATTATAAAACTGTAATGTTGAGCACCACAGAAGGGGACCATTCAGCACCCTTCATGCCTGTGTTAGCTCTTTCCAAGACGTCAGCAGTTACATCCTCTCCTTTTAATGGAAACATAGAAAATAGGTGCAGGAGTAGGCCATTCGGCCCTTTGAGCCTGCACCGCCATTCAATATGATTGTGGCTGATCATCCAACTCAGTATCCTGTACCTGCCTTCTCTCCATACCCCCAGATCCCTTTAGCCACAAGGGCCACATCTAACTCCCTCTTAAATATAGCCAATGAACTGGCTCAACTACCTTCTGTGGCAGAGAATTTCACAGATTCACCACTCTCTGTGTGAAAAATGATTTTCTCATCTCGGTCCTAAAAGACTTCCCCCTTATCCTTAAACTGTGACCCCTTGTTCTGGACTTCCCCAACATTGGGAACAATCTTCCTGCATCTAGCCTGTCCAACCCGCTTAAGAATTTTGTAAGTCACTCTAAGATCCCCCCCTCAATCTTCTAAATTCCAGCGAGTACAAGCCGAGTCTATCCAGTCTTTCTTCATATGGAAGTCCTGCCATCCCAGGAATCAGTCTGGTGAACCTTCTCTGCACTCCCTCTATGGCAAGAATGTCTTTCCTCAGATTAGGAGACCAAAACTGTACGCAATACTCCAGGTGTGGCCTCACCAAGGCCCTGTACAACTGCAGTAGAACCTCCCTGCTCTTGTACTCAAATCCTTTTGCTATGAATGCCAACATACCATTCGCTTTCTTCACAGGTGGAGGAGTGGGAGGGTGAGGGTGAGGGGAGAAGGAAGGGTGTTTGATTTAATAGTTGGAGGAGAAAAGGCATGTGACAAAACCTCCAGGAAATGCTCATCATCAGAGTTGGGAGGTGTTGTAGTATCATGTTTGGAAACTTGTGTTGCTCGTTGAAACTGTGATGTTGTGTCATGCCGATTAAGTACAGGGCGTACTAATGCCACGTGACCAGGAGCGGTCTGCAGGGCAGATGCAATTAGAAGCCAAGATTATAATTCATTGGAAGTTGTTAAACATGAACCACGACACAAAGTGCAATCCACCATCTTTCTACTTATTTGGACTTCGCAGCCCCAAAACATAACAGGGACCCTTTAATAAAGGGTTAATAGTTCTTATAGTCATTCTTAGTACTCGAAGGATGATAAATGAAATCAAACCAGAATCTGCATGGGGAAAGTTAGCAGATTGTTAGCATCTGTGGAGGGAGAAGATAGGTTGATGTGTCAGATGTGTGAATCTTCATCTGAATCAGAGGAAGCATCTTTGAAGATGCAGTGAAGGGGGAGAGGGAAAGCTATCTTTGAGCAAAAGCAGCTGGAAGACTTGTGATAGGATGGAAGGCAGGCGCGAATACATTACCAAAGGGACAATGGTGAAAGAGTTGGTGATCAGACAAGAAATAAAATATGAGATGGATTAGAAATACTGTACATTGGAACAGCAGAATTATTAGGTCCAGAATTATTCCTTTACTAGAACCTTGTTTAAGGGGCAAAGAGCAGTATTTACAGTCCTTCCATAATTCTGGTGAAGCTGCTCCAACAGAGCTGCTGGTGAGGGAGTTCCAGGATTTAGACCCAGTGCGATGAAGAACCAGGGATATATTTCCAAGTCAGGATAGTGTGGTACTAGAAGTGTGAAAACGCACATCTCCGGATGCAGGGACAGTTTCTTCCCAGTGGTTGTCAAGCAAATGAATCATCCCACCACAACGACAGTCCTGAACACCTATCATCTCTACCTTATTGGTGACCCTCGGACTACCTTTGATCAGACTTTGCTGCCTTTATCTTGTGTAATGTGCCCTGTTGTGACGAGCACGATGAGTACACGTCCGCCATCTTGTAAGAAAGATTTAATCTGAACCGCCAACTGAAACTTCTGGAAGGTCACCTGACCTCAGTCTCGAGGCGCATGCACATTTGCCAGCTTCAGCTCTTGGCCCCAAGGGGCGCTGGCATTTACGTCACCACCTTGCACTAAATGTTATTCCATCATGTATATGGTGCGATTGTAACTATGTATTGTCTTTCCACTGACTGGTTAGCGCACAACAAAAGCTGTTCACTGTATCTTGGGTACACGTGATAATGAACTAAACCTAGCTATATTCCCTTGTCCCTGCTGCTCTTGATGTTGGAGCTCACATGTCCGGGAGGTGTTTGGGTCAGTAATTGCCGCGCACACAGTCGCTAGTACACACCATGGGCTGACGTGAACGGATGTTTAAGATGGTAAATGAGAGGTCAATCACGTGGCTGCTTTGTCCCAGATGGCATGGAGCCGCTCTTTCAGACAAGTGGCTGGTATTCCGACACACTCTAGATGTCCCCACTGTTCTCCAGGATTATGCTAAGCTTCATGGACTTACTTTGTGTCAAAAATAATTCCAGTGCATTAACCATAGCATGCTGTGTCTTTCAGTTGTATTTATTGGAGGAAGTCCGTTGTACAAGAAGTCTTCTCCACAGGGGAATGTCGTGCTTAAAGTTAGCAAGTGCATTGCAGTAAGTAACAATACGGCAACCAAATTCTTTCTTCTCAAGAGCGCAGTGGATTGGGGATCTTGAGAAGGATATTGGCATAAATATTTCTGCTTCTTCAGTATAATTGTTTGACCTTCGCAAATAATGAGTCATTCCGTAGATTGGCTAATGGGCCTGTCCCACCTAGGCAGTTTTTTCTAGCAGACTGCCGGCGACTGTCCAGTCGCCAGGCAGTCGCCTGAAAATCCGGCAACGGGAACGGCGACTGTCTGAGTGGAACACACGCAAACGCATCGCTTCCTTCTCCAGCCCGTAATGCAGGCGGGGGACAGGGCAAGCGGGGGAGGAGCGCTGTCTGAGTGAAATTCACACGGTGCAAAGCCAAGGTGATGCAGACACACACCGCGATGAACAGGAAGGTTGGCGCTGTGAAAGACGGCTAAAGCGTAGTGTACGGTAAGTCCTTTAAAAGAGGGGGGGAGAAGGCGTGGAGACAACTCTTAAGAAGCCAGAGATACCACAGCTGTGAAGCTCGACGGACATTAACATTACCAGTCAGTTGTCCTTGGTTTTGAAAACTGCTGCTTACCTTTTTTTTCCCAATGAGCCAATGAAATTCACCAGTCAGCACCAGCTACAACCTACGAGAACCCTTGACCTCCTGTCAAACCCATTAGGACCTCCTGGCGACCCACCTACGACACGAGAATTCTTGATACTCTCCATAGCGGCTTCATTCTAGTCGCCGCTAATTTTCCAACACGTTGAAAAATTCACGGTGACTATAATGAGGCCGCGACTAGTTCCCAGAATGCGGGAACTCCTCACGGCCATGAAGGCGACTCCCCGGCAACCACCCGCGAACATGTGGCGACCGCATAGTCTCCTGCCGTCAGCCTAAAACGTCCCCTAAATGGGACAGGCCCATTACTCTCTTGGGAACCAAATTCTTTGCTCTTAAACAAGTGCAGTGGAAATGCGTTCCTCACATTAGAAAGGCGTTTTGAGTATTAGCTTGCCAATTCTAAATTCACTCAATGTCCCGAGATTCAATTTGATGGACTTCACTGGAATTAACCACCGTGAGGTTTAGTTACAACGTGCGTCCATTAATCTTGCACCATTCGGTGTGATGATCAAGGTCTATCCTCCACCTCAAAATACCAGCATCAAGTTGCTGGGAAGAACGCCCTCAATAGTGGCAGACCTGTGATGCCTTTATTTAGCACTGTGTATGAGGAAAATGGCTCGTGACCTGGCAGTCTCGAGTGGGTTGGTAAGGAATTACTTGAAAAGTCATCTCGGTGAGCTGCTCTGTAGGTGGAGGGAAAGGAAGTGCTGGAAATCTGAAACAAAGAACGACAGAAATAGTTGCCCTCGTCTCTTTGACAATACGGACAAACTGCCAAATCAAGTTACAATGTACCGGTTAGCAGTGGAATTACTTAGACACCGCAGTGTGGACAGACGCCACTTCCCCCAGTAGGTACAACCCCCTCACAAGCCGCGCCCAAGCCACCACCACAATCCTTCGACAAATCTGGAACAAGCGAGTCTGCAGGACATCAAGACTAGACGTTCCTGAAACATTGACCTCCGCCTGTGAAGTTTTGGTCTGTACCGTCACAAATTGGTGCGTAGTGAGTAAACAGACAAAAGGGCAAAGATATCACCTCCCACGACGCACAGGAGAATAATTAGAAATGGTAATAATGAAGTGGGAATCAGCTCTTGGTCGCAGCCAACAGCTTCTCCCCCCCCCCCCCCCCCCCCCCCTCCACACACAAATAATAGACTTCCTAAGTAGTGTTAAAATGGTGAGAGATTGAAAAGTGTAGCTGTTCGGAGAGGCCTGGGCATTGCTGTACAAAAGCTGATGCAAGTTAATGGTTAGGTACAGTAAGCAATTGTAGCTTGGCCTTCGTTTAAAGAGAATTTCAATATAACCATATAACCATATAACAATTACAGCACGGAGACAGGCCCTCTCGGCCCTTCCAGTCCGTGCCGACCATTTGTTTTCCCCTAGTCCCATCTACATGCACTCAGACCATACCCCTCCATTCCCTTCACGTCCATATACCTATCCACTTTACTTTTAAATGTTAAAATCGATCCTGCCTCCACCACTTCTGCTGGAAGCTCATTCCACACAGCCACCATCCTCTGAGTAAAGAAGTTCCTCCTCACGTTACCCCTAAACTTCTGTCCCTTAATTCTCATGTCATGCCCTCTTGTTTGAATCTTCCCTACCCTCAATGGGAAAAGCTTATCCACGTCAACTCTGTCTATCCCTTTCATCATTTTAAAGACCTCAATCAAGTCACCCCTTAACCTTCTGCGCTCCAAAGAATAAAGACCTAACTTGTTCAACCTTTCTCTGTAACATAGTTGCTGGAACCCTGGCAACATTCTAGTAAATCTCCTCTGTACTCTCTATATTTTGTTGACATCCTTCCTATAACTAGGCGACCAAAATTGTACACCATACTCCAGAATTGGTCTTACCAATGCCTTGTACAATTTTAACATTACTTCCCTACTCCTATATTCAATGCTCTGATTTATAAAGGCCAGCACACCAAAGGCTTTCTTTACCACCCTATCTACATGCGATTCCACCTTCAGGGAACAATGCACAGTTATTCCTATATAACCATATAACAATTACAGCACGGAGACAGGCCCTCTCTCACGTAGTGGCTCGTACGAGTAACGGTAGATACTCGGGAAATCCGGTAAACTCGTAAAAAAATACTCGTGATGAAAAAAATGGTTACATTTTACTCGTACGAGCCCCTACGTACCTGCTACGTACATTGCACGAGCTTGAATCAGAGGAGAACTCGGGAGAACTCTTGAATTACCTCGTGCAGTGGGACAGGCCCTTAACTCTGCAGGTTGGCAGCATCTCTGGAGAAAAGGAATAGGTGACCTTTTGTGTCAAAACCCTTCTTCAGACCCTTTTAATACTTTTAATATGGTGCGTCTCTCTACCCAAGGGTATATTTGCAATGCCACAGCAATGCACTAAATCATTTCCTGGGATGTTGGGTTGCCCTCTCAGTGGAGATTAGGCACAGTGACCCCTTTGACCTTGAGTTCAGAAGAAAGTAATCTTCTTGAAATATACCAACTTTCTTACAAGGCTTAACTGAATACGTATACCATGTATGATGTTTCCCGGACTGAGGTGTCTGGAATCAGAGATCACAGTCTCAGAGTAAAGGGCCAGAAACCAGGACAGAGATGGGAAGACATTTCTTCTGTCAGAGAGCGGTGAATCTTTTGAACGCTGTGCTGAAGAGCTCAGTCGAGCGTCAGTTGTTGGGATATTCAAAGTATAGGTTGATGGTTTTGGTGGAGATTAAAGACATTACAGGATATGGGGTTCGGCCAGGAAATGGAGCTGAGCCGGCATGAGCGCACTAAGTGGAGGAGCAGATGCAAGGATCCAAATAGCCTGCTCCTTCTTTCCACATTCCTGCACGATTAAAAAACATAGCAGGCATGTTTATCCGGGGGAAATTGATGAGAATGTGCGGAGAATAAAAAATTGCATTTGTGATGGATGTGTCAAAAAGTGCTTGCTGGTCTGGGTGGGCTCGATGGGCCTGTATCTGTGTTGCATGACTTAAAGCCGGGTGATTTCCCTGACATGCTTTACTTTTATTAACCGTTGTTAATGGTATTTCAAAGTGAATGTTATTTTCCTCCCCCAACAGTATGCAATCAGAAACCGATTCAGGCATCGCAGCGAGGAGTACCCCAAACGAGAACATTTTATGGATTGGGCGTCAGACCGATATGATGTAAGTTGTTGTTGGAAAAAAATCCATATTTGTTCCTAATTATGGAATTTCACTGCAAAAAAGACTATTTAGAGTCATACAGCGTGGAAACAGGCCCTTTGACCCATTTTTGCCGCAGGGCCTGTATCTTTCAATTAAACTAAAAACACTAAAACCAGAAGAAATCTAAAGAAGCGTCTCTACCCGAAACGTCACCCAATTTCTTCAATCCAGAGATGCTGGCTGCTCCATGGAGTTCCCCCGCACAATTAGAGCATGGAATAGTCTTCACCCTACCATAGTTACCCAACCAGACGCAACTACATTTAAGGTAGCTCTTTTTTCCCCCAAGAGCCCTTTTTTGCTTTTTTTTTTTTTTAAAGAAGGAACTGCAGATGCTGGAGAATCGAGGGTACACAAAAAGCTGGAGAAACTCAGCGGGTGCATCAGCATCTAAGGAGCGAAGGAGATAGGCGACGTTTCGGTCGAGACCCATCTTCAGTCTGAAGGTCTCGACCCGAAACGTCGCCTATCTCCTTCGCTCCTTAGATGCTGCTGCACCCGCTGAGTTTCTCCAGCTTTTTGTGTACCCGCCCTTTTTTGCTTGTCCAAGTCAAGAGTCAAGAGAGTTTTATTGTCATGTGTCCCAGATAGGACAATGACATTCTAGCTTGCTGTAGCACAGCAGAATATGTAAACATAATACAGAACAGGAGATAAAAGTTCAGTGTGTCTATATACCATAGATCATATATATACACAATAAATAAACAGATATATACTGCAATAGGCTGTTATTGTTCAGAGTTTGGAGTTTGGTGGTGGAGGGTTCACTCCAGTTTAAATTCCATTTGGAATATTTTTGGAGGACCAGGAAACCAAGAAGCCGTGGCAGTGCGTACGTGCAAGGCGGCCGGCCGGGCCGGACACGGATACGGATGGCGGGTGGAGACGGAGAGTGACAGAGAGAGAGAGATAGAGAGGGGGGCCCGCTCAGAGTTGAACGATAGGTGGCTCGGGCACTTGCCAAGCCGGGCATAATGGTTGCACGGTTGCCCAGCGGGACTTTAGGTCGCCATTGGCACCCGGGCAACCGTTCATTTCGAGCCCTGCATTTGTGCCACTCAGTTTATTGACTGCTTTGAATTGCAGCTAACTTATAGGTGAGTGGTAGAATCTGGGGGGGGAGAACGGATGGGAATGTGAGAAGAATTGAAAGGGATCAACGTACAAATGTTGCTTAATGGTTGGCGTCAACTCGATGGGCCAAAGAGCCTCCTCCTTTATTGCAGGATTCATTCGTTCTGGCTCTGGCCACTGTCATTCTGGGACAGACTTGAGGGGCCGTAAAGGCCTTCTTCCTGTTTGTAGGTTCCTGCTTTCAACAATGCATGGGAATTGCGGGATGGGCTCCGATGGACTTGGCTTGGGCACCAAGTGTTGCCGCTGGCGTCAGCATTGATCCCAGCAGGACATCCATGGGCGATGTCCATTCACATTATGTTTCCAGCTGTGCAGAATGGGTGCGGGAAATGATTTCCCGCCTTCTCATTGTCTCTTCTCTTTTATCAACTGGTTTAGGAACATCTGATTGCTCAAATCAAGATGGTGCTGAAGGTTTTATTCATGTATCTCCCTCTTCCCATGTTCTGGGCTTTGTTTGACCAGCAGGTAAGATATTCGTATTATAATTAACTGTGTAAAGTGGATAGATCAAATAGGATCACAGAGGCCACTTAGCTCTTCATGCCTACAAAGCCCTTAAATATGATCACAGTTCATCTTTACCTATAATTATTACCTATATAATAGACAATAGGTGCTCCATTCGGCCACTCGAGCCAGCACCGCCATTCAATGTGATCATGCCTGATCATCCCCAATCAGTATCCCGCTCCTGCCTTCTCCCCATATCCCGTGACTCTGCTATTTTTAAGAGCCCTATCTAGCTCTCTCTTGAAAGCATCCAGAGAACCTGCCTCCACCGTCCTCAGAGGAAGAGAATTTCACAGACCCACCACTCTCTGTGAGAAAAAGTGTTTCCTCGTCTCCGTTCTATATGGCTTACTCCTTATTCCTAAACTGTGGCCCCTGGTTCTGGACTCCCCCAACATCGGGAACACGTTTCCTGCCTCTAGCGTGTCCAAACCCATAACAATTTATATGTTTCAATGAGATATCCTCTCATCCTTCTAAACTCCAGAGTGTACAAGCCCAGCTGCTCCATTCTCCCAGCATATGACAGTCCCGCCATCCCGGGAATTAACCTTGTAAACCTACGCTGCACTCCCTCAATAGCAAGAATGTCCTTTCTCAAATTAGGGGACCAAAACTGCACACAATACTCCAGGTGTGGTCTCACTAGGGGCTCTGTACAACTGCAGAAGAACCTCTTTGCTCCAATATTCCACTCCTCTTGTTATAAAGGCCAACATGCCATTCGCTTTCTTCACTGCCTGCTGCACCTGCATCTGAAGAAGGGTTTCGGCCCGAAACATTGCCTATCTCCTTACGCTCCTTAGATGCTGCTGCACCCGCTGAGTTTCTCCAGCCTTTTGTGTGCCCCCTGCTTATTTTCATAGACTGATGAACACGGACCCCCAGATCCCATTGTACTTCCCCCTTTCCCAACTTGACGCCATTTAGATAGTAATCTGCCTTCCTTTTTTTGCTACCAAAGTGGATAACCTCAGATTTATCCACATTAAACTTCAACTGCCATGCATCTGCCCACTCCCCCAACCTGTCCAAGCCACCCTTCATTCTCATAGCATTACCAATTATTACCTATAATAACCTATACTAATCTAATTTCCCCAGGTTCTCCTAATATCAACAAATCTGTTATTTTACTGTATAAAATATAGGCAGTAATATAAGCTCCACAGCACTCTTGGGTAGAAAACTCCAAAGACTTGCTGCCCCTTTTCATTTCATCCCCTCATGTCTTCATCTCTCTTCCAGATTCCCATTCCTGTTCTTCATTTCAAACGCTCCCATTGGGTGTGAGACCCTCTTGCTCCCAATCCTCTGGGGAAAGAGGTTTCTCATAAGTTCCTGACTGGATATTTTATTGATTATTTTGACATTTATAACCTCCAAATATGTGAAGAATTAGAGCCTCGCCATACCCATTCTTTGTTTCTACAGGGTTCAAGATGGACTTTGCAAGCTATTGCAATGAATGGAAATTTTGTAAGGATCTTCATAAGGATATTAATAAACAATTTCACAATATTTCATGCCTTTTTTTTAAATGGACTGATGGTTATCAATAAATGTTTAATTGTCTTTAGGGAGGCCTTGACATCCAGCCTGACCAGATGCAGGTAAGCATGTTTCACGTCTCAAGGTGAGATTTGTGTATGACAGTTTGTTGCTGTAACTAAACCAGAATCTAACTGAATTTTGTCCTGTTTTTTTTTATCCAGACGGTGAACCCAATCCTGATTCTGTTTTTGGTTCCATTTGTTGACACAGTTGTCTACCCCTTGATTATTAAGTGCAAGTTAGACTTTACGTAAGTATGACAGGTGAAACACCTGCCTGATTTAGACCATAGAAACATAGAAAATAGGTGCAGGAGGAGGCCATTCGGCCCTTCGAGCCAGCACCGCCATTCATTGTGATCATGGCTGATCGTCCCCTATCAATAACTCGTGCCTGCCTTCTCCCCATATCCCTTGACTCCACTAGCCCCCAGAGCTCTATCTAACTCTCTCTTAAATCCATCCAGTGACTTGGCCTCCACTGCCCTCTGTGGCAGGGGTTTCCCAAAATTCACAACTCTCTGGGTGAAAAAGTTCTTTCTCACCTCAGTCTTAAATGACCTCCCCTTTATTCTAAGACTGTGGCCCCTCGTTCTGGACTCGCCCAACATTGGGAACATTTTTCCTGCATCTAACTTGTCCAGTCCATTTTATAATTTTATATGTTTCTATAAGATCCCCCCTCATCCTTCTAAACTCTAGTGAATACAAGCCTAGTCTTTTCAATCTTTCCTCATATGACAGTCCCGCCATCCCAGGGATCAATCTCGTGAACCTACGCTGCACTGCCTCAATCACAAGGATGTCCTTCCTCAAATTAGGAGACCAAAACTGTACACAATGCTCCAGATGTGGTCTCACCAGTCCTTTTATAATTTTTTATGTTTCTATAAGATCATGATTCTGGGATCATTTGTGGATGTATTTCAACAGGCAGCAGGGCATGGGCATGAATGATGGTGGATGCTGGAGATGGAAATCAGACTGGTGATCCCTTTGCAGTAAAGCTTGATAGAGTTATCACGGTAGTCCTGGCTTCAAGTGAATCTCACCCGAGCTCCAAAATAAGCTTAAGGAACTGGATCTCATCTTCCTCCTTCCATTCTTACAGAACTCAAACACTGTATTCAACAATTTCCAATAATCAACCATTATTGTCTTTCAATTTCACTGCTCCAGCAATTACAGTCTTGTCATGGTACACCAGTCATTGAAAGTAGGCATGCAGGTGCAGCAGGCAGTGAAAAAAGCGAATGGTATGTTAGCTTTCATAGCAAAAGGATTTGAGTACAGGAGCAGGGAGGTTTTACTTCAGTTGTACAGGGTCTTGGTGAGACCACACCTGGAGTATTGCGTACAGTTTTGGTCTCCAAATCTGAGGAAGGACATTATTGCCATAGAGGGAGTGCAGAGAAGGTTCACCAGACTGATTCCTGGGATGTCAGGACTGTCTTATGAAGAAAGACTGGATAGACTCGGTTTATACTCTCTGGAATTTAGGAGATTGAGAGGGGATCTTATAGAAACTTACAAAATTCTTAAGGGGTTGGACAGGCTAGATGCAGTAAGATTGTTCCCGATGTTGGGGAAGTCCAGGACAAGGGGTCACAGCTTAAGGATAAGGGGGAAATTCTTTAAGACCGAGATGAGAAAGACTTTTTTCACACAGAGAGTGGTGAGTCTCTGGAACTCTCTGCCACAGAGGGTAGTTGAGGCCAGTTCATTGGCTATATTTTAGAGGGAGTTAGATGTGGCCCTTGTGGCTAAAGGGATCAGGGGGTATGGAGAGAAGGCAGGTACAGGATACTGAGTTGGATGATCAGCCATGATCATATTGAATGGCGGTGCAGGCTCGAAGGGCCGAATGGCCTACTCCTGCACCTAATTTCTATGTTTCTATGTTTCTATCTCTCTTTCCTGATGATTATGAATAATCATCCATGTTCTCATATCTCGGACCCTTCTTAGGCTAGTCACTAAATCCTTTATTACCACCCTTCACCCTGCTCCATCACATCATGTATCGTTGAACTTCTGTCGTTTACAGATTGTGTGTCCATTATTAACTGCAATGACTGCATCGTTAAGTTTAGCATTCTTCAAACATCTGACCGTCGCCCTGAAACCTTATTTATATTTTTCCTTTTATAGATGCAGCCTTACCTGCCAATTGATGCCAGCATTTTCTGTTTAAAATGAATATAAGCAAAGGTTCAAAGTCCAATATCCATCTGCGGCTCAAAACATTTTTCTCCTGCACTCCGAGAACCCCTCCTGTTTCCCCTCTAGCCCTCCTCCTTTTAATTTCCCTGGGGTAATGGTGCCTGCATGGGAGTGTGCACAGGAATATAATTTAAGTCCGAATTCTTCATGTCTTGGCAATTCAAACGTCTGTTTAAAATCCTCTTAAACATTGTTTCTTATACTACCACCTCCTCTGGAAGTACGTTCCAGATATCAGCCACTCTCTGTGTAAAGAAAAACATAGAAACATAGAAAATAGGTGCAGGAGGAGGCCATTCGGCCCTTCGAGCCAGCACCGCCATTCATTGTGATCATGGCTGATCATCCCCTATCAATAACCCGTGCCTGCCTTCTCCCCATATCCCTTGACTCCACTAGCCCCTAAAGCTATCAGCAAAACACCTATCAGATCCCCTTAAAATCTCCTTCTTCTTACCCTAATACCCATGCCTTCCTGTTTTCGATACTTCTATAATCGGATGATGATTTTGCCTTCCCACGCTGTCTGGGCCTCTCATAATCTCATCTGGCCCCCCCATCAGGCCATCCCTCAACTTTCTTTGCTCTAAGGAACACATGTCCAGCCTATTTATTCTCTCCCCAACAATACCATCTTCCACTCCAGGCAATATCATGGTGAATCTGCTTGGCACTCTCTCCAGTGCATCTCCATATAGCGGCCCCCCTTCTAGAGGGAGATGTAATACACCTACATCAGGATTATTGAAGATGCTGTGCTCCTGTTTGGCTCACTGTGTGCCTGGTGCCAGATCCATTAGTTCCCTCCCAAACGTCCTCTGTCTCTCCCCACCTTTGCCTCTCTCACCTTTTCTTCATTTATTTACCTTTGATAGTCAAACAAGTTTTTCCTGAAAACCAAACGCCTTGAAGGTATTCATTACTTTCCCTCTCCCCAGCTCTCAGGGATAGAGAATCCAAAAGACTTGTAGCATTTCAACAGCAGAAGTTGCTTCCTACCCTTGTTTTCCTATAGGTGACTCCTTTATTCTGAAACTATGTCTCCTCCTTCTTGAGTCCTCCATGGGGGTCCATGAGACAACTTTAGCATTTATCTCGTCACAGCCCTTGGAAGACTGCACGTCTCAATAACGGTGCAACGACAGTGCAGTTAGTGGAGCTCCTGTCTCACCGTGCCAGAGAACCTGGTTCAATCCTGACCTGGTTACTGCATTCCCTGTGAGTTTCCCCAGTATCCTCCCACGTCCCAAAGATGTAGGGGTTGGCCACTGCAAAGTGTGTAGGCGACGGGTTGAATCTGGGGAGAGGTGAGGAGAATAAAAAATGTGATTAGTACGAATGGTTAACTTGGGCCGAAGGGCCTGTTTGCATGTTGCAGGGCACAATGGAAGAGTTCATGCTTTAATTCCCATTTCGTCAAGCCATCACTATTTTAAAATAGGAAATGAGGCAGAGTCCTGCTGGGCCAAATGACTGTGTCTCTGCTGAATGCTCCATGTATCTTTTCATAAGTGGACTTTTGTCGTGCTTATAGACCGCTGAGAAAGATGACGGTCGGGATGGTCCTTGCAGCTCTGGCCTTCATTGCTGCTGCTTTGGTGCAAGTTCAAATCGATGTGAGTAAAGTGTCATATGAATTTATGACGGCAGCTTCCAGAACATGGAACCATTAGAGTTATGGTTCGTCCGATGAGACCTGTCCTTGTAGCCATCTGGAGTCGGATACAAGTTTTTCAGATAATCAGCAGCTCCAGCCTTTGCACTGGAGCCGTCGAGATACACACCCACCGCGGTGATCCGCACTGACCAACAAGCATTCATCCTGCAGTTCTGCCTTCACTTGCATTCTCCCCACATTGTCATCAACTCCCCCCAGATTCTACCCCAGTTAATCCACCAAGCCATACGTCTTTGAGATGTGGGAGGAAACTGGAGCAGCTGAAGGAAACCGATGTGGTCAGAGGGGGCCATACGCGGCCCCAAAGGTCCCAGGTCTCTGAACCCAGGTCTCTGTGAAGCAGCAGCTGCACCTCCGTGAATCCCACTTACGTTGACATTCTCTCACGTTTCCAAGCAATTTGTTCACTTTTCTGTTGATAATTCCTTAGATTTATTTGTCTCCTATTTACTTCTCCATCTGACCTGGGAAACGTTTTAAAGGTCAACAGACGGTAACTAAAAAGGCAATGCGGTGGAGAAAAGATGAGGTACGAAGGTAAGCTAGCCGAGAATATAAAGGAGGATAGTAAAAGCCTCTTCAGGTATGTCAAGGGAAAAAAAATAGTTAAGACAAATGTGGGTCCCTTGAAGACAGAAACAGGTGAATTTATTATGGGGAACAAGGAAATGGCAGACTAGTTGAACAGGTATTTTGGTTCTGTCTTCACAAAGGAAGACACAAACAATCTCCCAGATGTACTAGTGACCGGAGGACCTCGGGTGGCGGAGGAACTGAAGGAAATTCACATTAGCCAGGAAATGGTGTTGGGTAGACTGATGGGACTGAAGGCCGATAAATCCCCAGGGCCTGATGGTCTGCATCCTAGGGTACTCAAGGAGGTGGCTCTAGAAATTGTGGACGCATTGGTGATCATTTTCCAATGTTCTATCGATTCAGGGTCAGTTCCGGTGGATTGAAGGGTAGCTAATTGTTATCCCACTTTTTAAGAAAAATGATAGAGAGAAAGCAGGGAATTATAGACCAGTTAGCCTGACATCGGTGGTGGGGAAGATGCTGGAGTTGATTATGAAAGATGTAATAGCGATGCATTTGGATAGCAGTAACAGGATCGGTCCAAGTCAGCATGGATTTACGAAGTAGTGTGCCTTGACTTTAAGAAAGCCTTTGATAAGGTCCCTCACAGGAGATTAGTGGGCAGAATTATTGGGGGTAGGGTATTGACATGGATAGCAAATTGGTTGGCAGACAGGAAACAAAGAGTAGGGACTAACGGGTCCCTTTCAGAATGGCAGGCAGTGACTAGTTGGGTACCGCAAGGCTCGGTGCTGGGACCGCAGCTATTTACGATATACATGAATGAGTTAGATGAAGGAATTAAAAGTAACATTAGCAAATTTGCAGATGACACAAGCTGGGTGGCAGTGTGAACTGTGAGGAGGATGCTAAAGAGATGCAGGGTGACTTGGACAGGTTGGGTGAGTGGGCAGCTGCATGGCAGATGCAGTTTAATGTGGATAAATCAGAATCAGAATCAGAATCACACTTTATTAGCCAAGTATGTTTTGCAACATACGAGGAATTTAATTGGCCAGGTCATTCATACAATTAAAAGTAACAGATCACTCAAAAACACATTTTAACATGAACTACCACCACAGTGACTCCTGCACATTCCTCACTGTGATGGAAGGCGAAATAAAGTTCAAGTCCTTCCCTTAGTTCTTCCTCGGTCGGGGGCCTCCAGGCCCAGTTGACGGGATGATCTTGACTCCCGTAGCCGGTGGCGTTTGGGCCCTCCGCGTCGAGGCGATCAAGCTGCCACATCGGGGGGATGTCAGCTCCCCTGTGCCGGGCGATCGAACCTCACGTACTGGCTGGTCGAACCTTCCGCGATGTTGGAGCTCCCGACTCGGCCTCTCCCGAGACTGCGAGCCCTCGGTGTTGATTCATCGGTGATCAAGGTGGGAGCGATCCCAGGCAAGGGGTCCGTTCCGATGTTAAGTCCGCGCCCCGTGGTGGGGTTCACGACAGTCCGAGGCGGCTCCCAGCTCCAGCGGTGGTAGGCCGCAGGGCCCGGAGAATGTGATCCGAAAATTGATCACTTCTCCGGGAAGGTAAGAACCTGAAAAAAAGTTTCCCCTGATCCCTTCCACCCTCCCCCCACATAAAACAAACCGAAGAACATTAAAACAAAAACTTTTAACAAACTAAAAAAATAACCAAAAGTGTGAAAAGACTAACAGACTGCCGGCAGGGCATCTGTCGCCCCGGCGCCCCTGGTGTTTAAATGTGAGGTTATCCAGTTTTATGGCACGAACAGGAAGGCAGATTATTATCTGAATGGTGTCAGGTTAGGAAAAGGGGAAGTACAACGAGGCCTGGGAGTCCTTGTACACCAGTCACTGAAAGTAAGCATGCAGGTACAGCAGGCAGTGAAGAAAGCTAGTGACATGTTGGCCTTCATAATGAAAGGAGTTGAGTGTAGGTGCAAATAGGTTCTTCTGCAGTTGTACAGGGCCGGGGTACTGATTGTGGATGATCAGCCATGATCACATTGAATGGCGTTGCTGGCTCGAAGGGCCAAATGGCCGACTCCTGTACCTGTTGTCTATGTATCTATGACCTGCCTTTTATTATTCCCCAACTCTGACTTCTCCACACCCTCCCACCAGCCAGCTTATGCCCTTGCCTCTTTCTCCACATCATAAAGCAACCACTAGCTTCTTCCTGTTCTGATGAAAGGCCATCAAACTGAACCTTTGTCTCTGCTGCTCCCACCGCAGATGCTACGTGACTCCAGCAGTAGGTGCTTTTATGGGAAGTTGCTCTTCCACTCTACCACGAGACACTAATGTTCCTCTCCTAACAATGCCCTGGAGTAATTCAAAGGCCGTTCTCCAGAAACTCCCCCCAAATCTCCCACAGATGCCTGATGTTGATGTTCCATCTCTCCATTCAGCTGGAATGGCTGGACAATTTCCACTGCACTCACTGCCAGGAGTGAACTCACGAGATAACTCACGGACTGATTCAAAGAAATAAGATGCTCTGTCTACTGAGCCGATAGTGGTGCTGGCTGAGTTACTGCAGAACTTTTGGTTGCACTTCAGAGATGCAGCCCGACCTGCTGAGTGACACCAGCACTTTGTGTCCTGGACTGAAACGTCACCCGTCCATGTCCTCCAGAGATGCTGCCCGACCCGTTGAGTTACTCCAGCACTTTGTGCCTTTGTTCAGTTTAAAAACGTGCCCTCTCAGGCTGGCACAGTGGCCATGGCTAATCGAGCCACTGGCTCCCAGCTCCGGTAAACCAGGTTCAATCCCAACCTCTAGTGCTATCTGTGTGGGGTTTGCAGGTTTACCTGCGACCACACAGGTATTCTTCCAGGTGCTCTGGTTTTCTCTCACATCCCGAAAATTTGTGGTTTGGTCTGTTAATTGGAAGCTGTAAATTGCCCCTAATGCATGGGAGAGTCATAGAATCTTGGGAGAGATGTTTGAAATGTGGTCAGAACAAAATGGGTTGGGGTAGGATTAGTATAAAAATGGGTCGGAGTCAAAGGGATGAAGGGGCCTGTTTACTTTCCAATTCTATGATGCATCAGCAATTAAAATTGGCACTGGGTGAGCCTAACTATATTTTGCTTCTTTTTCCTTTTAGAAAACTCTTCCTCATTTTCCTGCTCGTGACCAAAGCCAAATTAAGATCATAAACGTTGGTAAAACAGGAATCAATGTAACCCTGACTGGATTATCCCAGTTTTACAGTGTGCAGCCATCACAGGTAGGTAGTATTAATGACCGTTCCGACCATCCCTCTGACCTTGCGCAAAGCAGCCTCTCCCATTGTGAAGGCTTCACATTCCATCAGCAAGGGGAGATGCAAGGAGACCTGGGTGTGATGGTACACCAGTCATTGAAAGTAGGCATGCAGGTGAAGCAGGCAGTGAAGAAAGCGAATGGTAT
This sequence comes from Okamejei kenojei, assembly GCA_035221665.1. Taxonomy (NCBI): domain Eukaryota; kingdom Metazoa; phylum Chordata; class Chondrichthyes; order Rajiformes; family Rajidae; genus Okamejei; species Okamejei kenojei. The sequence goes on along the minus strand of CM069136.1, from coordinate 112,310,244 downwards.
GTTAGCATTCATAGCGAAAGGATTTGAGTACAAGAGCAGGGAGGTTCTACTGCAGTTGTACAGGGTTTTGGTGAGACCACACCTGGAGTATTGCGTACAGTTTTGGTCTCCAAATCTGAGAAAAGACATTCTTGCCATAGAGGGGGTACAGAGAAGGTTCACCAGACTGATTCCTGGGATGTCAGGACTTTCATATGAGGAAAGACTGGATAGACTTGGCTTGTACTCGCTAGAATTTAGAAGACTGAGGGGGGATCTTGTAGAAACTTACAAAATTCTTAAGGGGTTGGATAAGCTGGATGCAGGAAGATTGTTCCCAATGTAAGGGAGGTCCAGAACAAGGGGTCACAATCTAAAGATAAAGGGGAATTCCTTTAGGACCGAGATGAGGAAAACATTTTTCACACAGAGTGGTGAGAGAATTCTCTGTAGTGAGTCTCTGAATGTCTTGTCTAAAGGATCCACAGGAACTGGTATTCAGCCATGATATTTGGCGGTGCAGGCTCGAAGGCCGAATGTTTTCTATGTTTCTCTGTTTCCTCCTAAATTCCTCCAGTTTGCGGATAATTATACATCAGTGATCCTACCATCGGGCTGATGTCAGCTTTCCAATGAGTCTGAAGAAGGGTTACGGCCCGAAACGTCGCCTATTTCCTTCGCTCCATAGATGCTGCTGCACCCGCTGAGTTTCTCCTGAATTTTTGTCTACCTCCAATGAGCCTTTCTGCTTGTTTGACAGTGTGGTTCGCTCCCCGTTCTACATTTTAACATACATAAGGAACAGCAGATGCTGGAATCTTGCGCAGAACACAAAACGTTGGAATAATTCAGCAACATATTTCCAACTCAGGGTAGTATATCTTAGGGGGTGGGGGGGGGGGTGTATGGGGTATGGGGAGAGAGGGGGTATGAGGAGCCTCTAGGTGGTAAGTGGTCATAAAAGATAGGACTAGAATTAGGCCATTCGGCCCATCAAGTCTACTCCGCCATTCAATTGTAGATGATCTATCACTCCCTCCTAACCCCACTCTCCTGTCTTCTCCCCATAACCTCTGACACCTGTACTAACCAAAAATCTATCTATCTCTGCTTTAAAAATATCCACTGACTGGACCTCCACAACCTTCTGTGGCAAAGAATTCCACCATCCTCTGACTAGATAAATTTATCCTCATCTCCTTCCTAAAAGAACGTCCTTTAATTCTGAGGCTTTGACCTCTAGTCCTAGACTCTCCCACTAGAGGAAACATCCTCTCCATATCCACTCTATCCAAGCCTTTACTATTCTGTATGTTTCAATGAGGTCCCCCCTCATTCTTCTAAACTCCAGCGAGTACAGGCCCAGTGCCAACAAACGCTCATCAGACATAAAAACAGCTTTTTTCCTTGAGTAGTAGCTCTGCTCAATAACCAAAAGTCCGTAGCCTCATTTTGCTCTGGAATTATATTTCATTCACATGTTTAAACTATAATGTTTTATTATTAATGTTTAATGTTTTATCTGTCATTCTTACTTGTTACTGCATGTCGTGTTGTTCCTTGCGAGCGGAGCACCAAGGCAAATTCCTTGTATGTGTACGGAGAGAAGGCAGGTACAGGATACTGAGTTGGATGATCAGCCATGATCATATTGAATGGCGGTGCTGGCTCGAAGGGCCGAATGGCCTACTCCTGCACCTATTTTCTATGTCTATGTCTATATTTGGCCAATAAACGTATTCATTCATAAACGTATTCATTCATCATAGGTTAACCTACACATTCCTGGGATCATTCTTGTAAACCTCCTCTGGACCCTCTCCAGAGCCGGCACATCCTTCCTCAGATATGGTTGCCCAAAATTGCTCACAATATTGCTCAAAATGCGGCTTGTCCAGCACCTTATAGAGGTGTTCAGCCTAGTGTTCCCCTGCACCTACTGGCCTTGAGCTTCTGATCGAGGTAATGGGTTTGGAAGGTGCTGTCAGATTGATCTGGGTACACATTGAAGATGATACACACAGCAGACATGGTACCTCTCACGGTGGAGGCAATGGATGTTTGGTCTGATGGATGGGATGCAGATCAAGTGGGCTGATTTTTCTTGGATAGAGTTAACCTTCTCAAATGTAATTAGGACTGCTCTCACTAGGAAAGGTGGAGAACATTTCTTTGCACAACCTACTTGTGCCATGTGGCTGCTGTGAAGTTTAAGGTGGCAGGAGTTGAACCATCCACTGAACCATCAGACGCATCCACAGCCTCTGACCCTGTACCCAATGATCTATTCTACGTTTTCCTTGATCTGCATTCCCTTTGTCCTGTTTTCACACCTTACACTTCCTTATCTATGTAACACCCACTCCCTTGACATCAGTCTGAAAAAGGGTCTCGACCCGAAACATCACCCATTCCCTCTCCAGAGATGCTGCCTGTCCCACTGAGTTACTCCAGCATTTTGTGTCTACCTTCAATTTAAACCAGCATCTGCAGTTCCTTCCCACACTAGTAGCTACAGTGTTGTATTACTGTCCAGGTTAAGTTTCTGGTCAATTGTGACCTGCAGGATGGAGACAGTGGGAAGCTTGCTGATGATAATGCCATTGAATGTCAAAGGCAGGTGGTTCATAGTGGTCATGCTAATACCATGAACAAGCCTACGTCTTGCAGAGGATTATTTTTTGTTGTTGATGCAACGCTGTATCCCATCGTTTTCAGGCAACTGACTATATCACTGTCCCAACAAGTGCTCTGAAAGACATTGTTGTTCACGAAGGCAAACAGAACAAAGTCATTGCCACTCATCTTTCCAATAAAGTTCGCCACACACTGTTGGTAACAGACTTGCCCGCTCTCGATGACGTATTGGTGAGTAAGCTTCTGTGTGTGTGTGTGTGTGTGTGTAATAAGGGTGAAATAAAGACTAATTGTGATATACACGGGTTGATGCAAAATCTAAATCCCTTTTTGTTATTTTTTCAGTTGACGGATATTAATAGCAAACCAGAGGAAGGAAAAAATGCCATCCGGTAGGTTCCTTCATATGGAACATCTTGCACCTTCAACTCTCTGTAAACTTGAAAACTGTGAACTGTAAGCTTAAGCAGTTCGGCGTGTCCCCTACAACTCTCACCAACTACTACAGATGCACCACAGAAAGCATTTTATCAGGATGCACCACAGCGTGGTTTGGGAACCGCTCCACCCCTCAATCTTCTAAATTCCAGACTCGGCTTGTACTCGCTGGAATTTAGAAGATTGAGGGGTGATCTCATAGAGACTTACAAAATTCTGAAGGGGTCGGACAGGCTAGATGCAGGAAGATTGTTCCCGATGTTGGGGAAGTCCAGGACAAGGGGTCACAGTTTAAGGATAAGGGGGAAGTCTTTTAGGACTGAGATGAGAAAATCGTTTCTCACACAGAGAGTGGTGAATCTGTGGAATTCTCTGCCACAGAAGGTAGTTGAGGCCAGTTCGTTGGCCATATTTAAGAGGGAGTTGGATGTGGCCCTTGTGGCTGAAGGGATCAGGGGGTATGGAGAGAAGGCAGGTACAGGATACTGAGTTGGATGATCAGCCATGATCATATTGAATGGTGGTGCAGGCTCGAAGGGCCGAATGGCCTGCTCCTGCACCTAATTTCTACGTTTCTATGTTTCTATCCAAGACCGCAAGAAATTGCAGCAAATTGCAGCAAATTGTGAACGCAACCCAGACCATCACACAAACCAAGCTCCCTCCTATTGACTCCATTTATACATCGCACTGTCTCAGCAAGGCCAGCAGCATAATCAAGGACGAGTTGCACCCTGGCCACTCCCTCTTTTCCCCTCTCCCATCAGGCAAAAGGTATAAAAGTGTGAAAACGCACACCTCCAGATTCAGGGACTGTTTCTCCCCAGCTGTTATCAGGCAACTGATTTGTCGTACCGCAACCAGAGAACAGCGCTGAACTACTAATTACCTCTTTGGTGACCCTCAGACTATCCATGATCAGACTTTGCTGGCTTTAACTTGCACTAAAGGTTATTCCCTTATCATGTGTCTATACGCTATAAATGGCTCGACTGTAATCATTAATTGTCTTTCTGTGACTGGATAGCACGCAACAAAAGCTTTTCACTGTACCTCGCTACACGTGACAATGAACTAAACATAACTGAGCTCATCCAAAACCCCACTGCCTTTATCCTGACTTGCACCTCGATCCCTTCACATCAAACTAACAGGTCTATAATTGCTAGGTTTATTCTTTGAACCCTTTTTAAACAATGGAACAACATGCGCAGTACGCCAATCCTCCGGCACTATTCCCGTTTCTAATGACATTTGATATATTTCTGTCATAGCTCCTGCTATTTCTACACTAACTTCCCTCAATGTCCTAGGGAATATCCTGTCAGGACCTGGAGACTTATCCACTTTTATATTTTTCAAAAGTGTCAGTACTTCCTCCTCTTTGAATCTCATAGTTTCCATAGCTACTCTACTCTTTCCCCTTAACTCACAGAGTTCAATATCCTTCTCCTTGTGAATACCGAAGAAAAGAAATTGTTCAATATCTCCCCCATCTCTTTTGGCTCTGCAGATAGCTGTCCATTCTGGTTCTCTAATGGTCCAATTTTATCCCTCGTTATCCTTTTGCTATTAATATAGCTGTAGAAACCCTTTGGGTTTACTTTCACCTTTCTTGCCAAAGCAACCTCATATCTACTTTTAGCCTTCCTAATTTCTTTCTTAAGATTCTTTTTACATTCTTTATACTCCTCTAGCACCTCATTTACTCCATGCCTCCTATAATTATTGTAGATATCTCTCTTTTTTCGAAACAAGTGTTCAATTTCCCTTGAAAACCATGGCTCTTTCCAATTTTTACTATTTCCTTTCAACCTAACAGGAACATAAAGATTCTGTACTCTTACAATTTCCCCTTTAAATGTCCTCCATTTCTCTTCTACATCCTTCCCATGAAACAAAGTGTCCCAATTCACTCCTTTAAAATCCTTACGCATTCCCTCAAAGTTAGCCTTTCTCCAATCAAAAATCTCCACCCTAGGTCCAGTTCTGACTCTCTCCATAATTATATTGAAACTAATGGTATTGTGATCACTGGTCCCGAAGTGCTCACCAACGCATACCTCCGTCACCTGACCTGCCTCATTTCCTAACAGGAGGTCCAGCACTGCCCCTTCTCTGGTCGATACCTCGATGTACTGCTGCAAAAAACTATCCTGCACACATTTTACAAACTCCAAACCATCCAGCCCATTTACAGAATGTGTTTCCCAGTCTATTTTTGGAAAATTGAAATCTCCCACAATCACTACCTTGTGCTTACTACTAATATCTGCTATCTCCTTACATATTTGCTCTTCCAATTCTCGCTCCCCATTTGTCAGTCTATAATACACCCCTAAAAGTGTTGCTACACCGTTCCCACTTCTCAGTTCCACCCAAATTGCCTCCCTAGACGAGCCCTCTAATCTATCCTGCCAAAGCACTGCTGTAATATCTTCTCTGACAAGCAATGCAACACCTCCTCCTCTGGTCCCTCCAATTCTATCTCACCTGAAGCAACGAAATCCTGGAATATTTAGTTGACTTTACATGGTAAATGGTAGGGAATTGAGGAATGCTGTGGAACAGAGGGATCTAGGAATAACTGTGCATAGTTCCCTGAAGGTGGAATCGCATGTAGATAGGGTGGTAAAGAAAGCCTTTGGTGTGCTGGCCTTTATAAATCAGAGCATTGAATATAGGAGTAGGGAAGTAATGTTAAAATTGTACAAGGCATTGGTAAGACCAATTCTGGAGTATGGTGTACAATTTTGGTCGCCTAGTTATAGGAAGGATGTCAACAAAATAGAGAGTACAGAGGAGATTTACTAGAATGTTGCCAGGGTTCCAGCAACTATGTTACAGAGAAAGGTTGAACAAGTTAGGTCTTTATTCTTTGGAGCGCAGAAGGTTAAGGGGGGACTTGATTGAGGTCTTTAAAATGATGAAAGGGATAGACAGAGTTAACGTGGATACGTTTTCCCATTGAGGGTAGGGAAGATTCAAACAAGAGGGCATGACATGAGAATTAAGGGACAGAAGTTTCGGGGTAACGTGAGGGGGAACTTCTTTACTCAGAGGGTGGTGGCTGTGTGGAATGAGCTTCCAGCAGACGTGGTGGAGGCAGGATCGATTTTAACATTTAAGAGTAAAGTGGATAGGTATATGGATGTGAAGGGAATGGAGGGGTATGGTCTGAGTGCAGGTAGATGGGACTAGGGGAAAACAAATGGTCGGCACGGACTGGAAGGGCCGAGAGGGCCTGTTTCCGTGCTGTAAATGTTATATGGTTATATGGTTAAGGCATCCTCATCATCGCTGACTAACACCGCCTCCTGATCTGACATCACCTCACATTTAATGTTCTCGCTTTTTGGGTTGAAATCCTTCCATGGCCTTACCTCCCCTTATCTCTTGCAACTGCAAGACCATTGGCGCTTCTAACTCTGGCCTGTCAAACAAATCTCCCAATTTAATCTTTCCACTCTGACTCCAGCCGCCCGATCCTTGAACTTCAGATCTCCCTTCCCATATTCCTCTCTACTACTTAAAAGTTAACTCTTTGACCAAGATTTTACACCTGTCCTATTGTCACTCCTCAGTCAGTTAACACTCCAAGATGTATCTGAAAATCTATTGTCAGTTGTTGATTGACATCTTTTTGTCTATTTTTGGCTTATCTGCATCAGTAGTTGCACCCTGCCTTTGTAACATTCTTTAATGTGTTCTCTACATTTAACCACTTTTTGAAATGATTGACTTTGCTTTCTCTTCAGATTTGTTACCACTTTGCCCAGTGTTGACAACCTCAGGATGGGCGGTATTGACATTGGAAATTTGACCAGATTATCTGTCTCTAACTACACACTTTTCACCAAAGGAACGTAAGTGACTTTCTTTTGTGATAACCCAGTAAAACCGCAACCTCTTGCAGACGTGGGCAGAAACCCACGCAGTCACAGGGAGGACGTGCAACCTCCACACGGACAGCATCGGAGGTTAGGATTGAACCCGGGTCCCTGGAGCTACGGGGCAACGACTCTACCAGCTGCGCCACTGTGCTGCCCATTCAATTTAGTCTTTGTGTAACAGCAATAGAGGCTAAAGAGAGTGAGGAGCAAGGGCAATGAGGAACTGTGATGCCCAGGAGACATCGACAGTCAAATGTTCCTCTACAGGCCCTAATTTTCCTATCTTTTTTGACTTAGGAAAACAATCACATTTATCAGTAATGGAATTGAATGCTCACAAGATTCAAAACAATTTGGTTATGGGAGCTCGTACACGATCATCATCAATGAAACGGTTTGTATGCCAAGAGATCTCAGTTTGCCTGGAAACGTTTTTGAACGTTATTCTTCAATCTGTTACTCTTCACAACACCGATCAGTTCTATCTGCATTCTCCTCTACCCCCTAAGTGATCCAGAGACCTATAACCACTATTCTTAGTGGGTTATGGTTAACATTGGAATAATTTCCATTTGGTCTAAAGCACATTTCAGAGGTTATCTACATTGAGACAAATGAGGAGAGATTACAGCCATAGTATGGCCAAGCTGCTGGGTATAAGGAGGAGAGGTGTGGAAGAGGATTGTAAAGGGGATTCCAGGGTCAGGCTCAGGTAGCTGAAAGCATAGGTGGCAATCGTGGGGAGATTGAACCAGAGGTACTCAATATATCAAAAGTAACCATATAACCATATAACAATGACAGCACGGAAACAGGCCCTCTCGGCCCTTCCAGTCCGTGCTGACCATTTGTTTTCCCCTAGTCCCATCTACCTGCACTCAGACCATACCCCTCCATTCCCTTCACGTCCATATACCTATCCACTTTACTTTTAAATGTTAAAATCGATCCTGCCTCCACCACTTCTGCTGGAAGCTCATTCCACACAGCCACCACCCTCTGAGTAAAGAAGTTCCCCCTCACGTTACCCCTAAACTTCTGTCCCTTAATTCTCATGTCATGCCCTCTTGTTTGAATCTTCCCTACCCTCAATGGGAAAAGCTTATCCACGTCAACTCTGTCTATCCCTTTCATCATTTTAAAGACCTCAATCAAGTCCCCCCTTAACCTTCTGCGCTCCAAAGACTAAAGACCTAACTTGTTCAACCTTTCTCTGTAACATAGTTGCTGGAACCCTGGCAACATTCTAGTAAATCTCCTCTGTACTCTCTCTATTTTGTTGACATCCTTCCTATAATTAGGCGACCAAAATAGTACACCAGACTCCAGAATTGGTCTTACCAATGCCTTGTACAATTTTAACATTACTTCCCTACTCCTATATTCAATGCTCTGATTTATAAAGGCCAGCACACCAAAGGCTTTCTTTACCACCCTATCTACATGCGATTCCACCTTCATGGAACTATGCACAGTTATTCCTAGATCTCTCTGTTCCACAGCATTCCTAAATTCCCAACCATTTACCATGTATGTCCTATTTTGATTTGTCCTGCCAAGATGTAGCACTTCACACTTGTAGATGATATGTGTGTACACCTTTAATTGATAGTAACGATGTCCATGCTAACCACTCCCCCACCAGTTAGTATAATTGTAACCCACACGCCCCTAGCTCTCTCTCTAGTGTTCGTGACAGACCACGTACAGCCAGGGCTATATATAATGTATGCTTAATAAAGTACTAAGGACTTGAACTTGGCCATCAGGCGCCAGCACTATCCCACTTCTGACACCATGTAGAGAAGGTACACAGACACCTTAAAGTCGTCAGTACTTTATTAAACATACATTATATATAGCCCTGGCTGTACGTGGTCTGCCACGAACACTAGAGAGAGAGCTAGGGGCGTGTGGGTTACAATTATACTAACTGGTGGGGGAGTGGTTAGCATGGACATCGTTACTATCAATTAAAGGTGTACACACATATCATCTACAACACTTATCAGCATTAAACTCCATCTGCCATCTTTCAGCCCACTTTTCCAAATGGCCCAAATCTCTCTGTAGACTTTGAAAATCTACTTCATTATCCACAACACCACCTATCTTAGTATCATCTGCATACTTACTTATCCAATTTTCCACCCCATCATCCAGATCATTGATGTACATGACAAACAACAGTGGACCCAACACAGATCCCTGAGGCACCCCACTGGTCACCGGCTTCCAACCTGACAAACAGCCATCCACCATTACTCTCTGACATCTCCCATTCAGCCACTGTTGAATCCATCTTGCTACTCCGCCATTAACACCCAAAGATTGAACCTTCTTAACCAACCTTCCATGGGGAACCTTGTCAAAGGCCTTACTGAAATCCATATAGACAACATCCACTGCTTTACCCTCATCAATTTCCCTAGTAACCGCTTCAAAAAATTCAAGAAGGTTTGTCAAACATGACCTTCCAGGCACAAATCCATGTTGACTGTTCCTGATCAGACCCTGTTTATCCAGATGCTTATATATATTATCTCTAAGTATCCTTTCCGTTAATTTGCCCACCACTGACGTCAAACTAACAGGCCTATAATTGCTAGGTTTATTCTTTGAACCCTTTTTAAACAATGGAACAACATGCGCAGTACGCCAATCCTCCGGCACTATTCCCGTTTCTAATGACATTTGAAATATTTCTGTCATAGCTCCTGCTATTTCTACACTAACTTCCCACAGTGTCCTAGGGAATATCCTGTCAGGACCTGGAGACTTATCCACTTTTATATTTTTCAAAAGTGTCAGTACTTCCTCCTCTTTGAATCTCATAGTTTCCATAGCTACTCTACTTTTTTCCCTTACCTCACAGAGTTCAATATCCTTCTCCTTGATGAATACCGAAGAAAAGAAATTGTTCAATATCTCCCCCATCTCTTTTGGCTCTGCAGATAGCTGTCCATTCTGGCCCTCTAATTGTCCAATTTTATCCCTCGTTATCCTTTTGCTATTAATTTAGCTGTAGAAACCCTTTGGATTTACTTTCACCTTTCTTGCCAAAGCAACCTCGTATCTTCTTTTAGCCTTCCTAATTTCTTTCTTAAGATTCTTTTTACATTCTTTATACTCCTCTAGCACCTCATTTACTCCATGCCTCCTATAATTATTGTAGATATCTCTCTTTTTTCGAAACAAGTGTCCAATTTCCCTTGAAAACCATGGCTCTTTCCAAGAGTACAAGAGTTCCAAGTACAAGAGTGCAGAGTCCTTGAGGGGTCATGGTCTGGACAGGGGCACAGAGATGGGGAGGGAAGGAGGAGGGGGTGTGGATAAAACTGAAACATTGCATGAATAGAAGCCAGTGTTTGCTGGCACGCTCCTTGTGTAGGACAAATATGATTTGTCGTTTTGGGTGCTGCCAGCAGAGTTTGGGATGAGCTGAGGGCCATGAAGGGTCAATGAGAGGTGATGGGATGGGAACAGAAGCTTCGAACCTGTGTAATACTATTGGTAACAATATTGTATGTTTTGGCTGTTTAGTGTACCACTCAGGATTTCAAACTAAATTACATCGAAGACATCAAAGCAAACAGCGTTCACATGGCATTGCAAATTCCTCAATACATTCTCATTACAACTGGGGAGGTGGTCTTCTCTGTTACTGGTCTGGAATTCTCATATTCCCAGGTGAGTGATAATGTTCAAACATTTTCTGATACTGTAACCCTTGATAATGAATTTCCAGTGATCAGTGTCCAAGGTCTGCGACCCAGCAGCGTGAAGAAATGTTCAGCCTATTAATAAACGATCCCACTCTTGCTCCATCAGAGCTTCCAACACGAGGCAGTCATTTGAAATGTTGTAGGAAAGAACTGCAGATGCTGGTTTAGATCGAAGGTTGACGCAAAATGCTGGAGTAACTCAGAGGGGCAGGCAGCATCTCTGGAGAGAAGGAATGGCTGACGTTTCGGGTCGAGACCCTTCTTCAGACTTGAAATGTGGTTTTGTTCGATGATTGTTAAATATTGTACCATACTCCGCTAAATCTTAGATATTCAACTTCCAAAAATCAATTACCTGATTTCTCATTTTTCTCTATGACTATTGGGGCCATCAAGTCAATGTGAGCTTTTAGACAAATTCCCATCAAACCCATTCCCCCATTTGTTTTCCCGGAGCCCGTTTTCTCTCTTAATGCCCATCAACTTTCCCCAAGTGTGGTGTATGCCAACCACACACAGCAGCCAATGAACCTACCAAACCCACACGTCTTTGGGGTGTGAGAGGAAACCAGAGCAGCCTGAGGAAACCCACAGTCACCACAGTCCGAGTAAACCCACAGTCGCCCACAAAACCCACAGAGAGAATGTGCAAATTCCACACAGAGAGGACCAGAAGTCAGGACTGAACTCGGGTCACTGGTGTTGTGAAATAGCAACTTTATTTGCTGGGCCATTGAACTGTCCTCTCTCTATATGGTCCTGTGCCGCCATAGAACACACATTTTGTTCCCTCCATTTTTCTGATACCACATCAACAACACAAGTCCGATTTTGTGCACAGAATTTTGTGACCTTTGACCAGGAAAGGAAACTAATTTCTTTACCATTTTTCCCCAGGCACCTTCCAACATGAAGTCAGTGCTCCAGGCCGGTTGGCTCCTGACCAATGCTTTCGGAAACATTATTGTGCTGATAGTAGCGGAAGCTTCGACCATTCAGCAACAGGTAGGTGGCATTCAGGAGGTGGAAAATTGGTTGGCAGACAGGAAACAAAGAGTAGGGATTAACCGGTCCCTTTCAGAATGGCAGGCACTGACTAGTGGGGTACCGCAAGGCACCGGTGCTGGGACCGCAGCTAGTTACAATACGCATCAATGATTTGGATGGCACATGGAGATTAATGTGGATAAATAGACAATAGACAATAGGTGCAGGAGTAGGCCATTCGGCCCTTCGAGCCTGCACCGCCATTCAATGTGATCATGGCTGATCATCCCCATTCAGTACCCCGTTCCTGCCTTCTCCCCATATCTCCTGACTCCGCTATTTTTAAGAGCTCTATCTAGCTGTCTTTTGAAAGCATCCAGAGAACCTGCCTCCGCCGCCTTCTGAGGCAGAGAATTCAACAGACTCACCACTCTCTGTGAGAAAAATGTGTTTCCTCGTCTCTGTTCTAAATGGCTTACTCCTTATTCTTAAACTGTGGCCCCTGGTTCTGGACTCCCCCAACATCGGGAACATGTTTCTTGACTCTAGCATGTCCAAACTCTTAACAATCTTATATGTTTCAATGAGATCCCCTCTCATTCTTCTAAACTCCAGAGTGTACAAGGCCAGCTGCTCCATTCTCTCAGCATATGACAGTCCCGCCATCCCGGGAATTAACCTTGTAAACCTACTCCCTCAATAGCAAGAATGTCCTTCCTCAAATTAGGGGACCAAAACTGCACACAATACTCCAGGTGTGGTCTCACTCGGGCCCTATACAACTGCAGAAGGACCTCTTTATGCCTATATTCGATTCCTCTTGTTATAAAGAGGTGGCCAACATGCCATTCGCTTTCTTCACTGCCTGCTGTACCTGCATGCTTACTTTCATTGATTGATGAACAAGGACCCCCAGATCCCGTTGTACTTCCCCTTTTCCCAACTTGACACCATTTAAATAGTAATCTGCCTTCCTGCTTTTGCTACAAAGTGGATAACCTCACATTCATCTGCATTAAACTGCATCTGCCATGCACCTGCCCGCTCCCCCAAGCTGTCCAAGTCACCCTGCATTCTCATAGCATCCTCCTCACAGTTCACACTGCCACCCAGCTTTGTGTCATCTACAAATTTGCTAATGTTACTTTTGAATCCTTTCATCTAAATCATTGATGTATATTGTAAATAGCTGCGGTCCCAGCACCGAGCCTTGCGGTACCCCACTAGTCACTGCCTGCCATTCTGAAAGGGATCCGTTAATCCCTACTCTTTGTTTCCTGTCTGCCAACCACTTCTCTATCCATGTCAGCACTCTACCCCCAATACCATGTGCCCTAATTTTGCCCACTAATCTCCTATGTGGGACCTTATCAAATGTGAGGTTATCCACTTTGGTATCAAAAACAGGAAGGCAGATTACAATCTAAATGGCTTCAAGTTGGGAAAAGGGGAAGTACAACCGGATCTGGGTACATCAGTCTATGAAAGTAAGATTGTTAAGGGTTTGGACACGTTAGAGGCAGGAAACATGTTCCCGATGTTGGGGGTGTTCAGAACCAGGGGCCACAGTTTAAGAATAAGAGGTAAGCCATTTAGAACGGAGATGAGAAAACACTTTTTTTCACAGAGAGTTGTGAGTCTGTGGAATTCTCTGCCTCAGTGGGCGGTGGAGGCTGGTTCTCTGGATACTTTCAAGAGCGAGCTAGATAGGGCTCTTAAAGACAGGGGGTATGGGGAGAAGGCAGGAAGGAGGTATTGATTGGGGATGATCAGCCATGATCACATTGAATGGCGGTGCTGGCTCGAAGGGCCAAATGACCTACTCCTGCACCTATTGTCTATTATCTATTGCACAGTTTCAAAAATAATGTCTGTTTACATAGTGACTTTATGCAAAAGATCTTCACCTAGCTGTTCACAAAGGCTTTGTTAGGTTCGAAGAAGATGACCAAGGCATAGTCAGAGGTAGATTTTAAGGGGAATGATAAGGGGGTAAGTTCACATGATCACCAGTCAAATTAGGGGATGATCGCACATAGGGGATTGGAGGCACATGGGGAAGAGCCAGGAAAATTCTATAGGGGCTGGGAAGGTTACACGGAGTGTGAATGGATGGACATACCAAGAGGAGAAGTTTAAAATTGAGTCTTTGTGTAACCTGCATGTTAGTCGGAAAAGGGCAGATGTGAAACCTACGACCTAATTCACGACCTTTTTTACTCGTGGACGTTTTTCATCAAGCTAGAAAAAACGCCCCGACCTACTTGATGCCACGTGTACCTACGACTAGCATCAAGTAGTAGGTACTTCTACGACCTACCTACGACCTCCTACGGCCTTGTGACGACCATGCTGCGAGTATCAGTCAAGATCAAACTCGGCTGAGGTCGTGAATTAGGTCGTGAAAGTGGGACAGGCCCTTAACTAATTTGTTCTGAATTTAGAAACATAGAAACATAAGAAAATAGGTGCAGGAGGAGGCCATTCGGCCCTTCGAGCCAGCACCGCCATTCATTGTGATCATGGTTGATCGTCCCCTATCAATAACCCGTGCCTGCCATCTCCCCATATCCCTTGACTCCACTAGCCCCTAGAGCTCTATCTAACTCTCTCTTAAATCCATCCAGTGATTTGGCCTCCACTGCCCTCTGTGGCAGGGAATTCCACAAATTCACAACTCTCTGGGTGAAAGAGTTTTTTCTCACCTCAGTTTTAAATGTCCTCCCCTTTATTCTAAGACTGTGGCCCCTGGTTCTGGACTCGCCCAACATTGGGAACATTTTTCCTGCATCTAGCTTGTCCTTTATAATTTTATATGTTTCTATAAGATACCCCTCCCTTACTTCTAAACTCCAGTGAATACAAGCCTCATCTTTTCAATCTTTCCTCATATGACAGTCCCGCCATCCCAGGGATCAATCCCGTGAACCTACGCTGCACTGCCTCAATCACAAGGATGTCCTTCCTCAAATTAGGCGACCAAAACTGTACGCAATACTCCAGATATGGTCTCACCAGAGCCATATCTGGAGTATTGTGTACAGTTTTAGCTGCACACATTCTTCTGCCTCACTTCACACCATCCCATCGACATATTCCTGAGGTAATTGTCCTTCCTCACATTCCTGACGCGCTATCTACCATCATACAGATACATACTAAATCTATTTTTTGCTCAGTTGATCCCATTAATCTCACTGCTTGAAATGTATAATATTGCAAGAAGATTATAACAACACAGTGACCGCATAGTGACAACAAAATTCCATCATTTACCACAATAAGACCTTCTTCCCCACAAATCTTTCCCATAAGATCATAGCTGTTTCTCCTCCTGTGCCAAAATACAACTCATAATATATTCTTGGCTCTTATTTTCTAAAGCATTGTTGTTGTTGTTCGATGCCTCTTTTGAAATTTACCTGTGCGACATCCATTTGTTTGCCTTTGGACCTTGGAGATCAAATGCGGAAACAGACCATTCGGCCCACAAAGTCCACGGCGGCCAGCAAACGCTCCGTCCACCGGCATATCCCACACCCTGGGGGCAATTTATAATTTTTTACCAAAGCCAATCGACAAAGCCAAACCTGTCCCTCTTTGGAGTGTGCGAGGAAACTGGACACATGACATTAAACTCTCTTGACTTGACCTGACTTGACAAGAACAGACAAACACTTTGCAGCCAGTGCCCGTAGTCAGGACTGAACCGCCGGTAGATAGCCACTCTACAGCTGTGCCACTGTGCCACCCCTTGTATGTCCAGTTGTTACACCCTCGGAAAACTTGACTAAACCCTATAAAACATTGCTAAATGTGTCAGTGATTGTAATGATTCAATGTATATTTAATCTGTGCATTTTTGGGAATTTCTTGGGATAAAACTGGATTGATTCCATTGCTAATTTATTTTTCTTCCCGACAGTGGGCTGAGTACATTTTGTTCGCTGCTCTCTTGCTAACCGTCTCCATAATATTCGGCATCATGGCCAAGTACTACATTTATGTGGATCCCAAATTAGTGGCGGCTGAGTATGAGGAAAAGGAACTTTCCAAGAACGAAAGAAGAAGAATCAAATGCAAATCAATCAACAGCTCAGTCAGCGTTATAAATGCGGCAAACAGAATCATTTCTGTTCAGTTTAGCCAGACATATCCTCACAGAAGGGACCCATGGGCTTAGACTTGCAGTCTACTCAATGAGAGACTCCAGTGTGACATTGGTTCCTCACACTTTCTTCATGATCTACACCGGCCAACGTTTCAGTATTATTCCCAAAACCTTGAAAAAACACATTTAAAACTGAAATATTCATCTTTTTCACAATATATCTCTTTATAACTCTGCCACACTGCTGTCAAGTAATTAGCTTTTTGTGTATGATATGATAATAATTCTGATTATATTTTTTTACTGAGATATTGCCATAATTCGAGGATATATTTCTTCTTGTTAATTCTGTATATTATCGCTGATTATTGCAATAGGAAATTGAAAGCCCTCAATTGAAAGCCCGCCCCCACCCAAAGCTATTTTACTACGTTGGACCCTAACTTTCTTTAGACAGAACCTGCCACAGTGTGAAACCAAAGTAACCCAATTTATGTGTCAAATCAGGAGACTTTCCAAACTAGAGCTCCAAGATCAGGAGACCTTCCGAAATAGATATCTAAGATCAGGAAACGTTCTCCAAAATAGTCTGAATATTTCAAGAAGGATTGTAACGGGAATGTACTTAAAATGTCATTTATGTAGAAGAAGGTATAAATATGGATATTAAAAGTGATGTGTATTTATGCTCTGATTTGGTGTATGAGGTGTATTTAATTGCTGAATTTATACATTGAGTTTATTTGCTTCATAACATGAAGGTAGAGCTGATGCCATACAGCGCCAGAGACCTGGGTTCAACCCTGACTATGGGATGCTGTTTGTGTGGGGTTTGCACGTTTCCCCGTGATCATGTGGGTTTTCTCCAGGTGAAATGTGTAAGAAGGAACTGCAGATGCTGATTTAAAGAGTCAAGAGTGTTTTATTGTCATGTGTCCCAGATAGAACGATGACATTCTTACTCGCTGCAGCACAGCAGAATATGTAAACTTAATAAATAATATGACAAAAGTTCAGAAAAAAAAAGACCAAACAATAACAGTGCAATAATAATAATAATAATAATATTAATAGTCTATTGTAGTACATAGCTTATGAGGTTGTGGTGTTTAATAGCCTGGTGGCTGTAGGGAAGAAGATGTTCCTGAAGATAAAAGTCCCAGTTCTCAGGCTCCTGTACCTTCTTCCTGATGGCAGTGGTGAGATGAGTGTGTGGCCAGGGTGGTGTGGGTCCTTGATGATGCTGCCAACCTCAATGGTAGGGAGGTCAGAGCAGTTGATGGACTGGGCAGTGTTTACAACTCTTTGCAGTCTTTTCCGCTCCTGGACGGTCAAGTTGCCGAACCAGGCCACGATGCAACCGGTCAGCAAGCTCTCCACTGTGCACCTGTAGAAGTTCAGGAGAGTCCTCCTTGACAAACCGACTCTCCGTAATCTTCTCAGGAAGTAGAGGCGCTGATGAGCTTTCTTTACGACTGCATCAGTGTGCTGGGTCCAGGAGAGATCGTCGCAAAATGTGCATGCCCAGGAATTTGACGTTCTTGACTAGCTCCTCCAATCGTCCGACCATCACCATCACCATCCCTGTATAAACAGGGTTGTGGGTCCTCAACCTTCCTCTTCCAAAGTCCACAATCAGTTCATTGGTTTTACTGATATTGGGAGCCAGGTTGTTGTTCTGGCAACATTTGGTCAGTAGGTCGATCTCACTTCTATACTCTGACTCATCGCCATCTGTAATTCGTCCCACAAAGGTGATGTCGTCAGCGAACTTGGAAATGGAGTTTGCACTATGTCCGGCTACACTGTCATGAGCATAGAGTGAGTAGAGCAGGGGGGCTGAGCACGCAGCCTTGAGGTGCTCCCGTACTGATTATCGCTGAGGATGAAGTGTTTCTGACAATTCGAACAGATTGTGGTCTGTGGATGAGGAAGTTGAGGATCTAATTGCAGAGGGATGCGCAGAGACCCAGTTCCGTGAGCTTGGTAACCAGCTTGGAGGGGATGATGGTATTGAATGCCGAGCTGGAGTCAATAAACAACAGCCTGACGTAAGTGCTATTATTGTCCAAGTGGTCCAGTGCGGAGTGGAGAGCCAGTGAGATCGCATTCTCCGTGGACCTATTGTGACGGTAGGCAAACTGTAGTGGGTCGAGGTTCTTATTGAGGTAGTAATTGATATGCACTATAACCAACCTCTCAAAGCCACGGACTTCATCACCACGGACGTTAGTGCCATTGATCGATAGTCATTGAGTCATTTTGGTTTTTTTTGCTGAGAAACTCAGCGTTGAACACCCAATTGTAGCTACCCTGGAGAATATAATGGTCAGTGGCCTTTGACATCACTGAAACAGGTTGACAAACACTGGCGAATCACTGAAAATACACCGCAGATTTTGAAAATACATTTTCTCCCCTCAATTTTCTTTTGCACAAAACTGCCTCGGCTCGTTGTAATCAGCAAACATTTTAGCATTTATTTTCACACATGTTGATTAATATTTCACAGTTGCAGCATTAGCATTGGGATGTGTTCTTTCGGTATTTGACAATATCTGACAAATTCTTATTAAAACAAATACCAGATCAGGAAGATTTAAGTTGTGCTTCCTGGAAATTGTCCACAATCACACAATCCTTTGCGCCATTTACACTGTTATTGGGTAAATTACTTGAAAAATCATTTGGAAACTTTACCCCACAACATTTTTAAAAGATTGAAAAAACTGAAGGCAGGGTACACACACACACACACACTCTTGCGAAGAACTATTAAACGTCATAATTCCAAAGTGATGACGCACTGTTGTGTCAACATACATTACTGAATCTATTCAGTTTCGAACCAGCTTCCATGAGAAGCCTCAGGCTTCAGACTGTAAGAGCCTCTTGACAAAGGGTTCATCAATTGATCTCAGTAGGATCAGCTGGAGACTTGAAAACAGATTTGCTGAGAAGCGGCCCTAATCCTTGCTCATTGATCGAACCCCCAGTTGTTCCAGTATTCAGAGAAACAAAATCACTGGAATAACCTTCTGCACCTTACTGAATGCTTTTTTTTTGTACTCTGCCAAATGGAACTGGTGGGAGTGCTACGGTTAACACTGTCAGACTCTCAGTTCAAAGCAAGAGAATGAAGGTGGCTGATAGCTCAGCACTCAAGTGATTAAGCTCCGAGGGCAGGTTCCCCAGCCTGAGGACAGAAGATTAAGGGAGGGGAAATTATCTGAAATGTTTTAAACTGAACAAAGAGTCTATTCAGGTTGAGAGAAAGAAGCATTTTCCTCTGGTCTGGGGTGTCCAGAGAGCAATGGAGTAGAGTCTAGAGTTTGTCGTTTGGCTGTACCCACTCCTCACTCACAGTGTTGTGGTATATGGAACTTTAACCTCCCTACCAAAATATTCCAACACTGAATATTGTCTGAAATTTCTTCCAATAGACATTTATTCGTGGAGAGGAATGTAGATGATAACAGCTTTGGTACCAGGTGGCTCACAAAGTGGATTATTACCTATATAAGGTAGATTTACTGGGCAATATTAGTTGGTATTTTGATTGGTCAAAAAACGCGCAGTTTCCAGCGGGCAATATTACTTGGTATTTTTCTTCTTCCGGTTTTCGCCATTGACTTTACGTAGAAAAACTGCGGTCAATCACAAAGCTCCAAGTGTGAATCTTAGGAATAATTTTAATTTACGTGGGGATAGGTAATAATTATAATATTGACTGGCTTCTTTCGGGATACACCAGGAAATATTGCCCGCACTGAAATCATATTGCCCTCGCCTTCGACTCGGGCAATATGATTTCAGTTTGGGCAATATTTCTGGTGTCTCCCTCAAGGCCAGTCAATATTATATAAATATCGCTTTGGGAATAATATCTTCACATTTAGACACTGCTGGTAAGATTTCCAGAGGTAGTAAGCTAACATGATGTTTCTTTTGGACTCAATGGGAAAATAAACTGTTCTGCACTTGTCTGAAGGCTGAGATCCAAGCTGTGGGTGGAAAGAGTGCAGGGGATCCAGCAAGTCAAAGATCACTATGACATAAATGGCTTCTTCAGCATATTTAAGACGTTTGCAGGACAAATACCCAACATCCTGCCCTGCTGAAGTCCAAAACCAGAAGAAACCTGGTGTAGCATTGACAATCAGGGAGGCCAAGGTGGAGATGCAGTAGAGTTGCTGCCTTGTAGCAAATACAGCGCTGGAGACCCGGGTTGCAGCAGGCAGCGCAGAAAGCGAATGGTATGTTGGCATTCATAGCAAAACGATTTGAGTATAGGAGCAGGGAGGTTCTACTGCAGTTGTACAGGGTCTTGGTGAGGCCACACCTGGAGTATTGCGTACAGTTTTGGTCTCCTAATCTGAGGAAAGACATTCTTGCCATAGAGGGAGTACAGAGAAGGTTCGCCAGACTGATTCCTGGGATGGCAGGATTTCCATATGAAGATATGGATAGACTGGATAGACTCGGCTTGTACTCGCTGGAATTTAGAAGATTGAGGGGGAATCTGATCGAAACTTACAAAATTCTTAAGGGGTTGGACAGGCTAGATGCAGGAAGATTGTTCCCGATGTTGGGGAAGTCCAGAACAAGGGGTCACAGCTTAAGGATAAGGGGGAAGTCTTTTAGGACCGAGATGAGAAAGACTTTTTTCACACAGTGGTGAGTCTCTGCAACTCTCTGCCACAGAGGGTAGTTGAGGCCAGTTCATTGGCTATATTTTAGAGGGAGTTAGATGTGGCCCTTGTGGCTAAAGGGATCAGGGGGTATGGAGAGAAGGCAGGTACAGGATACTGATTTGGATGATCAGCCATGATCATATTGAATGGCGGTGCAGGCTCGAAGGGCCGAATGGCCTGCTCCTGCACCTAGTTTCTATGTTTCTATGTTCGATCGTGATTACGGGTGCTGTCTGTATGGAGTTTGTACGTTCTCTCCGGGATCTGCGTGGGTTTTCTCCGAAATCTTTGATTTCCTCACACACTGCAAAGACGTACAGGTTTGTAGGTTAACTGGCTTGGTAAATGTGAATATTGTCCCTAGTGGGTGTAGGATGGTGTTAATGTGCGGGGATCGCTGGTCGGCGCGGACCCGGTGGGCCGGAGGGCCTGTTTCCGCGCTTTATCTCTAAACTAAAGTAAACTAAATTAGTCAGCTCCACCTTGAAGGACATCTCAACTGAATCTATGTCCTTCACACGAGTGTCCACACGCTGTACACGAAACTCAAGGAAGATCTGAGCTGAACCCATGATCCATGTCTTCCTTTGAGGGTAATAAATTGTGCATTATCACCTCTTTATAGCATAAGGTAATGTTGATTTTTCTCAATCCAAAAAGTTTACAAAAAGCTGGTCTACCGGTCGCAGCACAAAACGTAAACTCGAACCTGGCCCGATTTTTTAGCATGCACTATTATTTCACTCTACTTCTTGCGTTTGAGGCAGCAGAGGTTGTGTAACACCCACCAGGTGCTGTAGCCAGTTCAATGTGCTGTTGTCGAGGGCCGTGAGGTCTACCCCTCCACCGGGGGGGGGGGGGGGCCGGAGGACAGCGCAGTCGAAAATGACGTGCTGCTGCGCTGTTTGCTGGTCTGCTCCACACACGCAGGCTGCTGATGGACGCAGACCCCAGCGATGCATGTTGGGGTTGAACCGGCCGACCCCTGTACGGAGCCGGTTCAGGGCGACCCACTCTTTGAGGGGGAATTATTTCAGTGAAGGTAATTGCCTGGTTTTGGGTACATGTGCTCGCCATTTAGTTCTAGCTGTGGGCTACTGGAGGATGAATCCAATACCAGTATCCCAGAGTCCAATCCCAGCTGTAACCCAGTGGATTGCCATAGAGGGGGTTCAGAGAAGGTTCACCAGACTGATTCCTGGGATGTCAGGACTTTCATATGAGGAAAGACTGGATAGACTTGGCTTGTACTCGCTAGAATTTAGAAGACTGAGGGAACTTACAAAATTCTTAAGGGGTTGGATAGGCTAGATGCAGGAAGATTGTTCCCGATGTTGGGGAAGTCCAGAACAAGGGGTCACAGTTTAAGGATAAGGGGGAATTCCTTTAGGACCGAGATGAGGAAAACATTTTTCACACAGAGAGTGGTGAGTCTCTGGAATTCTCTGCCACAGAAGGCAGTTGAGGCCAGTTCATTGGCTATATTTAAGAGGGAGTTTGATGTGGCCCTTGTGGCTAAAGGGATCAGGGGGTATGGAGAGAAGGCAGGTACAGGATACTGAGTTGGATGATCAGCCATGATCATATTGAATGGCGGTGCAGACTCGAAGGGCCGAATGGCCTGCTCCTGCACCTATTTTCTATGTTTCTATGTCCATGTTTCCATGATTTCAGCCTATACACGGGTCACTTATGCTCGAACCCTCATCAGGAGATACGAGGGCGGGCACGAGACGTCAGGGGCTAGAGGGAGTGTCCTGGTACTTAAGGTCATCTCTCCTCGAGACCTAAGTGGCAGTCGACAGGTAGCTGAGCCCTGAGCTGAGTCCCATCCCAGCTATGGTTCAGTGGATACATCCAATCCCAATTTTCAATCCCTGTGTCCAATCGCAGCATCTAATCTTTACTTTAACAGCAACATTTCTTACTTTAATCGCACTTAATTGGACTTTATCTTGCACTGAACGTTATAATCTGAATCCTGTATCTGTACACTGTGGATGAATTGATTGCAACCACGTAGTATTTCCACTGGCTGGATAGCACAAAACAAAAAATCTTTTACTGTCCCTTGGTACATGTGACAATAATAAGTTAAACTCAACTACTGAGCCTCGTCTAAAAGGAAGCTGGACAGTTCTATAAGGGAGAAAATAAATGGGGATCACACTGACAGATTTTGAGGCAAAAAGACTGGCGGAGGCTTGAGTAATGCAGAAACACTGGATTGGGTGAGTGATATGTTTCTGTGCATTGTAAACTTACGAATGCATTTGGTGCTCTCAACGTGGCCACCTCTACATTAGTGCAACCATTTTGGGAGAGCACCTCCGTCCGCAATGGCCACCCTGACCACACGGGTCACGTCGACTCACTTCCCCATTCCCCCACAACCCTTGATCCCACTAAACCTGTCCTATCCATCTTTCCCGCTTTCCATCCGGTGGCGCTGTTGATGGCTGCCTCCACCTACAGTCTGTTTGTCTTTTTTTATTTTTAGTTGTTTAAGTATGTTTTTGGAGTTTAATTTTTAGTACTTTGTGTGGGGGAGGGGGGGGAGTGCAAGGGGGGAAACGTCTTTCAGTCGCTTCCTGTCGAGGATGTGACCATTATCCGAGTCGCACCCTCGCCCCCCCCCCCCCCCCCATCGCGGCCTACCTACTGGATTGGCACGGCCTTTCCTGCCGGGACCGGACCAGAGCTTCAGCAGCGGTGGCACAGTGCTGGATACATCATGGAGCGGGCGATTCCTCACCTGGGATCGCCGCTTGAAGCTCCGGAGAGTTGGGCCCTGCTGCATTGACATCGTGGAGCTCCCAGCGCGGGCGGCGCTGACCAACATCGCGGAGTCCTGGGGCCCTTTGCCTTGGGCCGCCAGCGTTGAATCTCCGCCCAGTTCGGCCTGTGGACCTAGGGAGCCGCGGACTCCGGTGGGAAGTGGCCGATCCAGAGATCCAGGCAGCTGAGGATGTTCTTCCGTTCTGACGTCGGGGTTCCATCGTTCCCGGCGAGAGGGCCTGGGCAGTGGGCCGCCCGTAGTGGCGACTGTGGGGTGCTCAGGTGGCCATGGACACGGGTGAACATCGGGGAACATCGGTTGACTGGAATTTTGGTTCCTTCCCTCACAGTGGAGATCTTTGGTGCTGCTGTGGGGTCGTTTGTGTTGTGGAGTACTGTGTTATGTGTTTTGTGCTTTTTTTACTCGTATGACTGTATGAGAAATAGCATTTCGTTGTCTCTTACTTGAAGACAATGACAATACATTGAATCAAATCAAATCAAATCAGTTCTCGGCCTTCTCCACTGCCCAGAAACACAAACTGGATGTATAGGAAGGAACTGCAGATGCTGGTTTAAACTGAAGATAGACACAAAAAGCTGAAGTAACTCAGTGGGATAGGCAGCATCTCCAGAGAGAAGAAATGGGTGATGTTTCGGTTCGAGACCCTTCTTCAGACTAGTTAAGGAAAAGGGAAACGAGAGATATAAATGCCATAGAGATATGGTGTTGGGAGATAAATAATAATATCACGATGATAAAAAGAACAGCACCTCAAATTTTGCTGGGGCAGTTTGCACCCCAGCGGTATGAACATTGACTTCTCTAATTTCAGGTAGTCCCTGCTTTCTCCTCCCCTTCCCAGCTCTCCCTCAGCCCACTGGCTCCACCTCTTCCTTTCTTCTTCTCGCCCCCCTTCCCCCACCCCACCCTCACATCAGTCTGAAGAAGGGTTTCGACCCAAAACGTCGCCTATTTCCTCAGCTCCATAGATGCTGCTCACCCGCTGAGTTCCTCCAGCTTTTTGTCTACCTTCGATTTTCCAGCATCTGCAGTTCCTTCTTAAGCACCTCAAAATCCACTTGCATAGCCTGCAATCCAATGGTATGAGCATTGACTGTTCCAATTTCAGATAAACTGTTACTGTTCCACTCCCACCGGTCCACCCAGGGTCTCTCTCCTTTGTTCACCGTTGTTCGCTTCTGGAGCAACCCTGGAAGATTTGTAATGAGGGATGAAATTAAGACCATTATCTCCCTCTGGTGGTAGGGCTAATACTTGCATTTAAATGGCAAATTGTGCAGAGAGAGTTTGGTTCAGTTTTATTTGTCATATGTAGTTTAACACAGGGTCAACAGTACAATGACATGTGTTTGACAAGACAACGGGTCACCTCAGCAATGATATTACAAGGATAAAATTAAGATAAAATAAGATGAGATAAAAGTGACATTGGTAGGTTAAAGACAATAATAAATAAAATAATCAACATATATGAGTTCAGAAGCCTGATGACCTGATGGTAAAAACTGTTCTTAAGCCTGGTGGTACGTGCAGCCTTGCTCCTGTATCGTCTACCTGACGGCAACAAGGAGAACAGTCTGCGTGCTGGGTGGCTCTGGTCCTTGATGATGCTGTGTGCCTTCCACAGGCACGGCCGGTGGAAAATGTCCTGAGTTGCCGGGAGACAGTTGCCAGTGATGTGCTGTGCCACCTTCACCACTCTCTGTGGTGATTTGCGGCTGTGGGCAGAACAGTTCCCGTACCAGACTGTGGTGCAGCCCGGCAGCAGACTCTCGATGGTGGAACAGTAGAAGTTTGTGAGGATGCTGGCGTTCATGCCAAACTTCCTCAGTCTTCTCAGGAAAAAGAGGCGCTGGCTCTTTGTTGTTGTGTCCGTGTGCAGTGTCCAAGAGATGTCCTCAGTGATGTGTGCACCGAGGAACTTGAAGCTGCTGACCCTTTCAACCTCAGCATCACCGATGTGGATGGGGAGGTGTCCACTCCCCTGCTGTCTCCTGTAGTCCACCATCATCTCTTTAGTTTTGCTGACATTGAGAGAGAGGTTATTTTCCTGGCACCAGCTGTTTAGTGCCGTTACCTCCTCTCTATAGGCCGTCTCATTATTCTCTGTGATGAGGCCCAGGATGGTCGTGTCGTCAGCAAACTTTAGGATGATGTTAGAGCTGTGCTTAGCAGTACAGTCGTGCGTGAACAGGGAGTACAGGAGAGGACTGAGCTCACAACCCTGCGGTGCGCCTGTGTTGAGGGTCAGTGAGGAGAGGTGTGGCTGCCAATTCTCACCACCTGGGGCCTGCCCGTCGGGAAGTCGAATATCCAGCCGCAGATGGAGGTCTCCAGTCCAAGATCAAGGAGCATGGGGACGGGTTTTGAGGGAATGATAGTGTTGAATGCCGAGCTGTAGTCAATGAAGAGCATTCTCACATATGTATTCCCTTTGTCCAGGTGGGTGAGCGCAGTGTGAGTTGCCATGGCGATGGCATCGTCCATGGTCCTGTTTGGTCCATACGCAAACTGAAGAGGGTCCAAGGTGTCAGGGATGTGAGTTTTGACTAGTCACTCGAAGCACTTCATGGTGACTAATGTCAGTGTGACAGGACAGTAGTCATTTAAACAGGAGATTATTGGTTTCTTTGGAACAGGAACCATGATGGATGCTTTGAAGGGGGTGGGAACCACAGACTGACTCAGAGAGAGGTTGAAGATGTTGGTGAACACCTCTGCCAGTTGATCTGGACTTTTTTATAATTGTGATGCCTCTGACGACAAGAAATAACTGAGTCTGGGTTAATTCCAATTGTAGACTCAGTTGCCGCATTTTCCAGCACATGGTTTCTCATGCGTTTTGTTTTAATAGAAAGAAACAGAACAAGGTCCTCTCCATTAACACGATCAAGTATTAAATAGTAGTTTGGGATATTGATTTATTTTTTTAAAGGGCAACTGCGAATGATGAAAGAACTGAGAGAGGAACTCAGTCACATAAAACCTGCTGGGTCATTGGACATGAGGGAGAGCCTGTCCACTGAGGAATTATGAAACAAAACATGCATCAAGAAAGACAGGAAGAATGTCTTTGTGATCCCGGATATCCCAAAAATACTTTTCAATCAATTGAGTACTTTTTAAGCAAATCCCCCGTGCAGCCACATTGCACACAGCTGACAGGTGATGTTTACCCTGTTCTATGGCTACACGTGAGGAAGTGAAAATTCGATTGAACCCACCATTTGTTAGAGCTATGTGTAGGAAGGAACTGCAGATGCTGGTGTATACCGAAAATAGATATAAAGTGCTGGAGTAACTCAGCCGTTCAGACAGCATCTCTGGAGAAAAAGGCCAGTGTGAATGAGGGCTCCGACCTGAAACATCACCCATCCTTTTTCTCCAGTGATGCTGCCTGACTCGCTTTAGTTACTCCAGTGCTTTGTGTCTATTTTTCAGAGCAATATCTGTGATAATACCTGTTTTTTTTAGAGCAGGTACTATCACAACATTTAAGAGAGATTGAGACAAGTACATGAATAGGATGGGTTTGGAGGGATATGGGCCAAACGTGGGCAGGTGAGACTAGTGCAGACGGGGTGATTTAGTCAGCGTGGGCAAGTTGGGTCGAAGGGCATGTTTCCATGCTGTATTACATGTTTCCATGACTCTGTCGACCCTTCATTTCATACACGTTGTTCATTTTTCTCTTTGACCTCCTCCGGTGACTGGATGACCTCTGCAACCTAAGGCCCTGTCCCACTTTCCTGAATTACTCATGAACTCTCCCGAGTTTTCCCCTTGATTCGAACTCGGGGAACGTCGGGGAATGTCAGTAGCGAGCTCATAGGAGGCCGTAGATGTTTCGTAGCGGCTCGTAATGCCAACCGTAGGAACTCGGGGCATCAGGTAAGTTAGGACGTTTTTTCAACATGTTGAAAAATGTCCACGAGTTAAAAAAATAGCCCCGAGTACCTACGAACGGCTATTACCAGAATTCTCCGAGTTCGAATCAAGGGGAAAACTCGGGAGAGTTTGTGATTAACTCGGGAAGGTGGGACAGGGCCTTTACCCATATAACAACACTGGCTTTATCCGATCCAAACTATGTCTGTTATTTTGTCCATCCTTCCGTCACTTTCTCTGCAACTTTAATTTAATTTATTATTGTAAGTGTGCTGAGATACAGCGACAAGCTTCTGTTTATGTGCTATCCAGTCGACGGAAAGGCAATGCATGAATACATTCAAGTTGAGGATAGACTCAAAATGTTGGAGTACCTCAGCGGGACAGGCACATCTCTGGAGTGGAGGAATGGGTGGAGACCCTTTCAGGTGGAGACTCTTCTTCAGACGTGAGGGGGAACTTCTTTACTCAGAGGGTGGTGGCTGTGTGGAATGAGCTTCCAGCAGAAGTGGTGGAGGCAGGATCGATTTTAACATTTAAAAGTAAAGTGGATAGGTATATGGATGGGAAGGGAATGGAGGGGTATGGTCTGAGTGCAGGTAGATGGGACTCGGGGAAAACAAATGATCGGCACGGACTGGAAGGGCCGAGAGGGCCTGTTTCCGTGCTGTAATTGTAATATGGTTATATGGTTATATATTGGCGAGATCTAATGTAGATTGGACGATCGTTTTGCTGAACACCACCGCTCAGTCCACCTTGGCCTACCCAATCTCCCAGTTGCCAGACACTTTAACTCCCCTTCCCATTCCCATACTGACCTTTCTGTCCTGGGCCTTCTTCGTTGTCAGAGTGAGACCAAATGCAAATTGGAGGAACAGCACCTCATATTTTGCTTGGGCATCTTACAACCCAGCGGTATGAATATTGATTTTTCTAATTTCAAGTAACCCTAGCATTCCCGGTCTCCTTGTCCCCCCTCAGCCCCCCACTCTAGTTCTCCTTCTAGTTTCACTGTCCTCCTGATTAATTTTACTGATTGTATGCCTCGTTTTCGCCTTCCCCTCAGCGAACAACAAACCATTGTACATTTCCTTGGCCATTGTCTGCTTTGCTCCTTTCTTTTTACGCCTTACATGCTCTGTGTACCCTTCCACGTATCTTGTTTCTCTGACTCTCTGACACCCATTTCTTCTCTCCAGAGATGCTGCCTACCTCGCTGAGTTACTCCAGCATGTTGTGTCTTTCTGCTAGTTTCACTGTCCTCCAGCTTAATTTCACTGTTTGAATCCACTCGTTATCACCCCTTCCACAGTCGACAATGATCATCGTTGCTAGCTTTGATTTGTACTTTTCATACCTTTCATTAATTTGTTCATTGCATCTTTTCATACCTCTAGTTTCCTTCTCTTCTAACTGAGTCTGAAGAAGGATCTCAACCCGAAACGCCACCTATTTCTTCTCTCCAGAGATGCTGCCTGACCTGCTGAGTTACTCCAGCATTTTGTGTCTATCTTCGGGTGTAAACCAGCATCTGTAGTTCCTTCCTACACGTACTATTGGAGAAGGGTTTCTGACGAGCTGTGGTGCCCACTCGGAAGACGCGTAGTCTCGGCGGTTGGTGCGAGGGAGTTGGAGATGTCAGACACGTGGAGCGAGGGTCGATACGAGGGTCTGGATCTGCATGTAATACACTGAAAAGCTCTAGGTAGAGAATCACTCAGCACTATGATGGTGGTGGACATGCTAGTCAAGGTGGAGAAGCTTTTGGAGTTGCATCTTCGTATGCGTTGATGTTTTGGAGATCTCTGATGCCGGATTGTAGGGTATTCCAATCCTTTGCTGTCTTTAAAAAAAGCGAGTTAGAAAGTGCCGATGAAGTGCTGTGCGGAATGAAATAGTTTCCAGGTGAACCGGGGGTAATACCTCCAGCGCCTTCAAGGTTGGTTGCCTGAAGTGCCCCCAGGGCACATAGACATAGAAACATAGAAAATAGGTGCAGGAGTAGGCCATTTGGCCCTTCGAGCCTGCACCGCCATTCAATATGATCATGGCTGATCATCCAACTCAGTATCCTGTACCTGCCTTCTCTCCATACCCCCTGATCCCTTTAGCCACAAGGGCCACATCTAACTCCCTCTTAAATATAGCCAATGAACTGGCCTCAACTACCTTCTGTGGCAGAGAATTCCAGAGACTCACCACTCTCTGTGTGTAAAATGATTTTCTCATCTCGGTCCTAAAAGACTTCCCCCTTATCCTTAAACTGTGACCCCTTGTTCTGGACTTCCCCAACATTGGGAACAATCTCCTGCATCTAGCCTGTCCAAACCCCTTAAGAATTTTGTAAGTCTCTATAAGATCCCCATTCAATCTTCTAAATTCCAGCGAGTACAAGCCAAGTCTATCCAGTCTTTCTTCATATGGAAGTCGTGCCATCCCAGGAATCAGTCTGGTGAACCTTCTCTGTACTCCCTCTATGGCAAGAAAGTATTTCCTCAGACTCACTGGGCACAAAGATGGTCGGGCAAGATGGTCATCATTAACTGCTCCAGTATATCGAGCTCTCGGAGCGGGGGGAGGTGGGACGACCAAACTTTCGAATTGGTGCCAAAACACGGTGGTGCCTGCATGTGTAATATATGTAACAAATATGAAGCTGCACACCAAATCTCGTTGTACCTCTGTGCAATGACATTAAAAGTTCAAGTTCAAGTGAGTTTATTGTCGTGTGTCCCTGATAGGACAATGACATTCTTGCTTTGCTTCAGCACAACAGAACATAGTAGGCATTGACTACAGAACAGATCAGTGTGTCCATATACCATTATATAAATACATACACGCATGAATAAAGATATTATTGTTATTATTATACTGGGGTGAACTGGGGATGGGACTGGACTTTGCTGCCTTCCCCCACAGTGGGAACCATTGTGGGGGGATGTTTTTATGTTTGCTATTAAATTCTTTGATGCTGTGTCTTATCTTGATTTGTGTGCTGCAATGGTAAGTCAAATTTCACTACACCAATTGGTGCATGTGATAATAAATGTCCTTTGTGTCCTTGTCCTTATTATTTAATGATTTCACCATGTAGTTGCATTTGTGACACATGAAGCAGTGTTGATCATTCATTAAACCCGCCCACTGCCCAATGCACCTGCGCCACTCTCTGGTGGCCGGAGGTGGCAGTGACTCCGGGCTGCTCCACCTGGAACGGGGATTCCCCTCCCCCACTATAGATGAGGCTCGCACCAGGGTCTCCTCCATACCCCGCAACACTGCCCTCTCTCCCCATTCCCCCACTCGCAAACAGGGCAGAGTCCCCCTGGTCCTCACCTTTCACCCCACCAGCCGGCAAATACAACATATAGTCCTCCGCCAGTTTCGCCACCTCCAACGTGACCCGCTCCACCCGCCACATCTTCCCATCTCCCCCCGTCTGCCTTCCGCAAAGACCGCTCCCTCCGCAACTCCCTTGTCAATTCTTCCCTCCCCTCCCACTCTACCCCTTCCCCGGGCACTTTCCCTTGCAACCGCAAGAAATGCAACACTTGTCCCTTCACCTCCCCCCTCCACTCCTTTCAGGGACCCAAGCAGTCCTTCCAGGTCCGACAGAGGTTCACCTGCACCTCCTCCAACCTCATCTACTGCATCCGCTGCTCCAGATGCCAGATGATCTATATCGGTGAGACCAAGCGGAGGTTTGGCGATCGCTTCGCCGAAACACCTCCGCTCGGTCCGCAATAACCAACCCGACCTCCCGGTGGCTCAGCACTTCAACTCCCCCTCCCATTCCGTATCCGACCTCTCGGTCCTGGGCCTCCTCCACGGCCAGAGTGAGCAACACCGCAAGCTGGAGGAACAGCACCTCATATTCCGCTTGGGGAGTCTGCATCCTTTGGGCTTGAACATTGAATTTTCTCAATTCTGTTAACCCTTGCTGTCTCCTCCCCTTCCCACCTCTCCCTCAGCCCTCGGGCCCTGGCATTCCCTCTATCTCTATCTCCCTCCCCCACCCTAGTCGCACCAGCTTCTCATTTTCACACCACAAACAGCTTACAATGGCTTGTTCCCTTTATCACCGATACTTTTTTGCATATCTTTCACTCATTGTCCCCGCTGCAGCGCCCCTGGCGGGCGGAGGGATTAGAGCCCCGCCACTACTGCAGCGCCCCTGGCGGGAGGGAGGGCGGGAGGGCGGTCTGACGCTGCTGTGATTGAGCCCCGCCGCTGTGGCAGCGCCCCTAGCGGACGGGAGGGCGGGCGGACGCTGCTGTGATTGGAGCCCCTTCCCCGTTGCAGCGCCCCTGGCGGGCGGGAGGGCGGGAGGGCCAGGCGGGCGCTGCTGTGATCGAGCCCCGCCCCCGCTGCAGCGCCCCTGGCGGGCGGGAGGGCGCGAGTGCGGACGCTGCTGTGATTGAGCCCTTCCCCGCTGCAGCGCCCCTGGCGGGCGGGAGGGCGCGAGTGCGGGCGCTGCTGTGACGAAGCGGCGCGGGCCCGGCTGGTGAAGATGGCGGCGGCCGAGTGAGTGAGTGAGTGAGGCGAGCGGCGCCACCCCGCGCCCCCTCTCCCGGCCCCACAGCCCGAGCGCAGGTGGGGACGGCCCGCTTCGTGTTGCCGATCGCGGTCACGGTGAGGCGGGTGGGGGGGGGGGGTGGCGGCTCGGCAGCGGGGACTGGGCCCCACCCGGAAACACGCCGGCCCGGGGCCCGAGGCTCCAGGGCTTGGCCGGCAGGGCCCACCCCCCCCCCCCACGGCCCCACACAGGGTGGCAGCCCCCCCCCCCCCCCCCCCACGGCCCCACACAGGGTGGCAGCCCCCCCACGGACCCACACAGGGTGGCAGCCCCCCCCCCCACGGCCCCACACAGGGTGGCAGCCCCCCCCCCCCCCACGGCCCCACACAGGGTGGCAGCCCCCCCCCCCCCCACGGACCCACACAGGGTGGAAGCCCCCCCCCCCCCACGGCCCCCACAGGGTCAGCCCCCCCCCCACGGCCCCTCACAGGGTGGCAGCCCCCCCCCCCCCCCCACGGCCCCTCACAGGGTGGCAGCCCCCCCCCCCCCACGGCCCCTCACAGGGTGGCAGCCCCCCCCCACGGCTCCACGGCCCCACACAGGCTGGCAGCCCCCCCCCCCCACGGCCCCACACAGGGTGGCAGCCCCCCCCCCCCCACGGCCCCTCACAGGGTGGCAGCCCCCCCCCACGGCCCCACACAGGGTGGCAGCCCCCCCCACGGCCCCCCCCACACAGGGTGGAAGCCCCCCCCCACGGCCCCACACAGGGTGGCAGCCCCCCCCCCCCCACACAGGGTGGCAGCCCCCCCCCCACACAGGCTGGAAGCCCCCTCCCCCACGGCCCCACACAGGGTGGCAGCCCCCCCCACGGCCCCACACAGGGTGGCAGCCCCCCCCACGGCCCCTCACAGGGTGGCAGCCCCCCCCCACGGCCCCTCACAGGGTGCCTCACGGCGCCTCACAGGGTGGCAGCTCCCCCCCACGGCCCCACACAGGGTGGAAGCCCCCCCCCCCACGGCCCCACACAGGGTGAGCGCCTGCCTCTGGCCCTCCTACACCTTCCCTGGGAGTCCCCTTCCTGAGGTTGTATCTCCCTGTGACTCCACGTCTTGGGTTCCCTCCAGACCTCAGGGAGATGGGGCTTCATTCCAGGACTATGAGGTGGGGAGCTACCCCACTACAAGATTGAGGGGGGATCTTATAGAAACGTACAAAATTCTTAAGGGGTTGGACAGGCTAGATGCTGGAAGATTGTTCCCGATGTTGGGGAAGTCCAGAACAAGGGGTCACAGTTTACGGATAAGGGAGAAGCCTTTTAGGACCGAGATGAGAAAATCATTTTTCACACAGAGAGTGGTGAGTCTGTGGAATTCTCTGCCACAGAAGGTAGTTGAGGCCAGTTTTGTTGGCCATATTTAAGAAGGAGTTGGATGTGGCCCTTGTGGCTAAAGGGATCAGGGGGTATGGAGAGAAGGCAGGTACGGGATACTGAGTTGGATGATCAGCCATGATCATATTGAATTGAATCAAAGGGCCAAATGGCCTACTCCTGCACCTATTTTCTATGTTTCTACCCTGGACCCCAGGGGGAAAAAGGAAGTTCAATCTGGGACTCTTGAGGTGGTACGTCTTCTTACCCCAAGGGAAAGTTGGGTTCACCCTCGGGGCCCTGCCTGATGTGGTCTTTCCATGGGACGCAAGCATGTGATCTTGCCCGTGGACCTCAGGGTGGTTAGGGCTTGGATCCCGATTTGGGTTGTAGGAGTTCGGAGTGTTTTACTGCATTGAGGCGGGCCAGATCTCGGATGTAGTGGTTTTGATCTGGGATTCTGGGGGTGAGCGTTTGCACGAATACCCCAGATTCAGGTTCATTTCGAGAGGTGAATGTTTATCCCTGGATAAGCACACGGTTGGTGTAGCCTAACGCTGGGACTTTGAGTTTGGGATCTTATCGCTGGTTCTCAAGGCTTTTACTCATTTGCCTCCAGGCATGGGATTCTGACATGGAACCTTGAGAGTTTGACCCTGGATGACTAGATGTGAGTTTGTCAAATACCTCATGATGGTGCTTGCCTTATGACATCAAGGTGTTGGTGTTGTGGTTTCCTGGGACCAGTTTGTCCTAATGCTCTCTCGTTGTATTGCAGGCCCAGTTGTTCGTTTGGCATCAACCCAGGCAGACGAGGATCCCGCTGTTTATTCAGATCTGCTCCTTGATCCCTGGTCTTTGATGGGTTGTGGGCGGTAGACCTGGGGTGCTCCTCAAAGTCTGCCTCTTTCCCAGCACCAGAAGACTCGTCGCTTTCAAACGAGGAGGAATAGCCTGACGCAGGCGGTGGTGCAATGGCACAGTCTCCACTGCAGGGTGCTCTTCCTGGAATACAGGTAATCGATGGTGAAGACATGTGTGCCAGTGGTTTGTGACAGTGTTTTGGGTTGAGGACACAAATTTCATCCCCAACCAGGTTTAGAAACATAGAAAACATAGAAACATAGAAAATAGGTGCAGGAGTAGGCCCTTCGGCCCTTCGAGCCTGCATCGCCATTCAATATGATCATGGCTGATCATCCAACTCAGTATCCTGTACCTGCCTTCTCTCCATACCCCCTGATCCCTTTAGCCACAAGGGGCACATCTAACTCCCTCTTAAGCATAGCCAATGAACTGGCCTCAACTACCTTCTCTGGCAGAGAATTCCACAGATTCACATTATTTTCTCATCTCGGTCCTAAAAGACTTCCTCCTTATCCTTAAACTGTGACCCCTTGTTCTGGACTTCCCCAACATCGGGAACAATCTTCCTGCATCTAGCCTGTCCAACCCCTTAAGAATTTTGTAGGTTTCTATAAGAACCCCCCTCAATCTTCTAAATTCTAGCGAGTATGCCGAATCTTCTAAATTCTAGCGAGTACAAGCCGAGAGGAGAGGAGAGGTTTGGGAGAGGAGGACATTCATCTCTCCCAACTAGGTCTGCCAGTCAGCATGACTAGTTGATCAGTGATTGAACTCTGCCATCCCACCTTTTCTTCACACACCCTCTATTAACAAAATTCCCAGAATGTTTTTACAGTTGTCTGTTCCAGATTTCTCCACTGAGTCTGTAGCATTATTTCTAATTTAGCCGCAAGTTTAAGTTTGCACCAGGCTCTCCAACTAGTGGAAGTCGTTTGCCAGATAATAATTTATATTAAAAAAAAAGACAAAGTACAGGAGTAACGGGTCAGGCAGCATCTTTGGAGGACATAGATTATTGTTTTTTGGTAATCTAGCATCTGCAGTTCTTTGTGTGTCTGGTTTATATAATCAGTCCTAACAGTGTCCAAGTCTTTAGTCCCCGGCAGAGCACTTGGTTTCAGATCATGCCACTGCAGCAGAAAGGATTCCAAGCATGAAGTATTTCAGTCTTCCTCTGTTTTACTGAAGGCTTAATAAATGTCAAGCTCCTCTGGCTTGTGCTTCTCACCATCCCTTTTGCTGGCATTTGGCAGCACTAAATCAGTGTGATCACAACCATGTCATGTTCGATGTGAGATGAGTATCTCCCCATTCCAGACCACCACTACTAGGACCACCTTTTTGACTGCATTCTGATGTCTTACTTCATCTTTGCCTCAACTCTCTTGCTGAAACAATCATTCATACCTTTGCTGCTCTGGACATGGTTATATCATAGCTTTATTCATTAGTCTCCAGCAAACGGGGTGAACAGCAAGATGTGGGGATAACGGGTGATATTCCAGATGGATGATAGGATCAATGCATTCTGAGGCAATTGATGTAATTTAAGAAATTACATGGTTGTTCGGTCATGTACCCAAATCAATGAACATGGAAATGTTTGACTGTGAAGAAATGTTAATAGATTGTGTAAATAGGCAAAATTGCCAAATGAATTTCAATATAGGCAAATGAGATCATGCCCTTTGCACCAAAGAAAAAACAAAACAGATCATTTTCCAGATGGCAAGGACCTGAAAACAAAAGTCGAAAGAACCTTGGGAGCCCATGTACGCAGTTCATTAAAAGGTGGTGGACTGATTCAGAAATTACAGAGGAATGCTAAAGGGGTGCTGGTCTTTGTATCTTGAGGGGAGGGAGATAAGCGGTAGGCTGCAGATCTACAGTGCCTTGATTAGACCCTCTATCAACAGTTCTGCGACAGAATACCTTAAGAAGCATTTATTGGCCTCCGTGGGAAAGTAGCATAGACTTACTTGACTCCAATAGTTGCATTACGAGGAGAGATCATGCAAACTTAAGGAAGTGGCTCTAGAAATCGTGGATGCATTAGTGATAATTTTCCAATGTTCTATAGACTCAGGATCAGTTCCTGTGGATTGGAGGGTAGCTAATGGCATCCCACTTTTTAAGAAAGGCAGGAGAGAGAAAACAGGGAATTATAGACCAGTTAGCCTGACATCAGTGGAGGGGGAGATGCTGGAGTCAATTATAAAAGATGAAATGGCCGCACATTTGGAAAGCAGTAACAGGATCGGTCCGAGTCAGCATGGATTTACGAAGGGGAAATCACGCTTGACTAATCTTCTGGAATTTTTTGACGATGTAACTAGGAAAATGGACAAGTGAGAGCCAGTGGATGTAGTGTACCTGGACTTTTAGAAAGCATTTGATATGGTCCCACATGGGAGATTAGTGAGCAAAATTAGGGCACATGGTATTGGGGGTAGAGTGCTGACATGGATGGAAAATTGGTTGGCAGACAGGAAACAAAGAGACGTGATTAATGGGTCCCTTTCAGAATGGCAGGCAGTGACTAGTGGGATACCGCAAAGCTCGGTGCTGGGACTGCACCTATTTACAATGTATATCAATGATTTGAATGAAGGGATTCAAAGTAACATTAGCAAATTTGCAGATTACACAAAGCTGGGTGGCAGGTTGAACTGTGAGGAGGATGCTATGAGAATGCAGGGTGAATTGGACAGGTTGGGGGAGTTGGCAGATGAAGTTTAATGTGGATAAATGTGAGGTTATCCACTTTGGTATAAAAAACAGGAAGGCAGATTACTATCTAAATGGCGTCAAGTTGGGAAAAGGGGAAGTACAACGGGATTGGGGGGTCGTTGTTCATCAGTCTATGAAAGTAAGCATGCAGCTACAGCAGGCAGTGAAGAAAGCTAAAGGCATGTTGACCTTTATAACAAGAGGAGTCGAGTAAAGAGGTCCTTCTGCAGTTGTACAGGGCCCTAGTGAGACCATACCTGGAGTATTGTGTGCAGTTTTTGTCCCCTAATTTGAGGAAGGACATTCTTGCTATAGAGAGAGTGCAGCATAGGTTTACAAGGTTAATTCCCGGGATGGCGGGACTGTCAAATGCTGAGGGAATGGAGCGGCTGGGCTTGTACACTCTGGAGTTTAGAAGGATGAGAGGGGATCTTATTGAAACATATAAGATTGTTCAGGGTTTGGACACGCTAGAGGCAAGAAACATATTCCCGATGTTGGGGGAGTCCAGAACCAGGGGCCACAGTTTAAGAATAAGGAGTAAGCCATTTAGAATGGAGTTAAGGAAACACTTTTTCTCACAGAGAGTTGTGAATGTGTGGAATTCTCTGCCTCAGAGGGCGGTGGAGGCAGGTTCTCTGGATGCTTTCAAGAGAGAGCTGGATAGGGCTCTTAAAAATAGCGGAGTCAGGGGATATGGGGAGAAGGCAGGAACGGGGTACTGATTGAGGATGATCAGCCATGATCACATTGAAGGTGGTGCTGGCTCAAAGGGCCGAATGGCCTACTCGTGCACCTATTGTCTATTGTCTAGAAACTGGGATTATAATTGGAAATTAGAAGACTGGGTATTCAAGATTTTAAAGGGCACTGATCAGGAAGAGAGGGAGCGAGAGAAGCCATATCAGTTGGCTGGGGACAAAATATTGCCACCAATAGTAGCTCGTGTTTAGATGAGTAATATGAAAGTTGAGAAATATAACCAATGATATTAAGGATTTCAGGAAAATAAGAAGCTAGTTTACAGAGCAGCCCTTATTTTGTTAAATGGCAAAACATACTTGGGGAGCTGAGTAACTGGCTCTATTCTTGAGCTTTGCAGTCCAATGGTATTTGTATGTTTATTATTGTCGTATGTACTGAGATATAGTGAACAACAATCAGTGTTTTGCATGCATTACAGGCAGGCCATACCATGCAAGAATGCAACAGGTAGTGCAAAAGAGAAAATAAACAGACCACAATATATATAGTTACAGTAACAGTGAAAGTGCCGATTAAAAGTGCAAAGGTCGCAACAAGGTAGATTGAGGATGCATCCTCACCATTATGAGAAGTTCATTCAAGAATTTGAAACCGATGGGGTAGAAGTTCTTGAATATGGTGGCATGCGTTTTTAGGACCGATGTCCTAACTTACATCAAGTCCTCAAAAAAATGTTGCTGTTGTATCTGAAATAAAGAGAAGTGCTGGAAGGGTCCAGCTGATCAGGCAGCATCTGTGAAGAGAAAGATAGGGTTAATATTGAGACACAAGGAACTGCAGATGCTGGAATCATGAGCAAAATACAACGTGCAGAAGAAACTCGGTGGAAATGGCATAGCCTGGAGGCGACATTTCTGGTCCCTTCTACAGACTGATGGTTAATGTTCATGGTTAAGACGTTTCCGCAGAACTGGGGACTGAGTAAATTTAGAAAACGGGCATGTCATGTTTCGATGAATAATTCGAAATGTCTCGATTAGATGGAGACTAAGAGAAAATGAATGAAACAGCTTTGCCTCAAACGATAGAGGATAAATAAGACTTGTTAATGACTGCCAATCTATCTGGGGAAAAGAATAAATTAAGGGAGGACAGAGGAAAACCATGCTGTTATTACGAGGCATAGAAGGCAGCAGTTGCTGGAAATCTTAAATAAAGGAAAATGGTAGAAGGCCCAGTTGATTGGACAGCTTTTGTCCAAGCTCCAGGCTCTATGATTATGTGAAGACTTGGTTTTAAATTTCTCGTCCATTTTCACATTCCTCCTGTGTGTCTCTCTCCCTCCCCAACTCTTGAAACATCAAATTGCCACTTGTCCTGCAATCCATGATCACTGTCCTTCCTCAAATCCGGACTCCCTGAGTCTGATTGTTACACAGTTGGTAGAGCAGCCATCAATCACCGTTTAATTTATTGTCACATACTGTACACTGGTATTAAATAGGTACACTGAAAAACATTTGTTGTGTGCTAACTAGCCAGCTAACCCTTTGAAGCCTTTGCCTCAGTCTCTGATATTCCCCCTCTAAGCCTCCTTAAGAATTCTCATCAAAATGTGTCTCTCTGACTAAACTTTTGGTCACCTCTCTACACATCTCTTGTTTGCTAGTTGCTCCCAGATAGCTACCTGGTCATTTGCCACATCAATGTGCTATTTAAGGACAAATTATGACGCAATATCATACAGTGCGGTGAAGGCAAAGGGCGGGAGATTTGTCTGTCAACCAATGAATCGAATAACCCGTGAACATTAAGTTATGAAGGGTTTTCAAAGGGTAATTGGTTTGGGACTGATTCCACCGTGGGACTTACCAGGGGACAGGAGAAAAGATCATAGACAAACCTACCTGGAGAAATGGGGCTCTTATTTGGTGCAATGAGTTTTCATCTGCAATGTAATAAATTCACTCAAGCTTTTAAGATGGGAATTGGATAGAGAAAAAAAAAATTTGAGAGAGAAAAAAATAGCAAGTTTATGGGACAAGTGCAGGGAGAGGAACTCAGCGAAGAGCTCCTTCAGAGGTCTTGCTCAGCCATGATGCGCTGAATGCTTTGTGAAGGGCACGAGTTAAACGGCTCTGCCAAGTGTTATTTTTCACTGCATCAATTAACAAGGGTGCAAGGTCTGTGCCTTTTTAATCAAAATATGTGAAAAGAGCATTTTGTCTCCATCTTGTGGCTGTAAGAGTGTTTATTTAGTTTCCTGAACTATGACATTGCATGCAATCTAAAATGCTCAGTTTGACATGATGTGCTTAGGTGATGTGCCACTTGGTAGACTGCTGTTTGATTTGGCTGGAACCTGCAAACTATTATTTGCAATTTGTTACAGTCTGTATTGTCAATTTGATTTCTAATATTGTCCTTGATTCATTTAGTAATAACAGCCATGCTGCAAAATATTCACTGTACAAGCAATGTGCACGAAGACTTTGATAAATAGTGTTTGTATTTGGTAGTAACGTGGCAGTGAATTAACTACAGTTGCACTGCATTGCAAAAATCTCAAGTACATTTGGTGTGACCTGTACTATTTGACAAACTTGTAAAAGTCGTTGTTTAAAAAATATCTGTTTTAGTGTTACATTAACGGATAGATTGCCGGTTCAGTAACCACCGATAGCAAAATGTTAATGCAGGTTAATTTGACCTTGTGATTATATTACATCTGTGTAAAGTTGATTTCTCCCAAGTAGAGATAGTGAATCTTTTTCTCCAGGAATTAATTATATACTTGACTGGAGATTAAGTCAAGCGTGCAATTACACACCTCTTCCTTTTTTAGCCATGCTATAAGATACCTTTAACTACGAACTAGTCTCCTGTGTTCCAGCTTTTAATAATAAGATAAATTGAATTTCATTTCCATAGTGCCTCTCACAACCTCAACTATCCCAAAGTAGAGTCATTTAAATGCTTACTGTTGAAACACGCTCACGAGTCTCGTGTGAAATGCAGCGCTTGTTTTTGCCACAGCTGGCTCCTTCCTCCAAACAACAGTGTGATACAAACCAGGTAATCTGCTGTTGTAACGCTTATTGATGGATGTATTTGCAGATAAGTTACCATTGTGGTACTCTCCCTCCCCACCACCACCACCACCACCTTCCCAGCAACGTAGTGTAAAATGGGCATCGGTAAAGCAGTTTATTTGGTAATCCAAAGTAAAAACCTTAACAAGAGAGAGGGGAAAATGTGGGACATGCCCACGATGGTCATTATGGTATGTATAAGGCAGCTAATATCATCAAAAAAGAACACCATCCTCGCCAGGCTCTCATCTCTCTGCTGGAAAGGTGGTACAGGAGCCTGAGAACCATGACCTGCAAGTTCAAGAATAGCTTCTTACCATCAGCAACCAGCCTCTTAAACCACACTGCACAGCCCTAACCACACCTTGCCTCAGTACCGAGCTACTGTGGATTTTGTATAGGAATGCATTACGTACTTTGGTTTGCACTATTATGCTATGGTTAACAGATAATTTATTGCATTATTTTTTTTATTGGGCATTTATTTGTTGGGGTGTTGCATTACTACGCCTGTAAAGCTGCAGCAAGTAAGAATTTCATTGTTCTGGTTCAGTGCATATGACATTTAAACACTTGACATGTGAGGTGAATAAGGTGGATGCATTTTACGGAAGGCTGGAAGCACATATAGAAACATAGAAATTAGGTGCAGGAGTAGGCCATTCAGCCCTTCGAGCCTGCACCGCCATTCAATATGATCATGGCTGATCATCCAACTCAGTATCCCGTACCTGCCTTCTCTCCATACCCTCTGATCCCCTTAGCCACAAGGGCCACATCCAACTCACTCTTAAATATGGCCAATGAACTGGCCTCAACTACCTTCTGTGGCAGAGAATTCCACAGATTCACCACTCTCTGTGTGAAAAATGTTTTCCTCATCTCGGTCCTAAAGGAATTCCCCCTTATCCTTAAACTGTGACCCCTTGTTCTGGAGTTCCCCAACATCGGGAACAATCTTCCTGCATCTAGCCTATCCAACCCCTTAAGAATTTTGTAAGTTTCTATAAGATCCCCTCTCAATCTCCTAAATTCCAGAGAGTATAAACCGAGTCTATCCAGTCTTTCTTCATAAGACAGTCCTGACATCCCAGGAATCAGTCTGGTGAACCTTCTCTGCACTCCCTCTATGGCAATAATGTCCTTCCTCAGATTTGGAGACCAAAACTGTACGCAATACTCCAGGTGTGGTCTCACCAAGACCCTGTACAACTGAAGTAGAACCTCCCTGCTCCTGTACTCAAATCCTTTTGCTATGAAAGCTAACATACCATTCGCTTTTTCACTGCCTGCTGCACCTGCATGCCTACTTTCAATGACTGGTGTACCATGACACCCAGGTCTCGCTGCATCTCCCCTTTTCCTAATCGGCCACCATTTAAATAATAGTCTGCTTTCCTGTTTTTGCCACCAAAGTGGATAACCTCACATTTATCCACATTATACTGCATCTGCCAAACATTTGCCCACTCACCCAGCCTATCCAAGTCACCTTGCAGTCTCCTAGCATCCTCCTCACAGTTAACACTGCCCCCCAGCTTAGTGTCATCCGCAAACTTGGAGATATTGCCTTCAATTCCCTCATCCAGATCATTAATATATATTGTAAATAGCTGGGGTCCCAGCACTGAGCCCTGCGGTACCCCACTAGTCACTGCCTGCCATTATGAAAAGGACCCGTTTACTCCTACTCTTTGCTTCCTGTTTGCCAGCCAGTTCTCTATCCACATCAATACTGAACCCCTAATACCGTATGCTTTAAGTTTGTATACTAATCTCTTATGTGGGACCTTGTCGAAAGCCTTCTGGAAGTCCAGATATACCACATCCACTGGTTCTCCCTTATCCACGCTACTAGTTACATCACTCCCTTATCCACGCTACTAGTTACATCTCTCCCTTATCCACGCTACTAGTTACATCACTCCCTTATCCACGCTACTAGTTACATCTCTCCCTTATCCACGCTACTAGTTACATCATATGAGGGAAAAGGAAATAATACAATGAGATGAGAAAGAATAGGAGACTGGCACAAAATGCTAGACTAACTCAGTGGGACAGGCAGCATCTCTGGATAGAAAGAATGGGTGACGTTTCTTGTCGAGACCCTTCTTCAGATCAAGAAGGGTCTCAACCCGAAACGTCACCTATTCCTTCTATCCAGAGATGCTGCCTGTTCCGCTGAATTACTCCAGCATTTTGTGTCTTATCTTCGGTGTAAACCAGCATCTGCCATTCCTTCCTACACAAGAATAGGAGACGTGTATACAGTGATTCTTTTGAACTTCTCTTTTTTTCTGTGCTAGCAACGTCTGTTGACTACTAAAACAGTGGTTTTCACAAGCAAGGAGCTAGTCCTGGTTCTTTTTACCTTATCGACAACTTATCCATTTGAAGTGTAGGATTGATTAAACAACGATTCTTCTGATGCCCGACCTGATCTTCCCTGGCATTGCATTCATGATCAAATATACTTCGTGTCACCTCCATCCTTGATTTGCCCCCTTTACCACACAGGCACCACTAAAGCTCAACTGTGCGTTTGTGATTTCGGACCTGCTCGTTCTGTTGCTCTTCTCTCTCTGTCTCACTCACTATTAGCTAAACTATTCCCAATGGACTGCTATCCTGACCCAGTGTAAATCTAACCTCATGTTACTGCCCTACTTGAGCACCTTTCATCACCCAGTCTTCTCTAAGATTGGGGCAGAAGTATAACAGTTCAATTCACTTGTTCTTCTAGTTATATGCTGAAGCTGAAATGAGATCTCTATATTAGAAACATTAATAATAATGCTTTTAAAAATCAGATTTTGAACATCTACATTAATAAGGCAAATTCAGAGTTGGTATACTTTGCAGAAATATATATATTTTTAAAGGTTAGCTTGCCCTCTGATTGTTTAATGTGCTGAAATATCCAATGACTCTTCACAAATGTGACCAAACAAAGTTTGATTGCAAAGGACACAAAGCACTGGAGTAATCATGGGTCAGGCAGCATCTCTGGGGAGGGAACATGGTGACATTTCTTAGGACTGCAAAATCTCTCGCATGCTGCCTGATCTGCTGAGTTACTCCAGCACTTTGTGTCCTTTTGTGTAAACCGGCATCTGCAGTTCCTTATTTCTAAAGTTTAGACATAGAAACATAGAAATTAGGTGCAGGAGTAGGCCATTCAGCCCTTCGAGCCTGCACCGCCATTCAATATGATCATGGCTGATCATCCAACTCAGTATCCCGTACTGCCTTCTCTCCATACCCTCTGATCCCCTTAGCCACAAGGGCCACATCCAACTCACTCTTAAATATAGCCAATGAACTGGCCT
Source organism: Okamejei kenojei (assembly GCA_035221665.1). Classification (NCBI taxonomy): domain Eukaryota; kingdom Metazoa; phylum Chordata; class Chondrichthyes; order Rajiformes; family Rajidae; genus Okamejei; species Okamejei kenojei. The sequence goes on along the minus strand of CM069136.1, from coordinate 112,266,472 downwards.
CAACTACCCTCTGTGGCAGAGAGTTCCAGAGACTCACCACTCTCTGTGTGAAAAAAGTCTTTCTCATCTCGGTCTTAAAGGATTTCCCCCTTATCCTTAAGCTGTGACCCCTTGTCCTGGACTTCCCCAACATCGGGAACAATCTTCCTGCATCTAGCCTGTCCAACCCCTTAAGAATTTTGTAAGTTTCTATAAGATCCCCTCTTAATCTCCTAAATTCCAGAGAGTATAAACCGAGTCTATCCAGTCTTTCTTCATAAGACAGTCCTGACATCCCAGGAATCAGTCTGGTGAACCTTCTCTGCACTCCCTCTATGGCAATAATGTCCTTCCTCAGATTTGGAGACCAAAACTGCACGCAATACTCCAGGTGTGGTCTCACCAAGACCCTGTACAACTGAAGTAGAACCTCCCTGCTCCTGTACTCAAATCCTTTTGCTATGAAAGCTAACATACCATTCGCTTTTTTCACTGCCTGCTGCACCTGCATGCCTACTTTCAATGACTGGTGTACCATGACGCCCAGGTCTCGCTGCATCTCCCCATTTCCTAATCGGCCACCATTTAAATAATAGTCTGCTTTCCTGTTTTTGCCACCAAAGTGGATAACCTCACATTTATCCACATTATACTGCATCTGCCAAACATTTGCCCACTCACCCAGCCTATCCAAGTCACCTTGCAGTCTCCTAGCATCCTCCTCACAGCGAACACTGCCCCCCAGCTTAGTGTCATCCGCAAACTTGGAGATATTGCCTTCAATTCCCTCATCCAGATCATTAATATATATTGTAAATAGCTGGGGTCCCAGCACTGAGCCCTGCGGTACCCCACTAGTTACTGCCTGCCATTGTGAAAAGGACCCGTTTACTCCTACTCTTTGCTTCCTGTTTGCCAGCCAGTTCTCTATCCACATCAATACTGAACCCCTAATACCGTATTCTTTAAGTTTGTATACTAATCTCTTATGTGGGACCTTGTCGAAAGCCTTCTGGAAGTCCAGATATACCACATCCACTGGTTCTCCCTTATCCACGCTACTAGTTACATCCTCGAAAAATTCCACAAGATTCGTCAGACATGATTTACCTTTTGTAAATCCATGCTGACTTTGTCCAATGATTTCACCACTTTCCAAATGTGCTGCTATCCCATCTTTAATAACTGACTCTAGCAGTTTGATTCCAGCTTAACAGAATTTTCACCAAATGAGATAGGCACAAAAAACTGGAGTAACTCAGCAGGACATGCAGCATCTCTGGAAAGAGGGAAAGGGTGACGTTTCGGGTCGAGACCCTTCTTCAAATAAGGTGCGCTTATCATACGAAATAAGGTATGCTTAAAAGAAGGTCTCAATGGGAAAAGAGGCTGAAAGGATTTGGGAGTAAATTCACAAAGGCTTAAAGGCTTGGCAGCTAAAAGCATGTCTGCCGACTGCCGACAATTAAAGGTGAGGCCAGAAAATTAGTAGTCTTGACACCTGTGGCAACATGAAAATTCCATGTCAGACTTTTTAACTTTAAAGTGATCCCAACAATGTAGAGAGGAAAACCTGCTGCGTTTACAGGGAAGGGGCAATCCTTGACAAGTGGTGCGCTATTTTATCTGGTGCAAGGTTCCTTAGAAAGGACGTATCTGGTTGCAATGTTATTATTGCACTTCCGGAGTATTTTTAGAGAAGATCAGTTTACACCTGTTTGAAGATTATTTGCATTGTGCATATGGAATGGAATCTATTTTAAAATTTTACGAAGAAGAATCAGAGCATTTTTCCAACATTGTTACCGAATCAGTAAGCAACTGCATTTTGCATGATTTGCTACATCCTCAATGTTAGATTGAAGCAATGCTTAAAGACATAGGGGTCGGTTTAATAATTGGAGCGAGGTTATCTTAAAGAGGGGTTCTTTTCCAGAGCAATATGCTGTGGAGAGACATAGGAATTTCTGTAATAGAAACATAGGAAATAGGTGCAGGAGCAGGCAGCACCGCCATTCAATATGATCGTGGCTGATCATCCAAAATCAGTACCCCGTTCCAGCTTTTTCCCCATATCCTTCGATTCCCTTAGCCCGGAGAACTAAATCTAACTCTCTCTTGAAAACATCCAGTGAATTGGCCTCCACTGCCTTCTGTGGCAGAGAATTCCACAGATTCATAACTCTCTGGGTGAAAAAGGTTTTTCCTCAGCTTAGTCCTAAATGGCCGACCCCTTATTCTTAAACTGTGACCCTTGGCTCTGGACTCCCCCATCATCGGGAACATTTTTCCTGCATCTACCCTATCCAATCCTCTAAGAATTTTTAATGTTTCTATAAGATCCCCTCTCATCTTTCTAAATTCCAGCGAATGCAAGCCCAGTCGACCCATTCTTTCATCATATGTCAGTCTTGCCATCCCGGGAATTAACCTGGTGAACCTACGCTGCACTCCCTCAATAGAATAATGTCCTTCCTCAAATTAAGAGACCAAAATTGCACACAACACTCCAGGTGCGGTCTCACCAGGGTCCTGTACAACTGCAGTAGGACCTCCTTGCTCCTAAACTCAAATCCTCTTGCAATGAAAGCTTTCTTCACCACCTGCTGTACCTGCATGCTTACTTTCAGCGACTGATGCAGAGCTACCAAGTAGTATGGATTTTCCATATTTTGTACAGAAATGCAATTAGAATACAGATGTACGGTTTTGTGTTGTTAAATACGGATTTTAAATAACGAGTTCAGCTCACTCTGAAGAAGAGTCCTGACCAGAAACGTCACCTATTCCTTGTCTCCAGGCTGCCTGTCCCGTTCCAGGTTTAAACAGAGCGCTGTCAGTTTAACGCGTGGGAATTTAAACAAAGAGCTGTCGGCTACAGCGCTATGGGTTCTAAAAATAGCGTTACGCCGCTGGTCACAGACTGTTCGAAAATTCTTGTAGCAATGAGTCTTGGAATTCTCTTTCTCTTTAGCCTTTGATTATTTTTCAGGCTGTGGTAGAATTCTGGATAAGCTAGTTGTGAAAGGGTTGCACGGGATTCTTGATTTTACAGACGGTGGGTGGCTCTGTTGAGAGCAGAGAGGGAACGAGGGAGGCTTCCAAAATGGCTTCTACATCATCATCTGGTGCTAAAAGCAGGAAGCAGCCGTTCAAACAGTAGTATACAAAGAGATGGCAATGAATGCACTGTTAAGTAAGGTGTGTTGAAGACATGCAAATAGGTAGCAAAGTTATGCATTGTTGTACTCTTACAAATAAAAAGGAACTTTTTTCAGCAAAATGGCACCTCGTGAAAATACTGATTTACTTCAGCAAAATACTGATTTTCAGGTACTAGAAATCTGAAATGCTCTGACAAAACTTGGCAGCTCTGCTGATGTACAAACACCCAGGTCTCGTTGTACCTCCCCACCTAATCTGACACCATTAAGATAATAATCTGCCTTCCTGTTCTTGCCACCAAAGTGGATAACCTCACATTTATCCACAATATACTGCATCTGCCATGCTTCTGCCCACTCACCCAACCAAGTCACTTTGCAGCCTCACAGCATTGTCCTCACAGCTCACTCTGCCACCCAGCTTTATGTCATCCTCAAACTTAGAGATGTTACATTTAATTCCCTCATCTAAATCATTAATACAGTGCCCTTCATAATGTTTGGGACAAAGACCCATCATTTATTTATTTGCCTCTGTACTACACAGTTTGAGATTTGTAATAGAAAAACTCACATGTGGTTAAAGTGCACACTGTCAGATTTTAATAAAGGCCATTTTTATACATTTTGGTTTCACCATGTAGAAATTACAGCAGTGTTTATACATAGTCCCCCCCATCTCAGGGCACCATAATGTTTGGGACACGCAATGTCATGCAAATGAAAATAGTCATGTTTAGTATTTTGTTGCATTTCCTTTGCATGCAATGGCGGCTTGAAGTCTGTGATTCATGGACATCACCAGTTGCTGGGTGTCTTCTCTGGTGATGCTCTGCCAGGCCTGTATTGCAGCCATCTTTAGCTGATGCTTGTTTTGGGGGCTAGCCCCCTTCAGTTTTCTCTTCAGCATATAAAAGTCATGCTCAATTGGGTTCAGATCGGGTGATTGACTTGGCCACTCAAGAATTGATCATTTTTTAGCTTTGAAAAGCACCTTTGTTGCTTTAGCAGTATGTTTGGGATCATTGTTTTGCTGTAGAATGAACCGCCGGCCAATGGGTTTTGAGGCATTAGTTTGAACTTGAGCAGATAGGATGTGTCTATACACTTCAGAATTCATTATGCTACTACCATCAGCAGTTGTATCATCAATGAAGATAAGTGAGCCAGTACCTTCAGCAACCATACATTCCCAGGCCATAACACCCCCACCACCACCACCACCGTGTTTCACAGATGAGGTGGTATGCTTTGGATCTTGGGCAGTTCCTTCTCTACTTTGCATTCGCCATGACTCTGATACAAGTTAATCTTCATCTCATCTGTCCACAAGACCTTTTTCCAGAACTGTGGTTGCTCCTTTAAGTACTTCTTGGCAAACTGAACCCGGCCATCCTATTTTTGCGGCTAACCAGTGGTTTGTATCTTGCAGTGTAGCTTCTGTATTTCTGTTCATGAAGTCCTCTGTGGACAGTGGTCATTGACAAATCCCCACCTGACTCATGAAGAGTGTTTCTGATCTGTCGGACATGTGCTTGGGTTTTTTCTTTACTTTAGAGAGAATTCTTCTGTCATCAGCTGTGGAGGTCTTCCTGGGCCTGCCAGTCCCTTTGTGATTAGTAAGCTCACCAGTGCTCTCTTTTTTCGTAATGATGTTCCAAACAGTTGATTTTGGTAAGCCTAAGGTTTGGCTGATGTCTCTAACAGTTTTATTCTTGTTTCTCAGTCTCATCATGGCTTCTTTGACTTTCATTGGCACAACTTTGGTCCTCATGTTGATAAATAGCAATAGTTTCCAAAGGTGATGGAAAGACTGGAGGAAAGACTAGGTGCTGAGAGCTCTCTTATACCTGCATTAAGGAGGCAATTAAACACACCTGAGCAATTACAAACACCTGTGAAGCCATGTGTCCCAAACATGATGGTGCCCTGAAATGGGGGAACCATGTATAAACACAGCTGTAATTTTTACATGGTGAAACCAAAATGTATAAAAATGGCCTTTAATAAAATCTAACTGTGCACTTTAACCACATGTAGTTTTTTTTCAATTACAAATCTCAAATTGTGGAGTACAGAGGCAAATAAATAATTGATGGGTCTTTGTCCCAAACATTATGGAATTCACCGTATATATTGTAAACAACTGGGGTCCCAGCACCAAGCCTTGCAATGTCCCACTAGCCACTGCCTGCCATTCTCAAAAGGACCCGTTAATTCCTACTCTTTGCTTCCTGTTTGCCAGCCAGTTCTCTATCCATGTCAATACCTTACTGTTAATACCATGTGCTCTAATTTTGCACACTCATCTCATGTGTGGGACCTTGTCAAAGGCTTTTTGAAACTCCAGATACACCACATCTACTGGCTGTCCCTTATCCATTCTACTTGTTGCATCCTCAAAAAATTCAGAACATTAGTCAGGCATGCATTCCCCTTCATAAATCCATGCTGATTTTTTCCAATCCCATCGCTGCTTTCCAAATGCGCTGCTATAACATCTTTAATAATCGACTCCAGCATCTTCCCCACTACATGTCAGGTTAACTGGTCTATAATTATCCCTTTTCTCTCTCCTTCCTTTCTTAAAAAGTGGAGTTACATTGGCTACCCTCCAGTCCACAGGAACTGATCCAGAGTCGAGAGAACATTGGAAAATGATCGCCAATGCATCCACGATTTCCAGGGCCACCTCTTTGAGCACTCTGGGATGCAGATCACCTGGCCCTGGGGATCATCCATGCGGTCTTTAAATCTTTGCCATTGCATCTCCACTGTCAACCCTTTAAGTATAATATGTCAGTCTATCTAAGCCAATTCCCGTCTCATACCTTCAATGTCTCCTTTATTCAAGTTTAGGACCTTAGTCTCTGAATTAACCGTGTCACTCTCCATCCTAATGCAGAATTACACCATTTTATGGTCACTGTTGCCCAAGGGGCCTTGCACAAGATCGCTAACTAATCCTTCCTCATTACACAATACCCAGTCTATGATGGCCTCTAGTCGGTTCCTCTACGTATTGGTTTAAAAACCCATCTACATTCCAGGAAATCCTCATCCTCAGCTCTTACCACTTTGGTTGGCCCAATCTATATGTAGATTAAAGTCACCCATGTACCTTTGCAGCACGCATCCTTAATTTCCTGCTTGATGCTATCCCCAAACTCCCTACTGCTGTTTGGTGGTCTATATACCACTGCAACAAGCGTTTTCTGCCCTTGGCTATTTCGCAGTTCTACCCATACCGATTCTACAGTATCCAAGCTGATGTCTCTCCTTGCATGAATCCACTCTTTAACCAGCAATGCCACCTCACCTCCTCTTCTTTTCTGTCTCTCCTTCCTGAATATCGAATTGCATGTTTAGCTACCAGCCTTGGTTTAAGCTTACTGCTATTTGAGCTTAATGTTTAATTGAATAATACAAGTAAGCATTCTGTACTCCAGTTTGCCACGGTGCACCTCATAAAATGCGCAAACACTTCCCCAGTGATTTGGGAAGAAATGCTGCCCGGCACACATGGTGAGCTCGGAGAGCATTTGAAACTATGCGAAGTCCCACAAATTGAGCAAGGAGCAGAAATTGCTGCATTCTTCCTGGAGGCCAGTATGGGTGTGTATATTTATATATACACATATGTGTGTAAAATTAGACAACACTGTTATTACCAATGACAGTGTAGCTTTTGCAGTGTACCACGATCTTTACTCCGTGTTTCTCTCAACATAAATCCCAAGGTGTCTGGATATCTTTAGCTTCAGGATATGCTTGGAATGAGAGTCTACAGAACAGAAATAAGCCCTTGGGCCCATCCTGTCCATTTCAACCATTGAGTGCCTATCTTTACTTACTTTTAATTCTTCAAGCTGATGATCAGATAGCTATAATCTATCAGAAATGAAAATTTTAAAAAAACTTCTCTTGGCCTCGGGTCATCCTAGATCCAATCCTGGGGAAAGTGCATGTTGAAATAAGGTCATTGTTGTAGTAACATAGAAACATAGAAATTAGGTGCAGGAGCAGGCCATTCGGCTCTTCGAGCCTGCACCGCCATTCAATATGATCATGGCTGATCCTCCAACTCAGTATCCTGTACCTGCCTTCTCTCCAGACCCCCTGATCCCTTTAGCCACAAGGGCCACATCTAACTCCCTCTTAAATATAGCCAATGATCTGGCCTCAACTACCTTCTGTGGCAGAGAATTCCACAGATTCACCACTCTCTGTGTGAAAAATTATTTTCTCATCTCTGTCCTAAAAGACTTCCCCCTTATTCTTAAACTGTGACCCCTTGTTCTGGACTTCCCCAACATCGGGAACAATCTACCTGCATCTAACCTGTCCAACCCCTTAAGAATTTTGTAGGTTTCTATAAGATCCTCCCTCAATCTTCTATATTCTGGTGAGTACAAGCTGAGTCTATCCAGTCTTTCTTCATATGAAAGTCCTGCCATCGCAGGAATCAGTCTGGTGAACCTTCTCTGTACTCCCTCTATGGCAAGAATGTCTTTCCTCAGATTAGGAGACCAAAACTGTACGCAATACTCCAGGTGTGGCCTCACCAAGACCCTGTACAACTGCAGTAGAACCTCCCTGCTCCTATACTCAAATCCTTTCGCTATGAATGCTAACATACCATTCGCTTTCTTCACTGCCTGCTGCACCTGCATGCCTACTTTCAATGACTTGTGTACCTATTGTGTGGAACATAGCAGCCAGAAAATGCTCACTTCACCATGAGTTTTGTGGAGGTCTCCCCTCTTCTTTAGAGCTGTGTATTATTTTATATCCACAAAGGGTTGTTGTGACCATTCCCTCTGAAGTGCACTAGAAAAATCGACCCAGATTCATACAAGGAAGATTTAGAAACATAGAAACATAGAAATTAGGTGCAGGAGTAGGCCATTCGGCCCTTCGAGCCTGCACCGCCATTCAATATATTCATGGCTGATCATCCAACTCAGTATCCCGTACCTGCCTTCTCTCTGATCCCCTTAGCCACAAGGGCCACATCTAACTCCCTCTTAAATATAGCCAATGAACTGGCCTCAACTACCCTCTGCGGCAGAGAGTTCCAAAGACTCACCACTCTCTGTGTGAAAAAAGTCTTTCTCATCTCGGTCTTAAAGGATTTCCGCCTTAACTTAAGCTATGACCCCTTGTCCTGGATTTCCCCAACATTGGGAACAATCTTCCTGCATCTAGCCTGTCCAACCCTTAAGAATTTTGTAAGTTTCTGTCTTCCCCAACATCGGGAACTGTAAGTTCCTGAGTCTATCCAGTCTCCATAAGACAGTCTGACATCCCTAAACTCCCTCTAATGTCCTTTCTCTTCAGATTGGAGACCAAAGCTGTACGCAATACTCCAGGTGTGGTCTCACCAAGACCCTGTACAACTGAAGTAAAACCTCCCTGCTCCTATACTCAAATCCTTTTGCTATGAAAGCTAACATACCATTCGCTTTCTTTACTGCCTGCTGCACCTGCATGCCTACTTTCAATGACTGGTGTACCATGACACCCAGGTCTCGCTGCATCTCCCCTTTTCCTAATCGGCCACCATTTAGATAATAGTCTGCGTTCCTGTTTTTGCCACCAAAGTGGATAACCTCACATTTATCCACATTATAATGCATCTGCCAAACATTTGCCCACTCACCCAGCCTATCCAAGTCACCTTCCAGTCGCCTAGCATCCTCCTCACAGCTAACACTGCCCCCCAGCTTAGTGTCATCCGCAAACTTGGAGATATTGCCTTCAATTCCCTCATCCAGATCATTAATATATATTGTAAATAGCTGGGGTCCCAGCATTGAGCCCTGCGGTACCCCACTAGTCACTGCCTGTCATTGTGAAAAGGACCCGTTTACTCCTACTCTTTGCTTCCTGTTTGCCAGCCAGTTCTCTAACCACATCAATACTGACCCCCAATGCTGTATGCTTTAAGTTTGTATACTAATCTCTTATGTGGGACCTTGTCGAAAGCCTTCTGGAAGTCCAGATATACCACATCCACTGGTTCTCCCTTATCCACGCTACTAGTTACATCCACAAAAAATTCCACAAGATTCATCAGACATGATTTACCTTTCGTAAATCCATGCTGACTTTGTCCAATGATTTCACCACTTTCCAAATGTGCTGCTATCCCATCTTTAATAACTGACTCTAGCAGTTTCCCCACTACCGATGTTAGACTAACTGGTCTGTAATTCCCCGTTTTCTCTCTCCCTCCCTTCTTAAAAAGAGGGGTTATGTTTGCTACCCGCCACTCCTCAGGAACTACTCCAGAATCTAAAGAGTTTTGAAAGATTATCACTAATGCATCCACTATTTCCTGAGCTACTTCCTTAAGTACTCTGGGATGCAGCCTATCTGGCCCTGGGGATTTATCAGCCTTTAATCTATTCAATTTACCCAACACCACTTCCCGACTAACTTGGATTTCACTCAATTCCTCCTTTGACCCGCAAGTCCCCTGCTATTTCCGACAGATTATTTATGTCTTCCTTAGTGAAGACGGAACCAAAGTAGTTATTCAATTGGTCCGCCATATCCTTGTTCCCCATGATCAACTCACCTGTTTCTGACTGCAAGGGACCTACATTTGTTTTAACTAACCTCTTTCTCTTCACATATCTATAAAAACTCTTGCAGTCAGTTTTTATGTTCCCTGCCAGTTTTCTTTCATAATCTATTTTTCCTTTCCTAATTAAGCCCTTTGTCTTCCTCTGCTGGTCTCTGAATTTCTCCCAGTCCTGTGGTATGCTGCTTTTTCTGGCTACTTTGTACGCATCATCCTTTGCTTTGATACTATCCCTGATTTTGTGAATGCACAGAGTCTTTTTCTTGTTGTTGGGGAATCAAAAACTAATGGGCATAAGTTTATGGTGAAAGGACCAACATTTACAAGGGGCCTGAGGGGCAACTTCACGAAAGTGTGGTGCATATATGGAATGAGCTGCCAGAAGAACAGGTTGAGTTAGTACAATAAAAACATTTAAAATACATTTGGACATGTAACCATATAACCATATAACCATATAACAATTACAGCACGGAAACAGGCCCTCTCGGCCCTTCCAGTCCGTGCCGACCATTTGTTTTCCCCTAGTCCCATCTACCTGCACTCAGACCATACCCCTCCATTCCCTTCACGTCCATATACCTATCCACTTTACTCTTAAATGTTAAAATCGATTCTGCCTCCACCACTTCTGCTGGAAGCTCATTCCACACAGCCACCACCCTCTGAAGAAAGAAGTTCCCCCTCACGTTACCCCGAAACCTCTGTCCCTTAATTCTCATGTCTCATGTAGAAGGAAATGAACCAAAAACAGGCAAATGGGATAAGCTTAGAAGGGCATCTTGGTCGGCAGGAGTAAGCTGAGCCAAAGGGACTGTTTGTGTGCTGCAAGGCTCTGAAGTGGGTCTTGGACCTGTAATCTTATAGACAATAGGTGCAGGAGTAGGCCATTCGGCCCTTCGAGCCAGCACTGCCATTCAATGTGATCATGGCTGATCATCCCCAATCAGTACCCTGTTCCTGCCTTCTCCCCATATCCCCTGACTCTGCTATCTTTAAGAGCCCTATCTAGTTCTCTCTTTTGCCTGGATGCAGGAGTGGTAGGCATTGAGCAGCAGCGGATGCATAATAATGGGTGAGATTTAGATTGTTATTAAGCTAATGTATCAATATGGACTTTGATTCTTTTGTCCAACAAAAATGAAGAGTTTATAGAATTAGAATTTTAAAAAATGAACTATCTGCTTGTTGTTGACTTGTGTTTAGCGGAAACGAGATTTCACCTCACGAACTGAATAAAGATTAAATCGAGTAAATCTAAATCCAGTGGCGGCTGCAAATGTGGAAGGCAAGAAAGGGTTGAGGAGAATAGCAGGGGTGGGTTGAAGGAAAAACTGGAGAGAAAAGAGCAGAAAAACATGTTGATTGGGTACGATGAAGAAGGATTAAAGGAGGCTGTTGAGCTCTGGCTATGAGCTGTTGGGCTGAGTAGCTTTAGACTTTAGATATAAAGCATGGAAACAAGCCCTTCGGCCCACCGTGTCCGTGGCAGCCAGCCATCACCCTGTATGCTAGCAATATCCTAAGCATTAAGGGCAATGTACAATTTACGGAAGCCAATTAACCGACAAATCCTTCCGTCTTAGGAGTGTGTGAGGAAACCGGAGCTCCTGATGAAACCCAAGTGAGCACGGAGAACATACAAATTCCGTACAGACAGCACCCGTAGTCGGGGTCAAACCCGGGTCTCTGGCGCTGTTAGGCAGCAACTGCCGCTTTCATTGGTGTAACTACCAGCCACACCAATGTGTTGCCCTTTTTATTTCAATGTTATAATTTACGTTTTGAGACATAGCAACATTGAAAATAGGTGCAGGAGTAGGCCATTCGGCCCTTCGAGCCTGCACCGCCATTCAATATGATCATGGCTGATCATCCAAAATCAGTAACCCAGTCTGGCTCTTTCCCCATATCGCTTGATTTCCCTTAGCCCTAAGAGCTAAATCTAACTCTCTTGAAAACATCCAGAATTGGCCTCCACTGCCTTCCGTGGCAGGGAATTCCACAGATTCACAACTCTCTGGGTGAAAAAGTTTTTCCTCATCTCAGTTCTAAATGGCCTACCCATTATTCTTAAACTGTGACCCCTGACTCTGGATTCTCCCAACATCGGGAACATTTTTCCTGCATCTACCCTGTCTAATCCTCTAAGAATTTTATTTGTTTCTATAAGATCCTCTCTCATCCTTCTAAATTCCAGCGAGTACAAGCCCAGTAGACCCATTCTTTCATCATATGTCAGTCCTGCCATCCCGGGAATTAACCTGGTGAACCTACGCTGCACTCCCTCAATAGAATAATGTCCTTCCTCAAATTAAGAGACCAAAATTGCACACAATACTCCAGGTGCGGTCTCACCAGGGTCCTGTACAACTGCAGTAGGGCCTCCTTGCTCCTAAACTCAAATCCTCTCGCAATGAAGGCTAACATGCCATTAGCTTTCTTCACTGCCTGCATCCTTACTTTCAGTGACTGATGTACAAGCACATCCAGGTCTCGTTGCACCACCCCTTCTCATCTGACACCATTCGGATAATATGTTTAAGAAAGAACTGCAGATGCTGGAAGAATCGAAGGTAGACAGAAAAGCTGGAGAAACTCAGCGGGTGAGGTAGCATCTATAGAGCGAAGGAATAGACGACGTTTCGGGTCGAGACTCTTCTTCAGGCGTCGCCTAATCCTTCGCTCAATAGGTGCTTCCATTAAGATAATAAGCGAGTTCGGTATTCCGAAAAAAGCAAGGAATCATGGGATTTGTCAAAGGTAAGCGAATGAAGTGCTGGCTGTATAAATTGTGTATAAATACTTATCTTTATTTATAATTTATGTGTAAAAATATATTTAATCTGAGGAACGGGGTGCCAGGCAGCGGGAGAGTGGGTGTAACAGCGAGAGAAAGAGATATAGAGAGAGAGAGAGAGAGAGACAGCAGATGCGAGTGGGAGACAGGGGAAGAGACTGGACCGGCTGAGATATTCTCGGCAGCTTAGCTGCTCTGTGTGTACAAACCTGCGTTTGATCCGTAGTCAGGATCGAAGCCGGATCTCCGGCGCTGCAAGCGCTGTTGAATTGCTACTGGACCGTCCCCGTCCTCTCCCGAGTGTCCCATCCCTGACCGGGGGTGGCCAGAGATGGGTTGCCCTGGTCTGTTGGGACACGGGCCCGGAGCTAACAGACAGTGCGGAGAAGAAGCGCTAACTCCAGCTTAAGACTGCCTGTGCCGCCGGGTTAACCGACAGCCCTGGACTGACGGGACACCGGGCTGGCTGTAAGCCGGGGGCCGCCACTTCTCCGGGTTGGTGTCCCGTCAGTCCAGGGTCACCCCGGACATCTTCGGCCACCCCCGATAGGGAAGGGACACTCGGGAAGGGACGGGGAAAAGTCCAGTAGAAATTCATCAGCGCTTGCAGCGCCGGGGACCGGGGTTCGGTCCTGACTACGGATGAAACGCAGGTCTGTATACACGCAGCAGCTCGGCTGCTGAGAATGTTTATCGCGAATGACCTATGACCTGGGCATGCGCAGTCGGAATACCGAACTCGCTTATAATCTGCCTTTCTGTTCTTGCTACCAAAGTGGATAACGTCAAATTTATCCACATAATACTGCATCGACCATGCTTCTGCCCACTCGCCCAACCTATTCATGTCACCCTGCAGCTTCATAGCATCCTCCTCGCAGCTCACACTTTGTGCTATCTGCAAACTTAGAGATGTTACGCTTAATTTCTTCGTCTAAATCGTTAATATATATTGTAAACAACTGGGGTCCCAGCACCGAGCCTTGCGGCACCCCAGTAGTCACTGCCTGCCATTCTGAAAAGAACCCCTTAATTCCCACTCTTTGCTTCATGTCTGCCAACCAGTTCTCTATCCATGTTAATTCCCTACCCCCAATACCATGTGTGCTAAACACCTGGGTGTCATGGTACACAGTCATTGAAAGTGGGCATGCAGGTGCAGCAGGCAGTGAAAAAGCGAATGGTATGTTAGCTTTCATAGCAAAAAGGATTTGAGTACAGGAGCAGGGAGGTTCTACTTCAGTTGTACAGGGTCTTGGTGAGACCACACCTGGAGTATTGCGTACAGTTTTGGTCTCCAAATCTGAGGAAGGACATTATTGCCTGCAGAGAAGGTTCACCAGACTGATTCCTGGGATGTCAGGACTGTCTTATGAAGAAAGACTGGATAGACTCGGTTTATACTCTCTGGAATTTAGGAGATTGAGAGGGGATCTTATAGAAACTTACAAAATTCTTAAGGGGTTGGACAGGCTAGATGCAGGAGGATTGTTCCCGATGTTGGGGAAGTCCAGGACAAGGGGTCACAGCTTAAGGGTAAGGGGGAAATCCTTTAGACCGAGATGAGAAAGACTTTTTTTCACACAGAGAGTGGTGAGTCTCTGGAACTCTCTGCCACAGAGGGTAGTTGAGGCCAGTTCATTGGCTATATTTGAGAGTGAGTTGGATGTGGCCCTTGTGGCTAGGGGGATCATGAGAGAAGGCAGGTACGGGATACTGAGTTGGATGATCAGCCATGATCATATTGAATTGCAGGCTGAATGGCCTACTCCTGCACCTAAGTTCTATGTTTCTATGTTCTTGTGCTTGGACAGTGTGCCAGTCCTAACATTTCCTAATATTGTCATGGTGCTTGTTTAAAGTATTGGCACCAATTGGCAAGAGAAATCCTGCTTTAAAGCTTTGCTCTAATATACTTCACCACAATCATTAGGCTCAAACTGCAAACCAGATGAGATTTTTATGTTGAGGACGACAGAGCTGATAAACTGTAAGGCAACCTGCAATAAATTAAGTAAACACATGAAAATGCCAAGCTCTCTGTTAGACTTTACAGTAATCCATGTGACAACACTGTCCAATGTAATCAAAGTCTCCTTGAAAAGCATTTTCATTTTGGGCTGTTTTGTACATATCCTGTTAGCGCCAGTGATTTTTATGCTTCACAACATCACCGGGAAAAAGACTCGCACTGAAAAACATTGAATTCTAATATTTAAAAACAAAGTTGTGGAGGCTGGAATTCTGGAAATAAAAATATGGTTGGATACACTCCAGAGGTCAGGCAGCATCTACGGAGAGCGAAAAACAGTTAATGTTTAGGGTTGACGCCGTTCTGATCAAAATCTGTAGAAAAATGTTAACTCTGGAGATTGGCATGTACATGGTGTGCTGTCTCATGTTTCCCAGGAACATTCTCAAACAGAAGTTGATGTCGAGCAACAGAAGGCAATGTTAGGGCAGATGAACTAAAGTTTGATCAAAGGAGTAGGTTTTGTTGAGCATTTTTTAATGGTGGAGAGTTTTGGACAAGGAATTTGAGGGATTAGGCTATGGACAGCTGACGGCATGGTTGCCAATGATGGATTTATGGAAATCACGGATATCTCAAATGTTCGCCTGGCTGTGCCAGGTGCTGTTTGAGTGGCATTTGCATGTTTTCCCTGTATCCATGTATGGTTTTCCCAAGTGCTCTGGTTTCCTCCATCATCCCAACAGTGTGCAGTTAGGTTAATTGGCTGCTGTAAATTATCCCAAGTGTATGTAAGTGACAAAAATAAGTAAGAGGGCATGTTAGGCAGAATAAGTTGAGGGCTACAGGGAATTACGGAGGGGGGAATGGGACTGACAGGATTGCTCCATTGGGAGTTGACATGGACTCCAGTGGGCTGAACGGGTTTTAATGTCGGATGCATAGAAAGATACGGGTCACGGTCGTGGAAGGATTTGAAAACAAGGCTGAGATGTCTACATCCGTTGCTGGAGCACGAGTGGTGGTACCAGTGGCAGGGCTTTGGATGATTTCAACTTTATATGAGTTGCATGGTCAGCTCGGTGAACGTCGGCAAAGTTAGCTATTTTACTTGCGCTAGATTTGTGGCCATCTAATCCTACACACAATGCGTTAGAACACAATTATTAGCCAGACAGAACATTGTTAAAATACAGTTGTTTTCATACGTTATGAGGACTTCATTTTAGGTCTTCAAAACCATACTTTTAACTGGCTTTAAAAAAAAAATTACTGACACAGATAAAATAATGAGTACAAACATTTGTATACCTATTCTGCAGACAAGTGCGCTATTCGCGTTTGTGCGATACGAGTCCATTCAGGTGAAACTTAAAAAAACGGCTCCCAACACCTTGTGTTACTAAAATGCAAGAAATTAATGTATCTACAACGATAGGTATGGTGGGAGGGGTGGGGGGGGGGGGGCAGAGTGGGATAGGCTTTATTTCAAACTAATATTTTGTAATAAAGTATGTTATTCATAGCTGTGACAGCACCCAGGTGAGGGCTTCAAGCTGGCACAGAAACTCCAGTGGAGCTTGCATTATTCCACTGCAAATTCTCTCCCGTGTTTATTAATCTCTTGAAAGTCTTGCCTCCTCAACCTTGTCATTTCCCCGCTGCTCTGCGGAGCTGAGATCTTTGCACTCCTCTGCTGCTTTCTTGAACACACAGAAATGCAATCATTGGTCACTGTACATTTAGACCTTTCGCCTCTGACCCCAAGCTTGGAATACAAGCGACTTTGGTGCCACTTGTGCTTGAGGAATGGTGAGTTCGTAGAAAATGATCTGTATTTTGTTTTACTGCAATGCAAAGCTACATCATTTGCTTATGCATAAAGAATCACGAGTTCAGAAAAAAATTGTGTTTATTTATTTACTCTTTTCACATAAATTCAATGAGAGTGAATTGCATTGCATATCCTAAGTTCTTGGTAGTGATTTGTGAATTCTGTAAGGATGAATATTCGCAATCCAAGCAGCCTTCACGCAAGGGTTGCCCGTACACCCCTCTGCCTCAATTGTCTCTGAAAGATACCTTTCAACCCCTCATTGACCAAGTGACTGACTGTTCCAGTATATCTCGGGTAACTTTCAGGTTTTATTTGATAACTTGAAGTGTTTTAGGATGGTTTGCACAAACAGATTTTGGATCTGCTCTTTCGGGTGAAAAGTTCCTTGTCACCTAATGAAGCGTAAAGATCCTGTCCCACCAGCATGCGACTGCATTCGGCTAGCGCGACCTAACGCGGGGCCGGTCCCACTTCGATCGCCGGAGGCGTATGGAGTTGTGCGGGGCTGGTCCCGACATCGCACGAAGCTCCAAAAAACTGACACTGTCCAAAAATTCCGCGCGCCAACGGCCTGTCGGCCCGCAGCCGCATTGAGGGCGTACGCAGCGTCTTGACGCCGTGCGCAGCATCTTGACGGCGTACACCTAGCGCGTGGCGTTGCGCAATGACATCACCGCCCGACGCCGTGCGACGTCCAAATTCAGTCGGCCCGCCTCCTGCCCAGCCGATTGGTGAGTATGATATCGGGACCAGCCCCGCACAACTCCATACGCCTCCACGGTTCGAAGTGGGACCGGCCCCGCGTGGCCGCCCGCCCCAAGTGGCCACATTTGGTCGCGCTAGACGCATGCAAAGGCCCTTAAGGTAGCTCTTCGTTGGCCAATGTTTATTGCAGATCTTCTCCAGGTTACAAGTCGGAAATGTGCTCATGAGCAGCGTTCTCAGGTGGCAGATGATGCCTGCAGTCCCGTAACTGGCAAATCCATCCCGCCTGCCTCCCAAATGCTCATTCATTTGTATGCGTTGTGAGTAACCTGGGGAGGATCTGGATGTAGTCAGCCAAAGTCATTAAAGTCATGACCTTGTCAAAATCTCCAAGTTGTTTACAGGAGTTTACTTTGCTCAAATTAATTTTCATATTTCCCATATGAAAACACTGACTTAATTTCATCAGCTCTGAACCGATGAGTTTCTAAAATGTGTTAATTAAAGGGAAGTTCTTTCAATGTGATGTTCATCACCTTGTGTTTCTCAAATCTGTTTCCTTCTTTTCCTTAGAATTTAAAAGCAGATCCCGAGCTACTATTCACAAAGCTGGAGAAGATTGGCAAAGGCTCCTTTGGTGAAGTTTTTAAAGGAATAGACAACCGGACTCAAAAAATTGTGGCCATAAAAAATATTGATCTCGAAGAAGCTGAAGATGAAATTGAAGATATTCAGCAGGAAATAACTGTCCTGAGTCAGTGCGATAGTCCATTTGTCACAAAATACTATGGATCTTACCTGAAGGTAAGGCCTTTCGATGTCTTGTGGTAGTGTGAGGTGGGTTTCTTCAGATAAAAATATGCTACCTTGGCTGGTCTTTGGGATTGCCAGAAATTTGTTTTGTTTATTCAACCCTGGGATGTGGCTGAGTGGCTTTCCGGTGCATTCCAAAGGGAAGATGAGAATCACGTCTCTCTGCTCTACTCTCGGCCTTGTCAGAAACCAAGCTGCTGCAGGTTCTGCTGGTGGGACGTTTGAAATGTAGTGCCCCGATAATTCAAATTCAGTGGATTTGAGTCCATGTTTTCAAATCACAAATCCAGAGTGCATCCGTCTAATAATATAACTGCTGTAGAACTGCACCCCTGTGTATCTTTAAGATTGGTATTGTTTCTGATGATTGGTATTTTTGCTAATGTTCCACAAGTTAAATTAGGTAATAAAATTAATTGGATGAGGATGTGGCCACACTGATGCTGTCATTAAGGGTGATTTGGTCAGAGGTTGTTGGTGCCTCGTCTAACTCATTTGCTATCTGGGTACGTTTTACAGGCTATTATTGGACTGGATTGGATCTTCCAGTTGCTTTTTGAGTTGCTAGTTGAGAACAGTTACATTAGAATGATCAAGAAGCCTTGGACCCGAAAACCAGCCTCTAAATGGATTGAGGATATATGTGACAAAGGAAAGAAAAATGTAGGTGTCACATGTTGAATTGTGTTGCACATGGGCACTGAGTAGTGTACATCTTTATCATGGCCCTGTTGGTCCAAGAAGCGCCGTTCCATGGCTAATAACCAAACGCCTGAAACTTAGCCTTCTCACTTGAAATGAATGACTCACATCAACCCTCTTCTTTCAATATCTGCTTGTGAGGGTGATGGTTTTTACAGAGAGCAACACGTCACCCAGGCATGAACTAAATCTTAGCTCAACTCGGAGCAGAACTGGAAACTACACCTTGTCCACTAACAAGACTTTTCCCATTACCTTCTGCTGAAACCCTTTCCACAATATTGTCCCCTTGGCTTGATGAGTACTGTCCTTGTTAGCCTCGCATCTTGCACCTGCAATTAAGTTGTATACAATACAATAGCTGTTTATATCTGGCTAACAAAACATGTTTGCACTGACACAAACTCCCATCTGACATGTTTCTTGGCTTGCTAGGATAGCCATACATTGGTTACAGCAAGGAGGAGGTGATCATTCAGCCCATTGCATACACATTAGGTCTCTCTCAGGGCAATTTGCCTTTTTCACCCCTTTGCCCCTTTCTTGTAGTCTTGCAATTTTTCCTTGCTATGTACTTTCAAACAATTCCTTGATGACCGTTCCTTTCAGATTCCAGCTGTGCATAGATGTTTTCCTCATGCTACTCTTAAAGGGGGTGTCCCACTTGGGCGACCTAATCCGCGAACTAAGAAGAGTGTCTTCAACCTTTAAGCTCGAGGGCAATCGCCTGGAGCTGGGTCAACCGTCCGCGTTAAAACTGCGAGCTGGATCGACACACACACAAACACATCACGAAGGCGGGGGCCAGGGAAAGCGGGGGAGCGCTGTCTGCACAATGAAGAGGAAGGTGAACGGCTGCCACAGTGTACGGTAAGTCCTTTAGAGAGCGCAGGGGGAGGGAGGGAGGGGGGGAAGGAGTGGAAACACTTTTAAGAAGTTTAATAAAGTTTAGCGGGCATTTTACCTACCGGTAGGTTTTCCTTGGTCCTGAAAACTCCAATGAGCCAATCAAAATGCCCGGTCAGCGAAGGAGATTGGCTATGGCTGCCCTCGACTGCCTGTAACTAAATAGCGACCCCACTGCACTACAGGTCAAAAAGAACCATGCCGACCAAATTTTACTTGAGGAAAATTTTTCAACATGCTGAGAATTTTTCCGCGACCTAGCTGAGGCCACGAGTATTCGGGAACTTCCCTCAAGCATGAAGTACAGTTCCAGTGCAACCTCATAGGACCTCCTAGGACCACGTGTCGACCATGCTGCGAGTTTGAAGGTCGAAGGCACTCTTCTAAACTTGCAGATTAGGTCGCCCAAGTGGGACAGCCCCTTAATTCTTTTTCCCACTGTTTTATATCAATGATAGGTAGCCCTTGACTCATCCATCAACAGGAACAAACTCCAACTGTCCAAATCCGTAGTAATTCTCTCCCCCAACCTATCTTTGTAAATCTAGTACTTTATCCCTGGAACACTGCTCTTAAATTTCCTCTACACCCTCTTCTGTACATCCACATCCATTCTATAATTAGCTGACCAGAAATGAAGGCAGCATTCCATGTTTTACAAGAGTTCAACATGACTTTCCCGATTTATATACACTCTGCCTTTACCGATAAAGCCTGTGGTTTTATATGCTGTATTAACTACTTATACAACCTTCCCTGCCTCTATGACGTGCATACATGGCCCCATGTGTTCTCACACCTCTTCAGAGCATTAAGATTTATTTTTCCTCTGCTCGATCTTCCTACCAAAGCGCATCACCTCGCAAATTAAAGTTCATCTGCCACATGTCTGCTCTTTACACCGGCATATTAATATCCTGTTGCAATTTATCGCTATCATTTCAGAATGATGTCATGCTTTGGGGCGCCTGCAAATTTAGAAACGGTGACTTGCAATCGCCAAGTCTCTGACATTAATGTAGATCGTAAAAGCAGTGGCCCCATCACTGATTCCTGGGAAACATCACTGTTCACCTTGCTGCCGTCACAAGATCAACCATTCCCCTCCGTTGCCTGTAATTTGGCCACGTTTGTGTTCATGCTATCACTGTCATTTTGATGCAATGTGCTGATGAACCTGTTATGTGGCACTTTAGCAAAAGCCTTCTGGAAGTCCACATCCACTACATTACCTCGGCTACTCTGGTACTTCATCAAACAAATTATTAAATTGGTTAAATATGATTTGCCTTTAATAAATCATTCTGGCTTGCCTTAATTAATCCACTTTTATGTGACTATTAATCCTGTACGAATCAACGTTTGCAAAAGCTTGACCATCCCTGAGGTTAAACTGACTTGCTTGTAGTAGCTCGGCTTATCCTTGCTGCCTATCCTAGGAGCTGATGAATTCACATTGATGGAGCCAAACGGCAGCACCAGGGACAGGTCAATCCAGGAGGGATCTTGGGAAATTCCTTTCCCCGAAGAGTAGAGGGAATTTGGAAGTCACTTTCAGAGAGCGAGATTGAGCAAAGAGGTGAGATGCATAATGAGTGAAGTTATAGAGATTGGTCGGAATTAGTAGAGAAGTTGACACCTCCTGAGGAGCGACTTGTTCTGGTGCTATAAGTACAATGTGATAAAATTGCGTTTATGTGACATATCACGTGACTGTCAGAAAGGACATGAAGCAGCCTGTGTATTAATATTAATAAAGCCTGTGAGTTAATGCAGTCAGCTATGGGAAATAAAGCACAATGGCTGGTCACAAAACTGCCGCAGGAAACATGAATTGTTGTAAAAGCAGATAACCCATTTTCGTGCTTTTTTTGACGGTCAAGCTTTGGCAGTTGCAAGATAAATATCTGATGTTGTTCTCATGGAGTGTTCTATTTGAGGAGATGGGCAGAATTGTAGCATTACATAGATAAGACGACGCCTCCAGCAGTGTAACATTTGCTCGGTGCTGCATGTGTATTGATGTGATCACATGCACTGGATCGCCAAGAAGACTTCGTTCCAACAGCATTGCACATAATCAGATGTGTGACATGAGGAAATGCAAGCAGGACTGCTCAAGAGGGATCAATGGAGAAATAAACTGTTAACATTGTAGATTAATAATCTTCATCAAATTGAAACATGTTTTTGAGCAGTTTGTGGCCTAGTGCAGTGTGTAGCAGAGTCATGGAAACAGGAGAATGAAGGAAAGATCCACAAGTTAGAAGATCAACAAGTAGGAAGACTAGAGAGGTTAAATGTCAAAAATGGTAGTGGTACAAGGCAAGAGGACGTGATGGGGAAAGTAAATGGGGGCAAGCCATATCATTAGAGATCGGCCCCATGGTTTGCTCATCCTGCAACATGTGGGAGATCAGGGATTTGGTCGGTGTCCCTGCTGACTACGTTTGCAGGAAGTGTGTCCAACTGCAGCTCCTGGCAGACCGCATTGAACGATTGGAGCTGCGGTTGGATTCATACTGGAGCATCCACGATGCTGAGTAGCTCGTGAATAGCATGTACAGTGAGTTGGTCACACCGCAGGTTAAGCGGCCAGAAAGGGTGGCCATTAGCCAGCGTAGCAGTAGGCAGGTAGTGCAGGAGTCCCCTGCGGTCATCTCCCTCCTAAACAGATATACCATTTTGTTGGGGAAGATGGCTCATCAGGGGAAGGCAGCAGCAGCCAGGTTCATGGCACCATTGGTGGCTCTGTGGTACAGGAGGGGAGAAAAAAGAGCGGAAGGGCTATTGTAATAGGGGATTCAATAGTAAGGGGAATAGATAGACGTTTCTGCGGCCGCAAACGAGACTCCAGGATGATATGTTGCCTCCCTGGTGCAGAGGGTCAGGGATGTCACTGAACGGCTGCAGAACATTCTGGAGGGGGAGGGTGAACAGCCAGCTGTCGTGGTGCACATTGGCACCAACGATATAGGTAAAACACGGGATGAGGTCCTACAAGGCGAATGTAGGGAGCTAGGAGATAAACCTAAAAGTAGGACCTCAAAGGTAATAATCTCTGGACTCCTACCAGTGCCACGTGCTAGTCAGAGTAGATATAGGAGGATATTGCAGATGAATACGTGGCTTGAAAAATGGTGTAAAAGTACAAACAGGACGGTCTGCACCTGGACTGGAAGGGAACCAATGTCCTTGGGGGAGTGTTTGCTAGTGCCAGGGAGGATTTAAACTAATGTGGCAGGGGGGATGGGAGCATGAGCAGAGAGACAGAGGGATGTAAAATGAGGGTAGAAGCAATAGGTAGCAAGGTGAAAAGTAAAAGTGGCAGGCAGAAAAATCCAGGGCAAAAATCAAAAAGGGTCACTTTTCAACATAATTGTATAAAGGGTAAGAGTGTTGTAAAAACAAGCCTGAAGGCTTTGTGTCTCAATGCAAGGAGCATTCGTAATAAGGTGGATGAGTTGAATGTGCAGATAGTTATTAATGAATATGATATAGTTGGGATCACGGAGACATGACTCCAGGGTGACCAAGGCTGGGAGCTGAACATCCAGGGATATTCAATATTCAGGAGGGATAGACAGAAAGGAAAAGGAGGTGGAGTAGCTTTGCTGGTTAGAGAGGAGATTAACGCAATAGAAAGGAAGGACATTAGCTTGGAGGATGTGGAATCGATATGGGTAGAGCTGCGAAACACTAAGGGGCAGAAAACGCTAGTGGGAGTTGTGTACAGGCCACCTAACAGTAGTAGTGGAGTTGGGGATGGCATCAAACATGAAATTAGAAATGCGTGCAACAAGGGTAAAACAGTTATAATGGGTGACTTCAATCTACATATAGATTGGGTGAATCAAATTGGCAGGAGTGCTGAGGAAGAGAATTTCTTGGAATGTATGCGGGATAGTTTTCTAAACCAACATGTAGAGGAACCAACGAGAGTGTAGGCTATTCTAGACTGGGTACTGAGTAATGAGGAAGGGTTAGTTAGCAGTCTTGTTGTGCGTGGCCCCTTGGGCAAGAGTGATCATAATATGGTTGAGTTTTTCATTAGGATGGAGAGTGACATTGCTAATTCAGAAACAAGGGTTCTGAACTTAAAGAAAGGTAACTTTGAGGGTATGAGACGTGAATTGGCCAAGATAGACTGGTAAGTGATTCTTAAAGGGTTGACGGTGGATATGCAATGGAAGGCATTTAAAGACTGCATGGATGAACTACAGCAATTGTTCATCCCAGTTTGGCAAAAGAATAAATCAGGGAAGGTAGTGCATCCGTGGATAACAAGAGAAATCAGGGATAGTATCAAAACTAAAGATGAAGCATACAAATTAGCCAGAAAAAGCATCCTACCAGAGGACTGGGAA
This sequence comes from Okamejei kenojei, assembly GCA_035221665.1. NCBI lineage: Eukaryota > Metazoa > Chordata > Chondrichthyes > Rajiformes > Rajidae > Okamejei > Okamejei kenojei. The sequence goes on along the minus strand of CM069136.1, from coordinate 112,242,638 downwards.
AAATTCAGAGTCCAGCAGAGGAGGACAATGTGCTTAATTAGGAAAGGGAAAATAGATTATGAAAGAAAACTGGCAGGGAACATAAAAACGGACTGCAAAAGTTTTTTATAGATATGTGAAGAGAAAAAGGTTAGTTAAAACAAATGTAGATCCCTTGCAGTCAGAAACTGGTGAATTGATCATGGGGAGCAAGGACATGGCAGACCAATTGAATAACTACTTTGGTTCTGTCTTCACTAAGAAAGACATAAATAATCTGCCGGAAATAGCAGGGGACCGGGGGTCAAATGAGATGGAGGAACTGAGTGAAATCCAGGTTAGCCGGGAAGTGGTGTTAGGTAAATTGAATGGATTAAATCCCCAGAGCCAGATAGGCTGCATCCCAGAGTACTTAAGGAAGTAGCCCCAGAAATAATGGATGCATTAGTGATAATTTTACAAAACTCTTTAGATTCTGGAGTAGTTCCTGAGGATTGGAGGGTAGCTAATGTAACCCCACTTTTTAAAAAGGAAGGGAGAGAGAAAACGGGGAATTACAGACCAGTTAGTCTAACATCGGTAGTGGGGAAAATGCTAGTCAGTTATTAAAGATGGGATAGCAGCACATTTGGAAAGTGGTGAAATCATTGGACAAAGTCAGCATGGATTTATGAAAGGTAAATCATGTCTGACGAATCTTATAGAATTTTTCGAGGATGTAACTAGTAGAGTGCATAAGGGAGAACCTGTGGATGTGTTATATCGAGATTTTCAGAAGGCTTTCGACAAGGTCCCACATAAGAGATTAGCATTCAAACTTAAAGCACACGGTATTGGGGGTTCAGTGTTGATGTGGATAGAGAACTGGCTGGCAGACAGGAAGCAAAGAGTAGGAGTAAACGGGTCATTTTCAGAATGGCAGGCAGTGACTAGTGGGGTACCGCAAGGCTCAGTGCTGGGACCCCAGCTATTTACAATATATATTAATGATCTGGATGAGGGAATTGAATGCAACATCTCCAAGTTTGCGGATGACACAAAGCTGGGGGCAGTGTTAGCTGTGCGGAGGATGCTAGGAGGCTGCAAGGTGACTTGGATAGGTTGGTTGAGTGGGCAAATGCATGGCAGATGCAGTATAATGTGGATAAATGTGAGGTTATCCACTTTGGCGGCAAAAACAGGAGGGTAGATTATTATCTGAATGGTGGCCGATTAGGAAAAGGGGAGATGCAACGAGACCTGGGTGTCATGGTACACCAGTCATTGAAAGTAGGCATGCAGGTGCAGCAGGCTGTGAAGAAAGCGAATGGTATGTTGGCATTTATAGCAAAAGGATTTGAGTACAAGAGCAGGGAGGTTCTACTGCAGTTGTACAGGGTCTTGGTGAGGCCACACCTGGAGTATTGCGTACAGTTTTGGTCTCCTAATCTAAGGAAAGACATTCTTGCCATAGAGGGAGTGCAGAGAAGGTTCACCAGACTGATTCCTGGGATGGCAGGACTTCCATATGAAGAAAGACTAGATAGACTCGGCTTGTACTCGCTGGAATTTAGGAGATTGAGGGGGGATCTTATAGAGACTTACAAATTTCTTAAGGGGTTGGACAGGCTAGATGCAGGAAGATTGTTCCCGATGTTGGGGAACTCCAGAACAAGGGGTCACTGTTTAAGGATAAGGGGGAAGTCTTTTAGGACTGAGATGAGAAGATCATTTTTCACACGGAGAGTGGTGAGTCTGTGGAATTCTCTGCCACAGAAGGTAGTTGAGGCCAGTTCATTGGCTATATTTAAGCGGGAGTTAGATGTGGCCCTTGTGGCTAAAGGGATCAGGGGGTATGGAGAGAAGGCAAGTACAGGATACTGATTTGGATGATCAGCTATGATCATATTGAATGGCGGTGCAGGCTCGAAGGGCCAAATGGCTTGCTCCTGCACCTATTTCTATGAATCTAAAGTAGCCAAAGTTGGGTTCAGAGGAGGTGCTAATGGTAGGAATAGAATGATATTACGACAGTAACTACATTCCACGAGTATTTCAATCGCTATAAAGTGCAGTGGGACGATCCAGGGTCTGACTGAAGTGAATTTTCATTGTGCAGGGAGTGAGTGCATTGCAGAACTGGTTCCCGTGGGTGGAAATATAAACAAATAAAGACTGGAGGCAGCAGTGGTGTGGAGCACCCTGCGTAAGGGTGCCAAGTGTGTGAGCAGCAGAAGTATAGGTTGGAGTTCTGCTCGTCCTTTCTCTGGCTAGGGCCCCTCAACCTGTATTCCTTCCTCTAGTTTCACAATTCGCAACTCTTCAATCCTTTTGTCTCGCATCGTCTTTTTAAAAAAAGTATCTGGCCTTCGTCCAATCATCTGCTTATCGAAAACAGCCTTCTCATTTCAAGCTTTTGTATATCCCGTCCAACAGGAGCAGGATGAAGAGGGAATGGCCAGGGTGAAAAATGTTTCTGATGATGTTAACTGCTTTTCCAGGCCAGCGTGAAGTATACATGTGGTCAGTGGTGGGGAGTCCGATCTGTGTGATGGACTGGGCCCCATCCATAATAGCCCTGTCCCACAGTACGAGTTCATTCCAAGAGCTCTCACGAGTTTGCCCTGATTTGAACTCGGAGATTTACAGTAATGGCCACTCGTCGGTACTCGGGGCTCTCGTGGACATTTTTCAACATGTTGAAAAATCTTCACGAGTCTCCCGAGCTTACCTGCCGTTAGCGAGTCTTCCCGAGTACCTGCCGTTAGCGTTACGAGCCGCTAAGAGACGTCCCCGAGCTCCGACGTACCGCTACGTTCATTCTCTGTGCTTTTGCCCTGATTCGAACTCGGAGATTTACGGTAATGGCCACTCGTTAGCGAGTCTTCCCGAGCACCTGCGGTTAGCGCTAAGAGACGTCCCCGAGCTCTGACGTGCCCGCTACGTTCATTCTCCGTGCTTACCACGAGTTTGATTTTTTTTTAAACTCGGGAGAGCTCTTGGAATGAACTCGTACTGTGGGACGGGGCTTTTAGTCTCCTGAGGAAGTAGAGACATTGGTGTGCTGTTATGGCCATAGCTTGAATGTGGTTGGTCCAGGACAGAATGTTGATAATATTTACCCCTAGGATGTTGAAACTCTTAACCATCTCCACTTTGGCACCATTAATGCTGGCTGGGACATGTACACCACCATGCTCCCTGTAGTCAATGACCAGCTCCCTCGTGTTGCTGATGTTAAGGGAAAGATTGTTGCCCTGGCACCGTGTTACTAAGCTCTCTATCTCCTTCCTGTACTTTGCCTCGTCATTGTTCGAGATCTGGCCCATCCAGTGGTGTCATCTTCAAACCTGTGGATGGACTCAGAACATGAATATGACCGCACAGTCGTGAGTCTAGAAGGAATATAACCATATAACAATTACAGCACGGAAACAGGCCATCTCGGCCCTTCTAGTCCGTGCCGAACACTTACTCCCACCTAGTCCCATCTACCTGCACTCAGACCATAACCCTCCATTCCTTTCCCGTCCATACACCTATCCAATTCATTTTTAAATGATAAAACCGAACCTGCCTCCACCACTTCCACTAGAAGCTCATTCCACACAGCTACCACTCTCTGAGTAAAGAAGTTCTCCCTCATGTTACCCCTAAACATTTGTCCATTAATTCTCAAACCATGTCCTCCTGTTTGAATCTTCCCTACTCTCAATGGAAAAAAGCTTATCCACGTCAACTCTGTCTATCCCTCTCATCATTTTAAAGACCTCTATCAAGTCTCCCCTTAACCATATAACCATATAACAATTACAGCACGGAAACAGGCCCTCTCGGCCCTTCCAGTCCGTGCCGAACATTTATTTTTCCCCAGTCCCATCTACCTGCACTCAGACCATACCCCTCCATTCCCTTCCCGCCCATATACCTATCCACTTTACTTTTAAATGTTAAAATCGATCCTGCCTCCACCACTTCTGCTGGAAGCTCATTCCACACAGCCACCACTCTCTGAGTAAAGAAGTCCCCCCTCATGTTACCCCTAAACTTCTGTCCCTTAATTCTCATGTCATGCCCTCTTGTTTGAATCTTCCCTACCCTCAATGGGAAAAGCTTATCCACGTCAACTCTGTCTATCCCTTTCATCTTTTTAAAGACCTCAATCAAGTCCCCCCTTAACCTTCTGCGCTCCAAAGAATAAAGACCTAACTTGTTCAACCTTTCTCTGTAACTTAGTTGCTGGAACCCAGGCAACATTCTAGTAAATCTCCTCTGTACTCTCTCTATTTTGTTGACATCCTTCCTATAATTAGGCGACCAAAATTGTACACCATACTCCAGAATTGGTCTCACCAATGCCTTGTACAATTTTAACATTACTTCCCTACTCCTATATTCAATGCTCTGATTTATAAAGGCCAGCACACCAAAAGCTTTCTTTACCACCCTATCTACATGTGATTCCTCCTTCAGGGAACTATGCGCAGTTATTCCTAGATCCCTCTGTTCCACAGCATTCCTCAATTCCCTACCATTTACCATGTACGTCCTATTTTGATTTGTCATGCCAAGATGTAGCACCTCACACTTATCAGCATTAAGCTCCATGTCATCTTTCAGCCCACTCTTCCAAATAGCCCAAATCTCTCTGTCGACTTTGAAAATCTACTTCATTATCCACAACACCACCTATCTTAGTATCATTTGCATACTTATCCAATTTTCCACCCCATCATCCAGATCATTGATGTACATGACAAACAACAGTGGACCCAACACAGATCCCTGAGGCACCCCACTGGTCACCGGCTTCCAACCTGACAAACAGCCATCCACCATTACTCTCTGACATCTCCCATTCAGCCACTGTTGAATCCATCTTGCTACTCCGCCATTAACACCCAAAGATTGAACCTTCTTAACTAACCTCCCATGGGGAACCGTGTCAAAGGCCTTACTGAAATCCATATAGACAACATCCACTGCTTTACCCTCATCAATTTCCCTAGTAACCTCTTCAAAAAATTCAAGAAGGTTTGTCAAACATGACCTTCCAGGCACAAATCCATGTTGACTGTTCCTGATCAGACCCTGTTATCCAGATGCTTATATATATTATCTCTAAGTATCCTTTCCATTAATTTGCCCACCACTGACGTCAAACTAACAGGTCTATAATTGCTAGGTTTATTCTTTGAACCCTTTTTAAACAATGGAAAAAACATGCGCAATACGCCAATCCTCCGGCACTATTCCCGTTTCTAATGACATTTGAAATATTTCTGTCATAGCTCCTGCTATTTCTACATTAACTTCCCTCAATGTCCTAGGGAATATCCTGTCAGGACCTGGAGACTTATCCACTTTTATATTTTTCAAAAGTGTCAGTACTTCCTCCTCTTTGAATCTCATAGTTTCTATAGCTACTTTACTTTTTTTCCCTTACCTCACAGAGTTCTATATCCTTCTCCTTGATGAATACCGAAGAAAATAAATTGTTCAATATCTCCCTCATTTCTTTTGGCTCTGCAGATAGCTGTCCATTCTGGCTCTCTAATGGTCCAATTTTATCCCTCGTTATCCTTTTGCTATTAATATAGCTGTAGAAACCCTTTGGATTTACTTTCACCTTTCTTGCCAAAGCAACCTCATATCTTTTTGCTTTTCTAATTTCTCTCTTCAGATTCTTTTTACACTCTTTATACTCATCTAGCACCTCATTTACTCCATGCCTCCTATAATTATTGTAGATATCTCTCTTTTTTTGAACCAAGTGTCCAATTTCCCTTGAAAACCATGGTTCTTTCCAATTTTTACTATTTCCTTTCAACCGAACAGGGATATAAAGATTCTGTGCTCATACAATTTCCCCTTTAAATGTCCTCCATTTCTCTTCTGCATCCTTCCCATAAAACAAAAATGTCCCAATTCACTCCTTTTAAATCCTTACGCATTCCCTCAAAGTTAGCCTTTCTCCAATCAAATATCTCAACCTTAGGTCCAGTTCTGACTCTCTCCATAATTATATTGAAACTAATGGTATTGTGATCACTGGTCCCGAAGTGCTCACCAACGCATACCTCTGTCACCTGACCTGCCTCATTTCCTAACAGGAGGTCCAGCACTGCCCCTTCTCTGATCGATACCTCTATGTACTGCTGCAAAAAACATTTTACAAACTCCAAACCATCCAGCCCATTTACAGAATGTGTTTCCCAGTTGATTTTTGGAAAATTGAAATCTCCCACAATCATTGCCTTGTGCTTACTACTAATATCTGCTATCTCCTTACATATTTGCTCTTCCAATTCTCGCTCCCCATTTGGCGGTCTATAATACACCCCTAAAAGTGTTGCTACACCGTTCCCACTTCTCAGTTCCACCCAAATAGCCTCCCTAGACGAGCCCTCTAATCTATCCTGCCAAAGCACTGCTGTAATATCTTCTCTGACAAGCACTGCAACACCTCCCCCTCTGGTCCCCTCCAATTCTATCACACCTGAAGCAACGAAATCCTGGAATATTTAGTTTCCAATCACAGCCCTCCTGCAACCATGTTTCACTGATTGCCACAACATCATATTTCCAGGTGTCAATCCAGGCTCTAAGTTCATCCACCTTTCTTACAATGCTCCTAGCATTAAAATATACACATTTTAGAAACCCACCATCCCTTATTCTCTGTCTATTATCTTTTTCCTCTTTCTCGCCTACATTTTGGGTCCGAGTGCTTCCCTTCTCTGCCTCTTGGCCCACACCCTGTCCCCTAGCCCCCTCTACCCGAGTCCCTCCCCCCCAGCCTTTCTAGTTTAAAGTCTCCTTTGCAAATCTCCCTGCCAGGATATTGGTCCCCCTCGGGTTCAAGTGCAACCCGTCCTTTTTGTACAGATCGTGCCTTCCCCAAAAGAGGTCCCAGTGATCAAGAAACTTGAATCCCTGCCCACTGCACCAGTCCCTCAGCCACGCATTTATCCTCCACCTCATTCCATTCCTACTCTCATGGTCACGTAACCGTCTGCGCTCCAAAGAATGAAGACCTATCTTGTTCAACCTTTCTCAGTAACTTAGGTGCAACATTCTAGTAAATCTCCTCAGTACTCCCTGTGGTATGGGGAGGGAAACACATCCTTGTGGGGCACCTTGTGTTGAGCAATTTAGTGGAGGATAATTGTCGCCTCTCCTCCCTGATTGTGGACTGTTGGTCAGAACGTCAAGGATCAAGCCGCAGATGGGGATACTGACTCCTATGTCCAGGTTCGAATTAATGTGCACCATCGCCAGTCTCTCAAAGTACTTAATGACGGTGGTGCCACTGGGCGGTAGCTGCCATCTGTTTAGAATATTCGCTGAGTGATTCCCTCAAAACTGGAAGGCCTGGACTGAGGCAGAAGTGCTGCCCAGGTTCATTAACCATGACGTGGAATTTTGAGATGCCACGCAGTGCTTTCAATATGATAGCTTTTTGAATGCCTCAATAATAGGCTTCTAAAGACCAGAGACCCCTGGAAAGATAACAATGGGCTTCTTTTCTCTTTCAATCAGTTCCTTCATTTGCACTGCTCCCCCCAATCCAATTTTCCTTTGGATTACCCCATTTGTTGTTTTTCTATCAATCTTTTGACCCTGCTTCTTTCCCCTCATTCACACAGTCTCCTATCCCTCATTTCCTTTTTATCTCCTCTCCCTTTCCACCTTATCCTTTCTTCACATTTCACAATTTTCTCCTTATCTGACATCTTTTGACTCCTTTTCACCTCTAGCCTTTGTCACTTACTCCATCCATCTGCCAATCGTCTACCTCCCCCCCCCCCCCCCCCCCCCCTCTCACCCATATTCACCCATCACTTGCCAGAATTTGTCCCACTTCCAGTTTTTTCTGCCTTGCTATTATAATCAGTTTGAAGAAGGATCCCAATCCAAAACGTCATCTGTCCATTTCCTCCACAGGTGATGCCTAATATGCTGCGTTCCTCTAATACTTTGTGTTCTAATCTTGTGTGTCTATTTTCATCCAAATCATTTAAGGAAGAGTGGTCTCGGTAAAGATCCATGCGGAATACCACTGGCCTTAAATCTCAAGTCAGAATAATGCGCCACCACCACTACCCTCTTGTCTCCTACCACCAAGCCAATTTTATATCATGTTACCAACTTGCCAGAGATCCTGTGTGACTTAATATCCTGGAGCATGTCAAATGTTTTAATCAAGTCCAAGACAGCATCCACTTTGCTACTTTCATCAACCGTCTTCATTGCCGACTCAAAAATCTAACAAATTTGTGAAACAGAACCTTCCCAAACAAACCAATGCTGAATATCGTTAGTAAGCCCATGCTTTTCCTAAAGTGAATGAATCCTGTCCCTAAGAATTTTCTCCAATAATTTCCATACCGCCTTACTGTAAGCCTTACTGGCCTGTAATTTCCTGGATTATCTCTGTAGCTTTTCTTAAACAAAAGGGTATAGCATTGGCTATTTTCCTGACTTCTGGCACCTTGCCTGTGGCTAAAAAGGGTGTAAAAACCACTGTCAAAGCTCCAGCAATCTCCTCTGCCTCCCTCAATATTCCACGATAGTTTCTATCAGGCCCTGAGGGTTAATTACCTTCATGTGTTTCAAGACCTCTAAACGCTACCGATCAACATATCGGTCCTTGGTGAATACCCATGTTAAGTATTTATTTAGGACCTCATCCACTTTCTCTGGTTCAATGCATAATTTTTCTTTGTCAAATCTATGTTTTCCCTAGCCACCTACTTGCTTCTAGTATACTTATCGAATGCCTTTGGAGTCTCCAAAATCCCTCCAGCCACGGACATCTCATCCCCTTTTAGCTCTCCCAGTTCCTTGCTTCTTTCCTGCTTCCTGTACAGTCCAAGGGACAAAAGCTTTTTACTGTACAATTGACAATAAACTAAACTGAACTGCGCATTCTGCTTCCTGAACCTTATATTTGCTCTCTTTTTTTTGACCAAATTACAATATCTGTTGTCATAACATTTTTTTTAAATGTTATTATGGAATTCAAACTACTATGCTACCTTTTGCTCACCTCTCTCTGCTTACATATGAATCAGGAGCAGGAGTATATCATTTAGCCATTCTATCAAATCATGACAAACCTGACAGTAATTTCAACCCCATATCCCCTGCTACTCCCAGTAATGGGCCTTCTGCCAAGCATGATGCAAAGTTAATCTCCTCTGTCTGCTCATGATCTATATCCCGCTATACCCTGCATATTCATGTGCCTATCTAAAAATCTCTTAAATGCCACTGTCATATCTTCTTTGACCACCACCCCCGACAATGCAATCAAGGCACCCATTATTGTCTGTGTAAAGACACTTGCCTGCCCTATATGTCTATTTTAAACTGTTCACCTTGTGGCCTTAAAGCTATGCCCTCTAGTCATTGATATTTCCACTCTAGGGAAAAGGATTCTGACTGTACTCTGTTTATGCCTCTCCAAATGTATACTTCTATCAAGTCTCCCCTCAACCTTCAATGCTCCGGAGAAAACAATTCAGCTTTTGTCCAATGTCTCCTTATAGCTGATGCCCTCTAATCCAGGCAGCACAGCAAGCCCACGCCGGTCAACATGTCCCACCTGTACGCGCGTGACCCATAGACATCTAAACCTATCCTATCCATGTACCTGTCCAAATGTTTCTTAAACATAACAATAGTACCAGCCTCAACTCCGTCCTCTGGAAGCTCGTTTTGTATTCCCACCTTCCCATTATTACAGGTTAAATTACTGCAATGATTTAGCCTATTGCAAAGCCATGAACAATTTTACTAATCTCTTTGGTCACCTTTTTATTTGTGTTAATAACACTTTGACTTGCAGTGCCTTGATAGTGCCTTTCTTGCCCTCAGTGCTGCTTGAATGACATCTGATGGACATTTGTTGTTGATTTGGCTCAAATCAGTTACATCTGATAGAGCAATTAACAAATGGCTGGAAATTCCAGTGTGAAATGAAAAGTGGCAAGGAATTGAGGTTTTAGATGTGTAGAAAGCATTGCAATTTTCACGGGGATGAATTTTATGTCAGCTATATTATCTTTTCTGCAACGCAATGCTAGCACCACAAACTTATATTGATAGGCGGGGATTTGGGCGGGGCTTTGTACTGTGAATGAGCTGGATTGGGAATGCAGTAGTTAAGGGCCTGTCCCACCAGCATGCGATTGCATGCGTCTAGCGCGACCAAACGTGGTCGCTTGAGTTTAATCCTGACCTCTGCTGTCTATATGTGGAGCTTGCACATTCTCCTGTGACTGCGTGCGTTCCTACCGTGTGCTCTGGTTAATTGAATACTATATATAGCCCGTAGTGTGCATTGAGTGGTAGAATGAGATAGTATCTGGTGTTGATGAGAATGTGGGGATGAAAATTAAAAATAATAAAAATAAAAATGAGAATAGTATAGAACTAATATCAATTGTGTGTTTGATGGCGGGTGCAGACTTTGTAGGCCAAAGACTTTGTTTCCATGCAGTATCAGTATGCAAACAAAGGATTAGCATGATCAAATCCAATGGAGAATTGGGAGAAACCCCATCAGTGGGAGTGCAACGTTAGTGTATCATGAATGAATTATTAGGGCAGGTAGCCAACAGAATCGTAGAGAAGAGACAATTCAAGATGTGGAGAGCTTTCTAGAAGTATAGAAGTTGGGAGGTCAGTTACAGTTACATAAGACGTTGGCGAGGCCACATTTTACGAGGATGTTGCCAGGACTAGAGGGTGTGAGCTATAGGGAGAGGTTGAGTAGGCTGGGTCTCTATTCCATGCAGTACAGGAGGATGAGGGGAGATCTTATAGAGGTATACAAAATCATGAGAGAAATAGATCGGATAGTTGCACAGTCTTTAGCCCAGAGTAGGAGAATCGAGGACCAGAAGACATTGGTTCAAGGTGAAGGGGAAAAGATTTAATAGGAACCCGAGGGGTAACTTCTTCACACAAGAGTGGTAGGTGTATGGAACAAGCTGCCAGAGGAGGTAGTTGAGGCTGGGACTATCCCGTTGTTTTTTCTCACCATGTTTTCGGAAAGATGTTGTCAAGCTTGAAAAGGATTCTGAGACGATTTAGCAGGATGTTGCCAGGACTCGAGGGACTGAGCTATAGGGAGAGGCTGAGCAGGCTAGGGCTTTATTCACTGGAGTGCAGGGGGATGCGGGGTGATCTTAGAGAGGCGTACAAAATCATAAGAGGAATAGATCGGATAAACGCAGTCATTTGCCCGGAGTATGGGAACTGAGTACCAGAGGACATAGGCTTAAGGTGAGGGGGAAACGATTAATTTATGGGAATAGAAACATAGAAACATAGAAATTAGGTGCAGGAGTAGGCCATTCAGCCCTTCGAGCCTGCACCGCCATTCAATATGATCATGGCTGATCATCCAACTCAGTATCCCGTACCTGCCTTCTCTCCATACCCTCTGATCCCCTTAGCCACAAGGGCCACATCCAACTCACTCTTAAATATAGCCAATGAACTGGCCTCAACTACCCTCTGTGGCAGAGAGTTCCAGAGACTCACCACTCTCTGTGTGAAGAAAGTCTTTCTCATCTCGGTCTTAAAGGATTTCCCCCTTATCCTTAAGTTGTGACCCCTTGTCCTGGACTTCCCCAACATCGGGAACAATCTTCCTGCATCTAGCCTGTCCAACCCCTTAAGAATTTTGTAAGTTTCTATAAGATCCCCTCTTAATCTCCTAAATTCCAGAGAGTATAAACCGAGTCTATCCAGTCTTTCTTCATAAGACAGTCCTGACATCCCAGGAATCAGTCTGGTGAACCTTCTCTGCACTCCCTCTATGGCAATAATGTCCTTCCTCAGATTTGGAGACCAAAACTGCACGCAATACTCCAGGTGTGGTCTCACCAAGACCCTGTACAACTGAAGTAGAACCTCCCTGCTCCTGTACTCAAATCCTTTTGCTATGAAAGCTAACATACCATTCGCTTTTTTCACTGCCTGCTGCACCTGCATGCCTACTTTCAATGACTGGTGTACCATGACACCCAGGTCTCGCTGCATCTCCCCTTTTCCTAATCGGCCACCATTTAAATAATAGTCCGCTTTCCTGTTTTTGCCACCAAAGTGGATAACCTCACATTATCCACATTATACTGCATCTGCCAAACATTTGCCCACTCACCCAGCCTATCCAAGTCTATCCGAGGGGTAACCTTTCACGCTGCCGGTAGTTGAGGCAGGTACTTTTGCAACGTTTAATTAATATTTAGACAGGTATATGGATAGGGTTGGTTTAGAGGGATATGGGCCAAAACCAGGCAGGTGGGACTAGTGTAGATGAGGCATGTTGGTTGGCATGAGCCGAGGGGCTTGTTTCCATCCTATGTAACTCTATGGCATGGCGGCCAGTGGTGGAATGATGGAGATCAGAGATGTTGTAAGAGTCCCGTGCTTCATGTTCCTTGTTAATGTCATTCACGATAAGTATCTTTATTCGATAATTGTCTCTTTCATGCACAGGATACAAAATTGTGGATTATAATGGAATATCTAGGTGGTGGCTCTGCCTTAGATTTGGTAAGTACATTAAAAACATTTGTAGTTAAGTATTCATATGGAAATCTGGGACGTGTTCGGCCGGATTTGGAATAATGAAACTATTCAGCATGTTATAGATTGCTTTTTTTTGTTATTTTTAAACCATTTTTCAGCAGTACAATGCAATGAAGATTGTAAGTCAGTGAACTATTCGGATTTTTAGAAGTATATATTGACAAAATCAAAGTTTGAGCAATTTACATTTATTTCATCCTTATTTTAATAGGAAATATATTTTCTTCCAAGAGAGCATGAAGTTGCTCTTTATCGCCTTGACTCATTTGTGCTGCTGCCTCACGGCTCCAGTCACCTGGGTTTAAACCTTGCCTCTGGCGCTGTTTGTGTCAGGTTTGCACCTAGTTCCTGTGACCACAAGAATTTCACCCGGGTGCTCCAGTTTTCTTTTGCAGCCCAAGGCGTGCTGATAAATCATCTATTTTAAACTGAGTGTATGTGATGGTGTGACATTCGGGAGAATTAGTGAGCATATGAAAGAGAATAAGTTTCTGGGGAAAAAAAGTCTGAGTCTGGGATTAATGGGTTGCCCTAATAGCCAATTATAGCTAATAGGTCGATTATTCTAAGTCGTAAAGAAATGCAATATAATATTTGCATTGGAAATGTGTAAGTAATGGAAAGTTTTTTTTTAAATATAGATGGAATTAATAGATTTGAATGGGAAATTATAAGTAAATGACTGAAATCGAAAAATATGTTGAAGGTGGAGATGGACAAACATTCATTTAGATAGACAAAAATGCTGGAGAAACTCAGCAGGTGAGGCAGCATCTATGGAGCCGGTAGACAACACTGCTGGAGAAACTCAGCGGGTGAGACAGCATCTATGGAGCATTCATTTAGATAGGCTCACTGCCCACTTATCTTGCTTCAGGTAAGGTGCATTGGCCTTGGAGGATTTGCAGTGAAAGAGATGATTGTGGCAGCATTTTGACTGCCTTGTATTCCTTGGTGGAAGGCATTAAGGGGTGATCGTTGGAGCTAATGAAGGATTTGATAGGGTTGGAGGGAAGAACAATTTCCTCCAGAAGGGAGAGTTAAAAAGGAGTCATAACCTTAAAGCTAGAGTCAGGTTGTTTAGGAGCAATGTCACCGAACATTTTATCTCACAAATATAGTAGTGAAAATCTGGATCACTTTCCACAAAAAGCCTTGATGTTTTGGGGTGAATTTAAGTCTTCCAATTTAAGGCAATCAGATTTTCATCGGGCAAGTCAGTGAAAGGATTCATAGAATGAAGGTGTGTTAAAGTAAAGACCGTGATCTAACCCGAGGGACAGAATGACAACCTACTCTTATGAAACATACCAGTAAAATGTTCCTTTTATGCAGTGTTAATGTATATTTTTCTCTGCAGTTAGAACCTGGATCACTGGATGAATATCAGATTGCAACAATACTAAGGGAAATATTAAAAGGTCTAGAATATTTGCACTCGGAAAAGAAAATCCACAGGGATATCAAAGGTACGGAAATGCAGAGATAATGTTCAATCTGATGAGTGCGCAGGAATCTCTTGTTGATCGTGTTTTCACCTTTTTCCAGCGGCCAATGTCTTATTGTCTGAGCAAGGTGAAGTTAAACTGGCAGATTTTGGAGTTGCTGGCCAGCTGACCGATACACAGATAAAGCGAAATACTTTTGTGGGTACGCCGTTCTGGATGGCACCTGAAGTTATCAAACAGTCAGCATACGATTCCAAGGTACGAACAGCTGTTGGATGTATTTACTTCTGGATGTCATCACTCCGTGTTGTTGGGCTTTGCTCGCAATGTTAACATTTATTACTTGCTCCCAAATGTCCTTGAGCTAGTGGCTTAGAGTCATACAGTGTGGAAACAGGCCCTTCGGCCTAACTTGCCCACACCGATCAGCATGTCCCATCTACACTAGTCCCACCTGCCTGCCGTTGAGCAATATCCCTCTAAACCCGTCCTATCCATGTACCTTTCTGATTGTTTCTTAAACATTGCAATAGCAGAGATGCCAAGTGTCCCGGATTCGCCGTATTTTATCCCGGCGAAATAAACTTTTTACGGTGTTCCGGCAGCCAAACATGCTGTTACGGAACACCGCCGCGCCGGTGTTCCTCCCGTGGTGAACACCGGCGCCATGTGTCCCCGGTTTGCCAGCCCGCGCGATCAGCGGCACTTTGCCGGGCCCTAGTGTCCGCGCCTGCGCAGTGGGGGAGGGTTGCCGGGCCCCAGTGGCCGCGCGTGCGCAGTGGGGGAGGGTTGCCGGGCCCCAGTGGCCGCGCGTGCGCAGTGGGGGAGGGTTGCCGGGCCCCAGTGGCCGCGCGTGCGCAGTGGGGGAGGGTTGCCGGGCCTGGCGCCATTTCGAGCCACGCCCGGCCCAGAGCCCGGGCGGCGCCGGCCCGCGCGATCAGCGGCACTTTCTTGCCGCCAGCCGGCCGCTCGCGGCAGCCCCATCACCGGGCCTCCCCCCCACCCCCACCCAGTGCGCAGGCGCAGACCCGCCGGCAACCTTGCCAAGTGCGCATGTGCCGCACCCGCCCGCCGGCAGCCCGCTGATCTGCACCAGTGCGCAGGCGCATAGCCGCCGGCAACAACCCCAGGTGAGTATGTTACGGAGAGAAATGCATTTAACCCCATTTGTTACGGACAAATGGGTTAAATGTTACTGTGAACTAAATTTAGGGTTGGCATCTCTGCAATAGTCCCTATCTCAGCTACTTCCTTTGGCAGCTCATTTCATACACCCACCACCCTTTGTGTGAAAAAGCTACCCCTCAGGATTCCTATTAATTCTTACCCCCTGGGTCATTTCAGACTCTACTTAAGAAGTCAAGTGTAGGCTAGGATGGGAGAATTCCTTTTCTAAAATACATTTTGATATTTTATACCAGGTGAGTATTTAAGCAATCCTGTCGTTTCATGCGCCCCATTACTGGCATCTTTTTATTCTGAATTTATTTAATTAACAATATAAATTCTCCAACAGTTATTGTGGTGGGAATTTGGATGCATGTTCCCAGATCTCAGGGTCCAGCAATACTTGATAAAAGCTCTCCTGTGCCTCAGCCTCTCTTTGGCTGATGCCATGATCGGTATCACTATTTTGCCTTTTGACTACCACCCTTTGTGAACTATCCAATACTCTGCCTTTCAAGCCCTAACTCATGCTGTTTCCTTTTGTGTCCACGCGTTCAAGTGCCGTTATGGCGGTTTGTGAAACCTCATCGCATCCTACAACGCTTTATATTTTCTCTGTTCCTCAAATGTTGTCCTCTTGCATATTCCTGGTTTCACCACAGCGAGCAAAACTGCTGCTTCACTGCAAAAGACCCAGGTTCAATCCCGACTTTGGGTGTTGTCTGTGTGGCGAGTGCATGCTCTTATTATGACCACGTGGATCTACGTGGCATGCTCTACTTTCCTCCCAAATGCTAAAGACATTCAATTGGTATATTTAATTGGCTTGTCGAGAAATCTAGAGGGAGTTGTGGGGTAAATGAAAACTGGGATAAATGCAGGATAAATATAAACAAATGGTCGATGGTTGGCAGGGACTTAAGAGATTCAAGATTGTTTAATTGACATCTATACCAGCAATGGAACAATGAAATTCTTATTTGCTGCAACAATACAGGCCTATTATTACAATAACACGCAAATAAATATGCAATAATCAATAATATAAATTAATAATCAGTAATACAAGGTGACCAGACCATGATAGTGCAAAACCGAAGTACAAACTGCAATCAAAACAAAGTCCACAGTAGATTATAGTTTATAGAGGATGATCAAGAACCATATCTGCGCCTTCCTCCCTCGCAACAGGGACCCGCTGCAGTTCGCATACCGTCCGAACAGATCCACGGATGATGCGGTCTCCCAGGTTCTGCACATCGCTCTCTCTCACCTTGACAGCCAGAAGGGGGGCTATGTGAGGATGCTGTTCATTGACTTCAGCTCAGCTTTCAATACAATAGTCCCCACCAGACTTGCTGAGAAGCTGCTGAAACTGGGGCTTAACACTCCCCTGTGTGCCTGGGTCCTGGACTTCCTCACCGCCAGGCCCCAGGTGGTCAAGATGGGGAGACGTACCTCCAACCCCCTCACCCTGAACACAGGATCCCCCAAGGTTTGCTTCCTTAGCCTCCTACTGTACTCCCTGAACACACATGACTGTGTGGATAGGTTCAGCTCCAACTCCATCATCAAGTTTGCTGATGACACTGTGGGGGTGGGCCTGATCTCCGACAACGATGAGAAGGCCTACCGGGAGGAGTTGGCTGACCTGGCACTCTGGTGTCAGGGCAACAGCCTCCTCTTGAATGTCACAAAAACTAAGGAGCTGATTGTGGACTTTAGAAGGGCTCAACAATCGAGGATGTACGCGCCACTGGAGATAAATGGGACTACTGTGGATAGGGTGAGCAGCTTCAAATACCTGGGAATCCACATCACAGAGGATCTGACGTGGACATCACAAGCTGCAGCACTGATGAGTAACGCAAGGCAGTGTCTTTACCACCTCAGGCAATTGAGATAATTCAGAATCTTTCTGAGGATCCTTCCAGCATCTTGTCCGGCAACATCACAATCTGGTTTGGGAACAGCTCTGCCCAGGACAGGAAGGCTCTGCAGAGAGTAGTGCGTTCGGCCGAACACACTATGGGAATTACACTCGCCCCCCTGCAGGACCTATACACCAGGAGGTGCAGATCCAGAGCCAGCAACATTATAGGGGACCCCTACCACCCCAGCAACGGACTGTTCCAGCTGCTACGGTCAGGCAAACACCTCCGCTGTCATGCTGTGAAAACAGAGAGGATGAGATGGAGTTTCTTCCCACAGGCCATAAGGACTGTAAACTCTTATCTCACCAGGGACTAATTTACTGTACTAATTTCCTGTTGTGTCTTTTGTAAAAAAATATTTTCTAACATGTAAATACTGATTGTGTTCTATTCTGTTGTGTACTTTTTGCACAATCCGCGAGCATTGCCACTTTCATTTCACTGCACATCTTGTATGTGTATGTGACAAATAGACTTGACTTGACTTGTTGCTGAGGCAGGGTTGTGGTTAGTGTTGTGCTGTGTTCAAGAGCCTGATGGTTGCCTGGAAGAAGTTGAACCTGGAGGTCACGGATTTCAGGCTCCTGTCCCACCTTCCTGTTTAATAGTAGTTAGTTGAGAGCGTGTCCAGAGTGCTGTGGCTCTTAAATGATATCAGCTGCCTTTCTGTGGCAGCTCCTCTTGTAGATACCCTTTGGAAACATAGAAACATAGAAATTAGGTGCAGGAGTAGGCCATTCAGCCCTTCGAGCCTGCACAGCCATTCAATATGATCATGGCTGATCATCCAACTCAGTATCCCGTACCTGCCTTCTCTCCATACCCTCTGATCCCCTTAGCCACAAGGGCCACATCCAACTCACTCTTAAATATAGCCAATGAACTGGCCTCAACTACCCTCTGTGGCAGAGAGTTCCAGAGACTCACCACTCTCTGTGTGAAAAAAGTCTTTCTCATCTCGGTCTTAAAGGATTTCCCCCTTATCCTTAAGCTGTGACCCCTTGTCCTGGACTTCCCCAACATCGGGAACAATCTTCCTGCATCTAGCCTGTCCAACCCCTTAAGAATTTTGTAAGTTTCTATAAGATCCCCTCTCAATCTCCTAAATTCCAGAGAGTATAAACCGAGTCTATCCAGTCTTTCTTCATAAGACAGTCCTGACATCCCAGGAATCAGTCTGGTGAACCTTCTCTTGTACTCCCTCTTTGACTATTGCGGAGGTCATAACCAGTGATGGTCTGGTCAATCTTTATCACTTTCTGCAGCCTCCGTTCCTCGGTGTTTGAGTTACTAAAGCAGACTGCGATGTGACAGGTCGGTATTCTCTTTTCTGCACACCAGTGGAAGTTCAATAGAGTATTTGGCGACAAACCAGATCTCATTCTTCTAAAGAGGTAGAGGCATTTATGAGCTTTCTTTGTGATTACATCAATGTGCTGAGCTCGAGAGAGAGATATTCAGAGATATACACGTCCAGGAAGTTGAAGCTGCCGATTCTGCCCTCCATTGTCTTGTTGGTGAAGACCGGTTCATTGATCCTCAGCGTTCTCTTCTTAAAGTCAACAATCAGTTCCTTGGCCTTGGTAACGTAGAGAGCAAGATTGTTCTTCTGGCACTATTTAATCAGATTATCCATCTCCCTCCTGTAATTAGTTACCCATTATTCACAAACTATGGTATTGCCTGCAAATTTAAAGATGGCATTGGAGCTGTGTCCAGTTACACAGTCATGGTTATAGAGAGAATAGAGCAGGGGAACGAGTATACAGCCTTGATGTGTTCTTGGGTTGATGCTTATCAAAGAGGAAGTGTTGCCAATTTGTAATGATTGTGGTTTGGTGATGAGGAAGTCGAGGATCCAATTGAATTGGGATGAGCAGAGACCCGATTCGCTGAGTTTACTGATTAAATTTAGAGGGGATGACGGTGTTGAATGCCGAGCTGGAGTCAATGAACAACTGCCTGACACTCATGTTCTTATTGACTTAAAGGCTTATGTCTCATCGCTGTACGATTGTATCACCAGTGTTAATTCCTTCAATTGACGAGGTTCCTCTTAAACCTCTGTATCTTTGTTAAACCTTTCAAATTTAAAAAAGTCCTCTTTTTTTGACCCCATCCTCTTAAGTGGTTTGGTGTTTGTATTGAAGTGCCATGCACCACATTAATGCTCTGCCTTCTCTGTAAGCAATAACCTTGGTCAAACTATAATGCTTGAGTAGATCACACAAGCACAGAGCTGCTCAGTCAGTGGCAGATATCCACTTATGGAAAGGCTGGGTAGGATATTCAATAGTATGCAATAAGCTTTTATACAATGCGGGTTAGACCTCAGCTAGAGTATTGTGTTAATTCTGGACACCACACTTGTGGTATGATAGAACATAGCACAGTGCAGCACAAGAACAGGCCCTTCGATCCACAATGTCTGCCCGACACAATGTCAATACCAACTCTTACCCGTCTGCATATATCCATGTCCCTCCATTCCCTACATATCCATATGCTTATCCAAAAGTCTCTTAAATACCACTATCAGCCTCAACCACCACCCCTGGTAGTATGTTTGAGGCACTCACCACCCTCTGTGTAAAAAAACATGCCCCGCAATTCTCCTTTAAACTTTGCCCCTCTCACCTACAAAGCTATGTCCTGTAGTATTGATTTTTCCATCCTGCGTAAAAGGTTCAGACTGTCTACCCTATCTATCCCTCTCAGAATTTAATATACTTCTGTCACATCTTCCCGCAACGTCCGGCATTCCAGAGAAAAATATATCCAATTCTGTCCAGCCTCTCCCTCTAGCTAATACTGCCTAATCCAGGCATCATTCTGGTAAACCTGTGCACCTTTGCTAAAGATTCCACATCCTTCGAGTAATAAGACAACCAGAACTGCACACACTACTCCAAATGTGGCCTAACCAAAGTCCTATAAAGTTACATCGATTATGACTTTTATTCCTGTTATTAAAATCACCAGAGGGATAAGGGATTTCATTTTTCAAAAACAAGATTTTATTGGATTAAATATGGTGACACATGAGGTGGCTTCAAACCCTGATGCAGTTTTGACTCAAAACACCAACCATTCTTTTCCACTCACAGATGCTGTTCGAACCTCTGAGTTCCTCCAGCAGATGACTTGATAAACATGGGGAAGCTGTTTTCAGTGGCAGGAAGGTTGATAACCAGAGGAACTGATCTAAGATAATTGATAGAAGCAGCAAAGACAGGAGCACTTTTTATTTTACATAATAGATTGGTACAGTACATAGAACAGTACTGCGCAATACTTTGGCCCACAATGTTTGTGCTGAGCATGATGCCTAGCTGAACTCATCTAGCCAAGTCTATCCCTCATTGTTAGCAGCTGATGGGAAGCGGCTATGAAGTGGGAAGCGGCTGTAAAAGGACAGCGCCGCTGAGGGAGGGGGAGTTCCTTTCACAGAGTGTGCAGAGTCTGGCCAGGGGTAAAGTTGCGGGGAGGGCAGGAGCGTTGAGAAGGAGGGTGTCGGGGAGCATGCCAGAAACTCACTCACTGCTGCCGCGACGCTCCGGGCACGGAGCCACCGCATTGTGGCTTGGGTGGCTGCGAGCGGTCGCCGGGACCGGACAGCGGGATCGGCCGCCATCTCAGCACCTTCTGCTGACCCGCGCACCTCTGGCAGTGCTCTCCTTCTGAACATCTCTCACCTGCAGCTCGCCGCCCTCGCTTCCCGCAAATCCTTAAATTCCGACTGCCGCCGGGTGACGCTGCATGGTATTCACTGCCCGGTCTGTGTCTTTCAATGTAGACCGGACAGTGAGGGGACCAGCTCAAGAGTGGGTCAGCAGGCGATGGATAACAGGACAGCGGGCGGTGGAGCTTACTCCTGTTTCAGCGTGTGTAACCTCAATTGGCCCCTATTTCGCGCTTACACAGGAGTAAGCTCCACCGCCATCTGTCCTGTTATCCATCGCCCGCTGACCTACTCTTGAGCTGGCCAGTTCCGCTGTCCGGTCCCAGCGGCCGCTCAAAGCCACCCGAGCTACTTCCGTTCCCGGCCACAATGCGGTGGTTTCGTGTCCGGAGTGCCGCGGCAGCGATGAGTAAGTTGCTGGCATGATCCCCGACCCCCTCTTTCTCAATGCTCCTGCCCTCCCCGCAACTTTACCCCTGGCCAGACTCCCCACATGCTGTGAAGAACTCTTCCCCCCCAATTGTACCCTTGAACTAGTATTGTCATTCAATAAGATCACAACTGATCCAACTTGTCCCGGTGTGCTCCCGTTTTTCCTACCATCTCGCCACCTGCCGTCACCCTCCACCCCCCCACCCATTCAGTAATTCAGAATGAAGGAGATTTGGAAGCCTTGGGCAAATCGAATTGTTACTTTATTTTTATTTTTTATTTTTTTGAGCGTGAGAAATTCCCGCCAGCCTTCTTTCAAAATTTAGCAACTCAAAATGGGGGTGCGTCTTCATTGGCGGGAAATACGATACTTTATTAAGAGATATGGCTTTTGAGGACTTTATAAAAGTTGACTGACAGCTTACGGAGAGGAGAACAATCTGCGCATGCGCGGTTTAAGATTTTTTTAAAAGCCGACTGACTGCCTACCCTGAGTAATTACTCATGGCACGTGCCTGGTTTGTACGTTCCCCCGGTGACCGCATGGGTTTTCTCCGAGATCTTTGGTCTCCTCCCACACTCCAAACCTACTGGTTTGTAGGTTATTTGGCTTAGCATAAATTTAAATGATCCCTGGTCCCTAGTGTAAGGTTAATGTGCGGGGATCGCTGGTCGGTGCGGACTTGGTGGGCTGAAGGGTCTGTTTCCACGCTGGAGCTCTAAACTAAACTAAACTGAAACTGAACTAAACAGAATGTTTGTTTCTATGCTGCGGTTCATGCACCAATCCTCCACTGGTTTACTGCACAGCTGGGTGAAAATAATCCCATAATTCTTGGTCAACGGACCCCTCAGTGTAGGCTCTGAGAACAGACCCCTTTTCTTGACTTGGAGTCTGTTGAATTGAAAGATCTGTTCACAAGGAAATGGAACGTGTCTTTCAAGTTAACTTCAATCCCCCTCTTGGTGGGTTTTGCCGTTTATAAGATAGCCAGGGCCGTTGAACACTCCCAGACATTCTGGTGGGCACCGCTGAGTAGCATCTCAACCAGATAAGCCAGCAAGTAGTCTGACTACAATAAGCAAGAACTTGTATTTTGGACATTAGTAGACAACAACATGTAGAATGGATAACTTGGCAACTTGAGACAGTAATAATGCCTTTCACCACATGCACTTATAAGCGTTTAAAACAAAACTCATATGACAGTGATAATATAATTTGCCTTTCTTCTTCTGCTTGTATAGGCTGACATCTGGTCCTTGGGAATAACAGCAATAGAACTTACAAAAGGAGAACCTCCACATTCCGAGTTGCATCCAATGAAAGTTTTATTCCTTATTCCGAAGAATAATGCACCAACGTTGGAGGGAAATTACAGCAAACCCTTAAAAGAATTTGTGGAAGCATGCTTGAATAAAGAACCAAGTTTTGTAAGTAGTTATAAATGTATTGGGTTTTTTTCCAAGGAAAGGGAAGTGTGAGTTTGAGAACTTTGACTGCTGTTTTTCAAAACTAGTTATTTGTATTTGCCTGCAGTGCCTTTCCATTGGCATCGTACTGAAGGTTTTCACTGGATGATGCACTTATCCCGGTGTCAGATATTCCACTATCAAGAATCTAGACTAGTGCTCCACTGCTGTACTAAGGGAGCTCAAGGTTTTGACCCGTGGGATCACATTTAGACTGCCTCTAATGTTATTATATCCTGTTTTTTTTAAGTATGGGCACCCAAACTGTGGCCTCTCCAACACCCTGTACACTCTTCCTATTCTTAAGTCCAGGTATAGGATTTCAACCTGAAATGTTCACAGTTCTATAGCCTTCCCCCCCCCCCCTCTTCCCGAAGCTGCTTGACCTGCTGAATTCCTAACACCAGATTGTTCGTTGCTCTAGATTCCAGCATCTGCAGTCTCTTCTGTCTCCCTGTTCTTAACCCGCACACCTTTTGCAATATAGGCCGACTATTTGTTGGGCTGCCTGCAAACATTTGTTTGGGAGCTTGCAATGTGTGGATTTGCTGCTCCGTTTCTTACATATCAGCGCTGACTGCATTTCAAAAGGGTATTTATAAAGCAATAGTGCCACAGGGTTTTTAAGGTAATTAATGACACATTTTTGTCTCCTTTTCACCTCTAGCCTTTCTCAATGTCACCACCTGTCTACTAATCCCTCTTTTACCTGTATCCACCCATCACTTGCCAGATGTTGCTGCATCCCACCTCTCTTTTTCAGATTTCTCCCCCTACCACAACAGCCTGAAGAAGGGCCTGTCATCTGTCTAGTCCAGTCCCTCCGCAGATGCTGTCTGACCTGCAGAGTTCTTCCAGCATGTTGTTTTTGCTTTAGATTCCAGCATCTGCAGTTTCTTGGGTCATCGAAATTCGGGATTTAATTGCCTCAAAATACAACCATCAACTGGTTTGATAACTGCTTTTGCACTGTGAAGGTTTTCATATGGGCAGGCTTCAAGTCACATTGCTACAGGTTAAATGCAGTTCTGTGCCTGAATCCCAACTTAAATATGAGTCATTGTGAACCACGTCAGAAAATGAAATAATGAATGGTTTGCATTTAAGTGGAAGATTTCATAACTGCAAAATACTTTGCGTTCTTGAAATGTTGTCAATGCTTCAGAAAGCTCTGGGCACTATTATGTACCTTGATAGAATAATTCCAGTAACTTGTATTTAGATTGTATTTACATAGCACTCTTATACCCCAAGGCATGATCATTATCTATTCAAAATATACCCTATGCCACATGAGCTATTTCTCCTGATGATAAAAAGCGAGGTTTAAAAGTAAATTTGAGGGGGGGGGGGGCACCTACGTATTTGCAGAAGACGCAGCTGCCAGTGATGGAATGATTTGATTCGGAGGTGCTGAAGACGCCTGAATTGCTAGAACACGGATATCACGCATAGGCAGCTGGGATCAAGTGAGTCCCTTCAGGAATATAAGAAATGTCATAAGAAAATCAGGAGGGCAAAAAGAGGAAATGCGATGGCTCATTTAAAGATAGAGCTAAATCCTCAGGGATTTTACAGGTAGATTAAAGTTGGCCGTCATTTGCGCCTCATGTATAAGTAAATTAGGTTGACGCGTGGGGTGCGCATGCATTGCGCATGGGGAGGCGTGGAATCGTATGCGGTGGCGCGCGACGCTCCAGGATTTAGTACATGAGCGAAATCCTCGCGCGCCACCTGCGTGACATAGAAACATAGAAAATAGGTGCAGGAGGAGGCCATTCGGCCCTTCAAGCCAGCACCGCCATTCATTGTGATTATGGCTGATCGTCCCCTATCAATAACCCAGTGCCTGCCTTCTCCCCATATCCCTTGACTCCACTAGCCCCTAGAGCTCTATCTAACTCTCTTAATCCATCCAGTGATTTGGCCTCCACTGCCCTCTGTGGCAGGGAATTCCATAAATTCACAACTCTCTGGGTGAATTTTTTTTTTTTCACCTCAGTCTTAAATGACCTCCCTTTATTCAAAGAGGACTCGCCCAACATTGGAACAATTTTCCTGCATTTAGCTTGTCCAGTCCTTTTATAATTTTATATGTTTCTATAAGATAGAAACATAGAAATTAAGTGCAGGAGCAGGCCATTCGGCCCTTCGAGCCTGCACCGCCATTCTATATGATCATGGCTGATCATCCAACTCAGTATCCTGTATCTGCCTTCTCTCCATACCCCCGATCCCTTCAGCCACAAGGGCCACATCCAACTCCCTCTTAAATATGGCCAATGAACTGGCCTCAACTACATTCTGTGGCAGAGAATTCCACAGATTCACCACTCTCTGTGTGAAAGGCGATTTTCACATCTCGGTCCTAAAAGACTTCCGCCTTATCCTTAAACTGTGACCCCTTGTCCTGGACTTCCCCAACATCGGGAACAATCTTCCTGCATCTAGGCTGTCCAACCCCTAAGTCTCTATGAGATCACCCCTCAATCTTCTAAATTCCAGCGAGTACAAGCCAAGTCTATCCAGTCTATCCTGCATGCCTACTTTCAATGACTGGTGTACCATGACACCCAGGTCTCGCTGCATCTCCTCTTTTCCTAATCGGTCATCATTCTAGTCTACCTTCCTGTTTTTGCCACCAAAGTGGATAACCTCACATTTATCCACATTATACTGCATCTGCCATGCATTTGCCCACTAACCCAGTATATCTGCAGCCTCCTAGCATCTTCCTCACAGCTAACACTGCCCCCAGCTTCGTGGCAAACTTCGAGATGTTGCATTAATTCCCTCGTCCAAATCATTAATGTAATTGTAAATAGCTGGGGTCCCAGCACTGAGCCTTGCGGCACCCCACTAGTCACTGTCTGCCATCCTCCAGCCAGTTCTCATACTGAACCACCAAAAGTTTGTATACCAATCTCTTGTGTCTCGAAAGCCTTCTGAAAGTCCAGATACAACACATCCACTGCTTCTCCCTTATCCACTCTACTAGTTACATCCTCAAAAAATTCCGTCATACTACCCTTCGTAAATTCATGCTGACTTTGCCCAAAGATTTCACCACTTTCCAAATGCGCTGCTATCCCATCTTTAATTGACTCTAGCAGTTTCCCACTAACCGATGTTAGACTAACTGGTCTGTAATTGTTTTCTCTCTTCCTCCTTTTTAAAAAGTGGGTATACTTTAGATCCTCAGGTCCAGAATCTTTGTAAAATTATCACTAAGGGCTATTTCTGGGGCTACTTCCATGCAGCCTAGCCTTTAAATCCATTCAATTTACCCAACACCACTTTCCGGCTAACCTGGATTTCACTCATTTCCTCCATCTCATTTGACCCGCGATATTTCCGGCCTTCCTTAGTGAAGACAGAACCTATGATGTTCTCATGATACTATCCCTGATTTCCCTCGTTATCCATGAAAACATGTTACCCTCTCATCCTTCTTAACACCAGTAAATACAAGCCTAGTCTTTTCAATCTTTCCTCATATGACTGTCCCGCCATCCCTGAGATCAATCTCGTGAACCTACGCTGCACTGCCTCAATCACAAGGATGTGCTTCCTCAAATTAGAAGACCAAAACCCGACACAATACTACAGATGTGGTCTCACCAGAGCCCTATACAACTGCAGAAGAACCTCTTTACTCCTATACTGAAATCCTCTTGTTATGAAGGCCAACATTCCATTAGCTTTCTTCACTGCCTGCTGTACCTGCACGCCAACTTTCAGTGACCGGTGTACAAGGATACCCAGGTCACGCTGTACCTCCCTCTTACCTAACCTAACCCATTGAGATAATAATCTGCCCCCTTGTTTTTGCCGCCAAAGTGGATAACCTCACATTTATCTATATTATACTGCACTGCATCTGCCCACTCACTCAACCTGTCCAGGTCCCCCTGCAACCTCCTAACATCCTCTTCACAGTTCACACTGCCACCCAGCTTTGTGTCATCCGCAAACTTGCTAATGTTGCTCCTAATTCCCTCTTCCAAACCATTAATATGTATGGTAAACAGTTACGGCCCCAAAACCGAGCCTTGCGGCACTCCTTTCGCTACTGCCTGCCATCTGAAAAGGACCAGTTCACTCCTACTCTTTGCTTCCGGTCTGCCAACCAATTTTCTATCCATGTCAACACCCTAACCCCAATACCATGTGCTCTAATTTTAATCACCTGTCTCCCGTGCGCGACCTTATCAAAGGCTTTCTGAAAGTCTAGATTCGCTACATCCACTGGCACCCCTTCATCCATTTTACTTGTCACATCCTCGAAAAATTCCAGAAGATTAGTCAAGCATGATTTCCCTTTCATCAATCCATATTGACTTGGACTAATCCTTTTACTGCTATCCAAATGCCCCATTTTTACCTCTTTAATAATTGATTCCAGCATCTTTCCCACCACCGAAGTCAGGCTAACTGGTCTGTAATTCCCCGTTTTCTCTCTCGCTCCTTTAACATTAGCTATCCTCCAATCCACAGGAACTGATCCTGAATCTATTGAACATTGGAAAATGATCACCAATGCGTCCACTATTTCTAGAGCCACCTCCCTGAGGACCCTGGGATGCAGACCATCAGGCCCAGGGGATTTATCATCCTTCAGTCCCATTAGCCTACCCAATACTATTTCTCGCCTAATGAAAATGTCTTTCAGTTCCTCGACCCCCTTAGATCCTCTGCCCTCCAGTACTTCTGGGAGATTGTTTGTGTCTTGCTTAGTGAAGACTGATCCGAAGTACCTATTCAATGCTTCTGCCATTTCCTTGTTGCCCATAATAATTTCACCCGTGTCTGCCTTCAAGGGACCCATGCATTTGACTTTGCTACTCTTTTTCCCTTAACATATCTAAAGAAGCTTTTACTGTCCTTCTTTATATTCCTGGCCAGTTTCCCCTCGTACTTCATCTTTTCAGCCCGTATTGCCCGTTTTGTTTCCTTCTGTTGTCCTATGAAAGTTTCCCAATCCTCTGGCTTCCGGCTGCTCTTTGCTGTGTTATACATCTTTTCTTTTAGTTTTATTCTATCCCTAACTTCTCCTTAGAATCTTTCTTCCTTTGAAATGAATGAAATGATCCTGCGTCTTCCGGATTGTGCCCAGAAATTCCTGCCATTGCTGTTCCACCGTCATTCCTGCTAGGCTCCCTTTCCAGTCTACCTGGCCAGCTGCCCTCTCATGCCTTCATCGTCTCCTTTGTTCAACTGCATCACGGACACTTCCGCATCGCGTACACAAGCTGACGCATTGGCGTCGTACGCTGGCGTCCCCACGTCTCACGTGTATCGCGTGCGCAACGTCCTGCCGCGCGCTGCAGGGTATTCTAATGATGTCACGCGCACCAGACGGCTGTGCTGACGCGTGAGTTGAGCGCGACGTCCATTTTGCATGCGACGCGTAACTGAGGCGCAAATGACGGCCAAGTGGGAATGGCAGATGGAATTTGATTCGAACAGGTTTGGGGTCATGCATTTTGGTAATTCAGAACAGGGCAGGACTTGCATGGTAAATGGCAGGGCCCTGGAGAGTGTTATAGAATGGGGAGAGGTTGGGACTTTGTCCCCTGATAGGCAGACTTATCGAGATATATGAGAAGTATAGGTAAGGTGAAAGGGTACAGTCTTTTCCCCAGGGTAGAAGAGTCTAAAAATAGAAGGCATGGGCTTTAATTGAGAGGGAAAAGATTGAAGAGACCTTTGACCTTATTGAAGAGAGAGAAGAGATTGAAGAGGGGGGGTTTTTCTTTACACAGAAGATGATAATTGAGGAGCTGTAGAGATATATATAATTGTCACATTTAAAAGACATTTGAACAGGCTCATGGATAGGAAAGGTTTAGAAGGATATGGGCCAAACGGGAATAAATGGGAGTTGCAGAAGGGCCTGTTTCTGAGGTGAATGACTCTTGGATTAACCAATACTTTATTTGCTTCCTTAAGAGACCTACAGCAAAAGAATTACTGAAGCACAAGTTTATAATCCGAAATTCCAGAAAGACCTCTTACTTGACGGAGCTGATTGACCGGTACAAGAGGTGGAAGGCAGAGCAAAACCACGAAGACTCCAGCTCGGGGGAATCTGATTCGTAAGTGTTGCTGTCACACAATCACACACTGCAATGGCCCGTCCAATAAAAACGTGCTCCGTTACATGGCGAATGTAATATCACACAGCTTTCACAGTAACGACGGCTCAGAAATAGGCCAATGGATCTATGCTGATTTTAGTGGCAGTCCCGGAAGTTGACTTTTTCTCTCTCCGCAGATGCTGCCTGACATGCTGAGTTTTCCATCATTTTCTTCCTTTGGTTCAGATTTACAACATCCACATTTATTTTTTATTTATTTTCATTCATGTACTGATACGCTTTGATGTCTAGAGTAGCGATCTCCTTTTTGATATGCTGGCATAATTGCTCTTAAGTTTCCACCCTCTACTTCATCTCACTCTATCAGAATATCTGCCTATTTATTCACCGAGCTTTTGTTTCATTACACTTCTATGAAATGGCCGATATCATGCAAAAAGTGCAGTATAAATGCGATATATATATATATATATATATATAGTAGCAGCTTTCATACTTGCTGAAATTTCCTTCAGGCGGATGTGTTTGCCTTGAGGGCATTATGTCGAACAGGTGAATCAGTAATGGCTTTCTTTAAACATTAGGGAGGCTGATGGACAGGCATCTGGCGGGGAAGATACAAGTGACTGGATCTTCACAATCAAAGAGAAGGACCCATCCAAACTACAGAATGGAGCTGCTCTGCTAGACAAGCTCGACGAGAGCGATCAGGTACTATCAATCTTGGCCAACAATTATTTTGCAAAAATATTTCCGTATTGCTGTTGCAGTGCAGTGCAGGCAGGTGGGCCAGGTGAATTTCAGGGGTTTAGTTGAATTAAACTTGTCTATGTATGTATATCGTGCAATATAAACTAGCGATTGCCAAAGGGACACTGGGAGATTTATATAGTGTCAAGAATGTAGCGTGCATTGTAGGATGGATGTTGACAGGTGGCCATATCTTTATACTTATCAAACTCTGATCTTGGATGTGTATTTACTTGTGTGATCGTGTGTGTTTCACATCTCCTCGAAAACACGATGCGCTAGCGGTGAAAGATTTACGCCATGACGTCAAAAATCACCTCATCTGGAAATTACATGCATTATTTCTCCAGTTATTTATGAAAATGTTCAAAACTGTCAAATAACTTGGAAAGTAATCGAGATGGTCTCGCTGATGACGTCCCAGTGGCTCCGCTCCTCGCGGCCTGCTGCCCTATATTGCACGTGCAGCGAGTGACGTCACCGCCCCCCCTCCCCCTCCCCCCCCCCCCCCCCCCCCCCCCCCCCCCCCCCCCCCCCCCTGCACAGCAGCTCCTGAGGGCTTCCGAGGTTCCCCAAGATCAGGAGCACTCACGAGCTTGCCGGCTTGCTTTTCCAGAATTTTCTTAACGGTCATTATATCACTTTGATGAACGAGGCTTAATGCTGACTTCCGCATCTCTCAAGATAAGAGTCCGATTGAACTTCATTGTTTTGGTTTAACCTCAAAAACGTTGCATTTTTTGTTCTTTAAAGACTTTCCGGTGTCTCACTTACTTCCCGTTTTTTTACCGTTATTAATTTCTTTACAATTTTAAAAGTTCGCGGTTATTTACTCCGCAAATTTTGACCGATTTTTTTTTACCGCTTTCTCCGGCCGCTCTCCCCCCTGCCCCCCGGGTTGTCTTTCTCTTCCCCCGGCGACCCCCTCCTCTCTCTCCCTTCCCTCCTCTCTCTCCTTCCCGCCTCTCTTTCCCCTGCCTTTCTCCTCTTCCCCCCGGCATCCCCCTTCCTCCCCGTCTTTCCCCCGCCCCTCTCCCCCCCCTCCCCCTCCCCCACGCATTGAGGAGACGGGTCCCAACGGGTTCCCTTTGGCCTAGTAAACAAATACATTTGTAGAAACATTTTAATCAGCGAGTGGCTGAAGTCTGGAATTCACTGTCACAAAGTAAGTCTGCTAGCATGGTTGATTTTTATGGGAGCCTGGGTCTACACACACCAACAGCCTTGGTTAATATACAAACAAAAATGAGTTCCTCTTTATTCACTATTGAGTTCCTCTGAAGCACAGTTTCAGTTTACAAGTCTGGTGTTTAACTACTAAACATTAACTTATTTTTTAGGTACAAGATGCTCCAAAGCAATCACAATCTCGATGTTTACCTACAATTATATCTCCATTATTTACTGAGGTAAGGACAAATCACTGCATGAGCTTAATTACAGTGGAATTAAATGACTGAATATTCCTATTTATTTTCGCATATCTGAACTGTACTGATTGATGGACTTCCATTCTGATATATTTATTCATGTATATTGTAAGCGTATGAATTGATTGATGCATGTTCCGTTTAATTGATTGAAACACTATCCCTCTGCGTTGGGTGGTTGGCGGATGCGAGCCATGCGTTGGGTGATCCTAGTGTGTTAATTAATTGTTTGGCCTAATTTCAGCTCAAGGAGAAGAACCAAGCAGGTAGAGGTTATACCGAAGCAGTAGATGAACTGAGGGAGGCCTTTTTTTTGGTAGAAGAAGCTTGTCCGGGGATTTCTGATACGCTCGTGAGCCAGCTTGTGCAAAGACTTCAGAGGTATTTTCTATTATTGTTAAGACGATAGTTAAGTATTTAAACACATTTGTTTTTTCCAAACCGTTTCCTACTTTCCGACATTGAATTCCTTAAGACAAGTTGACACACATTTCACCATCTATCAGCATTAATGATCAGAGAGGCTGATTGAATGCTGGAATGTGTATCTATGTATATCTAGTGGACTGACACACAAAAGGGTGGGGTTTCTGTTACAGCTGCATGAAGTCTGGTAGACCCTACTTGGAGCGGTGAATGGTTCTGGGCAACAATCTTTGGTAGGGTGCAGTGGCTCTGGAGGAAAAGCAGCAGAGAACGATGTCCAGACTGTAAAGATTAAGTTGACAGAGTGGTCATATCGGATTGCATCCCTTAGAATTTAGGAAATGAGGAAGGTGAATGGATTAAACTTTTCAAAGCGCCATGGGAAACTGGAATGGCAGTGCCTATTTCGATAGATAGATAGATAGATAGATAGATAGATAGATAGATAGATAGATAGATAGATAGATAGATAGATAGATAGATAAATACTTTATTAATCATCTCAGGGAAATTCAGATTACTTGCAGCACACCTATAAAAATAAGACACCACATTAAAAAAGAATTGAACATAAAACATAAAAGCATCCCCCCACAATGGTTCCCACTGCGCGGGAAGGCACAAAGTCCAGTCCCATCCCCATGGTCGGGCCTATTGAGGCCTCCACAGTTGCCGCAACGGCGGATCGATGTACAGGCCTTCTCGCCGGATGATGGGCCTTCAGCGTCGGGAGAACACTCTTCAGCGGCTCGGAGCGTCTGGAACGGCCGCTTGCTGCCAGAAACTGCGGCTCCCGAAGTCCACAGGCCAAGCTGGTCGGAGCTCCGACACTGGCGATCTCGGCGAGAGATCCCAGGCTCCGCAGTGTTCAGTCACTTGTAGACTATGATGAGGTTTTCTGATGCTCTTTGATGTCTTTAGTCGAGATCTCGTTTTATAGAAAGCAAATCTCTTCATAAATAAATAGCCTGAGGAAGTGACGGCAGAGTTAGTGGGAGTACTTTCTTCCTTTATTAATCCTGAGCGTTTTATATTTATATACATATGTCTCCGTTTTGTTTGTTCAAGTTACACAAAACAGTCGGTATCCAATACTAGAGAATGAACAAAAGGTCATAAGCCAGTTATTTACTGACAGCAAAGTATATATCTAGTATGTGTCGGAAAGAACTGCAGATGCTGGTTCAAATCGAAGGTAGACATAAAATGCTGGGGTAACTCAGTGGGGCAGGCAGCATCTCTGGAGAGAAGGAATGCGTAACGTTTCGGAAAACTTCACACATTCCTTCTGCCTGTCCCACTGAGTTACTCCAGCATTTTGTGCCTGTATGTGTATGTATATATATAGTATGTTACTGATTCATGAAGGTAAAAAGTGATTTTTGATATTTCCATTTGCAGATATTCATTAAGTCGTGCCGGTTCTTCCAATTGAAGATTCGTGTTCATATCTTGAAAGACGATGCCGCCTAGATTGAGGAGGTGCTCTTACAGTGATCACACATTACAAGTTTGCAAGAGTTTTCCTGCCATCGGTTATCCACTGGGCAAACAACATCAAAAGATGAAGTCTCTCAGAGCAATCGCCAGCCAGTTTGTGCTGCTTAATGCAATTAGTTTTTATCCATTTCTACCATAGTGCACATTTTCAGGTGGGATGAATTCCCACCAATTATTTTTTTTAAGTTTTGTTTTGTATCCCAAATTGTATATTTAGGAGTGGGAGCTGGAAAACGAAACCTCTGCAGTGCCTCAGGTAACCTGCTTTTCGTTGATGATTATTACTGGGAGACGGAGAGGTTCTCGATAGTTTGTGTACATTTGTATATAGAATCATTTTTACTGAAGATGCGAATCTTGAGAGTGCGTGAGGAGTGGGACTCTCTTGCTGAACAGTCTCCTCTGGGTCGGCCATGACCTGCTTAAACTCTGCTTCTGAGGTGCCTCAAGAGACCAATATGGGATCTGCTGACTCCGCCACAGTGGGGGGAGGGGGGGGGGCTGGCTCAGGTGGCGTTTGGCGGGGAGAGGGGGTTGGGGTTAAGTTCAGGGGGTAATGCGCTCCTTCTGCTGTTTGCGCTTAGCCTCCATTTGCTCCTGTCATAAAGACTCGAGGTGCTCAGTGCCTTCCCGGAAGCTGCTTCTCCAAATTGGTCATAGTAATTGTGCAAATCACATCAACAACGGATTGTTTTTGTGGATATTGTTCTGTGGGTGAATTTCTGAAAGGGCCATCATTAAATATTGCCTTGCGTATTTACCTGTATTGATTGAATAATGTTCCCGTTTTTCTTTTGTTACTTTCAGTACCATGGCATTTTTTATAATGTTAATACCTATCTTGGATGAAGTCAGATTGCTTTATAGTATTTTCTCATTTTCCTTTGGCTCAATTTAATTACTTCATGGAATCTGGCACCTTTACATGACGGAAGCTGCACATCACCATCAGTTTTGTTTATGTCCCGAGCGAGAGTTGAGAATGTCAAACCAGTCATGTTTTCTTTCATCTTTTGCATGGTTTCCATATCAATTCAAACAAAACGAGATGACCATGTGTCCTCTTAGTAAAGGGCCTGTCCCACTTATGCGATCTTGGCTCGCATATTACGCGACCTCGCGGTCGCTTGAGGCGTACGGGCACTGTATGGCCGCGCAGGGCCGGTCCCACTTAGAAGCGCGGAGGGGTATTGAGTTGTGCGGGGCTGGTCCCGACATCACGCAGGGCTCCGAAATTCCTGCAGTGACCAAAATCTCTCGAGCCAACAACCTGTTGGCCCGCATACGCACGCAGGCGCATTGAGGGCGTACGCAGCGTCTTGACGGCGTACGCCTAGCGCGTGGCGTTGCGTGATGATGTCACCGCCCGACGCCGTGCGATGCCCAAATTCAGTCGGCCCGCCTCCTTCCCAGCTGATTTGTAAACATGACGTAAATGACGTCACGTGCAAACTTAGCGCGAGCTCCGCTTCCGGTTGGTCGCGCCAAACGTACGCAATCGCATGCAAGTGGGACAGGCCCTTAAGTCTCTTGCATGACAAAAGCTATGGCTATCAAGATAATGTCTGTCCCATTAAGGAACACTTGGTCTGGATCTTACGGACTTCCCTGTATAATGGCTAACAGTCACTTTACTCGTGCCCTTTCACATCAGCTGTTTTCACCTGGTGAGGTCACCTTGGCTGAAGTCAAACCAATGACTTAGGCAAATAGGTATGAAAAATTATTTTCCGCTTCAGAAAGTTAGATTCTCATGTGTTTAGAGTGTGTGCCAGCACCTGACTTCAGATGTTTCCATATTAAAATGTGGGAGCAAATGTCAGGCTGTTGAGAAGGAGAGGCTGCATGGGCACAGCAGTGTTGAATCTAGCTAAGTAGGCCAAATCACACATTGTGTGTGCCAAAAAGCATTGATCAGTTGAGAACCATTTGTATGTCCCATTTCAGAAATTTCCAATCAGAAATGAAAAAAGTTGTAGATGCTGGAATCTGAAATAAAAATAAGGTACTGGGATGACTCGGCAGATCAGGCGTCATCTGTGGAAAGAGAAATGGTGACTGTTTTATGTCTGGAACCCTTCAAAAACAGTGTAGCATAGGTAGAAGGGGAGAATGGGCTCAGGCAATTTCTCTGATAGGATAATGAAACCGCTGAGGGGCGATTTAGCTTCTTTGTCTGTCTCATGCACTGTTCATGTTGTAATGTTTGTGTAATGTTGCATAGCCAGATCAGACTATACAAATGAGGGGAGGGGAGGGGGGGGGGGGAAGAGTATGGCAGCCAAAATGGCCATCCGAATACAAGCAGAAAAAAAGAAAGAAAGCCAGTTTGCTAAAGTTTCAGAATTCAATATTGAGTCTGAAGATGGACACAAAATGCTGGAGTAACTCAGTGGGTCAGGCAGCATCTCTGGAGAAAAGGAATAGGTGCCGTTTCGGGTCGATACCCGTCTTCAGTCTGAAGAAGGATCTCGACCTAAAACATCACCTATTCCTTTTCTCCAGAGATGCTGCCTGACCCGCATATGCAGTTCCTTCCCACTTAATATTGAGTCCTGCAGGCTACAAAATCCCAAACAAAAGAGATGAGATGCTCTTGTTCAAGCTTGCATTAGGCCACACTGTAAACCTTCATAAATCAAAGCTTTTGCAGGATTGGTAGATTAGAGCAATCTGTAGGATCTTTCAAAGCATAATTCCATCCCCACATATATTTTGTGGTTTTATTCCTAATTCTTAAAGGAATGTGCATCAGAACTCAGTTTGTACATTAGGACTGCAAGTCTGCAGTGAAAAGTTTGCTTAATGCTCCTGCAATTCGAGACATTTACACCTTTATTTATAAAAACCAGCAATTGCTGGAAATATTCTCCAGGTCAGGCCATGTCTCTGGGAAGAGAAACAGTCAGAATTTCAGATCTTTTGTCAGATTTATGTCTATCCAACTTTCTTTGGGAGGTGCAGAAATGCAACCTTAGTATGACTGAGGTACACCATCCCTTTTAACTTGCCATTTGCTTGTAATATTCTATCTATGCAATAGAACCAAAGACCCTCGGGTTTGGGGGCCCAACTAAAGGGTTTATGTTGTATGACTAACACAGTAAATCTGGCTATGGTTTGTGTATCAGTGTCTCTGAGAATGCCAGCTAACTTGATTGGGAGGAGTAATAGAAACGCTGCTTTCCATCTAAGGTTGTGCCAGTATAAATTCTGGTGAAATCCTCGATGGAGTTGCGAGTATTATTTCTGTGGTTTTGGCATCTTGCATCCCAATTCTCATATCTCAAATTAAATCCAACATCTGTTTTTTTTCCCATTAAAATATATAACTTTCATTTAATTGCTGAGAATCTCTACAGTAGTATTCCAGATCCGATCAGGTTAACGCTTTATTTCAACGTGCAATCCACATCGATTGACATTCAGGGTAAAGAGAATCGAATTCCAGTTTCCTCTCCTTATCGTAAAACAATTCCACTGTGTGTTCACCCCCACGTGATTTCCTTTCGCCAGTTTGTTATATGTCAGTGTATCATTTCATAAACTTTGCAGATGCAGTTCTGTTGACTGGGTGAGCTAGTCTGTGCTGGGTCATATGTGCACTATTTAGAAATGGTTAGTGAATCATCAGTAGGCAGTGAGTAGTGATAATGGAGACACAAGACACTGCAGATAATTGAATCTTGAGCAAAGAACAGGCTGCTCGAGGAACCCAGTGGGTCAGGCAGCACCTGTGGAGGTATATATCAGGTTGGGACCCTTCTTCAGACTGATGAGAACAGTGATAATGTACTGGCTGCATTGTGAATGCCTACGTAATGGAATAGAACATGAGGTACTAGTTATAGATCCACTTTTGTAAAGTTTGTTAAACAAAGCCTGTCACCACAAATGATAGCTTTTAGCGTAAATTCCATTATTTAAAGATCTACATTCTCCTATTTGTTTGCACTATATGATCGGCTATTTAAGAGAAAGGTAACATTAAACCTTATCTACTAATTAAGAGCTTCAGTCTGTCACTGTTTCCATAACAGACGTGCCATGACTCAATCTAAACCCTTTACTGTGGCGAGCTGCACTTTCCCTATTTAGTTTGTGTGAACCTGGCTGCACTTTTAAAAGTATTTTTATTTAAATATTTTAAACATGGTACATGGGTTGCAGTTTTTGTACCTGTTCTCCCCATCAAACTGCAAATACTTTACAATCAAAGGAATCTGTAATTAATGTATTTTATGCACATAAAGGCAATAAAAGTCTCAAAGTCATCAGGAAACGTTCTTAAACACAGGTACAATGTACGGAGTGATTCAATTAAAAAGACAATATTTTTATAATTGCGTGTAAAGAGCTAGTGTTGCGGTAAATCTGGTCCTTTAAGATGTTTAATAATGACAGGATACTTATTAAAGATGCTAATTAAATGTGTAAATTTCATTTTATGTAACATGGCTGACAGTTTATAGTCTTGTATATAATCCTTGCTTCTGTCATTCAACACAATGTACTGAAATTCTCTGTAAGCTTTTAAGTGATTTTAAATAAAATGTGAATTCTGATGCAAATCTTAGTTCTGCAAAACACACAATATTTTTTATAACTGAGGAGAACAACGAGCATACACAGCCTGATAGAACATAAGACCCTGGAACAGAGGTCATCCATTGCTCCCTTGAGCTTACTCCTTTATTTCGTATGATCATAGTTCAGTTTCACTTTTCTGTCCAGTTCTCATTTCAACATTCAGTGTCTATTAAGTGGTCCAATGGATAAGCACAACAGAGTATTCACAGTCCTCTGGTTAAAAAAAGTTCTTAAGCTTCACAGTCTTGTGAGTAAAGGAACTTCTCTCAGTCCTGAGAAGATTTTTTATCTCTGAGACCAGCTCTCAGGTCTTGCAGAAACAGTCTTGCGTTGTCCATTGTGTGAATCTCTGTCATGTTTCTACAGGATTGAATGAAGCATACCCTGGCTTGGGAACCATCTGCCATTCAGCAAGTCGATCCCAGAGTTGGCACAGAATTGCTTTAGGAGGGAGATATAGATCAGCCATGATTGAATGGCGGAGTAGTTTGGATGGGCCGAATGGCCTAATTCTGCTCCTTCACTTATGATCTTCAAGTCTGGGTAATACTGAGAGAGACACATTGATGGTATCAATCACTGCCACTGAACCCTATGTAGTTGTGTTCCTAGCAGTATGGATTAGATATTCATGTCATATAATTTTAAATGTTTTTAATTCTTTCTTAGTTTTAGTACTTTTTTTTACATTGTTCTTATATAATTTTAAGTAGTTACAGCTATCTTTTTTAAATTAAGCATCCCAGCATTATACTCTGACCTCTGCTTTTATCTCCTGTTAAGCCTGTCTTGATCTGGTTCTATAAAGTTATCCCTCCTTAATTCTTGGGTTTTGCTTGGGATTGCCAGTTTATTTTTAAAATATGAACAATGGCCGGAACGTTTGTGTAGCTGTAGAAAAGTTCCTATTGCCAGAATTGTGCATTTTGGGAATGGCAGTTTATACCAATTTTGGATATTTCCATAAAAAAATGAGTTGTGTTTAAACAACACAGATTAAATATTGGCCAGGGTACAAATGGGGACACTCCTGCTCATCGAAATAGTGCATGGAATCACATGAATCTGTGAGACTTTGGTTTAACATCTCATCTAATATAAGGAGTGTGTGACAAGTAGGTGGTTTAGACTGGCCTTCAAAATCTTTTAAAGTTTTCACCTTGATAAAATAACATCAAATGGGCTTTGTACTGCTTTCTAACTCAATAACTAGTCTTTTTAATTATTTACATTTGCAAGAAGCTTTGTATCATTATTTCACTACTTTAAATGTTTCCTAAAAGTTTTATTTTATGGTACTGACAGTTGTGAGTGAAGATGGTGTCCCTTTGGTTCATCACATCCTGTGCCAGCTGTTTGCCTGAATACATGGACATTTGGACAGATTCACAAGGACAGATCTGATGCCTGGTAATCCTGCGTCTTCATAGCAAAAAGATTTGAGTATAGGAGCAGGGAGGTTCTACTGCAGTTGTACAGGGTCTTGGTGAGGCCACACCTGGAGTATTGCGTACAGTTTTGGTCTCAAAATCTGAGGAAAGACATTCTTGCCATAGAGGGAGTACAGAGAAGGTTCGCCAGACTGATTCCTGGGATGGCAGGACTTTCATATGAAGAAAGACTGGATAGACTCGGCATGTACTCGCTAGAATTTAGAAGATTGAGGGGGGATCTTATAGAATCTTACAAAATTCTTAAGGGGTTGGACAGGCTAGATGCAGGAAGATTGTTCCCAATGTTGGGGAAGTCCAGAACAAGGGGTCACAGTTTAAGGGTAAGGGGGAAGTCTTTTAGGACCGAGATGAGAAAAACATTTTTCACACAGAGTGGTGAATCTGTGGAATTCTCTGCCACAGAAGGTAGTTGAGGCCAGTTCATTGGCTATATTTAAGAGGGAGTTAGATGTGGCCCTTGTGGCTAAAGGGATCAGAGGGTATGGAGAGAAGGCAGGTACGGCATACTGAGTTGGATGATCAGCCATGATCATATTAAATGGCGGTGCAGGCTCGAAGGGCCGAATGACCTCCTCCTGCACCTATTTTCTATGTTCCTATGTTTCTTTAAGATTTGTATTTTACTTTTATCATATTTGCATTATCTAAGTTTTAGTGTAGTTTTGTTTAACGTTAATTGGAGGCTGTTTCGGATTTTCAAAAATTACCCATTACTTTGCTGGATTTTCCATTCCAGGATGTGGCTAGAGTTTAAGGGAGTGATTGGGTAGCTAAGATAAGGAATAGAAACAGAAGTAGACCATTTGGTCCCCTGCACCTGCTCTCCTATTCAATGTGATCCGAGATCCCATGGTGCAGCGGTACAGTTGTCACCTTACAGCGCCAGAGGCGCGGGTCCGATCCAGACAACGGGTGTTGTCTGCACGGAGTTTGCTCGTTCTTTCCGTGACCGCGTGGATTTTCTCCGAGATCTTCGGTTTCCTCCCACACTCCAAAGACGTACAGGTTGGTAGGTTTATTGGCTTGGTATAAATGAAAATTGTCACTGGTGTGTGTGTGTGTGTGTGTATAGTGTTAATGTGTGGGGATCGCTGGTCGGTGCGGACCTGTTTCCGCACTGTATCTCTAAATCAAACTAAACTTTTAAAAAAAATGAGCATTCTCTCTGTTCTACTTTCCTGCACTTGGACCATTTGTTTTGATAAGCAACCAATCTATCAAACTCTCCAAAACATACACTACGACTGAGCCTCTCTCTGGAAGAGCAAGAAGGGAATCGCTCCCCCATTCGGTATTCAGAATTAGAGAATACTGTGGTTGGGATAACCTTGAAGGAGCGTAGTGCAATACAAGATGCTGTGGAACAAAGCTCAAAACTAAAAAAGCAGTCTTCATTGGCGATTCCATAGCCAGAGCCAGTCAGTCTTCATACCTTCCTCGCATGATGTGTCATTTACCGGTGCCAGGGCAAAAATAATTGATGTGGATAGGAGTGTGCCAGAAGATTTACCAGAAGGAAGTACTAATGGAAGAAGAGGGTTGTAGTTAGGTATAGGAGTTAGGAGGGAAGGCATCAGACTCTTGAGTCACTGGAACCACTTTTGGAACCAATTCAGTATTTACTTGGAGAAAAGGACATAAAGTGCTTAAAAGAGTGAGATTGTCAGAAGTCTGTATGGAAAGAAAAACCTAATAATCTGCTGTAGCTGAACGCCCCAATAAATTGCTACATCATCTTAGTGTGGCGAATAAGGTTGGTGATTCTGCAATGTTTTATGCTATAATACCAGCTAAGAAGGGACAGGACTGGGCATTTAATGTTACAGGATATATTCTGCAGACAAGATGGGGAAAGGAAAAATGGGATTGAGTTAATTGCTAATCTAAGTACAGGAAAGAGGATGAATCTGGGCAACTAATTATAAAAATGGTTAAGATGTAGGAAATGACACTCCTAAGGGGGCACTTCTTCAGCTGTCAACTAATTGGAGAGAGTATGAAAGAAATATGAAACTAAATTATAGTTTGTGCAATGATTTCAATGTCATCAATATTGATTGGAACAATGCTGAATAGGAGGAAATTGAATTCTGTTTTGGGGAGAAACTTTGATCATTTTGTGCCCCGCCCTGTGACAGAGGAGGGTTTGCGTGGTTTGATCCTGGGGAACGTGACAGGCCAAGGAACATTTGGACAGGTACACGGATAGCAGAAGTTGAGAGGAATATGGGCCAAATGGTGTAGTTGGGCATCAGCTAACATAGACAAGATGGGCTGAAGGGCTTGCTTCTATGCTTTATGACTCTATGAGTTAATGACATTCAATGAGACTGTAGATGGTCTGGTTAAGAAATTAGCAGGCAACACAACATTTGGAATGGTTGGGAGCAAAGAAGGTTGTATGAGAATATAGAGGGACATGGTCATCTTAAAAGTTGGGTGGAGCTGTGGAAGACAATTTAATCCAGAGGAGTAAGGAATGGCATAGTGGCACAGGTGTTGGAGATGCTGCCTCACAGCTGTAGAGACCCAGGTTCGATCCTGGCCTTGGGTGTTGTCCATGTGGGAATGGTATGTTAGCTTTCATAGCAAAAGGATTTGCGTACAGGAGCAGGGAGGTTCTACTTCAGTTGTACAGGGTCTTGGTGAGACCACACCTGGAGTATTGCGTACAGTTTTGGTCTCCAAATCTGAGGAAGGACATTATTGCCATAGAGGGAGTGCAGAGAAGGTTCACCAGACTGATTCCTGGGATGTCAGGACTGTCTTATGAAGAAAGACTGGGAATTTATTGAGAGGGGATCTTATAGAAACTTACAAAATTCTTAAGGGGTTGGACAGATGCTCCCAGTCCAGACAAGGGGTCTTAAGGATAAGGGGGGAAATCCTTTAAGACGAGATGAGAAAGACTTTTTTACTCTCTGCCACTGAGGCCAGTTCATTGGCTATATTTAAGAGTGAGTTGGATGTGGCCCTTGTGGCTTCAGAGGGTATGGAGAGAAGGCAGGTACGGGATACTGAGTTGGATGTTCAGCCATGATCATATTGAATGGCGGTGCAGGCTCGAAGGGCTGAATGGCCTGCTCCTGCACCTAATTTCTATGTTTCTATGTGGAGTTTGCACATTCACCCTGTGACCACATAGCATGCACCTCTGGGTGCTCCGATTTCCTCCCACATCCCAAAGATGTGTATGTTTTTAGGATAATTGGCCTCTGCAAATTGACTAATATTTCAGGAGTGGATGAGAGAGAGGGATAATATAAAACTAGGGTGAACAGTTGATCGATGGTGTGGACCTGATGGGCCAAAGGCTATTTTCATGGGGCTGCATCTTTCAATCTATGCTTTTGGGCAGCACAACTGGATAGGGTAGTGAACGATGCACATGGGTTGCCTGCCTTCATAGACCAAGGCATTGAGTATAAGAGTTGGGAAGTCACATTGCAGCTGTACAAAACACTGGCTAAATCGCATCCACCAGTATCCACACCAGAGGAAGGATGTGGAAGCAATACGGAAAGTTCAGACGAGATTCACCGGGATGTTGCCCTGGAACAAGCTGCCAGATGAAATGTGACATTTAAATGGCAATTGGATGGGTACTTGCATAGGAGATGGTAGGCAGGTACAATGATCAGCTTGGACAAAGTCAGTCGAAGGGGCCCATTTCTGTGCTATATGATTCTATGAGGACTATGAGCGGATGACACGAAGCTGGGGGGGCAGTGTTAGCTGTGAGGAGGATACGAGGAGGCTGCAAGGTGACTTGGATAGGTTGGGTGAGTGGGAAAATGCATGGCAGATGCAGTATAATGTGGATAAATGTGATAAAAGTTATCCACTTTGGAGGCAAACACAGGAAAGTAGGCTATTATCTGAATGGTGGCCGATTAGGAAAAGGGGAGAATCAACGAGACCTGGGTGTCATGGTACACCAGTCATTGAAAGTAGGCATGCAGGTGCAGCAGGCAGTGAAGAAAGCGAATGGTATGTTAGCATTCATAGCAAAAGGATTTGAGTATAGGAGCAGGGATGTTCTACTGCAGTTTTACAGGGCCTTGGTGAGACCACACCTGGAGTATTGCGTACAGTTTTGGTCTCCTAATCTGAGGAAAGACATTCTTGCCATAGAGGGAGTACAGAGAAGGTTCACCATTCTGATTCCTGGGATGTCAGGACTTTCATATGAAGAAAGACTGGATAGACTCGACTTGTACTCGCTAGAATTTAGAAGATTGAGGGGGGATCTTATAGAAACTTACAAAATTCTTAAGGGGTTGGACAGGCTAGATGCCGGAAGATTGTTCCCGATGTTGGGGAAGTCCAGAACAAGGGGTCACAGTTTAAGGATAAGGGGGAAGTCTTTTAGGACCGAGATGAGAAAAACATTTTTCACACAGAGTGGTGAATCTGTGGAATTCTCTGCCACAGAAGGTAGTTGAGGCCAGTTCATTGGCTATATTTAAGAGGGAGTTAGATGTGGCCCTTATGGCTAAGGGGATCAGGGGTATGGAGAGAAGGCAGGTACAGGATACTGAGTTGGATGATCAGCCATGATCATATTGAATGACGGTGCAGGCTCGAAGGGCCGAATGGCCTACTCCTGCACCTATTTTCTATGTTTCTATGACTAGTTTATCCAAAGTAGGTAATAGTTCCCAACGGCTGATAGTTTAAAGACAAGAGAAAGCAGATTTAAAATTGTGTTCAAAGTATATAAGGAAGATATGCAATGTTTTTTTCTTGGCTGTTGTGATCTGCAATTCACTCTCTGTGGCTAAATCTTGAATTATCCTGTGCTTTCAAAAGGGGAGTAGGTAGATGCTTGAAATAACAATTTCCAG
This sequence comes from Okamejei kenojei, assembly GCA_035221665.1. Taxonomy (NCBI): domain Eukaryota; kingdom Metazoa; phylum Chordata; class Chondrichthyes; order Rajiformes; family Rajidae; genus Okamejei; species Okamejei kenojei. The sequence goes on along the minus strand of CM069136.1, from coordinate 112,198,837 downwards.
TCCTGTGGAGAAGATCGGGAGGGAGGAGATGGGTACACGAGACTGGTGGATTTACCGTCCAAGGAGATGGTACAGACTTAATGGACTGAATGTCTTTCTGTGTTGCAATAACTTTATAGGACTCTGAAAAGATATTAGATAGTCACAACACTAGGTGCCAAGATAGAGTTTATTGAAATGGTTTAGGTCATTTTAAAAAGTCAAATTCCGTACAATCTGTTATAAAAGAGGAACTCTTTCCTTGCAAAAGTTTTTAGACAGGATGGTAGTGCACTGTGCAATCTTAACAGATAAGCTTGTTGTTACAGATATCTGAAATCTCACTAACATTTGTAGTTGCATAATATTACTCAGTGCAGCTCCTCAAGAGGCTATCGTTCTTTTAGTAGAATTATCTCTTACATTTCCTTTTAGAATCTTGAACTCCAACATTTTAAACTCTTAATTCCGTACTATCTTTCTCGATGTTGGATAGTGTTATCATTTTCCTTGCGCCAAGAAAGCTCTTGACAAGTGTCAGTAAGGCAAATTCAAAACATGGCCCTTAAATTCCGGCCTTGACGACAACGCCTGGAATTTCGGGCAAATACCCTGGTTCTTATTCCTTTGTTCACGTGCAGCCATTTTGTGAATGGCAATGGGCTTGGGTGGGATCCAGGCGAGAGATAACCTGCCACTCCTGCCCGCATGAAGAGGCACATCAGGGCAAGGGGCGAGTACCTGAATGAACCAGGTATTTTACCCCTTATAACACAACAAGGCCTCAGTTGAAGATGCTGATGAATAGCTAGTATGGTTCCTTGTAATAGACCTCCTCAGTGCACAAAGGCAAGGCAAATCCTATCTGGGTCAACTGGCTTCAAAGCAAATTGTTTTGACTCCAGGTGGAAGATAATAACATTTATAGTTGGCTTGAGAGGGCCAGGGGCAGATTGGGGGTCGGGAAAGTCTGATTTTAGGTCAGAACACTTTTGCTGGCCCCGTGACCTTGTATGTAGAGGCTCCAATTGACGGTGTGTGGTGTATGGAACCCGTGTCCATTCCACTTGCTGTGGCATAGACTTTGATCCAAATTCCAAGAGCTTTGCTAATTTTTATCAGTAACTGTTGATTCCAAGTAAACTCCAGAAAGTTCCCTGGAATGGAGAAGATATATAACTTACCAAAAGGGAATGGGCGTTCCACCAGTAAACCCGGCTGTGTGGAACTTCAGTCTCTGTATTAATCTACTATTTCCCAGCATGCTGAAAGGATGTCAAACTGGGTACAATAGACATAATGTTCTGTTCACAGTACGCTATACAATGGGATGGTACACATTGGGAAAGTTAACTTTAAGGATTAGTCCATCGTGTGAAAGTCACTTTCTATATTCCAACATGTTGTTTTATGGCACATTTGCTGAATAATCTTCAGAAAATAATGAAATAAATGAGAACAAATCCAAGCTTGTAACACTAGGAAGTAACTGGATATTGCTTATGGGTGGATCCAAACTTGCTATATAATTTCCCATCTTGTCTGTCTAAAAAGAGTCCACCTAAATATGCAACTGTCTGCTCATCCAACGATTCAAAGTAAATTATTTAAAAAGAGTTTCACAGGCAATACATTAGGTGAGGCTCAAAACTCACTGGGAATGAGGCCACAGAAAGGGATAGCCTTTTTCTCCCCCCATTGTGCTGGTAACTGCTGAAGAATGGTTTGTTTACAGCCGCAGTACGGTTCCAGATACTCAATTTATTTTTCTAAGCAGAGCTTTCCTGGAAACAAACTGGTACTTCACTAGAACTGAATGCGTTTAGTTCAGCAGTGTGATGCATGGATCCTCAAACAATTTAATCTTTTATTATGATCCTAGTTCCCTTCTGGCAAGACTATTCCAAATGTGTTTGTGCTCCAACAATATGCAAGCCTCAGAATCACTTGATCTCGCTCAATAAATATAGGAGGTGGAAAAAAATATCAGGATGTGAAAAACGGATTAGTGTCGAGCCAGAAGTAAGCCTTTGCAAATATCTAATCAGCCTGTTGGCAACCCAATTCGTAGGCAACTAGAAATAATTTTCAGCTGCTTGAAATGGGGAAGCAATTTTTACAAAGTAATAAGATAAATACTTTTAATGTTCCGTTGTGTCCAAAGTGTCTGTATCTTTGGGCAAAAATGGTGACGTCCGTAGACTTGGGGCCATGCAAAGCTGGAAGGTTCTTTAAATCAATCCTATAACCGGACAAGCATAGATTGATCGGAACCTGCAGCCTGATTGTCAAATCTGTACCAGTCAGTACCTAAACATTACTGGTCTAAAGCTCAAAATTGTCTACAATATAATTTATGTATGGGTAAAAGTATATTCTGGGCTTGCCTTGAATGCATTCTTTAAAACTGCCCAGGCAGAAGGTTGAGGAAGTTCTTTTTATATATACACAATTTTCAAACTCGTCGTTACTCTGGGCTGAGACATCATCTGCCTGTAACTGGTTGTTGCCTCATTTTGGAATAAGCTGAGTGATGGTAGTATTTTTTTTTGTTCTAGTACTAAATTAACTAGATGGGCATGGCTTATTTATCTTAAAGACAAATGGTCTGGAACTCCACTAAATGTGCTCTGGGACTCTGTTTTTCTCCTTTAAAGAAAAAGAGTCAAAATGTGATGGAAATCGGTGTGTTTGAAAGGGACTCCACCACCGGCGGTCAGTAAGCATGAGATTCCTTGCGACTTAGAAGGCGCGTACGAGTAGCAGAGCTGGTGGCACTTCTGATCACTTCCATCCACCTGTGGAAAGTAAAATGAGTGACACATTGGTGCAATGTTCTTAAAAGAAAATCCCAAGAGCAAATGAAACACGTACAGGAGTTAACACGATTTCACGGTCAGTCATGGTGTGGAGGAGAGTTTGAATTTTTTTTTTTTTCATTCTCCTACTCTTAATTGTTCAATTATTTCTATCGTTGGCGATGAGAGACTGCAGACGCTGGAATCTAGGGCAAAAAACAAACTGCTGGAGGAGCTCGGTGGGCAGGCAGCATCTGTAGACGGAAATAAACAGATGGCATGTTGGGTCAGGATTCTTTACAAGACAAACTGCTGGAGGGACTCCGCATGTTGAAGAAGGGTTCTGACCCCAATCATCCTCTGCCGATTTCTTCCACAGATACTGCTTGACATAGAAACATAGAAAATAGGTGCAGGAGGAGGCCATTCGGCCCTTTGAGCCAGCACCGCCATTCATTGTGATCATGGCTGATCGTCCCCTATCAATAACTGCCTTCTCCCCATATCCCTTGACTCCACTAGCCCCTAGAGCTCTATCTAACTCTCTCTTAAATCCATCGATTTGGCTTCCACTGCCCTCTGTGGCAGGGAATTCCATAAATTCACAACTCGCTGGGTGAAAAAGTTTTTTCTCACCTCAGTCTTAAATGACCTCCCCTTTATTCTAAGATTGTGGCCCCTGGTTCTGGACTCGCCCAACATTGGGAACATTTTTCCTGCATCTTGCTTGTCCAGTCATTTTATAATTGTATATGTCTCTATAAGATCCCCCCTCATCCTTCTAAACTCCAGTGAATACAAGCCTAGTCTTTTCAATCTTTCCTCATATGACAGTCCCGCCATCCCAGGGATCAATCTCGTGAACCTACGCTGCACTGCCTCAATCAGAAGGATGTCCTTCCTCAAATTACGTGACCAAAACTGTACACAATACTCCAGATGTGGTCTCACCAGAGCCCTATACAACTGCAGAAGAAGTTGACCCCCCCCACTGTGCTGCTCCAGAAGTTTGATTTCCATTCTTTCTACCCTTTCTGTTGCTTTCTTACTCCACATTCCTTCTTCCCTCTCCCATCCGAGAAAGATTACCCAAAGCATTCCCTTCAAGTTGTGCGATTAAAAGGACAGCAGAACCTCACCTCTCAAAGGTATATTCACTCTCAGCCCTGAAGAAGTAAACGTGGGATTTGAACTGTAACTTGAAGACGAAGTCCTTGTGAATGCTGTCAGACTCTGCTGGGGTGGTAACAGAATAACCCAGTAGTGGCAAGCTTGCCAGTGGATGAGAGTCCTAGGGAATGACCAACAACACTGTCACAAAAGCAACATCCAACGCTTTTTTCAAGGTAACACGCAATGGGGTCGAAATCACCCTGGCTCTCGTGAGGGTGTGCTGCCGGGATCAGCGTACATCGGATCATTGGTGAAAGGACAATGGTCCTGCTGAAACAGTCCTCAATGAAGTACTTCCCAGACAAGTTGTGCGCTGAATGCCTCAGATTAAGATGCATTGAAATTCCACCGACCCAAATCTCAGGCATGGCTTATGAGGTCATGCACTCAACTTCAAGTGAGTTTATTGTCACGTGTCCCTGATAGGACAATGAAATTCTTACTTTGCTTCCGCACCCAGAACATAGAAGGCATTGACTACAGAACAGATCAGTGTGTCCATATACCATATATAAATGTATACACACATGGATAAATAAACTAATAAAGTGCAAATAACAGATAATGGGTTAATAGTTATCAGAGTTTTGCCCGTGCCAGGTTTAATAGCCTGATGGCTGTGGGGAAGTAGCTATTCCTGAACCTGGACGTTGCAGTCCTCAGGCTCCTGTACCTTCTACCTGAAGGCAGCAGGAATATGATGATTTTTTGCCTCAGCATTTTTGGATGCAACTTGATTCTTCCGTCGTTTTATAAAACCGGGGGCTTACATTTAGTGAAAAATTGCACAAGATGAAATTTTGCCAGTTTATAATAAAAAGAAAAAATAACATGTCTTTGAATGCAGAGAGACTTGTCTCGATAACAGACAAAATTAAATTAATTACAAAATTGCAAATAATATAACCACTCGATCATGGTAAAAACATCGTGCTGGGAAAGAAATTTGTCTTTCTTACCCAATTGGACCTAAATGTAATCTCACACTCATAAATGGAGTTGACTCCAAATGGTTCAGTGGGTAGAGCAGTCCCAGCAACCTGGTTTAAACCCAAACTCTCTGTACAGACAGCACTGTAGTCAGGATTGAGCCCGGGTTTCCAGCGCTGCTAGGCAGCAACTCTACCACTGTGCCCCCCATATCATGTCACAGTTTGTTGGGAGCTTACTGGCCACAATTCCTATCTGACTGAAGCAATCATAAGGCACTTGGAGACGTTGCATAGGAATGAATGACTGATATTTTAGCCACCATTTTAATATAGGAAGGGAAGGTAAGTGTCCTGAGAGACACACATGCAATCCACCCAAATATGAGTACACCCTTAAACATGCAACACTAACGATTAGATGTCATGGTCTTAAAGGAGAACGAGTGACAAACAGCAAGATCACCTTTGCGTTTCACTCACCTGGTGTGATTTGTAGAAGAAGAGGCAGAAATTGGTAAAGACCACCCAAAGTTTTTGCCAACCATTGCTGTTCTTGAATTTCCTCAGCAAGTTTCCAGAAAGCTGATTCTAACACAGGAAGGATCGCGCACGTTACCTCAGGTAATTGAAACATTGCAAGATCATAAATGAGATGTCACACTAAAACAAATAACATGGAAGTTTTATATACAGCCCAATCACGCTCTATTTCTCACTTAACGTGCCAGCTTCCAAATGATTTTGGAATCTAAACTCAGGTGATCAGCCCTCCCGGACAATGTTTGGACAAAAGTCATAAGGAAGTTTTAGGAATAGTGTAAAGCCTTTAAAAATATTGGAAATGAGAAAAGGGGATGGGATAGTTTGATCAAGGAAGGTGGTGAGTCATAGAGTTGTACAGCATAGACACAGAACCTTCAGCCCAACCTATCTCTGCTGACCAACATCCTCATATAAGCTAGTCATATTTGCCTGCATTTGACCCATATTCTCTAAACCATTTACCTGCCCAAATGTATTTTAACAATTGCAATTTGTATTTGCCGATAACAACTCCTCTGGCAGCTCATTCCAGATACCCACCATCAACTGTGTGAAACGTTTGCCTTTAAATCTTTCCCCATCACCGTAAATCTGTGCCCTCTAGTTTTAGACTCGTATCCTGGGAAAAAGAGTGACAATCCATCGTAGCTATGCCTCTCATGATTTTTTTAAACCTCTTTAAGTTCACCCCTTAGTTTCTGCTCCAAGGAAAGTAGTCTGAGCCTTTCCAATCTCCCCTTAAAACTCAAGCCCTCCAGTCCACTGCAAATCTATTCCGTGCCATTTCTAGTTCAATCACATCTGTGTAATTAAACCTCAAGAAACACTCCAGCCAGAGTTGGCAACCTTCCTCTCAAGCCTGAGGAGAATGATTTGTTCCAGAACTGAAGCGAAGGCGGTGAGATAATGATACCCCTATCAAATCCGGTGTAAATAATTCTTCAACAGCTTGACTCCGAGAAATACTACTGGAAAGGTACGATTTCATTGACACTCTTTCCAATGTGCAGCTGTAACATCTGACCCGCTTCACTGTCCAGCTTTGTTTAGAAGTGTAACCGGTGCAAGCACTATCCTTCTAAGATTTTGGTTCTCTGGACTTGTTAAACACAACATTGCCCTTAAGCTATTTATATTCCACTACCACCCATTAGACGTGAAACACTGTTCAAGTTATAACTCTCAGCAGACATGCCCAGATGGTTACGACTCCAAATTAGAGGCTACCAAATATATTTTCTCAACTCTCAAAGGAACAAGCATTATGTTCAGAGTGTTGCCATCTGCTGCACAGACAAGCAAACAATGTCAAGCTTTGTCGAAGGGAGCTCTGTCAGTACATGGGAACGCAGATCAGGAGGGGGCCTTTTGTCCCTCCCTGAACTTGCTCCACCCGTGCATGGTTATCTCAAGACCACATCCCCATATCCTCTTGGTGACCAAAAATCTATTGATCTCAGCCTCCGTGCCTTACGCCCATAAGCCCTTTGGGTTAAATAACTACTGCCAGTCCCTGTTCCTGAGAATGCTTTGTAACCTGATTTTTACGTTGTTGGAAATGTGGGCGAGGGTCACAAAAACAGCCATGATGGGAGAGCGAGCAGGCATGGGAAGAGTGGCTGCTGACCGGCCTCACTGACTCTGAGTGAGCGAGCGAGTCTGCTTAGCACTTCCTGCTCAGCTTGGCGCTAACACAGCCCCCATTTGTCGTGGCACGTTCCGATACATGGGTGGCCATAAATCGGATGTTCGTTACCCAGCGAGGGCCTGTATGGAAAAGGGTTGATAACTTCCCTCTATGTACGTAAAATAAATTTAGTGTCCTAACCAACTGCCCTTTATTCTGAGAATATGCTGCCTTATTCTGCACCCTACTGGATTGGAAACAGCATCACCGATAGCTCTTCTACACTCCAGTGAATACACTTCAGGTCATAGTACAATTTCGGAATCTGCTCACTGAACCAAAACTGCGCCAACTATATAGATCTTTCATTAGATATGCGCAGCTAAACTGCACATAGAACTCCAGGTATGCCCTTAGCAATTCCTGGGACAATCATCGCAAGACATGGTCTCTACTTTCCCGTCTGGTAATCTCTTTCCTCATTGCTTGCCCGTATCTTCATGTTCATTTTCAGGATCCTGTGAACCAGTTCACTAACATTTCCTGGCTTCTTGCATTCCCCCCCCCCCCTACCCCCCCACCCCACCCCCCCCCCCCCCCCACCCCCCACCCCCCCCGCAGAGGGAGCAGATTCAATAGGAATTTTCAAAAGGGAACTGGACAATTATGTGAAGACCAGCCAGCAGCAGGGCTGGAGGGAAACAGTCAGATCATTATCTGTAACTCTTCCTCACTCCACAATTTTCGCCTGAGCTGCAGAGTTAGGCCCAGCTGTAGGATGGGACAAACTATGTGTGGCGGGGTTGGGACAAATTGTGCGCCAAGAACATTCCAGGTTCCGGTTGGGCTCCATTGATGCATTAAAATGTTTGGGCTGATTGCCCAGATTCCTGGGAGAGAGCAGATGCCACGGTTCCTGCCGCTCAAAAGGTTTAGAGGGATATGGCCAAACGCAGGTAGGTAGGACTAGTGTAGATGGGACATGTGGACCGGTGTGGGCAAGTTGGGCCAAAGGGCCTGCTTCCACACTGTGAAACTCTATGACGCTAATGTATGTGTAGTTGGGCCAATAAGATCCAACTGCGGGTGTTGGGTAGGTTTCGGCCTCAGGTTTTATACCCGACTACACCTCTGCCAATGAGTGTTTGCAACATTTGCTGGTTTCATTTCAGACTTCCAGCACCTGCTGCATTTTGCTTTTGTGTTGGGAGAACGCCCTCAATGGGCTAGGACGGGCATGAAGGGCTCAATGGCCTCCCTGAACATGTCCATGACTTCACAAATGTAATAACAGATCAAGCAAACAATATTTCAGATTAAACTATAACTGACTGCGCTACAGTGAAGCACATCATTTTCCAGAATGTATTGAGATAGTGGAACTATTTGAATCTATCTTGCAGAAATTCTGGACCATTTTTTAAACTTTAAGTATCTTCATTTTTCAACCTGGGCACACAAACATGGTAAAAATGGAAACTATTGCAATTAAGGAGCACATTGAAATGAAGTGTTAAATACTTTCACAACCCTGATGTCACATTGAACCGAGATCAAGTTCAGAACACACTGTCACAGCGGCAATCCTAATCCTACCCTTCCTTCATCTTATCTGGTGCTAAAACTACTAATCTTGATTTTATTACCTCCAGACTCAACTATTCCACCACCCTTTATCCTGTATCTGCACAGTGTGGGCAGTTTGATTGTAATCACGTATGCTATTTCTGCTAACTGGATAGCACGCAGCAAAAAAAGCTATTTGCTGTAACTTGACACGAAACTAAAACCAACATTAAAACTAAATGTTTCGACACTTCCCTACCATTCCTTGACCTCACCATTCTCTATTGCAGGTAAAAAGGTACGTCGGTTCTCGACGTACCAGGGCCCCATCCCCGACTTACCTCCGTTACATCGACGACTGCTTTGGTGTCACCTCCTGCACCCACACACAACTGACTGACTTCATTCATTTCACCACCAACTTCCATCCGGCACTCAAATACACTTGGACCATTTCCGACACTTCCCTACCATTCCTTGACCTCACATCTCTATTGCAGGTGATACGCTCCTGACCGACATCCACTACAAACCTACTGACTCCCACAGCTACCTGGACTACTCTTCCTCCCACCCTGCTTCCTGTAAGGACTCCATCCCTATTCTATTCCAATTCCTCGTCCACGCCGCATCTGCTCCCAGGATGTGGTGTTCCACACCAGGTCATCACAAATGGCCTCATTCTTCAGAGAACGGGGATTCCTCCCCCACTATTGATGAGGCTCGCACCAGGGTCTCCTCCATACCCGCAACACTGCCCTCGCTCCCATTCCCCCACTCGCAAACAGGGCAGAGTCCCCCCGGTCCTCACCTTTCACCCCACCAGCCGGCAAATACAACATATAGTCCTCCGCCAGTTTCGCCACCTCCAACGTGGACCCCTCCACCCGCCACATCTTCCCATCTCCCCCCCTGTCTGCCTTCCGCAAAGACGCTCCCTCCGCAACTCCTTGTCCCTTCTTCCCTCCCCTCCCACTCTACCCCTTCCCCGGGCACTTTCCTTGCAACCGCAAGAAATGCAACACTTGTCCCTTCACCTCCCCCTCCACTCCTTTCAGTCTCCAGGTCCGACAGGTTCACCTGCACCTCCTCCAACTCATCTACTGAGATGCAGATGATCTATATCGGTGAGACCAAGCGGAGGCTTGGCGATCGCTTCGCCGAACACCTCCGCTCGGTCCGCAATAACCAACCCGACCTCCGGTGGCTCAGCACTTCAACTCCCCCTCCCATTCCACATCCGACCTCTCGGTCCTGGGCCTCCTCCACGGCCAGAGTGAGCAACACGCAAGCTGGAGGAACAGCACCTCATATTCCGCTTGGGGAGTCTGCATCCTTTGGGCTTGAATATTGAATTTTCTCAATTCTGTTAACCCTTGCTGTCTCCTCCCCTTCCCACCTCTCCCTCAGCCCTGGGGCCCTGGCATTCCCTCTATCTCCCTCCCCCACCCCAGTCGCGCCAGCTTCTCATTTTCACACCACAAACAGCTTACAATGGCTTGTTCCCTTTATCACCGATACTTTTTTGCATATCTTTCACTCATTGTTCCTTATCTCTCCACACCACCGTCTATATCTCTCGTTTCCCTGATCCCTGACCAGTCTGAAGAAGGGTCTCGACCCGAAACGTCGCTATCTCCTTCGCTCCTTAGATGCTGCTGCACCCGCTGAGTTTCTCCAGCTTTTTGTGTAACCCCCATTAAAACTAAATGTCTAGGCTGGTCACCGTCATGCTCCCTGTAAAGATCTCTCATCCAGAACTCTGCTGCCCTTGCCCTAACTCACTCCAAGGTCTGGCCACCACTGACTGCACTGTGCTCACTAACCTGCATTGACTCCTGGTTATGTAACACCTCAATTATTAAATGCTTACCATCCTTTCATTAAATTCCTTCCTGTTCTCACACCTTTCTCTCTGTAATTTTCTCAACCTGAAACCTAACAAATTCCATGTTCGTTTCTTCCAGTGTTCCCAAATCTTTCCGTGTCTCCTTGTTTAAAATTCCTCAAAATCTGTTGCATCTCATACAGAGATATAGCACAAAGACAGGCCCTTCCCCCCACAGCGTCAACACTGCCCATACTAAACCTCCAGTGAAACACCTTGGGATATTTTGGTACGCTATTCAATGAGTAAAATCCCACAGCTCACCGAGTTAAATAACTGTCTGAAGAAGGTTCTCGACCCAGTTCAAAGTGAAAAGTTTAAAGTGAAGTGCTATGAATAAAAAGTGGGCACAGATGTGCAGGCACAGGGTAGGATGGAGAGACTAATCAAGGATTTAGTGAGCCAAGGTCAGTGTTGGTCAGAGGGCAAGGCATGGGGAAGGACAACAGTGACACCAGGGAACGAGGTCAAATAGTCTCCTTACTGGCCAATCACACAGTTCACCAACAGTGCCCTCCATAATGTTTGGGACAAAGGCCCGTCATTTATTTATTTGCCTCTGTACTCCACAATTTGAGATTTGTAATAGAAAAAATCACATGTAGTTAAAGTGCACATTGTCAGATTTTAATAAAGGCCATTTTTATACATTTTGGTTTCACCGTGTAGAAATTACAGCTGTGTTTATACATAGTCCCCCCCCCCCCGCATTTCAGGGCACCATAATGTTTGGGACGCATGGCTTCACAGGCGTTTGTAATTGCTCAGGTATGAAACCAAGATGAATAAAAATGGCCTTTATTAAAATCTGACAATGTGCACTTTAACCACATGAGTTTTTCTATTCCAAATCTCAAATTGTGGAGTACAGAGGCAAATAAATAACTGATGGGTCTTTGTCCCAAACATTATGGAGGGCACTGTCTTCCTTTTCTCCAGAGATGCTGTCTGACCCGTTGAGTTACTCCAGCTTTTTGTGTCTATCTTTGTTTTGAACCACCGCCGGCAGTTCCTTCCTACATAAATAACTACAAGGATTGGTAACTCCAACTGAAATGGTTATATTTTTAAAAAAAACGTTTTAAACTAAGCCAGAAAAACACAGTAGACTTTTCAACACATTAGCAGCTCAGTGACATCCCCCTACTTCTCTTGTTGTTGTAGCCAATCGAACATTTAAGTTATCAATAATAATCAAAAAGCACCTAGGTATGAAACAAAAACTCGCGTTTCATTTAATGAGGTGTAGCTAGATTTAAATTCCATTGCTCTGGGTGAAATATAATTAGTGGGCAATTTAAATCTGCCTCAGTCATGTAATTGACTCTCTTGACGTGCATAGCAGGACAAGCTTATAAAGCTAACAAAATCAAGATTAGTGCTTTAAAAGCTAAAACCAACTATACTGGGCAGCTGGCCGGTTAATATATTTTCGAACGCTGTTACCTCGATATTGGTGATGTGATCATAAAATGACAGACTCTGCATTCGATACCAACAGACATGAGAGAGGGCAAGAGGCCACTGATTACAGATCAGTCCAGAGGGAAGTGAAGCACAGACACCAACACTGGAGGTTTCTTCCATCATGAGAGCAAAAGAAAAGAAGGACAAAAAGGGAGAGAAGACAGAGACAGACTGTAAACTATGCAGGGTGTAAGGAAAGACGAGAAGTTGCGTAAGTGATTTGTAATCAGGGTTGCCATCTCTTCACGATTGTGCTGGAGTCTCCAGGAATCGCAAGCAAGAAATGGCCATTATGAAGATGTTTATGTTTCATTTCGACGTCTGCCAATTACAAAAGGACATTTAGAGGTCGGTAAAAAGGACTGAGAATCCTCCCATCGGAAAATCATCCCATTTTTCAATTGGATATCGCAAAGTGGTCCAGCCAACATTGGGAGATGGTTAGTCCTGCGTCGAGAACTCCGAGAATAATACTGACCAGAGCTGGCAACCCTAGACGTAAAATGCACACACACACACACACGTGTCCATCTGTGCAGCAAGAAGAAGGGTTAGATCTTGACAGACTGCCTGGAAAATAAAATGCTTTAAAAAGCAGCCAAACCAATTTTATTTTAAGGATTTAAAACGAGGTTTCAGCTGGAACCACTGTGATTTTGTTTGCCATTGGCAGTGGCCTACAATGTGCATGTCAATTAGTACTGCCCACAAGGCTGGAAGTTGCTGCCAACAACCTTTCCGATAAGTAAGTATGCAGATGATACTAAGATAGGTGGTGTTGTGGATAATGAAGTAGATTTTCAAAGTCTACAGAGAGATTTGGGCCATTTGGAAAAGTGGGCTGAAAGATGCTAGATGGAGTTTAATGCTGATAAGTGTGAAGTGCTACATCTTGGCAGGACAAATCAAAATAGGACATACATGGTAAATGGTAGGGAATTGAGGAATGCTGTGGAACAGAGGGATCTAGGAATAACTGTGCATAGTTCCCTGAAGGTGGAATCGCATGTAGATAGGGTGGTAAAGAAAGCCTTTGGTGTGCTGGCCTTTATAAATCAGAGCATTGAATATAGGAGTAGGGAAGTAATGTTAAAATTGTACAAGGCATTCGTAAGACCAATTCTGGAGTATGGTGTACAATTTTGGTCGCCTAGTTATAGGAAGGATGTCAACAAAATAGAGAGAGTACAGAGGAGATTTACTAGAATGTTGCCAGGGTTCCAGCAATTATGTTACAGAGAAAGGTGGAACAAGTTAGGTCTTTATTCTTTGGAGCGCAGAAGGTTAAGGGGGGACTTGATTGAGGTCTTTAAAATGATGAAAGGGATAGACAGAGTTGACGTGGATACGTTTTTTCCCATTGAGGGTAGGGAAGATTCAAACAAGAGGGCATGACATGAGAATTAAGGGACAGAGGTTTCGGGGTAATGTGAGGGGGAACTTCTTTACTCAGAGGGTGGTGGCTGTGTGGAATGAGCTTCCAGCAGAAGTGGTGGAGGCAGGATCGATTTTAACATTTAAGAGTAAAGTGGATAGGTATATGGACGTGAAGGGAATGGAGGGGTATGGTCTGAGTGCAGGTAGATGGGACTAGGGGAAAACAAATGGTCGGCACGGACTGGAAGGGCCGAGAGGGCCTGTTTCCGTGCTGTAATTGTTATATGGTTATATGGTTATATGGTTATATCCAGGAACAATCTTCCTGCATCTAGCCTGTCCAACCCCTTAAGAATTTTGTAAGTTTCTATGAGATCTCCCCTCAATCTTCTAAATTCCAGCGAGTACAAGCCGAGTCTATCCAGTCTTTCTTCATATGGAAGTCCTGCCATCCCAGGAATCATTCTGGTGAACCTTCCCTGTACTCCCTCTACGGCAAGAATGTCTTTCCTCAGATTAGGAGACCAAAACTGTACGCAATACTCCAGGTGTGGCCTCACCAAGACCCTGTACAACTGCAGTAGAACCTCCATGCTCTTGTATTCAAATCCTTTTGCTATGAATGCCAACATACCATTCGCTTTCTTCACAGCCTGCTGCACCTGCATGCCTACTTTCAATGACTGGTGTACCATGACACCCAGGTCTCGCTGCATCTCCCCTTTTCCTACAAATAAATGTCTACAGAATAACGGAGCCATGGTACGGAGGTTAACTTTTGCATTAATGTGAAGTGCCTGGGAGAGCCACTGCCTCACATCTCCAGTGACTCAGGTTCAAGCTGACCTCAGTGCTGTCTCTGTGCAGTTTGCAAATTCACCTGTGACCATGTGGGCTTCCTTCCGGGTGCTCCATTTTCCGCCCACATCCCCAAAACATGCAATATTATTGGTTAACTGGCCCTAGTGTGTCAGTGTGTGATATAATGTGGGGCAATTGATGAGGGTGTGAGGAGAATTACAAAAAATGTTCAGGATAGTTCTAGGGCACAAGGGACCTCTTTCCATGCTGTATTGCTGCGTAGAGGGTGGAATGTAATATATCCCACACAAAAAAAAATAGTAACAGCCTCCAGCCCAATAAGCAGCAGAAATGCTTGGCATGTTGCATGAAAATCCTGTTGGGTTATGTCAGAGTACAGCACAGAAGAAGGCCCTTCAGCCTTCCATGTCCATGCCACCCATTGTACCAACACCTGTCCCACCTATCTGCGTCAGGCCCATACTTTATGACTAAAGTCCTTGTCTAGATCCTTGTGAGGATCATCCTCTTTCACTTCCTCGGGCAATGCATTCCCGACCATACCCTCTGTGTGAAAAAAAAATCCTACCTCAGATCACAACCAAAATCCTCCTAATCCTTGACTTTACCCCTCTTATCTTAGAAGCCCCTATATGGAACAAATTAGTGTTACCATCTGCCCTAATCCATCCCTCTCAATGTCGTTTATATAGGTCTATCAGGTCACCCTCTCAGCTTCTGACACTCCTCAATAAACAAACACAGCCTACGGTGCTATGAATTAAGAAAGCTACAGTTAAAAGTATGCATAAGAATCCATTGCAAAGCTATTCAGCTGGAAGAAATCGAGCAATTAGCAAGCTTTGATCTGAAATATGCATTTCACTCTCCACAGATGCTGTCTGAGCAGTTGTGTGGTTTCTATTTTTATGATAAGATTTCCAATGCCTGTCGTTATTTTGATTTACAAAGTTTAGCAGCAACATTCGGCCGGTAAACGCAGATATATTCAGGGTAATTAAAGAGAGGATTTGCTGTTTATAAACACTTAAGCCAGGCTTAAGTGGCACATGTGTAGTATGTGGAATAGATCAAATTATTCTTAAAATAACATTGGTTCAGCCCAGAAAAGAATAGACACAGGTGTGGGAAATACTGTGGAGGAGGTGCCATAAATATGGTTTCAAGGAGCGTGCTATTTTCAGACATTTTGGCAGAAAATTACGTTGCTAATATGTGGGAAGAACAAATAAAATGTGACACAGACGACATACACTAGAGTCCAAAAAAGGAGTATTTTTCTCCAGAAAGGAAAACAATTTAAGTAAATATAGGTTCCGACTTGAATTCCACAAAATTGTTTAGAAAGGCAGAGAGAGACGGGGGAGTTCTTTCAACAAATTGGCGATTTGCATCTATTTCCCTGGTCCTTGGATCACTGCTGGCTGTCACTGACGACAATGCATTAGGAAATGACATTGCATCGACTTTGTACAGCACCTGCGTTCCAGTTAAATAACTTGTTACATCGAGCAGTTCTTTGCCACAGATTGGGGATGATCAGCCATGATCACATTGAATGGCGGTGCTGGCTCGAAGGGCCGAATGGCCTACTCCTGCACCTATTGTCTGTTGTCTGTTCCGATTTTTGGAGCTTTGAAACCAAACTAGTTTTCCTGGATTGTTTCTCAAATCCAACTGAAATTATTTTTCATTTAACAAATTGAAAACCACATGGAAGGTGGAGTGTTACTAGATAATCCAATTTAGTTAGCCTTCAGTTTTTTTTTTCCCAGAGTCTCTCGTGATCAATGCAAAACTCCCCAGGCTCTGTGTCAGACTGAATCTTGCAATAAAATATCTTTTAAGTGTTCAACTAAAAACTTTCAAAATTCTGACAAAAACTGCATTCATGATTGACATCTAAACTGCATCTTAAACTGCGCCGATTGACGTCTTAAAACCTGTGATGTAATTGTGCTAACAATATTTGTGTCACTGTGCTCTTTGCTACCCTACAGTTAGTTTCCACTGGGGCCATTCTCAGTCCACCTTTGTTATGTTATTTAAGGATAAGGGGGAAGTCTTTAAGGATAAGGGGGAAGCCTTTAAGGATGAGGGGGAAGTCTTTTAGGACCGAGATGAGAAAATAATTTTTCACACAGAGAGTGGTGAATCTGTGGAATTCTCTGCCACTGAAGGTAGTATTGAATGGCGGTGCAGGCTCGAAGGGCCGAATGGCCTCCTCCTGCACCTGTTTTCTATGTTTCTATGTTGCAGAGCAGACAAGGAGCACAACTACAGTATGTCCCTTGTAACCCTGCCAGGATTTGGAAAAGTAACTCAGCAGGTCGGGCAGCTTCCGTGGAGGGCGGTTTTCTGGATCAGGGCCATTCATCAGGCTGATTGTAGCAGGAGGAGAAAGCTGGAAAAGAGGTGGGAGATGTGTGGGGGTGGGACAAAACCTGGCAAGTGATAGGTGGATACAGGTGAGGGGGTTTGATGGCAGATGGGAGGAGTAAGTGGCAAAGGCTAGAGATCCAAAGTAGACAAAAGGGTGATAGATAAGGCGAGAGGAGGAGTGAAATGTAAAGCCAGGAGGGAAGGGGATCGGGGGTGGGGGAGGATAGAGGGGTGGGGACTGTAGTTTAAATTGCGTGGGGGGGGGGGGGGGGAGTTTAGGAAGGAGAAAGGGGGTAGGAGTTGTGTTACTTAAAATTGGAGAATTCAATGTTCATACTAAAGATAGACGTAAGGTGCTGGAGTAACTCAGCGGGTTAGGCAGCATCTGTGGAGAAAACGTATGAGGGAGGGTTCCGATCCGAAACGTCACCCATCCTTTCTCTCCAGAGATGCTGCCTGATCCGCCGAGTTACTCCAGCACTTTGAGACTAAATTTGGCATAAGCCAGCTTCTGCAGTTCCTTACTTTTATCTATGTTCATACGGTTGAAAGCTAGCGACCCAAGCGGAATAAGAAACATAGAAACTTAGAAAATAGGTGCAGGAGTAGGCCATTCGGCCCTTCGAGCCTGCACCGCCATTCTATATGATCATGGCTGATCATCCAACTCAGTATCCCTTACCTGCCTTCTCTCCATACCCCCTGATCCCTTTAGCCACAAGGGCCACATCTAACTCCCTCTTAAATATAGCCAATGAACTGGCCTCAACTACCTTCTGTGGCAGAGAATTCCACAGATTCACCACTCTCTGTGTGAAAAACGATTTTCTCATCTCGGTCCTAAAAGACTTCCCCCTTACCCTTAAACTGTGACCCCTTGTTCTGGACTTCCCCAACATTGGGAACAATCTTCCTGCATCTAGCCTGTCCAACCCTTTAAGAATTTTGTAAGTTTCTATAAGATTCCCCCCTCAATCTTCTAAATTCTAGCGAGTACAAGCCGAGTCTATCCAGTCTTTCTTCATATGAAGATTCTTCAATCTTCTAAATTCTAGCAAGGTGCTATTCTAGCGAGGCCCCACTCTGGGCCTATTCCCCATTTCCTCCACTCCTCTGGGTACTTACCCCTCCTGCCACCTGCAATTCTGGTGAATGAAAGCCCACGCACTACTCTACTCACTTGAATTGTAAAGAGGTGCTGTTTGCCCCCACTCACACCGGCAATGTAGTCGGATTGGGGCAGAAAGGTCAGTATGGTAATGGGAAGGGGAGTTGAAATGGTTGGCACCAGGGTGATTGGGCAGGCCTCGGGCCTTGGCAGGCTGATGCAAGTGTGTGGTGTAACGGTCACTGAGTCTACGCTTGATCTCACTGACAATGGCGTTACATTGGGGGCACCAAATGCAGCAGACGAGGATTGGCGAGGTCGGCACGGTGGCGCAGCAGTAGAGTTGCTGCCTCACAGCGCCAGAGACCCGGGTTCAATCCCGACTACGGGTGCTGTCTGTATGGAGTTTGCACGTTCTCCCCGTGACCGCGTGGGTTTTCTCCGAGATCTCCGGTTTCCTCCCACACTCCAAAGACGTGCAGGTTTGTAGGTTAATTAGCTTCCTATGAATTGTAAATTGTCCCGTGCGTGTGTAAGATAGTGTAGGTGTACGGGGATCGCTGGTCGGCACACACTCGGTGGGCCGAAGGGCCTGTTTCTGTGCTGTATCTCTGAACTAAACTAAAGGTGCATGCTTACTTACGAGCATTTACACAAATGTACTTGTGCATAGGACAATAAACTTGATCTGGCGACTTTAGACTCAAGTATTTGTCTAACACAATGAATGGCGGTGCTGGCTCGAAGGGCCGAATGGCCTCCTCCTGCACCTATTTTCTACGTTTCTATGTAACTGCATTTTGAGACCCCATCTGTTGACTGCCCCATCGCCCAATGAGGCAGTGTGTTTCAGAGCACAGAGACTGGCCACACTGCAACATTCTCCTCACATTCTCCTCACCCCACTCTGGGCCTATTCCCCATTTCCTCCACTCCTCTGGGTACTTACCCCCTCCTGCCACCTGCGATTTTGGTTGATGAAAGCCCACGCACTACTCTACTCACTTGAATTTGATCCCAGGGGATCATCTTTGGACCTGGTTATCTGTCAGAACTTTGAAAGCACAGTCTTACAGGCATAAAACAAACTGCAGGAGGAAGGCAGCGGATCAGGCAGCATCGGTGGAGGGGGAATGTTTCTAATCGAGAGCTTTCCACTGGATTGGGCGTTCTAGAGGAAGGGTCTTTACCCAAAACATCATGCGTCCATTTCCCTCCACAGATGCCGTCTGACCCGCTGCATTCCTCCAACAGTTTGTTTGTTGCTCTAGATGCCTGCATTTGCAGGCTCGTGTGTCTTAGATGCATAATTTACTTCAACATTTATGGAATTCATTGATTTTTTGAAACCTTTGCAAGTGTCACATTGCCAAGGGATTTAGATGAACACTTTAATCTCAGTATGGCCTGTACCTCCACAGCAATACTATAGTCCACCATTGAGACACTGGTGTTCCTGTGCCAGCAAACGTGCATGGTGGTATTGCCTCGATGGGCCGATTGTCTCTCAAGAGAGGTCCTTGAAGCACTTAAATCATCTTCGGACTCCTGTTCTACAGATGTCTCATCAGTTGATTCTACAGAATTGATTGAGAAAAGTCCTTTAAAATCTCACAATAACCCAACGACATTGTCAGCATGCGGGAGAACTTCCATCTGGACCAACTGTTGACATTAATACCGGGGAGAAAAATAAGATGGAGGCACATCTTCGGAAGACACAGCTGGCCACAAAACCGCAGGAGGTTGCAGGCACCCAGTTTACCTTCAGCTGATGAGTGGTCGTTCCATTTATAATTTACGTTGCGCCGACATTCCAAGTTGAATTTTGAAACTATTATTGAATGGCTTCAAAGCAAGAGAATGATTTCTTGTGAAAGTAAAACGATTAAAACTATTATTTTAACTAATTACCTGGCTGTAAAAAATAGTGTTGGCAGTAGGATAGAATTGGATGATAACCAGTTGCATAGTTATTACATAGCCAACATCAATAACCTTGGAGTTTGATTTTACTGGGAATAACATTCTGGGTCAGTTATGGGTACACATGGATCAGAGTTCAAATCCCACCATGGGAGTTGTGGAGTTAAAGTTCAGCCAATTAAATGAATCTAGGGTACAAAGCTAGTCTTTCTAACGATGACCGTGTGACGACCACCTGCTCTCTGGTTCACCGATACCAGTGAGGAAAGGAAATCTCTGTCTTGGACTGTCCTTTGAGAATCCTCCTCTCATTCAGGAGCAATTAGGATGGACAATAAAACGGAGGTCTTGTTGCATTCAGATTGACCAGGGTAGGACTGCTGAAGAATCCGTACCCTCAGTAGGAAACCACAACAGTTTCTGAAAGGGCCAGAGATCAAACCAGCTCAAAGACACGTGTCTTTAAAAATAAGGTCTCTATTTTCTCCCAGCCCATTTTGTTTTATCACTTACATGCAGGTTCTTGCTAGCTTTATAGACCTTAGAAATACAGCGTGGAAACAGGGCCTTTGGCCCACCGGGTGTGCGCTGACCCCGGACGTTAGCACGCTCCTACACACTAGGGACAATTTACAATTTTACCAAAACCAATTAACCTGCAAACCTGTACGCCTTTGGAGCGTGGGAGGAAACCGGAGCGCCCGGAGAAAACCCACGTGGTCACAGGGAGAACGTACAGACAGCACCCATGGTCAGGATCGAACCCGGGTCTCTGTAAGGCAGCAACGTTACCGCTGGGCCACAGAGCCGATGGATTGGATCAGTAGGAGTAGTTAAAGTGGAGGTGGATACTGTTTGGAAGGCTTTGGGAATAGAAGGCTCTGGGAAACTAGCATTGTGGAGGAGATGAGGTCTGGAACATATCAGCCAAGGTCACTTTAAATGGTGGGGCAGGATTGAGGGACAGGGTGGCCTACTCAGGCCTGTTTTCTTGTGATGGATTTGACTCGGGGAATGGGATGGAAGCCTCACAGCTAAAGGTGCAGTTCACGATTTAATTAAATGGCAAAGCAGGTTTGAAGGTTTAAGAAGGTGAAGTAATGTGCCAGAAAGGTCAATGCCCCTTTCCCCGGCATTAGTGAAGGAGAAACCCTGTCCAATGCGTTTGATGAAATGAATCACAAACCATGCTTTATAGCCTTGTAGGATCAAAATTGTTTGCATTTCCATAGCACCTTTCATATCCCCTTTAGGACATCCCAGAACCTCACATCCAATAAAGTGCATTGGAAGCGTCAATGTTGTGTTGCAATCATTACTCTCAGCAAGTAGCCATTCAATAGTTTGTTTCCTTCAGACACAAAGCCAATTACAGAACAGTAGCAGTGGGACATAAAACAAGTGTTCATACGCCATTGTTTAAAAAAAGGCCTCTTTAAAAGCCATTGACATTTTACACACGATGACCCTGAATTCCACTACTCCATGTAAGTCTGAGATCATTCCATGGCACATTGCAATCCCAGGATTTTGTGTTTAGAGTCTCTAATAACTGAAGACAAAGAGGGCCTTCTGCAGTTGTACAGGGCCCCAGTGAGACCACACCTGGAGTATTGTGTGTAGTTTTGGTCCCCTAATTTGAGGAAGGACATTCTTGCTATTGAGGGAGTGCAGCGTAGGTTTACAAGGATAAATCCCGGGATGGCGGGACTGTCATATGCTGAGATAATGGAGCGTCTGGGCTTGTATACTCTAGAAGGATGAGAGGATATCTTATTGAAACATAAAAGATTATTAAGGGTTTGGACACACTGGAGGCAGGAAACATGTTCCCGATGTTGGGGGAGTCCAGAACCGGGGCCCACAGTTTAAGAATAAAGGGTAGACCATTTAGAACGGAGGCGTGGAAACACTTTTTCTCACAGAGAGTTGTAAGTCTGTGGAATTCTCTGCCTCAGAGGGCGGTGGAGGGCAGTGGAGGCCGGTTCTCTGGATGCTTTCAAGAGAGAGCTAGATAGGGCTCTTAAAGATAGCGGAGTCAGGGGATATGGGGAGAAGGCAGGAACGGGGTACTGATTGGGGATAATCAGCCATGATCACATTGAATGGCGGTGCTGGTTTGAAAGGCCGAATGGCCTCCTCCTGCACCTATTGTCGATTGTCAAACTGAGGACATTAGTTTTGTGCCGATTTTTGTGTAGCTCATTGGGACGACCCGAGTTAACTTAAAATAAATGCAGCCACGAAGTATGTAGAGTTCACTTACTGTTAGTCCCTTCACCAGGACTGGGGGTCAGGAGCTCACTGTTTAATCCATTGCACTGCTGGGAAAGGTCTACAGCCATCTGCAAGTCCTCAATCCACTTGTCCATCTCTACCCGTGCACTGTGAATAATAAATGTTGAAATATCCAATGTTATTCACGTAGCGTGCAACTATAACCGCCATTTTGTAGTTTTTGGTGAATCAATTCATTGCATTAGAACTATGTTGTGTGACTTCACTTCCTGTTATTTAAACACTTCACTGCCTGTTCTTTCAACGCTTCACGTGCTGTGTCAAGATGCTTTGGAGAAGTGCTGGTTAAGTCATAAAAGTTAAGGCTGTTACGTTTAATTCTTTGCAAACGGAAGAATAAATTTCATCAGCAAGGAACAAGGAACTGCAGATACTGGTTGACAAAAGAAAAGAGACAAAGTGCTGGAGTAACTCAGTAGGTCAGGCAGCGTCTCTGGAGAACGTGAATAGGTGATGTTTCGGGTCCTGTCTGAAGAAGGGTTCGAATTAACAGCATTTCATAGACATTTGGACAAGTACGTCAACGGGAAAGGTTTAGAAGGGCCGAATGGCCTACTCCTGCACCTATTTTCTAGAGGCATCTGGGCCAAATGTGAAATGGGACATCTTGGTCAGCATGAAAGAGTCGGGCTGACGGCCTGTTTCCGTGCTGTATGACGAGTTAGTTAGGAGAGGGGAGAAGCCGGAAGAACTAAGAACTCAAAGAGATCTGGCCCCACCTTGCAGCCACGATGATGGTTTGGTGTTGGCCATTCAGAGTGAAGCAGTGAGGAACGGACCACTCTTCCTCACTCTCCTCTATCTAAAAAAGGGAAAGATACACAAGCGTGAATACATCTCATCAGCCCGAATGGGAGGATCTCACCAAGCTCGAGACTGGATCGCTGAAAGCCGGATATAAAAAGCGAGATGCCGGAAACCAGCAGCGAAGGAAGAAGGGGGGGAGGGGGGAGAGAGGGAATGGAGGGCAGGGAGGAACGGGGAGAGGGAAGGAGGAAGAGGGAGAGGGTCGGATGCAGGGGGAGGTAGGAAAGGGAGAGGGTTGGGAGGGGAGGGATGGAAGGGGAGAGAGATTGGGGAGGGTTGGAGGGGTTGGGAGGAAGGGGGAAGGAGAAGGGATTAGAGAAGGGGAGGGGAGGAATGGAGGGGGGGAAGATTAGAAGAAAGGGATGGAAGGAAGGAAAGAAGGGAGTGAGGAAGGGAGGGAGACAGGGAATCACGGCAGAAACCTCCATTCCTTGCTGGGTGAAATTCCCCATTACACTGGAGCATCAGTGTGGCAGACACACAGGTGAAGAGGCTTTAGGTGAATCAGAGGGGTGTTTTATGAGCCGTGTGGAGGAAGTGAGGATGGCAATGAGGTTTAGGCAGGGAATCCCCCAGTTCGGGGCCCGAGCAGCTGCTGGTTTGGCGGGCGTTGGTGGTTAGACCATGCCCTATGTAGACAACTCCTTATCCTACCGATGGACCGAGCGAGGGCAGGGCAAGACAAGGGGAGGTCAACCAAGCTTCACCAACTCCACCGAAGGAAGACTTACCCTCATGCCGTAGAGAGGAACCTGACCGTGCACCTTGAACTGATTGGATGCCGTAAGCCCCCTGCTCGTGTACACGAGAATATCGTTAAACTGTGGCAAAAAAAAAAAAAAAAAAAAAAGGCTTTCGTTAAACAGCAGAGGTGAAAGTTTACAAGCAGTAAGGTTAGCTGATTTAGTACTGATTGAAGAGAAATGGAAACAAAAGCCTTGCAATGTTGAAATGTTCAAAGTGCCTCACCGACAGATGTCCACTGACGGGCAGTCACCATGGTAACATGGGTGGGGGTCAGTCTGTGCAAAGCAAGCTCCCACAGTCAACAGTGTGACGGAGAACGGGTTTCCTGTATTAGTCATGTTGGGTGTGAGGAAGGTTTTAGGCAGGGCACAGAGGGGTCATCTCCTCTGGGAGACACAAAATGCTCAGCGGGACAGGCAGCATCTCTGGAGAGAAGGAATGGTTGACGGTTCGGGTCGAGACCCTTCTTCAGAAGGTCATCTCCTCGATTCCTTTTCAGGAACAAAGGATGTGGTTGACTTCAGAAAATGATGGACGTTGCCCGGTCCGACATTGTCATGGCACTTTTTTTAAAAAAAATGCAGCTAATATCATCAAAGACCCGCACCATCCATGATACGTTCTCTTCTCGCTGCTAACATCGTTAAGAGGGTGCTGGAGCCTGCAAACTGTGCCCTCCAGCTTCAAGAACAGCTTCTTCTCATGAACCATCAGGCTCTTGAACCAAGAGTGAGTTAGGTTTAGCTCTGAGGGCTAAAGGAATCAAGGGATATGGGCAAAAAGCAGGAACCAGGTACTGATTTTAGATGATCATAGAAACATAGAAAATAGGTGCAGGAGGAGGCCATTCGGCCCTTCGAGCCAGCACCGCCATTCATTGTGATCATGGCTGATCGTCCCCTATCAATAACCCGTGCCTGCCTTCTCCCCATATCCCTTGACTCCACTAGCCCCTAGAGCTCTATCTAACTCTCTCTTAAATCCATCCAGTGATTTGGCCTCCACTGCCCTCTGTGGCAGGGAATTCCATAAATTCACAACTCTCTGGGTAAAAAAGGTTTTTTCTCGCCTCAGTCTTAAATGACCTCCCCTTTATTCTAAGACTGTGGCCCCTGGTTCTGGACTCGCCCACAACATTGGGAACGTTTTTCCTGCATCTAGCTTGTCCAGTCCTTTTATAATTTAATACGTTTCTATAAGATCAGCCATGATCATATTGAATGGCGGTGCTGGCTCGAAGGGCCGAATGGCCTGCACCTATTTACTATGTTTCTGTGCACAACCCTAACCACAACCCAACGTCAGCAACAATCTACAACGGACTTTATTTTGGTTGCATTGCCCACATTGGTTTTTGTACCATTATGTCCATTCAGTGTGCAGTAAAAAATAAATAGAAATAAAAATAAAAATACATATATCACGAGTTCCGATCGGCAGTGGCACGACAATGGCTCTGCTTCAGTGTGTCCAGGTTGGTGTTTGGTGCGCGATACTTTGGCAGGGGGCAAAGTCCGTTTATCAGTCTAATTGCCTTCGGGAAGAAGCTGAGGAGCATCCTGCTGGTTTTGCAGCTGATGCTCCTGTACCTCTTCCCAGATGGCAGGATGGAGAATATGTGATGCGATGGGTGGTAGGGGTCTTTGATGATGGAGATGGCTCTGCTAATACATCTCTTCCTGTATACGTCCAGCAATAAAGGGAGTGGAGCACCAATAATCCTGCTGGCGGTCTTCACAATCCTGTCCAGTTGGTGCCGTTCGTACGCCTTGCAGCTCCCGAACCAGGAAGTGATGCCGTAGGTTAATGTGCTCTCGATTGTCCCCCTATAAAAAGTTCGTAGGTGTGCAGTGGGGAGGCCTACGAACCTACGGAGAGGGTGTAGTCGCTGCTGGGCTCTCTTGACCAGTGTTGTGGTGTTGGTCATGGACGTCAGGTCATCTGACAGGTGGAGTCCTAGGAACTTCACACTGCTGACCCTTTCCACATCAGCTCCATCGATGTGCAGAGGTGTATGGCGTTGTTTTCCCGCCCTCCTGAAGTCAACCACCATCTCCTTCGTTTTTCCCACGTTGAGAATGAGGTTGTGGGATTTGCACCATCCTGTGAGCAGCTCCACCTCCATCCTGTACGCCGACTCATCATTGTCACTGATGAGACCCACCACTGTGAAGCTGTCAAGTAAGAATTTCACTGTTCTGTTCCTGGTACGTATGACAATTAAACACTCTCGACCCTTGGCAACAGCCCAGGGACACCTTTTCACCTCCATCCCAGACAACTCTGAGTTTAATGTCACCTCTGCCATTCTCACAGTTCTGCATCGTTCACTGCACTGGTGTGTGTTACTGATGTCAAAGGTTCAGACAGCTTCTTATAATGCAGCCGAACTCTGGGAAAATCAGCAATTTTGAAAATAATTCATTCTGAGCCACTTACCAGGAAGAACATCCTTTGCTGCAGGCCCTTTGCAGACAGCTTACTCAGGCACCCCAGTCGAATGAACTCCTTAGAACCAACAGAGGGAGAACAAAATCATGTATTGTCTTTCCGCTGACTGGTTAGCACACAACAAAGGCTTTCCACTGTTCCGCGCGTACACCTGACAATAAACTCAACTCTTACGCCCCTGTCCCACTTAGGAAACCTCTGGAGACTTTGCGCCCCACCCAAGGTTTCCGTGCGGTTCACGGATGTTCCCGGAGGTTTTTGTCAGTCTCCCTAATGGTCGAAAATGGTTTCCGTTTTAAAAATCGGTAATTTTTTAGTCGAAGCCGGTTGCGATGCTAGTTGAAGGTGGTTGCCGGAGGTCAAAAAACCTCCGGGAACCGCACGGAAGCCTTGGGTGGGGCGCAAAGTCTCCAGAGGTTTCCGTTCAGGTTTCCTAAGTGGGACAGGGGCATAACTCATCAACGGAGTAATGGTATCTTCAATCAAACCCTGCATGGAGGAGATGACCCCTGTGATGGTCTATCGTATTTTGCCACCACACTCGCATGCTGACATCTTCTACAAGAATGGTGCCGGTTTCCACAGCGTGGGCAGCGGGTAGTGCTGCTGCCCCACACAGTTCCAGTGACCCCAGGTTTAATCTTGACTCCCAGATATGTCTGTGTGGAATTTATACATTCATCCTGTTTGTTGCGTGAGTTTCCACATCCTCCCACCTCTATATCCCCGCCTTAAATTGCACGCTCACCAGAGGTATATACTTATCACAAAGGAAAAAAATATTTGAGAAAAGGGGCCTTACCCTTCCGGGAACCATCAGATTGTCAATCCCGATCAGGTCCCTCTTCAGCTCCACCAGTTTCTGGAAGTTCTCCATTTTGATCATGGCGCCATGAAGCTGTGCAGCCATCTCCGCCACCTCTGCCAGAGCCGCTGTGTGATGTGGGAGAGAGTGAGAGAGAGTGAGAGAGAGATGGGCTCGCATCTGTCCACCCCATAGCTGATATCCCCTAATCCAGGCAACATTCTGGCACACCTCCTCTGCACCTTTAAAAAAAATGGGGCAACCAGAACAGCACGCCAATGCGGCCAACTAAAGTCCGATAAAGCTGTATCATGGCATCCCGACCTGTGAAGGCAAGGAGACCATATGCCTCCTTTACACTCTATCTACTTATTTATGTTGCCACTTTCAGACAGCTATGGACCTGGGACCCCAGGATCCCACTGTTCATCAATGCTGTTTAGGGTCATGCCACTCATTCTTTATTTCCCCCTCACATTTAAGTTCCCAAAGTAAGTAAGTAAGTAAGTAAGTTTATTGGCCAAGTGTTCACATACAAGGAATTTGCCTTGGTGCTCCGCCCACAAGTAACAACATGACATACAGTGACAGTTACGAATGACTCAGAAAACACTAAACATTAATAATAATAAAACATTAATGATAAAACTCCATTGAATAAGCATGTGAACCAACAAAATACCAGATCAAAGGGAGGCTACAGATTTTTGGCTGTTGACTAGAGCAACTACTCGTGGATAAAAACTGTTTTTTAACACCCCACGCTTGCTCAGATTAAACTCCATCTGTCACTTCCCCGCCCATTTCTGCAGTGTATATACCTTGACAGCCTCGTCAGAGTCCACGATCCCAAGAATCTTGGTGTCATCTGCAAACCTACTCACCCCAACCCATCCACGTTAATCTCATTGGTATATACTGAGTGTGCAGGCCTGGATTTCCTTCCCAGCCCTGCGGAACGGGACTTAAACCTCAGAGTATCAACACTCGCTGATCACCATCTCTCTCTCTAACCCCTTGGGCGAAGCACAAACTGCAAATATATTGGTCAAACAAGGTCGATCGTTTGTAAAATTGAATTTGTACAACACAACTGAATAACTACAATCTATTGTGTGATTTATCTACTTGCAAACGCGATGCTCTGTGGAATGTGTATCGCCTGCCATCTTGTGGCCATCCACAAAACCTGCAGCTAATGGTCCCAACCAAATATTCTCAGGGTCGGAGCCGTAAGAGGCTGGAATCTTGAGCAAAAAGTCAACCGAGGTAGAACCCGACATGTCAGGCAGCATCTGTGGTGGGAAATGGACGGACAAAGAAGGTACCTGACCCAAAACGTCGTCTCGAAGGGCCGAGTGGCCTACTCCTGCACCTATTGTCTATTGTCTATCCATTTCTTGCCACAAGTGCTGCCTGACCTGTCGAGTTCCTGGTGTTTTACTCACCATCTCAGGGATGGCTTCAGGCCCCAAAACACTTAACCTGGCAACAGCTGAACATCACACCTCTCTCCTTGATCTTGCTGAAGCTGACGGCATCACGCATTTGCCACAAGTGAGCAAGAATAATTGCCGCCCTTATTGAAATGTTGATATGCAATTCAGTTTCGAGACACAGTGTGGAAACAGGTCCTTCAGCCCATCGAGTCGGCTTGCCAGCCAGCAATCACCCGCATACCAGTTCTATCCTACACAACTGGAGACAATTCACCTAGCCGATGAAACTAGAAATCTGCACCTCTTTTGGAATGTGGGAGGAAACCAGGGCACCTGGAGAGAGCCCACGCGGTCACAGGGAGAACGTACAAACTCCATACAGATGACGCCCGTCGTCAGGATCGAACCCAGGACTCTGGCAGCAACTCTACCGCTGCACCATGAGTTGTGAGTCGCAAGTGGTTAAAAAACTGGCAGCTGAAATACGGTTTGGGTTTTTGAGAAAGAACAGGAAAAAAAAAAGATGTTTGTGGGTAACTAGAGGACACTATTGTCATTATATAGATGGAAAACATATAGTTAAAATGCAGCTACAACAGTGATTAATGAGGCAATTGGAATGTGGGCCTTTATTGCCAAGAAGATGGGAGACTAAAAAGCAGAGAAGCATTTACTGGAGCTGTACAGGGCATGGGTGAGACCACCCTGAAACACTGTGTGCAGTCCTGGTCCTAATTCTGCAGGAACAGTGCTCCAGCATTGGACACAGGGCAGACAGGCACGAGGTCGACCTCTGGAATTAAGAGATTGACGTGTGAAGAAATATCTGTGCTTCTTGGGGAGTTTAATTGAATGAGATGTGATCTTATTGAGCCACTACACGTGGTAATAACAATAAAGTCACCCGGAAGCTGAGAGGGAACATTTAAAACAAGAGGACAAAGCTTCAGAATTAGAGGCTGTCCAACTTAGGCCATCATCAGGGGAAAGATCACAGGAGACAGATTTCTCAGGGAGTGGTGAACCATTGGAATTTCTCCATCTTAGGCGGCTGAGAAGGTGGAGTCATTGAACATCAGAAAAGCGGAAAGAGCCAGCTATTGGTTGCAGAGTTGTAGGTTATGGGGACATGCGTGAAAGTAGGACTGACACCTGGCCACAGTGAACAGTGAAGTAGGCACGAGGGGTTAAGTGTCCAGTGGGTCTCATCTGCATTATCCTCCAAAGATTCCTGGCATGAGCAGTGTTCCTGGCACTCATAGAAACATAGAAACTAGGTGCAGGAGTAGGCCATTCGGCCCTTCGAGCCTGCACCGCCATTCAATATGATCATGGCTGATCATCCAACTCAGTATCCCGTACCTGCTTCTCTCCATACCCCCTGATCCCTTTCGCCACAAGGGCCACATCTAACTCCCTCTTAAATATAGCCAATGAACTACCTTCTGTGGCAGAGAATTCCACAGATTCACCACTCTCTGTGTTAAATGTATTATATTTACGGCCCTACATGAACTAACTACTTCCTTAATTTTAAAGAAGCCTTGATTTATAGCGTACCATAGAAACATAGACAATAGGTGCAGGAGTAGGCCATTCGGCCCTTCGAGCCTGCACCGCCATTCAATATGATCATGGCTGATCATCCAACTCAGTATCCTGTACCTGCCTTCTCTCCATACCCCCGATCCCTTTAGCCACAAGGGCCACATCTAACTCCCTCTTGAATATAGCCAACAAACTGGCCTCAACTACCTTCTGTGGCAGAGAATTCCACAGATTCACCACTCTCTGTGTGAAAAATGATGTTTTCATCTCGGTCCTAAAAGACTTCCCCCTTATCCGTAAACTGTGACCCTTTGTCCTGGACTTCCCAAACCTCGGGAACAATCTTCCTGCATCTAGCCCGTCCAACCCCTTAAGAATTTTGTAAGTTTCTACAAGATCCCCCCTCAGTCTTCTAAATTCTAGCGAGTACAAGCCAAGTCTATCCAGTCTTTCTTCATATGGAAGTCGTGCCATCCCAGGAATCAGTCTGGTGAACCTTCTCTGTACTCCCTCTATAGCAAGAATGTCTTTCCTCAGATTAGGAGACCAAAACTGTACGCAATACTCCAGGTGTGGCCTCACCAAGACCCTGTACAACTGCAGTAGAACCTCCCTGCTCTTGTACTCAAATCCTTTTGCTCAGTGTGGGAGATTGCCGCATGTTATTATGTTCAGTGAAATCAACCCTTCATTACCATCCAAATGTAATTAAATCCTCAGTTTGTCTACGCAAGTTTGGCAGGACACATTCATGTTTTTTCATAAGTTCAGAACTTATAGGAGCAGAATTAGGCCATTCTGCCCATCAGGTCTACTCCACCATTCTATCATGGCTGATCTATCTCTCCCTCTCAACCCCATTCTCCTGCCTTCTCCCCATAACCCCAGACACCCATACTAATCAAGAATCTGTCAATCTCTGCCTTAAAAATATCCAATGACATTGCCTCCACAGCCGTCTGTGGCAATGAATTCCACAGATTCACCACCCTCTGACTAAAGAAATTCTTTCTCATCTTCTATCCAGTGATGTTGCCTGTCCCGCTGAATTACTCCAGCATTTTGTGTCTCCCCTCGGTTTAAACTGGCATCTGCAGTTCCTTCATACAACTCTCCACATTACTATATCCAGGCCTTTCAGTGAGGTCCCCCCTCATTCTTGTAAACTCCTATTGTTTTTGCTGAAATATTGGAGGTGTCTTGGAAACCCATCCAATAGTCAACCCATCCAATATTGCATCTTGTTTTGCTGGTGTGAATGGCTTCCGTGCGGTTCCCGGAGGTTTTTGTCAGTCTCCCTAATGGCCGAAAGTGGTTTCCGCATCTTCTAAACCTCCGGGAACCGCACGGAAACCTTGGGTGGGGCGCAAAGCCTCCAGAGGTTTCCGTTCAGGATTCCTAAGTGGGACGGGGGCATAAGAATAGTAGACTTCACCAAGGGAGAACACAGATGGTCGCCAACTTGGGCCCTTCAAGTTTCAAAGTTGTTAATAGTACAGAGTCCCACTGGTTTGAAATGGAATTGGCCCCAATTAGTCCCTACCCACAGGACAAGCTTCATCCAATCCTGCTGCTTCAGGGAGGCTGTTCAAACTGCACCCATTTTCTCAGAAGCATTTGCATCCTTCGCATTGCATCGAAAAATGTAAATGACTGAAAAAACCGACTGACGTCATGAAACCATGAAATGAGTCAGAGGTTCGTTGTAAATCCGTGAGCAATTCTCAGCATCATTTGAATGGAGGGGAGATATGCACGATAAGACGTGTTGGAGGTGGGTGAAAACCCCAGTATACTGACCCACGTTGCTGCTCCTGAATGGGTTAAGCACAACACAAGAGCGATTACAATCTATTCCTCTGACAGATGGAGCTATTTGAATTTGCAATTAGGCAAACGAACCGAGTCGAAACTGAACTCTGAGCATCCTGGCAATGCATTGATCCCAGCCGGGGAGTTTGAAATCCCTGATCAGTCAAACCCTCAAAAACTCTTCAATGCGTTCTTTGCAAAACACCAGCTGGCTGAGGAAACATTGTTAAAATGCAACTATTTATAGGAACCGTGCAAATGGTTTTGCCGCCTGCACCACTTCTCCACACTGTGAGACAACTGTGCTAAACCCGCTCCCCATACTGAGACTCGATTATGAGAATCGCAGGTGTGGTTGCAATCATTAATCTGCCAGGTTGGGACGATCCGCATTTGCCCGCTGCATAATTCATCCAGCCAACCGGAATGCCAAACGGAAAACCAGGCTCCCTCATTGAAACATATAAGATTATTAAGGGCTTGGACACGCTAGAGGCAGGAAACATGTTCCCGATGTTGGGGGAGTCCAGAACCAGGGGCCACACAGTTTAAGAATAAGGGGTAAGCCATTCAGAACGGAGACGAGGAAACACTTTTTCTCACAGTGGTGAGTCTGTGGAATTCTCTGCCTCAGAGGGCGGTGGAGGCCGGGTTCTCTGGATGCTTTCAAGAGAGAGCTGGATAGGGCTGTTAAAAGTAGTGGAATCAGGGGATATGGGGAGAAGGCAGGAACGGGGTACTGATTGTGGATGATCAGCCATGATCACATTGAATGGTGATGCTGGCTCGAAGGGCCAAATGGCCTTCTCCTGCACCTATTGTCTATTGTCTATTGTCATCCACTGATCCCTACTGCCCCCATCTCACACCCTGATTGATGCACAGTCCTGGATGGGTCCATTTAATCCAGACCATTCCTCCCATACTGGTCCTTGTGCAGCTGGGATCAGGAAACCATCATGTTAAAACGTGCAAAAGAGTTTTTATTGAGAAAAAAGTGTGTGGAACTAACCTGCAGGGAGAGACTCAAGGAACTGCAGGTGCTGGAATTATGAGTAAAACACAAAGTGCTAAGTAACCGCGGGTGGGGCAGCATCTCGGGGGGGGGGGGGGGGGGGGGGGCACAGATAGCTGAGGTTTCTGGCCAGGATCCTTCCTCAGGTGGAAGAAGGTCCTGAATCAAAATGTCGCCTACCCATATCCCCCAGGGATGCTGCCCAGCCCAATGAGTTACTCCAGCGTTACTTTGTGTTTCAATCTGCAGAGAGAGCTGATGTTGCATGTTAACCAATCTCACATAAGCCAGCATCACTAACCCGCACCATCCCATGAAGACTGTCAACGATGTTGCGGCCAAGGTCGGAACGGCCACCCTATTTTCTGTCCTCGATGCAAAGAACTCTTTCTGGCAGATACCGCTGGACAAGGAGCCATCAAGCCTCACCACATTTGCCACCCCATTTGGCAGATACACGTTTCTGAGAATGCCATTCGGAATCAACTCTGCCGGTGAAGTCTTCCAAAGAACTGTGGAGCTATTATTCGAGGGCCTATTGTCGACGATATCCTAGTGTATGGCAAAGATGCAACGGAGCACGACCACAATCTCAGGCTCATCTTGGATCGCGCACGCAAGATCAACCTCGAGCTCAATCCTGACTAGTGCAAGTTCCGGGTTCCAGAGGTTTCCTACGTTGGCCACATCTTCACTCCTAAGGGTCTCAAACCCGATCCAAAGAAAGCTACTGCCATCACAGAAATGCCTGCCCCCTCAGACGTGAAAGGCCTGCAGCGTTTTCTGGGCACGGTAAACTATCTCGGCAAGTTCATACCGAACCTCAGCGAACTAAGCTCCCCACAGCGGGAGCTGCCAAAAAAGGACACTGCCTGCTCATGGTTCCAGCAACAGCAATCTACAAGAGCAGTGGGCAGAAATGTGCAGAGTTGACGATCAGTTAACCCCAGGTTCTGCCTCTGTAACTGGGGCTGGGTGGATGTGGGCCACCCACACCCCCGCGAGGAAAGATCTTCCGATGCTGGTGCAGGACGCTCATTATGGCCCGACCTTGCACTTGGACAGAGACCAGCTCAGACGCAACCAGCCCAGAGCTCATGACCTCGGCAACGCAGCCCCAGAGCCAATGATCTTTCGGGAAAAGCAAAAAAAGGTTCAGAGCTGTGTGAACACTTCACCATTTTGGAAAGAGCATCACTTCATGTCACATTTAATAATCCTTCTGGGAAGACACTTTTGGGAGAGGGCCTGGGAAAGATATACGGGCCCTGGGGATTTATACGTTCCAGGGACACACTGCAGAGTGCTGGAACCGTTCACCTTGCAGATGAGAAAGTTCAGAGGAGACTTAATGATCAACTCAGGAAGTGTTTTGAAGGAGTAAACAAGGAGGGACCAGGAGGAGGATGGAGGGTGTTTAGAAGTCCCAGAGTAAAGATGGGCAGAAGAACCAGAGGAAGGAGAAGGGGAAGACGTTCCAATTTTCCTGAAAGAGTGGGAATGGGAGAAGTGAGAAAAAAATATGGATAGAAAAGGTCTAGTAGGATGTGGGTCAAATGGGGGCAAATGGTACTAGGTTTGGATGGGGCATTTTGTTTGGCATGAACGAGTTTCCATGCTGTATGACTCTGTGACTCTAATACGGAGCAGGTGGTCATGTCATACAGGGAACTCCTTCTGTCCAGTGATGTTTGACACAAAATAACGGCAGCAACACACTTCACTGCAGCCTTCGGGAGAATTGTATTTGGCCCCAACACTGACACCAGGTCCAGCACCTTAACACCGACTGGCTTCTGCTCACTTTCCACAATCGTAGAGTCATACATCACGGGAACAGACCCTTCAGCCCAACTCATTCATGCTGACCAAGGTACCCTATCTAAGCTAGTCCCATTTGCCCATGTTTGGCCCATATCCCTCCAAGCCCTTCCTATCCATCTACTTATCCAAGTGTCTGTTAAATGTGGTTGTTGTCCCTGTCTCAACTAGATCCTCTGGCAGCTCATTCCACACACCCACCAACCTCTGTGTGAAATAGTTGCCCCTTTCTCCCCTCTCACCTTAAACCCATGGTTTCTGGTTCTTGAGTCCGCCTACCTCTAGGTAAAAGGCCCGGGACGTCCTTCCTATAGCAGAGCGGCCAAAACTGAACGCAAGTACTCCAAGTGCGGCCTCGCCCATGTCTTGTCCAACTGCTACATCATGCCCCAACTTCTACACGCAACTCCCTGACTGATGAAGGTCAACGTACTAAACGCCTCCTTTACCAACCTATTTACCTGCGATGCCACTCTCATGGGAACAGTGCTCAGGTACTCCTTGATCCCTCTGCTCGATAACATTCCCCAGAACCTTACCATTCACGGTGAGGGCCCTGCCCTGTCCACACACACACAATACAGGGAGAACGTGCACTTGGTGCATTATGCTGCCATGTGCATCCCTGTAGCTGTAACACGATGTTCTGCGCTCTGGTATTGTTCACTTTACACTCTCTGTTATACTTGTGGAATGGCTTAATTATACTCATATATGGTATGATTTGACTGGATCGCACGCAAACAATAGTCTGTCACCGTACACGTGATAATAATAAAACCAATATCAATGCCTGTCAGAAGAAGGGTCTCGACCCGAAACGTCACCTATCCCTTCGCCCATGGACGCTGCCTCACCCGCTGAGTTTCTCCCGCATTTTTGTCCACCGTTGATTTTTCCAGCATCTGCAGTTCTTTCTTCAACTCAATACCGATAAGATCACCTCACGTTCATCTATCGAACTTGCCCATTTTTTTTTTACTTCTAAGGCAACCCCAGCAACCTGAAATCTTCTCTTCCATTTTATGAATTGCTTTAAACGCTCAAACATGGGGTTTAAATGGTTTCCACTGAAGCCGGTCACAGTGACACTCACAGTAAAATGATCATTGTTACTAAAAAGATCAAATTACTATTGTATTTGATTTGCATGCTTATTATCCTATCATTCAAGAACTAATTAACCGGGGATTAAGAATAAATCAAAATATGTGGTATTTTGAGTCAGAAAAAAAATCGCACGGTGATTGTATTACAGAAGAAGGCTGCTGAGTCCTTACTGGCTCCAGGTCAGAGCAATCTAGCTGGTTTTCCTCTCCGCCCATCCCTCCCCTCCCCCCCACAGACCTACAAATTCCTTCCTTACAGGCCCGCATCAGTTCCCTTCTCCATGTTACAATTGAATCTGCTTCTGATACACTCCACTGACAGGACAATCTAGACCCTAAGTAAGTAAGTAAGTAAGTTTATTGGCCAAGTATTCACATACAAGGAATAGAAACATAGAAAATAGGTGCAGGAGCAGGCCATTCGGCCCTTCGAGCCTGCACCGCCATTCAATATGATCATGGCTGATCATCCAACTCAGTATCCTGTACCTGCCTTCTCTCCATTCCCCCTGATCCCTTGGGCCACAAGGGCCACATCTAACTCCTTCTTAAATATAACCAATGAACTGGCCTCAACTACCTTCTGTGGCAGATAATTCCACAAATTCACCACTCTCTGTGTGAAAAATGTTTTCCTCATCTCCGTCCAAAAGGAATTCACCCTTATCCTTAGACTGTGACCCCTTGTTCTGGACTTCCCCAACATCGGGAACAATCTTCCTGCATCTAGCCTATCCAACCTCTTAAGAATTTTGTAAGTTTCTATAAGATCCCCCCTCAATCTTCTAAATTCTAGCGAGTACAAGCCGAGTCTATCCAGT
Organism: Okamejei kenojei; assembly: GCA_035221665.1. Classification (NCBI taxonomy): domain Eukaryota; kingdom Metazoa; phylum Chordata; class Chondrichthyes; order Rajiformes; family Rajidae; genus Okamejei; species Okamejei kenojei. The sequence continues at coordinate 112,162,576 of CM069136.1, read as the reverse complement.
CTTTCCTCATATGAAAGTCCTGACATCCCAGGAATTTGCCTTGGTGCTCCGCCCACAAGTAACAACATGACATGCAGTGACCGTTACGAATGACTCAGAAAACACTAAACATGAAAGTACTTGCTGTCAGAGCGTGGTAACGCATAGGAATAGGCCCTTCGGCCCAACTCACCCATGGTGCACCAAGGTGCACCATCTAATCTGTTACAATTCGCCCGCATTTGGTCCATATCCATCTAAATCGTTCCTATCCATGTACCTGTCCAAGTGTCATTTGAATGTTGCTATTGTACCTGCCTCAACTACCTTCTCTGGCAGCATACCCCCCACCTTCTGAATGACCATTCTATATATACACCCTCCTCTGAAAATCTCATCCCCCTCACCTTAAACAAATGTCCACTAGTTCTTGATTTCCCTACCCTGGGTAAAAGACTCTGTGCATTCATCCTGTCAATTCCCTTCATGATTTTATACACCGCTAACAGATCACCCCATCCTGCGCTCCATGGCATAAAGTCCTAGCTTGACCGACCTCTCCCAGGAGCTCAGACCTTCCGAGTCCTGACAACATCCCTGTAAATCTTCTCCGCTTGCTTTCCAGCTTGACAAGATCCTTCCTCCAGCAGGGTGACCAAATCTGAAGTCAATATTCCAAGTGTGGCCTCTTCATCACTGTTTAAAATGTTTTCTTCACAATTTAAATGGGGTTTTTTTTATGCCACGAGGACCCAGGACCTGCTCTATGGTTCAATGAAGCAATATGTTTGATCCCGGTCTGAAGGCTGTGAACATTGACCTTGTCCACTTCTGGCAGCTGAGCTTCATGGGTTTCAGTTGTTGGCAGATGGGGACAAAGTCAAAGCCCCCACGTGGCCTCAACGACCCTGTCTGGAAATATCCTTTGAAGATTAATTTACATCATGTGGGCTTTGCTGGCAAGACCAATATTTACGATGTAGAAACAAGGAACTGCAGATGCTGGTTTGCAAGAAAAAAACGACACAAGGTGCTGGAGTAACTTGATGATTCTGACAGCATCAGTGGAGAACTTGGATAGGTGACTTTAAGGCTGGAACCTTTTTTCAGACTCAACGTTTCAGACTGGTCCTGACCTGAAACATTACCTATCTATGTTCTTCAGAGATGCTGCCTGGCACGTTGAGTTTCTCCAGCAAATTGTATCTTTTCTTTCCATTATATACTAACCGCATCTGTCTGGCCAACACAGTCCAGTCCAATCTAGCCCATGCACAGAGTGGGTCGAAGAGGAATCAGACTAAAGACCGGTTGCCCACCTGATTCTAGGCTTGTGAAACATGGACAGTGCCCAGCAGATGTGTATCATTCCACATGACCTATCTGCACAGAACACCTCACTTCATATGGCAAGCCAAGAGTTGAGACACACAGATTCTTCCCCAGACCAACCTCCCTCCCAGTCCAACCCAATCCAACCTAATTCATCCCAGTCCATCCCTCTCCACTCCAGTCCAATCCACCCCTGGCCAGGTCTATGCAGCTAGCCCTGGTCCAGGCGTGAGCTTTGCTGAGCTGAGCCGAGCCCTGCCTGGGGCTCCCTGTTTGCGCTGAAGCCCGTGGGCCTCGCTGCCGGTTGCCTCACCCCGCGAGTCCCTGAAGTCGACGTGACTGGGCGGGTAGTGCTTGCACAGCCGCTCCAGGATCTGCTTGTAGTGCATCAGCCGGTGCAGTGGCCGCAGCAGGAACACGTTCAGGGGCAGGTAGCACACCTTCTGCTGCTCAAACTCCCGGCACGTCACCTCCAGCCTCCGGGAATTCCGGACGGCCTTCTCCAGCTCCACCAGGATCTCGCTGTGCTTCTGCAAGTGGACGGTGAGTTGCTGCAAAAGAGAGAACAGGAGCGAGGCCTGAGCAACGGAGGAGCAGGCGAGCAGCATCAAACCGCGCCACCCGGATCACCGTTCTGTCCTCGAACCTCGGCGACCCCGCGGGCGACGGACTTCCCTTCCAGCACGGCCCAGTCAGGCAGCCTTAGATAACCGTGAGTGCCCCATCACCCTGCATGCTCTCTGTTTGTAAATGAGTGTGCTGCATGTACACTGTTTGGTGAACGTGTGTAACTTGGTCGGTGCCAGATACCCGGGCGAGGTCTGCTCCACGCGCTGCCCACGGGCGCTCGGGGGATTTCCGGGACCGCTGGGCACCGGGGGGGTGGAATGCATCCTCAGTAAGGAAGGGGTAATAGTAATTTGAGAATATTTGATTTGCTTGTGTTGTGGCGGATGGGTGTGTTTTGTATAATTCAATATTGTACACATGATTGTAAATAGGCACATAAATTATTTTTGGTTCAAAAAAATCGGTGAGGTCTGCTGTATGATTTTATCGAGTTGTTTGCAAAGCTAAGCATTTCTCTGTACCTAGTACGTGTGGTAATAAAGTATTGAATTGAATGTATAGGTGCTGGTGCACATTTGTACACATGTACATATATGTACATGCGATCATATGCATGGATATCCATGTGCATGCATGCATATCTGCATGCGCGTGTGTGACTGCATGTGCATGTGTACATGCAGCTGCTTGCACCCTATGTACATGTATCTGTGTGTGAGCATGTGTGTGCCAGTGCATGCGTCTCCGTGTTGAGTCACGCAGTCAGGGTGTGTAGTGTGCGGTTGGGGTTGGGCTTTGGAGAGCATGCATGCATGAGTGCATGAGCGATGCAGAGAGTCAGGGAAGATGCAGGTGGGTGCAGCACCTGCAAGGTTGTGGAGGGCAGGGGAGGGGTTGCATGGAGTGAGGAAGGGAAGCAGATCCCCCCCCCCCCGTCAGGCGGGCCTGTAAACCCACCTGCAACCATCGCACCCGGTGAGCGGGAAGCAGTGAGCCCTGGTCCCACTTGGAGCTGTGGGATCCCTGGATACACACCACAGCAAGGAGCAGCACATTGCTCACTCCATCCATAACAAGGCAGGTGGGCGAATCCAAGAGTGAGCAACCTCCGAACATAACAGGGAGTTGAGTCCCACTGGAGAATCGCCACAGGCGTGATGGGCTCAATGGCCTACATGCATGTCTGTTCCCCCATGTATGTATTTGCATTACACATATAGATACACCCCGACTGGCAGTTGTAGCAATTGTATTTTAATAGCACCTTTCACTTCCTTGTGCATCCAGCACTTTGTAGCTCACAGTACTCGTAATTAGGGTTGCCAACTTTCTCACTCCCAAATAAGGGGCAAAAGGTCAAAATACGGGACAAATTCCCGATGGCAATTCGGTGACCGACTCGGCCGTGGCTGGGTGAGTGATGAGTTGGGCCCGTGTGCTGGACTGCACACAAAGCCCAGCCGGCGGGCCAGCTGAGGAGTTTTGGCCCGGGCCGCACGACATCGCGTGCAAAGTCCGGCGCCCCATCCATATAACATATAACCATATAACAATTACAGTACGGAAACAGGCCCTCTCGGCCCTTCCAGTCCGTGCCGACCATTTGTTTTCCCCTAGTCCCATCTACCTGCACTCAGACCATACCCCTCCATTCCCTTCACGTCCATATACCTATCCACTTTACTTTTAAATGTTAAAATCGATCCTGCCTCCACCACTTCTGCTGGAAGCTCATTCCACACAGCCACCACCCTCTGAGTAAAGAAGTTCCCCCTCACGTTACCCCTAAACTTCCGTCCCTTAATTCTCATGTCATGCCCTCTTGTTTGAATCTTCCCTACCCTCAATGGGAAAAGCTTATCCACGTCAACTCTGTCTATCCCTTTCATCATTTTAAAGACCTCAATCAAGTCCCCCCTTAACCTTCTGCGCTCCAAAGAATAAAGACCTAACTTGTTCAACCTTTCTCTGTAACTTAGTTGCTGGAACCCTGGCAACATTCTAGTAAATCTCCTCTGTACTCTCTCTATTTTGTTGACATCCTTCCTATAATTAGGCGACCAAAATTGTACACCATACCCTTAGAATTGGTCTTACCAATGCCTTATACAATTTTAACATTACTTCCCTACTCCTATATTCAATGCTCTGATTTATAAAGGCCAGCACACCAAAAGCTTTCTTTACCACCCTATCTACATGCGATTCCACCTTCAGGGAACTATGCACAGTTATTCCTAGATCCCTCTGTTCCACAGCATTCCTCAATTCCCTACCATTTACCATGTACGTCCTATTTTGATTTGTCCTGCCAAGATGTAGCACTTCACACTTATCAGCATTAAACTCCATCTGCCATCTTTCAGCCCACTTTTCCAAATGGCCCAAATCTCTCTGTAGACTTTGAAAATCTGCTTCATTATCCAACTCATGAACCGATGATTGTCCATGAGAAGGAGGGGTGGTGGTGTTGGCGGTAAGCGAAGGTCTGAAGGTCGGACAGCTGGCCGGGCTGCCGACCGACCGACGGGGCCACGGGCGAGGCGCTGCTGCTGCACTCCATGGGCTGCACTACGTCGGGACGGGTGAGGCGGGGTCCGGACGCGGCGTTCCGACCCGACAGTCCCCTCGACCCGAGTAGTAGCAGTCAAATACGGGACAAGCGCAGAACCGTGTGGGATGAACCAATTTAGCCCAATATATGTGATGTCCCGGCTAATATGGGACAGTTGGCAACCCTACTTGTAACACAGCTAATGCAGCAAATTGATGCTCCCAGCTACAGCATCTAACCTGTGAGATATTAGTTGAGGGACTGACATTGCCCTAGGTCGTGAGGATGTCTCCTCTACTCCCCTTCAAAATGTCATCATGTGCTTTCGTTTTTAGGCCTGAACAAAAAATAACCCTTCCAATGATCTTTACGTTAGACGTTCGAGCTACAGTGCAGAAACAGGCCCTTCGGCCCATTGAGTCCACGTCGCTCAGCGATCTCCCCGTATACTAGCGCTATCCGACACACGAGGGACAACGTATAAATTTACCACAGCCAATTAACCTACAAACCTGTATGTCTTTGGAGCGTGGGAGGAAACCGGAGCACCTGGGGGAAAACCCACGTGGTCTACAGGGAAAACCTACAAGCTACGTACAGGCAGAGCCTGTGGGTCAGGACCAAACCTGGGTCTCTGGTGCTGTGAGGCAGCGAGTCTCACCACTGTGCCACTGTGCGGCTCTCCCTTGAGGTGACAGCCAAAGCTTTAAACATTGAACCGTACAGAAACCTGCCCTTCAGCCCATCGAGTCAGCACTGCTCATATAGAATCCCAGTGTACATTCTATTCTCCCCATTCCCCTCAACTCCCCCCCCCCCAGGTCCGAACACTCACCAGCGCTCTCGCAGTCATTTACAGTGTCCAATTAAATCGCTAACCCACACAATTTTGGGACGTTTAAGGAAACTGAAGCGCCTGGGGGGGGGGAAAACGCGCATGGTCAAAGGGGAAACGTGCCAACTCCACACAGACAGCATCTGAGGGCAGAACTGCATCGCTGCCACGTGCAGGACCCGAACCCACCACCTCTGCCTCGGAAGCCAAAGAGGGACATCCTGATTCAGAGATGATGTTAGAACCAAACATGGCGCAGTGCCTGGCGATCATGGAGACACATACCTTCATAGAGTGCAGGTTCTTCAACATCACATCTCCAATTCTTTGGTAATCGCCTTTAATATGGGCATTGGACCTTCCTTCCCTGTCAATGCATGGAGGAATAAAATAGTAAGTTATAAAGCAACAGGAAAGACTCGGCCTTCCTTGCCGCTTCCCATCTTTGACACTTCAATGAAAGATATTTTATCTCCATCTTCTTCCAGCTTTGTTGAGGGCTGTGGAAACAAGGAACTGCAGGTGCTGCTTTACACAAAAAAAAGGACACAAAGTGCTGGAGTAACTCAGTGGGCCAGGCAACATCCCTGGAGAACATGGATAGGTCGAGACCTATTCTGTTGTGAGCTCACTGACCCTAAACACCAACTCTCTCTCTCCGTCAGTCTCTCTTTCTATTTCTCTCTCTCACTCTCTCTGTCTGCCTCTCCCTCCTTCCTCCCTTCTCTCTCTCCCTCCCACCCTCCTTCATTCCCTCTCTCTCTTTCTCTCCACAGATGCTGCCCGACCTGCCGAGTGTTTGCAGCAATTTCCGATCCTCTTCCCAGTGCCCCTGCTTGTTTGTTTCTCTGCGACAATAATTCAGCGGCCAACCGATCAAACCTTGCATCCAGCATCCCACTGACTGAGTGTGTCTTGGGAAACTAACTTAGTTAATGTTAAAGACTGTTTAAGCAAGAACGGCAGATGCTGGAAAATCGAAGGTAGACGGAAATGCTGGAGAAACTCAGCGGGTGAGGCAGCATCTATGGAGCGAAGGAACTAGGCGACGATTCGGGTCAAAACCCTTCTTCAGACTGATGTGAGGGTGGGAAGTGAGGGGGGGGGGGGGGCAGGAGGAAGAAAGGAAGAGGTGGAGCCAGAGGGCTGAGGGAAAGGGAGAAAGTAAGGACTACCTGAAATGAGAGAAGTCAATGCTACCTGGTTAATGTTAATTTGATTAGGTCAAGTCTTGAACTGAACAGGTGGTATTTTTGAGTCTGAGTTATATTTCTGATCTTTTCTCCACAACTTCACTGACATCATCTGTTCCACTTCCATAGATACATAGAAACTAGGTGCAGGAGTAGGCCATTCGGCCCTTCGAGCCAGCAATGCCATTTAATATGATCAAGGCTGATCGGGTGATCATGTCCTATCCTGGCCTCAGCTGATCAGCCACATCTGTGTTGTTGGTGACTCCGTATGTGTTCATTCCAACACCTCCTGCCCTTTGAAAATTCGGGATCAACCAACCTGGGTTCCGTGGTCTATTCATCTAGGCTCGCCGGCCTGCCCTCCCTCAGTTGTGCCGGCTCCTAGCTAACCAACCTCCAGAGAGAGTTATTATCCTTGTTAATGAGTCCCTCCAGGTTTCCCACCCTCCCTCCATGTGTGCACGACTCAGGCCCTTAAAGATCGTGTTCACCCTCCAATTCTGCCCTTTCGATCTCCTGCAACATGAATGATCCCACCACGCGCAGCCACAGCTTCAGTTGGTCACCCAAAATTCTCTGCCTTCAATGAAGACCCTTCTTCAGTTTGCCTCTTTGACCAAGTACTTGGTCATTGTTTAGTTTAGTTCAGAGATACAGCACGGAAACAGGCTCTTCCGGCCCACTCAGTCCGCACCGACCAGCGATCCCCGCACATTAACACTAGCCAAAACGCACTCGGGACAAGTTTACATTTACAACCAGCCGATTAACCTACAAACCTGTACGTCTTTGGAGCGTGGGAGGAAACCGCAGATCTGGGTGAAAAGCGAGGAGAAGGTACAAACTTCGTACAGGCAATCACACTGGACAGGATCAAACCCGGGTTTCCGGAGTGTAAGACAGTAGCTATGCCACCGTGACCCCCCCTTAGACGGATCCAACCCCACTCCACGGTCCCACTGGTACAGTTTATGGCCCGGTGCCAATGTTTGGTCACATTCCTGCCAGGCACATATCTTTCTATTCCTGCGTTTAAGGGCTATATTAACACTGTGGTTGCTTGGAGGAAAGGAAATATCAGGAAAAAAAAAATTCCAAAGGAAAAAAATAGTTCTCTTTAAAAGGGGTTTCCTTGTTACATTGCAAGGCTGCATGAATATTTACAAACATTTTGCCTTCTATGCAAATGTCAAATGTTTTGGTTTGCAGATTATGCGTAAAGCAACTTGGAGTAAAACTCATCCCAACACCTTCCTGTTGTTGATACACGATGATCATGAGCTGCAGCCTAACGGCTAAAAATAGCTGTCCAATTAAAGATGCATGATGAATATTTGCAAATCGTTTCCAAAGCACTGGGGATCATTGAGAACGCACTACAAAATTAATAAGCTTCCAAGTGCCGTGCTGTGGGGACCTCCCTGCTGTACATCTGGCGTGTAGGAAGAACTGCAGATGCTAGTTTAAACCAAAGATAAGACACACAATGCTGGAATAACTCGGGCAGCATTTCTGGACAGAAGGAATGGGTTGATGTTTCGGGTCGAGACCCTTCTTCTGACTCAGTCTGAAGGAGGGTTTCGATCCGAAATATCGCCCAAACTCTCTCTCCGGAGATGCTGCCTGTCCCGCTGTGTTACTCCAGCATTTTGTGCCAAATGGACACCATCTGGTATGTGTGGACTGGACAAGTCTGGAATGAGAGTTCCTACTAATTCCCAACTGGATCCAAATGCAATACTAAATCCAGGAATATTTTCACACTCTTTTCACAACGAGGCGTTTGGTGGCGCTGGGCTCATGATCAGGGATTTCCTGCTCACGGGAACGAGCTGTTCTTCCGCAGAGAGCCATTTAAAAAGGATGTCGGGTAGGTTGGGAAGGCACCCAAGGCACCCATCACTCTACTTTTGCATAGTGTGTAGAGCCTTGATATATGTACCAGTACTCAAGAGTGTTTTATTGCCAGAGAGAAACATGAAATTCTTAAGGGCCTGTCCCACTGTACGAGGTAATTCAAGTGTTCTCCCGAGTTTTCCCCTGATTCGAACTCGGAGATTGTCCGTAGCGGGTTCATGGATGTCTCGTAGCGGCTCGTACGAGTAAAAAGTAAACATTTTTTTCATCACGGGTATTTTTTTACTCGTGGACATTTTTCACAGTGTTGAAAAAAACGCCGCGAGTTTACCGGATTTCCCGAGTACCTACCGTGACTCGTACGGGCCGCTACGAGGCACCCACGAGGTCCTATAGACCCGCTACGGACATTCTCCTCGTACAGTGGGACAGGCCCTTTACGTGTAGCAGCACGGCAGGTATGTAAACACGGTTGTCTGTAAGATTGGCACAAAATGCCGGAGTAACTCAGCGTGATAGTCAGCAGCTCTGGAGAGGAGGAATGGGTGACGTTTTCTCAGTGTGAAGAAGGGTCTCGACCCAAAACGTCACCCGTTCCTTCTCTCCAGAGATGCTGACTATCACACTGAGTTACTCCGGCATTTTGCGTCTACCTTCGGTTTAAACCGGCATCTGCAGTTCCATCCCAAGCAGTGATCTGTACATACCATAATATACAACAACAAAAAAACATCGGTGCAATCAGACAGAAAGCCCATCCACGTCTCCTTAGAAGTTTGAGGAGATCCGGTATGTCAACAAATGCGCTCTTGAATTTCTACAGGTGCACGGTAGAGGGGCGTATTAGGCGGGTTAGGAGGGAGACATAGATCAGCCATGATTGAATGGCAGAGTAGACTTGATGGGCCGAATGGCCTCATTCTGCTCCTATCACTTCAGCAACTCGAACGCCCAGGATTGAAGCAGACTGCAAAAAGTGGTGAGCACTGCCCAGTCCATCATGGATACTGACCACCCCCACCATCGAAGGGATCTACAGGAGGCCCAGCATCATCAGAGATCCAGCCCACCCCGCCACGCTCTCATTTCACTCCTGCCGTCAGGAAGAAGGTATACATGTGCCTGAAAACTGTAATGTCCAGTTCAGGAGCATCTTTTTCCCGACAGCCATCAGGCTATTAAACACTACAACCTCCAAATAAGCTCTGAACCATATGGACTTGGGGGCATTTGTACCACGTTGACATGTCTGTTGCGCTGCTGCAAGTAATAGCCCTGTCCCACGGTACGAGTTCATTCCAAGAGCTCTCCCGAGTTTTAAAAAAATCAAACCGTGGTAAGCACGGAGAGTGAACGTAGCGGGTACGTCGGAGACCTTAGCAGCTCGTAACGCTAACGGCAGCTACTGGGGAAGACTCGCTAACGGCAGGTAAGACACGTGAAGATTTTTCAACATGTTGAAAAACGTCCACGAGAGCCCCGAGTACCGACGAGCGGCCATTACCGTAAATCTCCGAGTTGGAATCGGGGCAAACTCGGCAGAACTCTTGGAATGAACTCGTGCCGTGGGACAGGGCTTTAAGAATTTAATTGTTCCGTTTCAGGACATATGACAATTAAATACTCTTGACGCTTGACTTAATAGCGTAGAGACAAAAACAATACAAACCCATGCCCCTGAAGTCTATACAGGTCGGAGATTAGTCGGAGGATGAGGTGTTTAATACCCGATGGTTGTTGGGAAGTGAGAGGTTAGCCGGGGTGGTGTGGGTCCCGGATGATGCAGGCTGCCTTTTTGACTCCTGCAAGTTACGCCTTCCTGTTTTAAGCCCCAGAATGTGCCAGCCAGCTGCACTGTGGCTACATTCACCTGCACTCACTGAAAAAGCGGTACAGACACCATTGACCGCTGGTCACTCGGACAATGGTCTGGGCTGAATATCCTCCTGGTCCTGCAGGTAAGGCAGATGGTGGGTTCTGGAGAATTGGGTCCACATAGCATGGAAACAGGCCTTTGGCCCTAACATGAAATTAGAATTCTGGACTAGCCCTGTAGGCCTGCATTTGGCCCATACCCCTTCGCAACCCTTCTTATCCACATATCTGTCCACATGTCTTTGGAAAGTCATCATTGTATCCGTTGCAGATATGGACCATTCATCTGAACTTTTCACAGTGGTTTCTGAAGAAAGGTCATCGACAAAAAAATGAATTCTCTCTCCACAGAAGCTGCCCGACCTGATGAGTAACTGCAGCATTTTCTGTTCTTATTTCATCATGCATTACTTTATGTCACATTTACTCACTCTGTTTCATCGCACAATTTGCATTTATTCTCGTTGCTCAATTCCAGGCTTCTGTTCCCTGTTTTGTGTGAGGAGTGTCTGAATTTCACACGGGCAGAAAATCTTAGAAGCAAATGCTCTGAGTAAAACCTGCGGTTTCCAGCAGGCGGGGTTAACGGAGAGGGGATAGGAAGTGTTTTACGGCTGGGGCTTGGGGAGTTAGCAACCGGATCGATCGATCGATCGTGCGAAAGGGCACGCCCCAGCATTAGACCTTACCACAGAGCAAGCCTTTGTTCAACTTCCCTCAGAAAGCCAGTGTGAAACTTGTAGAGGGGGTCAAAGTTTGAGAACATTAAGTTCTTCAACTGTTCAGGCATGACGTCATCTCTGGCCAGAGCACTCTGGAAAGACTAGGAGAGAGAGAGAAAGAAGTCAATATTAGACTATGGTGCTTACAGAGTGCCACGCGTGCATATCTGTGGTACTGCCGCAAGTAAGAATTGCATTGTTCCGTTTCATTGTTCATTGTACATATGGCGATAAAGCACTCTTTGTGCTTTAGAGAGAGTACAGAGGAGATTTACTAGAATGTTGCCTGGGTTTCAGCAGCTAAGTTACAGAAAAAGGTTGAACAAGTTAGGTCTTTTTTCTTTGGAGCGCAGAAGGTTAAGGGGGGACTTGATAGAGGTCTTTAAAATGATGAGAGGGATAGACAGAGTTGACATGGATAAGCTTTTCCCATTGAGAGTAGGGAAGATTCAAACACGAGGACATGGTTTGAGAATTAAGGGACAAAAGTTTAGGGGGAACTTCTTTACTCAGAGGGTGGTGGCTGTGTGGAATGAGCTTCCAGTGGAAGTGGTGGAGGCAGGTTCGATTTTATCATTTAAAAATAAATTGGATAGGTATATGGACGGGAAAGGAATGAAGGGTTATGGTCTGAGTGCAGGTAGATGGGACTGGGTGAGAGTAAATGTTCGGCACGGACTAGAAGGGCCGAGAGGGCCTGTTTCCGTGCTGTAATTGTTATATGTTATATGAGTGTTGCTGGCGTACACTGCGCATTTGCATACCCACGCTCAATGCCGTACACAAAGGTAGGGTGATGGTCACCTAAGAATGTTATTGTTCCATTTCGGGACAAATGATAATAAAACGCTCTTGACACTTGACATTGAGTGTCGAAAATACACAGAGGAGAATTTCACCGTCACGCATCAGACTTGCAGTTTGATCCAAAGTAATTTGATTCTCTGTTTTTCCTTTCATCTGTGAAGTTGAATACATTGCATTAAAATCCGTTGCTTCACCTGAGAACAAGGAGGGAGTGGGAAGGCGTGACCTCGAGTGGTGGGAGTTGGAGTTAAGGCTGCAAATATTCCTTCCGGAACATTCAGCTCAGCTCACGTGTCTGATGGAGTGAAACAGGAAATCAGATGCCTTGATCCGAGGGGTGCAGAGGGGTGCACGGCCCCTGGGTGACTGCAGTGTGCACATTACTCCCCAGAGCCCGACCATTCGCTGTGGAGAACCTGCCCTGGTTTGTCTTCACAAAATGCAATCCCGCACTCTAATGTAAATTATACCCCATTTGCCATTCCTCGCCCCACTGACCTAGATAATCAAGATCCGCTGAAATTGTTAATAACCTTCTTCACCATCTACAATGCCACCTATTTTATAACTCACTAAAAACTCACTAACCAACTGCCTTGTATTTTCTCATTCATGTTATTGGTTCCAATTACTATCTTGGCTCCATCATCCTGCTTTGGTTCCATTGCCCTCAATCTCTCAAACTATCAAACGCTATTCAAATTAAGTCATGACATTTAGAACTTGCATACGTTTTTGGGTTGGGAGAGTTCCAGAGCGTGATGATATCCAAATTTCAGATTTCTTGATTCCTGATGTCAGATATCCTGATTCCAAAGCACCTGTTTGTTCAGTTTGGTTTAGAGATACAACACGGAAACAGGCCCTGTGACCACCGACCAGTGATCCCCGCACACTAACACTATCCCACACACGGAGGGCAATTAACCATTTTACTACGCCAATTAGCCTACAAACCTGTACGTCTTTGGAGTGCGGGAAAAAAACCCCGGAAATCTCGGAGAAAACCCACACAGGTCGCGGTGAGAACGTACCCACTCCGTACAGACTGCACCCACAGTCAGGATCAAACCCGGGTCTCTGGCGCTGTAGTGCCCCTGTCCCACTTAGGAAAAATGAACAGAAACCTCTGGAGACTTTGCGCCCCACCCAAGGTTTCTGCGCGGTTCCCGGAGGTTTTTGTCCTCCGGCAACCACCTTCAACTAGCATCGCAACCGGCTTCGACTAAAAAAAATACCGATTTTTAAAACGGAAACCACTTTCGACCATTAGGGAGACTGACAAAAACCTCCGGGAACCGCATGGAAACCTTATGTAGGGCGCAAAGTCTCCAGAGGTTTCCGTTCAGGTTTCCTAAGTGGGACAGGGGCATCAGTGGGACAGGGGCATAAGGCAGCAACTCTATCGTTGTGTCACTATGCTGCCTCTGGACATCCCCACCAGAGTATCTCTATCATACTCACTAAACCTTTAGTTTTCTCGAAAAACCTCAGTTTAAATACTTCTAGACTTCCACACTCAGATGAATCTTTGAACATACTGACAGGAATTTTTTTTTTGGATTAGTTTAGGACTACAGCATGGAAACAGGCCCTTCATCCCGACGAGTCCAGGTTGGCAAGCCTATACACTAGCACCATCTTATACACTAGGGACAATTTACAATTTACAATTTACAGAAGCCAATTAACCTACAAACCGTACGTCTTTGGAGTGTGAGAGGAAACTGGAGCACCCGGAGAAAACCCACGCAGTCACAGGGACGACATACAAACTCTGTACCTGGAGTCAGGATCAAACCCAGGTTGTATAATGTAATGTTGAATAGTTCTCACATTTGCAAGTTATTTGAACATTTTCAACCTTTCGTGTTCAAAACATTTCAAGAGTCAATAAGCGTTTAATTGTCAAATGTACTGATAATGGGACAATGACATTTTTATTTCCAGCAGCAATAACACATCTGTAAACATAGTTAACATAATGAACACAAAAAATTCTATAAATTAAAAACCCCAACATTAGTGCAAAAAGCTCGAAGTCCTTTGTGTAACCAAGGCCGTTCATGATTCATTGTTTAGTTAATTTTTTTCTCTCCACACCACAAATATTACCATGGAAACGTAGAAACATAGAAAATAGGTGCAGGAGTAGGCCATTCGGGCCTTCGAGCCTGCACCGCCATTCAATATGATCATGGCTGATCATCCAACTCAGTATCCTGTACCTGCCTTCTCTCCATTCCCCCTGATCCCTTTAGCCACAAGGGCCACATCTAGCTCCCTCTTAAATATGGCCAACGAACTGACCTCAACTACCTTCTGTGGCAGAGAATTCCACAGATTCACCACTCTCTGTGTGGATACAGGAGCCAGCAACTTCCCGTCAATGCTCACTGGAATCTCCCCTGTTCGCTCTGTTCCTGCCTTCACACAGGGACAGGGACAATCTCTGCCCTGATGTAACGAAGTGAAGAGACTTCCCACGGGCGAAAGCAGTTTATCCCCGTTCCGTTATTATTGGGAAATTTGCAAAAAAAATGAAATCCGATGAATTTATTGGAAAAAGAAAAATAACGGAGCACTTCTATAACATCGCGACAACCGAAAGCGTCGTATCTGGAATGAGACTTGAACCCAGAACCCTGTGACCCAGAGGGGAGAGCTCTGCCATGTTGGGAACCATATGCAAGATTGGCACTGCAGTCTCTTGCTGTATGCATGTAGAAAGCTGCACTTTATGAACTAGTGGAATTAATTAAACTCTGCTATTTATTTCTACCTTGCAGGATCCCGATATACCTGGACCAAATTAAACAGATAATGGAAAAGATTCTAAATTAGACACTGAATTGGGGCATAGAATCAGCTGTGATGTGGGCTCCTGTCACCATGTAACAAGATGAGATTTATTTTGTAGTTGTCTGCAAAACACATCAGCAATGAATCGCACAGTTTAACGGCGAGGAATCAAATCAGACCTGACTGCTTTATTTAATTTCCTGTCCTGTACTCATTTGGAATCGGACCAATTTGTGCATGTCTGCAAGTTCAACAGAAGGAACCAAAGGCAAACTAGATGTGTTGAGTAAAAATGAACAACATTTTGCTCTAGTTTTAAAGATTTGTGCAACTGTGTACAAAATGAGGACCTAAACCAATACCCATGCACTTGGTGACCAAGACTGATTCCCAGTGAAGTAACACCATGTTTTTTAAAATTGTCATCCTTGTTTTCTAATCTCTTTACCACTATAACCCTCTCCCTTGCTAGCAGCCTTTGAGGTCTCCGCATCACACCACTTCAGACCTCTGTAGATGTAATTGTTCCTCACTGCTGGTTAGACGGCGAGCTCTGGAATTTCCACCTAACCCTCACTGCTCCTTTCTCCCCCTTTAAGACGCTTCTTTGCTCAGTCTTCGGTCAGCTGCCCTAATGGTTTGTTGAGGGTTTGGTGTCAGTTCTTTTTGTTGGATAATGACCCATGGATTACTGCACCAGGTCTGGTCACAGCCAGGGTACACAAAATGCTGGAGAAACTCAGCGGGTGCAGCAGCATCTACGGAGCGAAGGAGATAGGCGACGTTTCGGGCCGAAACCCTTCTTTCAAACTGATGGGGGGTGGGGGGAGGGGGGGGGGGGGGGGGAAGAAAGGAAAAAGGAGGAGGAGGAGCCCGAGGGCTGAGGGAGAGGTGGGAAGGGGAGGAGACAGCAAGGGTTAACAGAATTGAGAGAATTTGATGTTCATGCCAAGAGGATGCAGGCTCCCCAAGCGGAATATGAGGTGCTGTTCCTCCAGCTTGCGGTGTTGCTCACTCTGGCGTGGAGGAGGCCCAGGACAGAGAGGTCGGATACGGAATGGGAGGGGGAATTGAAGTGCTGAGCCACCGGGAGGGCGGGTTGGTTAATGCGGACCGAGCGGAGGTGTTCGGCGAAACGATCGCCAAGCCTCCACTTGCAAGTCACAGCCGGTCCAATACCAGGACAAGCCGGGTGTGGGGCATTCCTACACTTTGCTGTAACAGCACTTGCATTGGAAGCAGCAGCACACCACTGCTGTCAGTCGCAGTGCAGGCCTTGCATGTGTTGTGAATGCACCAGGTCAACTCTTGACCGACAGTGCTGTGTGCGTGCGTGCGTGTGTGTGGTGCTGGAAAATCGAGGGTACACAAAATGCTGGAGAAACTCAGCGGGTGCAGCGAAGGAGATAGGCGACGTTTCGGGTCGAGACCCTTCTTCAGGCTGGCTTACTCACTCTTACTACCTCCTGTCCCGTAAGGACGAGGGACCATCGGGACTACATGGCATGCTTTTGTAACTTTGTCAACGCTCCATACATGGCCACTATTTGCACACTTGGCCATTGTATGCAAAACAAAGACTTCAATCAAACAAAAACTGCCGCGATTGTGCAAAGCATGTCGATCTACTCAGTCACTCGAACCGCATCTCGCAGAACTCAGCCCTCGAGCGAGCAAGGGCATTCTTGTTATGGAATGAATTGCTGGCCAGTGGTTGTAACAATAGGTAGAACAGGCCTGGTGGCCCATCCTGTCTCTGCCAACTATGATGCCAATCTAAACTCATTCCATCTGCTCCCAAGTTTCCATCATTAGCCTGCCTCTTCCTGTCCAACAATGACTTTCCAATATTCCATCTTATCTGCTTCTACCACTTCCCCAGGCAATGAGTTCCAGTCACTCAGCTTATAGTGTAATTTATTGTCACTTGTACCGATGTGCGGTGAAACGCTTTTTTGTTGGGTGCGAACCGGTCAGCGGAACGTCTATACTTGATTACAATCCAGCCATCCACTGTGATAGAGGGAATCATTTTTAGTAGAAGATAAACTCCAGTAAAGTCCAAATAAAGAAAGACCGACGGTCTCCAGTGAGGTAGACAGTAGCTCAGGACCGCTCTCTGGGTTGTTGCTGGGACGGTTCAGCTGCCTGACAACAGCTGGGAAGGAACTGTACCTGAAAGCGGAGGTGTGCATTTTCACACCTCTCCCTTGATGGGAGAGGGGAGAAGAGGGAGTGGCCAGGGTGAGACTCGTCCATGACTATACTGGTTGGTCTTAAACGGAGTCAACGGAAAGGAGGTTGGATTGTCTGGGTTGCATCCTCAATTCTCTGCAATTTCTTGCAGTTTTGGAGGGATCTACCCACTGCATTTCCCGGCAATGAAGATGCTATTTTATGCCCCAAAATAAGGCAGGAAAATGTACCTGCGTCTTGGAGGCCGAAGGTTAGGTTGTTAGCCAGGAGAGACAGACTTGGTTAACCCTCAGTACAGTGACATCACGAGCGATGTTGCTGCACTGAGGGACGGCCAAGTCTACCCCTCATTGCCGGCAGCTGATGGGAAGCGGCTGTAAAAGGACAGCGCCGCTGCGGGGGGGGGTGGGGGGGTGGGGGGAGTTCCTTTCACAACGTGTGGGGCGTCTGGCCCGTGTCAGCATGGCCTGGGCTGCACAAATTGGCTGGGCCGCCAGGGGTAAAGTTGCGGGGAGGGCAGGAGCATTGAGAAGGAGGGAGTCGGGGACCACGCCAGTAACTCACTCACTCACTCACCGCTGCCGCAGCTCTCGGGGCGCAGAGCCACTGCATTAGGGCCGGGGAGGGAAGTCGCTCGGGTGGCCGCGAGTGTCCGCCGGGACCAGACAGCGAAATCGGCCGCCACCTCAGCGCCTTCTGCCGGCCACTGTGTCATTTGGCACAGACGCAACCGATGGCGGTGGCGATTGGCGGGTAGCTACTGGGCGGAAGGCTGGCTGCTCCATCCCAGGCTCTCTCTCTCTCTCTCTCTCTGAGGCGCTACAGCCAGTCCCGGGGATGCGAGGGATCTGGGAACTGAAGCCAGTCCCGGGGCACGCAGGCGATGTTGCCGACCCCTGGACTAAACCAAACCCTCGATCCTGTCCCGTGTAAAAAAACATACCTTCATGAATCTCCTTTAAATTTTCCCCATCTGACCTTAAAGTTATACCCCTCTAGACTCTGACACTCCCACCGTGGGAAGGGGTTTCTGACGATCTACACTGTCTATGCCTCTCATAATTGTATGTATTTCTCTCAGGTTTCCGCTCAGACACTCACACTTCAGAGAAAATAATTAAAATTTGTCCGAGCTCGCCGTATAGCAAATACTTTCCAATCCAAGTTATATCCTGGTGGACCTCTTCTGCAGCCTCTCCACAGCCTCCACATCTTTCTGGTAAATGCAGTGACCACAATGCTTCAAATGCAGCCTAAATACAGGGCCTTGGTGAGGCCACACCTAGAGTATTGCGTACAGTTTTGGTCTCCTAATCTGAGGAAAGACATTCTTGCCATAGAGGGAGTACAGAGAAGGTTCACCAGACTGATTCCTGGGATGGCAGGACTTTCATATGAAGAAAGACTGGATAGACCCGGCTTGTACTCGCTAGAATTAAGAAGATTGAGGGAGGATCTTATAGAGACTTACAACATTTTAAAGGGGTTGGACAGGCTAGATGCAGGAAGATTGTTCCCGGAAGATTGTACTCCCTCTATGGCAAGAATGTATTTCCTCAGATTAGGAGACCAAAACTGTACGCAATACTCCATGTTGGGGAAGTCCAGAACAAGGGGTCACAGTTTAAGGATAAGGGAGAAGTATTTTAGGACCGAGATGAGAAAATCGTTTTTCACACAGAGAGTGGTGAATCTGTGGAATTCTCTGCCACAGAAGGTAGTTGAGGCCAGTTCATTGGCTACATTTAAGAGGGAGTTAGATGTGGCCCTTGTGGCTAAAGGGATCAGGGGGTATGGAGAGAAGGCAGGTACAGGATACTGAGTTGGATGATCAGCCATGATCATATTGAATGGCGGTGCAGGCTCGAAGGGCTGAATGGCCTACTCCTGCACATATTTTCCATGTTTCTATGTTTCTAACTGAAGTCCTATAAAGCTGCATCATGGCTTGTCAATTTAGTAAAGGCTAGCATGTTCAATGCTCTCTTTATTACCTTATCTACGTGCATTATCACTTTCAGGGAGCTATGGACTTGTACTCCTAGATCCGTCTGTACATTAATGCTCGTAATGGTCCTGACATTGACTGTATAGTTCCCTCTTGAATTTGACCAATGTTGACCAACGTGCAGAAAACACAGTTAGGGGATTGACCTTTCTGCAGCCTTGGCCTCCCCTAACTTTATACGTTCATTCCACTTCACCGCAACTAATTCTGGGGACCAGGCCCATGCAAATGCACGCGCAGCCCACACAATGGCAGGCAGATGAGGAAATACAGGCAGTCAAAGGGACGGAGATGCAGAAATGCCAGAGAAATATAGGGAAAGGCACACATTGACACAAAGAAAGGGAAACAGGCAGACAAACTCGCACAGACAGTCACCCACAAGGGAAATCAGAAGGCCAGGCGCAAGGGCAAGCGTGAGTGTGAAAATACAAGCGCACAGACACAATGACATCTGCGAAACTCCCAGCTGGAGAGAACCCAGCACACACTGTGTTACCAGTGAGTGTCAGGAGCTGAATATACAGTGACATATCCAACACTGGTTAACACGTACCGTTGTGATGACCTCAAGATCCTTTAGGTAGGTTCGTTCTGTGGTGGATACTTCTTTGGCAATAAAATAAGCTTTGTCTGCTGGGAACCGCTGGAAAATACAGAGCAACAACGTCCATTAGTTGGCGCGTTTGGACTTTGTCCCGTGGTTCTATCCGTACAATTTCACCCAAGGTTTCACGGGCACACGTAAACCAGCCCCAGCACTGGGGATGGGGAACTGCCACCTCAGTGTCAGCACAATGGTTGGCCACCCACCTCCCTTGGAACTGAAGCCTGGCCAGAAAAAATGGAAGCCCGTTTCAAGTTGTGTAGGGCTCTGGTGAGACCACATCTGGAGTGTTGCGTACAGTTTTGGTCTCCTAATTTGAGGAAGGACATCCTTGTGATTGAGGCAGTGCAGCGTAGGCTCACGAGATTGATCCCTGGGATGGCGGGACTGTCATATGAGGAAAGATTGAAAAGACTAGGCTTGTATTCACTGGAGTTTAGAAGGATGAAGGGGATATCTTATAGAAACATATAAAATTATAAAAGGACTGGACAAGCTAGATGCAGGAAAAATGTTCCCAATGTTGGGCGAGTTCAGAACCAGGGGCCACAGTCTTAGAATAAAGGGGAAGCCATTTAAGACTGCGGTGAGAACAAACCTTTTCACCCAGAGATTCCCTGCCACAGAGGGCAGTGGAGGCCAAGTCACTGGATGGATTTAAGAGAGAGTTAGATAGAGCTCTAGGGGCTAGTGGAGTCAAGGGATATGGGGAGAAGGCAGGCACGGGTTATTGATAGGGGACGATCAGCCATGATCACAATGATTGGTGGTGCTGGCTCGAAGGGCCGAATGGCCTCCTCCTGCACCTATTTTCTATGTTTCGATGTCTAAATGGATCAATGGATCGATGTCAGAGACTTTCTTTGGAGAACTCGCAACCTTGGGTTAGAATGACAGCTGTGCAATCTTTCTGATACCGCCAAAGCAGCACTTTGTCCCCACTGCCTTGGAATATCAACGTTCTGTCCTGGCACTTAAACCCACAAATCCTGACCCAGAGAAGAGAATATGACCCAGTAATTTGTGGCTGAAGTTACCATCATTAAAGCTGCCAATTTCTACAGTCCCTTATCAACTGAAAATTAACAGGATCCACGTCCATTATAACTCACTGCCCCAGTTGGTCAAAGAAAAGCATTAAGCTCGGCCAACCAGGAATTTTATTCTGATTGGTAAAATATCTCATTCTCATTTAAGAGCTGGGTCCTTTTCTCTCACCTCTCATCCTCTCAGTTTTTTCCCCAGAGTATTTGAGTTGTACAACACAGAAACAGGCTTTATGGCCCAACTCATCCTTGCTGACTGTGATGCAAATTTATGCTAATCCCATTTGACTGCATTAGGCCTGTGTCCCACGTCTTTTCTAATCCACATACCTATAAACATACCTTCCAAAAGATTGATTTTTTTCTGACTGGAAAAATCTGCCCCTCAGATCTCCTTCAAACTTCTCCTCTCTCTCTAGTTTCTGTGCCCTCTAGTTTCAGACTCTCCCATCCTAGGAAATACTGAGACTCTCTACTGTGCCAATGTACCCCCATAACTCATTAAACCTCTGTAAGGTCACGCCTCAGCCTCTTATGTTCCAGTGGAAAGGTTTTGGAAACGCGCCCTACGGCTCACTAAGTCCATGGTCTCGGGGGAAGGGGAAGGATATGGGGGTCCTTGGCTGAAAGTAAGCAGGCAGGTACAGCAGGGAGTGAAGAAAGCAAATGGCATGTTGGCCTTTATAAGAAGAGGAGTCGAGTATAGGGGCAAACAGGTCCTTCTGAAGTTGTACAGACCCCCAGTGAGACCACAACTGGAGTTTTGTGTGCAGCTTTGGTCCCCTAATTTGAGGAAGGATATTCTTGCTATTGAGGGAGTGCAGCGTAGGTTTACAAGGTTAATTCCCAGGATGGCAGGACCGTCATATGCAGAGAGAATGGAGCAACTGGGCTTGTACACTCTGGAGTTGAGAAGGATGAGAGGGCATCTCATTGAAACATATAAGATTATTAAGGGTTTGGACACACTAGAGGCAGGAAACGTGTTCCCGATGTTGGGGGAGTCCAGAACCAGGGGCCACAGTGTAAGAATAATGAGGGTTACACAAAAAGCTGGAGAAACTCAGCGGGTGCAGCAGCATCTAAGGAGCGAAGGAGATTGGCGACGTTTCGGGTCGAGACCCTTCTTCAGACTCATGAGTAAGCCATTTAGAACGGAGGCAAGGAAATACCTTTTCTCACAGAGAGTCGGCCATTTGGCCCTTCGAGCCTGCACCACCATTCACTGTGATCATGGCTAATCATCCCCAATCAGTACCCCGTTCCTGCCCTCTCCCCATATCCCCTGACTCCGCTATCTTTAAGAGCCCTATCAACCTCTCTCTTGAAAGTATCCAGAAAGGAAACCTGCCTCCACCGCCCTCTGAGGCAGAGAATTCCACAGACTCACAACTCTCTGTGTGAAAAAGTGTTTCCTCATCTCCGTTCTAAATGCCTTACTCCCTATTCCTAAACTGTGGCCCCTGGTTCTGGACTCCCCCAACATCGGGAACATGTTTCCTGCCTCTAGTGTGTCCAAACCCTTAATAATCTTATATGTTTCAATAAGGTCCCCTCTCATCCTTCTAAACTCCAGAGTGTACAAGCCCAGCTGCTCCATTCTCTCAGCATATGACCGTCTCGCCATCACGGGAATTAACCTTGTGAACCTACGCTGGGCTCCCTCAATAGCAAGAATGTCCTTCCTCAAATTAGGGGACCAAAACTGCACACAATACTCCAGGTGTGGTCTCATTAGGGCCCTCACAACTGCAGAAGGACCTCTTTGCTCCTATACTCAACTCCTCTTGTTATGAAGGCCAACATGCCATTCGCTTTCTTCACTGCCTGCTGTACCTGCATGCTTACTTTCATAGACTGATGTACAAGGACCCCCAGATCCCGTTGTACTTCCCCTTTTCCTCCAGGCTGCTGAGATACCCAGAAGCCTACCTTCCTCCTCATCTCCTCCTCATCGTCCGTCTTGACACAGGTGGCGTCGGTCAGCAGGGGTGTGATGAGCGGCGAGTGTGATTTGCCATCGGGGCTCAGGCTGGGAGACAGGGACAGGTTGAGTAGGCCGGGACCTGCCTGCGAGTTCAGCGAGAGGTCCGACGCGTGGGGGCTGTATGCTGGGGACACTGCAAAAAGGCACAGGAAGTCACGTCACACACCCACCCAACTTTCCCCTCACCCCCCTGGAACAAGCACTTCGTTCCGCTCCCCTGACCCAGTCACCCTGTCCCTTGCCCCCCCCCCCCCCACTCATCACCTGACGATTCTTATTCCCACTTCCCTTCCCCCCTTTTTCTGTTCCCTTCTAACCACTGCCTCTGGATCTACATTTCACTCCACCTCTGACCCGGCTTCGATACTGACCCCGGGTGCTGTCTGTGTGGAGTTTGCACGTTTTCCCTGTGACCCAATATGATACGACAGAACTTTATTCATCCCAGGAGGGAAATTGGTCTGCCAACAGTCACAAAACGCAACCGGGTCAACCCCACGACAAAAGCGGGAGGAGTTGTACAGTTTAATAGCTGCAGGGAAGAAGGATCCCCTGTGGCGTTCTGTGCTGCATCTCGGTGGAACTAGGCTGTTGCTTAACCTACTCCTCAGAGTGTCATGGAGGGGGTGAGCTGTACTGCCCAAGATGCTTCGCAGTTTGAGGAGCATCCTCCCCTCCAAGACCTCCCCCAATGAATCCAACTCCACCCCCAGGATGAAGCCAGCCTTCCCGATGAGCTTGTTGATTCTATTGGCGGCCTTCGCCCTGCTACCCCACACTCTCAGGTATTGGGCTGGATGACACTCATCGCCCAACCGAACCATCTCCGGCCCGATGCACCCCGATCTCCAGTCGCCACGCCTACAGGCCATGTGGTCGGCGGGCCTCCAATCGCAATGGGATAGCTCCACCTATCCGTTACCTGGAAACCCTTGAATGATGCCAAAATCTCACAGCCATCTTTGACACCCACCAAAGCCACCAACCCCGTTTAATTCCTCGCTGACTTTCGGAAACGAAAACACTCGAACTAAAATAAGTAACTATCAAAAAATAACTTTACAAGTTAAACTAAAGCGCTCCACACAGCCTGAGTGATATTTATGATACTGGTGCTCACGGAACAACTTGTCGCTAAACACCTCCAAGACCAAGGAGCAGATTATCGACTTCAGGAGGTCACAGAATGGGGAATACGCCCCAATCTCCATCTACGGAGACAGTGTGGAGAGAGTGTCCAGCTTTAAGTTTCTGGGCACTCACATCTCAGAGGACCTCACATGGTCCACCAACACCGCTGCGCTGGTCAAAAAGGCACAGCAACGACTGTTCTTCCTGAGAACATTGAAACGGACTGGTCTGCCCCAACAGCTGCTGACGACCTTCTACCGCTGCACCACAGAGAGCATACTAACGTACGGCATCTCTGTGTGGTATCTCAGCTGCACGGAGGCGGAGAGGAGAGCTCGTCCACAGAGCGCAACAGATTATTGGGACACCGCTCCCAGCCTTGGAGGGATATCTACCACACACGGTGCCTCAGGAAGGCCGTCAGCATCCATAAAGACTCCTCTCACCCTTGTAATGGACTGTTCGAACTACTCCCTTCCGGCAGACGTTACAAGGCCTTCTACGCCCGCACCTCCAGACTCAGGAACAGCTTCATCCCCAGAGCTATAGCGGCTCTGAACCGGCCCTGCTGAGTGCCCCCCCCCCCACCCCCCATGGACTGCCTCCCCCGGCCTCGCACGTTAGTCTGTGTTGATTTAACTGGTCTAATGTTCGTTTTTACAAACCTTGTTCTCGGGGTATCTAAACCTAAATTTTATTTGTCAATTAAGTTATGACATCGGATGGAAGTTGCAAACCAAATCTCGTTGCACTCATGTGTAATGACAATAAAATATATTATTATTATTATTATTATTATTATTATTATTATTAAGAAGGGATGCAGTATAGGGGTGGCATGAGGGCACAATGGTATTGCTGCTGCCTTGCAGTGCCAGAGACCCGGGTTCAATTCTGACTACGGGTGCTGTAAAAGCCCCATGACAGAGTGGGTTTTCTCCGGGTGCTCCGGTTTTCCTCCCACACTCCAAAGATGTGCCGGTTTGTAGGTTAGATGACGTTGACAGAAATTGTAAATTGCCCCTAGTGTGTAGGATCGTGCCAGTGTACGGGGGTCGCTGGCCGGCGCGGATTTGGTGGCGCTGAAGGGCCCGTTTCCATGCTGTCTCTCTAACATGAAAACGAACGTGCTTACATTGGAAACAGTTCAGAGAAAGTTAAACAGGGTGCGTTTGGATGAAGTGGTTACCTTGCACGTTAAGGGCGAGCGATGTAGGATATACTCAAAGGAGCAAAAAGCAATCTGCGGGTCAGGTGGCATCCGTGCAGGGAAATGAACCGTCGATGTTTTGGGTCAGGGTACTTCTTTGGACTGATACAGAGTGGAGGAAGCTAGCAGAGAGAAGTGAGAGGAAGAGGTTGGGGCCTGAGCTGTCAAGTAATGGGGGGATCCAACAAAGGAGAATTTGACGAGCAGGTGGGCCAGGAGGGGAGGGAAGGGTGGAGATTGTAACCAAGGTCTGAGGTGATGTGGAGAATATAAAAGGGTGCAAATGGTGATTGCTTGATTGAAAGAGACAGTGTGGAAACAGGCCCTTTGGCCCAACTAGTGCAAGCCGACCGTTGATCACCCATTTACACCAGTTCCATGTTATCCCTTTCTCTGACCTACTCCCTACACTGTCGAACACATCACCATATCTTCGACATGTTGTTTAAGAAGGAGCTGCAGATGCTGGAAGAAGGGTTTCGGCCCGAAACGCTGCCTATTTCCTTCGCTCCATAGGTGCTGCTGCACCCGCTGAGCTTCTCCAGCACTTTTGTCTACCATATCTTCGACATTCCCATGAGGGATTTCTGGGACTCTTGGTAGCAAAGCACAGCCAGGAAACCAGCCACAAACCCTGATGCGCGTGGGTTTCATACAGGTTCTCCAGTTTCCTCCCTCATCCCAAAGACGTGCGGGTTGCTAGGTTAATTATCCGCTGTAAAATGTTTCCCAGTGTGTAAGTCTGTGGTAGAATCTGTAAAAGCTGAGTTTGGAAGCAGCTCAGCTAGCCCAGGTGAAAGTTGCTGATTTTCTCCCTGAAAGCCATTACTAAACCAACTTGGTTTAATTTTAGTTTAGACTTTTAATTTTAACCATAATCTGCTTGTCTACTGATCCAAAATGTGTTTTCCAGATGCATTTCATTATCTGATTCACATTTTGAGCGGCTCAGCTTGGTCACCAAGTCAAATATTGTGGCCCTGAGATACTACATGTGATCATGGATCGTCTTTCCGCTGACTGGTTAGAATGGGACAGAAAGATTTTCACGGTACCTCGGTACATGTGACAGTTAAAGGGCCTGTCCCACTTTCACGACCTAATTCACGACCTTTTTAACTCGTGGACATTTTTCATCAGGCTAGGAAAAAACGCCCCGACCTACTTGATGCCACGCGTACCTACGACCAGCATCACGGCCTGCTACGACCCACCTACGACCTCGTGACGACCATGCTGCGAGTATGAGCCAAGGGGAAACTCGGCAGAGGTCGTGAATTAGGTCGTGAAAGTGGGACAGGCCCTTAACTAAACTAAACTGAACTATGTGGCCATATTGTCAACAGTACACCAAGAGTTAACATCCATTAAGACACGTGCGTTGCCTCCATATAAACCAATGCTCTCATTGAACAGGACAATGAGCGTATGGGACACAATTGCCACACTTGGGTTATTTCTCAATTGTGAGAAATGTGTGTACAATATCAACAAAGGCCATTGAGCAATGTGCAGAGAAGGAGAGCAGATACAACACAAAGTTGTACCCGTTAGGTCAGAGCTCAGGTAGGAACTCGGGTTCCATGGCAACTGGAGAGAAGATGGGAGAGGTAAAGTTAATGTAAGAGGGGGAAAGTTTAACGGAGGTGTGCGGGGAAAAGGTTTTCACAGAGAGTGGTAGGGCGTAGAACGCATTGCCAGGGTGGAGGCAGATACAACAGTGGCATTTAAGAGGCATTTACACAAGGAAGTACAGGGAATAGAGGGATATGGATCACTTATAAGCAGAAGAGGTCAGTTTAACTTGGCATCATGTTTGGCAGAAACATGGTGGGCAAATGGCCCATTCCTGTTCAGTCCCGTTCTGTTTCTAAGAACACCTCAATGTCTAGTACACTGGAAATCAAAATTAAACAAACTAGAGCTGCTAGAAATATGAATCAAAAACACGAACTGCTGCTAACAGTCAGCAGGCCAGACGACATCTGTGGAGAAAGGGACTGATACCATCGTCAGAACTGGTACAAACACTGGCTGGATATTTTACAGATCTTGAGATTAAGTACTTTCAAATTCAACGGTTGAGAACCAGATATGAGCAGAGGAAGGAAGGAGGAAGGAATGCTGGAAGAACGCAGCAGGGTAAAGCAGCATCCATGGAGGCAAGAGATGCAAGTCGATGTTCTGGGTTCTGTATCTGCAATCTCTTCAGCCTTGATGTAGAGGCAGCAGTTTGGAATGGAATCATCAGCTGCCAATGGAAGATATAGAGGCGGATGCAATTATAATTTTTGAAAGACATTTGTACATATATATGGATAGGAAGAGTTTGGGATCCGGTCCAAATGCAGGCAAATGGGACTAGCCCAAAATACCAACTTGGTGGCATTAGAGAAGGTGGGCTAAAAGGTCTATTTCTGTGCTGTATGACTGGTTGGATGCTTAATTTACTCGAGTGAGATAGTTTGAGTCTTCAGCTTGTCTATGAAGATGTTATCATCTCTGAGTACAAGTGTGTGCATACACTGGAGGGAGATGCTGACATGGCATCACTCGACATTGATCACAGAAAATACAGAGGGGCTTGATGGTGCTTCTTCAGAAAACAGAACCATTCCTTAAAGCCTCCTGACAAATGCACCGGAACAAACCCAGACAGACGGCAGCTGGAAAACCCCAAGGATCTTTGTGTGAGGGTGAGGTTGCCAAGTTTGGTGCAAGCTGTAATGAAGCTGAACGTTTCATGTATAAAATATCCAGGCCAAACATTAAACGGAGAGTTGCCCACCCACTGTAACATCAGAAGACAGATCAGGCCAACTCAAAATAAAAATCTAAAATGGGCCGGATTACACTCCCAGCTCAGTGAAAGAGCTCATTTGGCAGAAGCGCTGAATTTAATGAGCTTAAGATAAATGTCAGCAAAGGATAAGTGACTGGCAGAAATGGCCGAAAGATTGGTGTAAATCAGGATGGCTTTAACCCAACAAAAGTGAAGGAAATGAAGAGAATGAACGAACAAAGTTCATTGCATTTATGAGGGTAGATTGAGGGGGCCGGATAGAAAATGTTCCCTGGCCATTAAAAAAGGACTTTCATTGCTACAGTGCATTTTTCACACAGAGAGTGGTGAATCTGTGGAATTCTCTGCCACAGAAGGTAGTTGAGGCCAGTTCATTGGTTCTATTTAAGAGGGAGTTGGATGTGGCCCTTGTGACTAAAGGGATCAGGGGGTATGGAGAGAAGGCAGGTACAGGATACTGAGTTGGACGATCAGCCATGATCATATTGAATGGCGGTGCAGGCTCGAAGGGCCGAATGGCCTCCTCCGGCACCTATTTTCTATGTTTCTATGTTTCAGATCATCAGAATGTTACAGCTAACGAAGTGCTTTTCAAGTATAGTCTCTGTGTATAGAAACACAGCAGTCAAATTGTACACAGGACGGTCCACCACATCAATGTGATTGTGGTTATTGTTTTCTCTTTAAGTGGTGGAGAGAATATCGGCTCCAAGGTATCCAAAGATCCACCCAGCTCTCCTTTAAAACAGTTCTGCCAACGCAGAAGGCTGTGGATCAGGTAAATGGCACTAGAATGGGATCAGTGAGTGGAAGGGCCCTGTTTCTATGCTGCATGACTCTATGACCGTCTGCATCCAGATGAGAGAGCAAACTAGGCCTTGGTTTTAAACCTGCACCTATTAATAATAGTGCTTTTGTTCAGCATGCCACTGGGAGTATCAACGCAGTGTTTGGATTCTAGGCTCTGGGATAAAAGCCGCCTGTTTGAGAGTTTCGAGAGGCAGTGTGGAAACCAGCTCTCCAACCCAGCGAGTCCAAGCCAGCCTGTACACTTTGCCTCCGTGTTACCCCACTCTCATCCACTCCTCCCAACACACTGGGGGCAATGTACAGAGGCCAATTCGTCCACAAACTTTGGGAAGTAGGGGGAAGCCCGTGCACCCGGAGGAAGCCCACATGGTCACAGGGAGAACATGCAAGCTCCACACAGATGGCACCCAAGGTCAGGATCGAGCCAGGGTCTCTGGGGCTGTGAGGCAGCAGCTCCTACCACTGCGCCACTGTGCCGCTCAGAGGCAAGTAACCTCACACCATTAAAGGAATGTCACTCAGGGGCGCATTGGTGAGGGTCATCGCAACTAATCTCATTATTTCGCTTGGGCAGCTCTCAGCCCAGTGATATGAATATTGATTTCTCTAACTTCAAGTAATCCCAGCATTCCCTCTCTCTCTCCCCCCCCTCACCCAAGTTGCACCAGCTTCTCGTTCTCACCCAACAATGGCCTGTTTCCTTTATCATCGTTACTTTTTGCATATCTTTCATTCGTTGTTCTATATCTCTCCACATCATTGTCCACGTCTCGTTTCCCTTTCCCACGACTTCCAGTCTGAAGAAGGGTCTCAACAAGAAACGTCACCCATTCCTTCTCTCCAGAGATGCTGCCTGTCCCGTTGAGTTACTCCAGCTTTTTGTGTCTATCTTCAGTTTAAACCGGCATCTGCAGTTCCTTCCTAGTCCTACGCATCTAATTTAATGTTTGACTTGCTTTATTGTTCCCTGGCTGTCTAGTAGACTTAAGATTTTAAAGATACAGGCCCTTCGGCCCACTGAGTCTGTGCCGACCAGCGATCTCCCCGTACACTAGGACTATCCCACACTAGGGAAATTTTACAATTCTTACCAAAGCCAATTGATATACAATCCTGTAGGTCTATTTGTAGAGTGAAGGAAACTGGAGCACCCAGAGAAAACCCATGGAGAATATACAAACTGCATACAGATCGCATCCGTCGTCAGGATTGAACTGGGCCTGCTGTGTCACTGTGCCGCCCGCTAGTATAACTGATAATATATCGTATTATTGTTAATGTATATTTATTTAATGTATTGTTATGTTAATGAGCCCGTAAAGCTACAGCAAGTACACATTTCATTGTTCAGCTCCTGGTACATATGACAGGAAGGATTTGGAGGGATGCAAGCCAAATGCAGGCGAATGGGACCCCGCTTGGTATAATTGTAAACCAGCGATCCCCACACACTCACGCTATCCTAGGGACAATTTACAATTATATCAAAGCCACTTAACCCGCTGCCTGCCATTCAGAATGGCAGGCAGTGGCGAGTGGAGTGCCGCAAGGCTCGGTGTTGGGGCCGCAACTAGTTACCATATACATTAATGATTTGGAAGAGGGAATTAGGAGCAACACTAGCAAGTTTGCGGATGACACAAAGCTGGGTGGCAGTGTGAACTGTGAAGAGGATGTTAGGAGGTTGCAGGGGGACCTGGACAGGTTGAGTGAGTGGGCAGATGCGTGGCAGTTGCAGTATAATATAGATAAATGTGAGGTTATCCACTTTGGCGGCAAAAACAAGGGGGCAGATTATTATCTCAATGGGGTTAGGTTAGGTAAGGGGGAGGTACAGCGAGACCTGGGTGTTCTTGTACACCGGTCACTGAAAGTTGGCGTGCAGGTACAGCAGGCAGTGAAGAAAGCTCATGGAATGTTGGCCTTCATAACAAGAGGATTTCAGTACAGGAGTAAAGAGGTTCTTCTGCAGTTGTATAGGGCTCTGGTGAGACCACATCTGGAGTTTTTGTGGACAGTTTTGGTCTCCTAATTTGAGGAAGGACATCCTTGTGATTGAGGCAGTGCAGCGTAGCTTCACGAGATTGAACCCTGGGATGGTGGGACTGTCATATGAGGAAAGATTGAACAGGCTAGGGTTGTATTCACTGGAGTTTAGAAGGAGTTCCTGAGGGGGATCTTATAGAAACATATAAAATTATAAAAGGACTGAACAAGCTAGATGCAGGAAAAAAATTCCCAATATTGGGTGAGTCCAGAACCAGGGGCCACAGTCTTAGAATAAAGGGGAGGTCATTTAAGACTGAGGTGAGAAAAAACTTTTTTACCCAGAGAGTTGTGAATTTGTGGAATTCCCTGCCACAGAGGGCAGTGGAGGCCAAGTCATGGATGGATTTAAGAGAGAGTTAGATGGAGCTCTAGGGGCTAGTGGAGTCAAGGGATATGGGGAGAAGGCAGGCACGGGTTATTGATAGGGGACGATCAGCCATGATCACAATGAATGGCGGTGCTGGCTCGAAGGGCCGAATGGCCTCCTCCTGCACCTATTTTCTATGTTTCTATGTTTCTATCCCAGAGAAAACCCACACAGGTCACTGGGAGAACGTACAAACTCTGGACAGACAGCACCCGTAGCCAGGATCGATCGTGGGTCTCTGGTGCGGCAAGACAGCAACTCTAGAGCTGTGCCACCATGCTGAGTTGCTCCAACACTCTGTGTCGAACTACTTTCAATTCTTTTTTTCACAAGGGGCAATTTACAGCTGCCAGTTATAGGCCTGACCCAGATCAGGACAGGGCTCCGTTCTGAGATTTGTTCGTGATCCAAACAGGCCGCGAGATGGAAATGAGAAAAAAAACATCACGTAGGCGAGGATCACCAAAGCAGCTGTGACGGGAGGGCGAGCAGGTACGGGACGAGCGGCCGCCAACCAGCCTTGCTGACAGCGAGCCAGTGAGCGAGCGAGTCCGCTCAGCGCTCCCAGCTCAGGTCAGCCTGACTCACACCTCGGTTGCCGTGCGGTTCGGAGGGCTGAGGTGGAGAGAGAAGGCAGGCGGAAATGCCCTGTTCCCACCTGGCAGACAATGCCTGCAGCCCTGCAGCAGCCGGCAAATCCATCGCCACCCGTCCTGCTAGTCTCCTGTCCATAAATGGGGTTCTCCTGTCCAATTATGGGGGGGGTGTCCATCAAACAGGCAGTGGTAACCCCGGGAGGACCTGTAACCGACCAACATATCTCTGGGATGTGGGAGGAGGCTGGAGCAGCAAGGGTGAAACCATGTAGGTATGTTACAATACTTACCTTCCGCCACTGCCCGTGTGCGTGACTTAGAAAATATGCGAACCGGCAGTATTTTTCCTGCCGGCTGGGGTTTAAATTCACCGCAAACCGCAACGTCCCAATCCATCGCCTTCCACAAAATCCCACTCGCAAGATGATTTAAATGGCCATTAATTTACGGGAATTAAACACTCCTTCAATTTGGCCTATAAATTCATGACAATGAGATTTAAAAATCATGTTATATTGTGAATTCTTGTGTGATATTTGGACACTTAGATTTTTTTAAAATGTTAACCTTTTCTTAAGAAATGGATAGATGTTTAGATCCAGTAATTGAATTTTGTGATTAGCTACAATTGGGTAACTAACTAATTATATGCTTTAATTTCAGGTCATCCAAGTAAGATTGTTTCATATTTGTTTCAGAATGCTTCAATCTATAATAACTGAAAATTTCATTCAGTTCTCTTAATTTTTAAGAAAGTTATGGGCTTTTGACTGTCCTTGATCACAGCTTTTGAGTTAAGTCAATGGAAAAGCAATGGGGAACAAGATGCTAATTTCCGAGTACGAAAATGGCCATAACTTTTTTAATACTGAAGATATGAAAGTGAATTAGGTGTCAAATTAAACTTATTTTTATGCTTTATCTGATGGGATAAATTACAGACTTGATTTTTTAAATCTCAAAATGTTGTAACATTGCTAAGTCATGGAGAGATTCTGCAGAGAGCAGTATTGAACATGGGTCTCTAGAGTTGTGAAGCAGGGACACTGCACGGCTCTAGTAACAAGCCAGTGGCTGTAGATCACTTTGTGAGACCTTCCATGGATGCAGAGGCACTACTGAAATGTACAACTTTCAACCATTGGCTTCTGCGCCACTTAATCCCATCTCTGTCTGGGTCCAAATTCTATTCCAAGCAGTTTTCAAACACTAAGCAATGCCAAAATGAACAGAAGCTTTAAGGAGGTCAGTGCAGCTGTAACTTAACACACTCAAAATGTGCTGCAGATGGGAACTTTCCAAACAATTATTTAATCATTTGTAAAAGGATATGTTCCTTTCATTTCATAGCTCATAGGGGAGCTGTGCACATATGATCTGGGACCACTGCCAGCTTAAGTAGAAAATCTCATTCACCATTATTGGTCTCACAATGGTGTTGTTATTTAAAGGTCCGATATAACTAAGGGACCTTCTCACAGTTGCGGCTAATAGTATGGGGAGTTGCTAGTTCGGAGGCTTGCATGCCCCATCTCTGCAGGTGCCGGAGGGAACTGCAGATGCCGATTTATTCCAAAGACAGACACAAAGAGCTGTAGCAACTCAGCAGGTCAGGCAGCATCTCTGGAGAAAAGGAATAAGTGACGTTTCGGGTCGAGATGTCTGAAGACGGGCCTTGACCCGAGACGCCGCCTATTCCTTTTCTCCAGAGATGCTGTCAGACCTGCTGAGTTATTACTTCATTTTGTGTCTATTTACATCACTACATGTTAGGTAGAGTCAGGTACACCTTCTTCCCCTCTATTATCAGGCTTCTGAACAGTACACAAGCTAAGGTAGAGCCCAATTCTCATGTGCCTCATTGCAGACATTGGTCTTTGTCTCGGGAACTGTTAATAATGCTGAGAAACTATATCTTTTTGCTCTGCCCATTGTGCTTGAGTTTGGCCTGTTTGTGTTGAAGTATAATATTACCTGGTATGATGAGGCAGCTTGCAAAACAAAGCTTTTCATTGGACCTTCATAGATAGAAATACATAGAAAAATAGGTGCAGGAGGAGGCCATTCGGCCCTTCGAGCCAGCACCGCCATTCATTGTGATCATGGCTGACCGTCCACTATCAATAACCCGTGCCTGCCTTCTCCCCATATTCCCTGACTCCACTAGCCCCTAGAGCTCCAACTAACTCTCTCTTAAATCCATCCAGTGACTTGGCCTCCACTGCCCTCTGTGGCAGGGAATTCCACAAATTCACAACTCTTTGGGTGACATTTCTTTTCCTCAGCTCACTTACATGACCTTCCCTTTATTCTAAGACTGTGGCCCCTGGTTCTGGACTCGCCCAACATTGGGAACATTTTTCATGAATCTAGCTTGTCCAGTCCTTTTTATAATTGTATATGTTTCTATAAGATCCCCCCCAATCCTTCTAAACTCCAGTGAATACAAGCCTAGTCTTTTCAATCTTTCCTCATATGACAGTCCCGCCATCCCAGGGATCAATCTCGCAAACCTACGCTGCACTGCCCCAATCACAAGGATGTCCTTCCTCAAATTAGGAGACCAAAACTGTACACAATACTCCAGATGTGGTCTCACCAGAGCCCTACACAACTGTACACGTGACAAAAATAAACCTATACCTATTTGTTTGCTCCCCACCCAAATGGGAACCCCTTCTTCTGCCTGCTGGCTTCATCACATGACCAAAGCAATATAGTCCAGTCTGCCCTGCCAACCTGGGCCATTACATTCGGATGGAACCCAGCAGGTAAGGCAACATTTCCGGAGAGAAAGAATATGACATTTGGAGTCAGAACCCTTCAGATTCAGTCTGAAGAAGGGTTCTGACCCAAAATGTCACCTATTCTTTTTCTCCAGAGATGCTTCCTCCTTCACCCAAGTTGCACCAGCTTCTCACATTCACCCCAACAATGGCCTGTTTCCTTTATCATCGATACTTTTTTGCATATCTTTCATTGATTGTTCTTTATCTCTCCATATCATTATCCATATCTTGTTTCCCCTTTCCCACGACTTTCAGTCTGAAGGGTCTCAACACGAAAAACGTCACCCATTCCTTCTCTCCAGAGATGCTGCCTGACCCGATGAGTTACCCCTGCATTTTGTGTCTGCCGTCGGTATAAACCAGCATCTGCAGTTCCCTCCTACACCATAAAAATCCAGGTATCATTTTCGATGCCAGGATAAGGATTGGGACCATCCACTGAAGGCATTGGAGGGAGCGGAGGTTCGCTGGGCTACAACTGTTCGGTGGCCGGCTCCCGGTGCTGTGAAGCGGGTTCAGGTCTGGTGACCGGCACGTGGACAGGACAGGTGTGGAGGGATATGGACCAAGCGCAGGCAGGTGGGACCAGTGTAGCTGGGACATTTGTTGGCCGGTGTGGGCAAGTTGGGCTGAAGGGCCCGTTTCCACACTGTATCACTCTGTGCCTCTAACTGCGGGGAGGGTATTCTGCTGGCGTTATGACAGTGGGCAAGCAAACACTTGGTAGTGAGACGGACTGAGCGACCAAGGGGGGCTGTGAATGGAGGGGGGTATGGTAAATAGAATCAGGCTATTCGGCCCATCAAGTCTGCACCGACAATCTATGCCATCTTGCAGCTCCGTCTGCTGTGTCAGGGGAGAGGACATCAAATATGAGGCTAGACAAAAAATGCTAGAGAAACTCAGCGGGTGCGGCAGCATCTATGGAGCGAAGGGAATAGGCAACGTTTTGGGCCGAATCCCTTCTTCAGACTGATGTGAGGGGGGCGGGAAGAAGGAAGAGGAGGAGCCAGAGGGCTGAGGGGGAGCTGGGAAGGGGAGGAGACAGCAAGGACTACCTGAAATTAGAGAAATCAATGTTCATACCGCTGGGGTGTAAACTGCCCAAGCGGAATATGAGGTGCTGCTCCTCCAATTTCCCGTGGACCTCACTCTGGCCATGGAGGAGGCCCAGGACAGAGAGGTCGGATTCGGAATGGGAGGGGGAGTTGAAGTGCTGAGCCACCGGGAGGTCAGGTTGGTTATTGCGAACCGAGCAGAGGTGTTCGGCGAAGCGATCGCCAAGCCTACGCTTGGTCTCACCGAGTGATCACCGGTATAGCAGAATGCTGCTTGGATTAAAATCTATTAGCTGCAAGGAGAGCTTGGACAAACTTGGATTGTTTTCCCTGGAATGACAGAGTCGATGGAAGACTCTGCGATGACAGGTTGAAAGGAGGTCTGATGGAAGTGTGTAAAATTATGCAAGAGATTGATAAAGTAGAACCTTTTCCCAAGGGAGGAAATGTCAAAAAAGACTAATTTTAAGGTTAAAAGGGCAAATTTTAAAAGGAGATGTTCGGGGCAGGTTTTAATGCACAGGAAGTGGTGTGTGGCTGAACACACTGCGCCGGGTGTTGGCGCGGCCAGATACGACAGTGGCAATATAGAGGTTTTTAGAGAGGCATGTGGACATGCATGGAATGTAGGGATATGGATCACATGCAGGCAGAAGGAATTAGTTTAACTTGCCTTCGTGTTAGATCTGGACATTGTGGACTGAAGTGTTAAAGAAGGAACCGCAGATGCTGGAGAATCGAGGGTTACACAAAAGGCTGGAGAAACTCAGCGGGTGCAGCAGCATCTAAGGAGCGAAGGAGATAGGCGACGTTTCGGGTCGAGACCCTTCTTGAGACTGGTCAGGGATCTGGGAAACGAGAGATATAGACGGTGATGTGGAGAGATAAAGAACAATGAATGAAAGATATGCAAAGCAGATGTGGCTGTGGTATCGAGTCTGGGTGAGGATGTGGTCGTAGAGTTGGAGGGAAGGGGGTATCACAGAGGGGGAGCAGTTAGAGAGGAGGTTGTGAAACTGTCTCCGTAGGGAGGAGGAGAACTTCTTCAAAGTAGGCATACCTTGAGGAGACATCGCAGTGGAGTGGACAAAGTGTTAAAGAAGGAACTGCAGATGCTGGAGAATCGAGGGTATACAAAAGGCTGGAGAAACTCAGCGGGTGCAGCAGCATGTAAGGAGCGAAGGAGATGGGCGACGTTTCGGGTCGAGACCCTTCTTCAGACTGGTCAGGGATCAGGGAAACGAGAGATATAGATGTGGACTGAAGGGCCTGTTCCTGTGTTTTACAGTTCTGTTTTATCAGCAAATCTTCGCAACGTGGAGTAGCTGGAAGCTCCTGAACCACTCGAGAGAAAGAGTGGGTATTATTAGGGAGGCACGGGTGGTGCAGTGGGACATCCCCAGAGACCCAGCACCGATCCCGGCTACAGGTGCTGCCTGCATGGAGTTTGTACGTCCTCCCCGTGACCCGCGTGGGTTTCCTCCTACACTCCAAAGACATACAGGTTTGAAGGCTATTGGCTTGGTTAAAATTGTAAATTGTCCCTAGTGTGCGGGATAGTGTTAGTGTGCAGGGGTCAGAAAGCTTGCTTAAAACACAAGGTTGATCTGTTTGTAACTGCCTGGGAGTTCAACCAAAAGCAATGTGATGCAGAAATACCAACTCCCTTGAGCACAGGATGGCTCATTGCAGTTATTGCGATGGAGAATGAAGGACTTCTAAAGACTGGTTGCTGTGACCAAACAAAGTGGACGCCAGGGAGAAGATCCTCTATGGCCAAAGATCCCTACGATCCCCAGGTCCTGATGTACCATCCTACAGTCCTCAAAGAAGTGGTTAGTGAGATAGTTAATTTTCCAAACTCCTAAAACAGGGAAGTTTCCATTGGATTGGAAAACTGTAAATGTAACTCCTTTGTTTCGGTTTTGGTCTCCTAATCTGAGGAAAGACACTCTTGCCATAGAGGGAGTACAGAGAAGGTTCACCAGACTGATTCCTGGGATGGCAGGACTTTCATATGAAGAAAGACTGGATAGACTCGGCTTGTAATCGCTAGAATTTAGAAGATTGAGGGGGGATCTTATAGAAACTTACAAAATTCTTAAGGGATTAGACAGACTAGATGCAGTTAGATAGTTCCCGATGTGGAGGAAGTCCAGAACAAGGGGTCACAGTTTAAGGATAAGGGGGAAGTCATTTAGGACCGAGATGAGAAAAACATTTTTCACACAGAGAATGGTGAACCTGTGAAATTCTCTGCCACAGAAGGTAGTTGAGGCCAGTTCATTGGCTATATTTAAGAGGGAGTTAGATGTGGCCCTTGTGGCTAATGGGATCAGGGGGTATGGAGAGAAGGCAGGTACAGGATACTGAGTTGGATGATCAGCCATGATCATATTGAATGGCGGTGCACCTATTTTCTATGTTTCTATGTTTCTATGTTCAAAAATGGACATAGATAGAAAGAAGGAAACTGCAGGTCAGTTTACCATCTGTCATTGTGAAAGGGTTAAAAGCTCTTCTTAAAGACATTATAGCCCGGCACTTAGAAAAAAATTAAAGTAATCAGGTAAAGTGGGGTTTGTGAAAGGGAAACATGATTGGAGTTCTTTAAAGAAGAGATGTCCTCTAAATGAAGGAGAACCAGTGAACGTGGTATACCTGGATTTCCAGAGGGGATATAATAAAGTGTTCTGCCAAAGAACAGAGTGAAAATGAAAGCTCATGGCTGAGGAGGGCCCTTCTCGATGTGGATATAACATTTGGCTGGCTAACAGGAAACAGATTAGACGGAAAGGGGTCTTCTGGTTGACAAGATGTAATACGTGTCCGCGTTGGGAATTGGCATTGAGGCCTCGTATTTTTACAACTTATGTAAATGACTTGGACAAAAGCAATGACAAATGAAAGGAACTGCAGATGCTGGTTTATACCGGAGATAGACACAAAGTGCTGGAGCAATTCAGCTGTTCGGGCAGCATTGCTGGAGAAAAAGGATGGGTGATGTTTTAGGTCAGGACACTTCTTCAGACTTCGACAGCGTACAACCTTATTGTTTCCCAGCCCCGCACCACCCAGTTCTACCTTCTCCACAAAATCCATAAGCAGAACTGCCCTGGCTGACCCATTCTTTCAGCCGGCTCCTGCCCCACTGAAATCATTTACACATACTTTATATAAAAAAGCATTCTGAAGAAGTTATTTGGGTATGGAAGTCAATGGATTCACCACTCTTCTCATATCAGAACTAAAATGGTAATCCTTATTCTGTTATTGTGAATCCTAGTTTTTCACTCATCAGACGGGAAGCATGCCTGCCATTTAACCATATAACATATAACCATATAACAATTACAGCACGGAAACAGGCCCTCTCGGCCCTTCCAGTCCGTGCCGACCATTTGTTTTCCCCTAGTCTCATCTACCTGCACTCAGACCATACCCCTCCATTCCCTTCCCGTCCATATACCTATCCACTTTACTTTTAAATGTTAAAATCGATCCTACCTCCACCACTTCTGCTGGAAGCTCATTCCACACAGCCACCACCCTCTGAGTAAAGAAGTTCCCCCTCACGTTACCCCTAAACTTCTGTCCCTTAATTCTCATGTCATGCCCTCTTGTTTGAATCTTCCCTACCGTCAATGGGAAAAGCTTATCCACGTTAACTCTGTCTATCCCTTTCATCATTTTAAATACCTCAATCAAGTCCCCCCTTAACCTTCTGCGCTCCAAAGAATAAAGACCTAACTTGTTCAACCTTTCTCTGTAACATAGTTGCTGGAACCCTGGCAACATTTCTATCCAGGTGAACGCTTTGAGAATGTTGTATCCCTGTGGACTCAAATCTACGGAGCTCTAGGCCTAACCATGCCACACAAAATAGGCATTCTATCCCAGGAACCAGTCCGGTGAATCTTCACTGTGAGCCAACAAATGCAAATGTAGCCGTTCTCAGGTATCAACATGAACATTGTACAAATACTGATGCGATCTCAGCAAGGCCCCCATGTTATTGTAGAACAAGACCTTTCTTCTGTGCTTCAACTATTTAGCAATAATGACCGACATACTATTGGCCTTACTAACTCCCCTGTTGTGTACTGAAGATTTTTCTATATCTCACAGAAGCATAGAAAATACGTGCAGGAGGAGGCCATTCAGCCCTTCTAGCCAGCACCGCCATTCATTGTGATCATGGCTGATCGTCCCCTATCAATAACCCGTGCCTGCCTTCTCCCCATATCCCGATTCCACTAGCCCATAGAACTCTATCTAACTCTCTCTTAAATCCATCCAGTGATTTGGCCTCCACTGCCCTCTGTGGCAGGGAATTCCATAAATTCACAACTCTCTGGGTGAAAAAGCTTTTTCTCACCTCAGTCTTAAATGACCTCTCCTTTGGTCTAAGACTGTGGCCCCTGGTTCTGGACTCGCCCAACATTGGGGACATTCTTCCTGCACCTAGCTTGTCCGGTCCTTTTATAATTTTATATGTTTCTATAAGATACCCCCTCATCCTTCTAAACTCCAGTGAATACAAGCCTAGTCTTTTCAATCTTTCCTCATATGACAGTCCCGCCATCCCGGGGATCAATCTCGTGAACCTACGCTGCACTGCCTCAATCACAAGGATGTCCTTCCTCAAATTAGGAGACCAAAACAGTACACAATACTCCAGATGTGGTCTCACCAGAGCCTTATACAACTCCTCACGGGGGGGGGGGGGTAAAATAAAAGCGCGGTATGTTTCATGTCCCCCTGAGAAAAACAATGTTACCAACTGTACAACAACAGTGTGGGTGTCAGCCTAGACTTCCTGTCCGATTCTCCAGAACAGAAGTTGAACCCACAAATCTGAAACTAGAAGTCTCTGGGTCTGTATTAAACATAAAACTAGGTGCAGGAGTAGGCCATTCAGCCCTTCGAGCCAAGCACTGCCATTCAATATGATCATGGCTGATCATCCAAAATCAGTACCCCATTCCTTCTTTTTTCCCAAATCCCTTGTTTACAATAGCCCTAGGAGCTAAATCTAACTCTCTCTTGAAAGAATCCAGTGAATTGTCCTCCACTGCCTTCTCTCTGGATGAAAACGTTTTTCCATCCAAAATCAGTGCCCATTCCCGCTTTCTCCCCATACCCCTTGATTGCGTTAGCCCTAAGAGCTAAATCTAACTCTCTCTTGCAACAATCCAGTGATTTGGCCTCCACTGCTTTCCGTGGCACAGAATTCCACAGATTCACATCTCTCTCGATGAAAACGTTTTTCCTCATCTCAGTCCTAAATGACCAACCCCTTATTCGTAAACTGTGACCCCTGGTTCTGGACTCCCCCAACGACGGGACCATTTTTCCTGCATCTAGCCTGTCCCAATCTCTTAAGGATTTTATATGTTTCTTTATATAAATATTTTATATGTATTCCTTGGAGTTTAGAATAAATGATTAATTGAATCACTGAATCATTGAAAAGGATCATTGAATCATTGAATGAGGTGTGACCTTATTCAAACATTTACAAGTCCGAGAGGCTTGAGGTATTTGTTGAGATGTTGTCTTTCATGACAGAGTCACAGACAAGGGAACATAGCTGAAAATGGTAAATGGTAGGGAATTGAGGAATGCTGTGGAACAGAGGGATCTAGGAATAACTGTGCATAGTTCCCTGAAGGTGGAATCGCATGTAGATAGGGTGGTAAAGAAAGCCTTTGGTGTGCTGGCCTTTATAAATCAGAGCATTGAATATAGGAGTAGGGAAGTAATGTTAAAATTGTACAAGGCATTGGTAAGACCAATTCTGGAGTATGGTGTACAATTTTGGTCGCCTAGTTATAGGAAGGATGTCAACAAAATAGAGAGAGTACAGAGGAGATTTACTAGAATGTTGCCAGGGTTCCAGCAACTATGTTACAGAGAAAGGTTGAACAAGTTAGGTCTTTATTCTTTGGAGCGCAGAAGGTTAAGGGGGGACTTGATTGAGGTCTTTAAAATGATGAAAGGGATAGACAGAGTTGACGTGGATACGTTTTTTTCCCATTGAGGGTAGGGAAGATTCAAACAAGAGGGCATGACATGAGAATTAAGGGACAGAAGTTTCGGGGTAATGTGAGGGGGAACTTCTTTACTCAGAGGGTGGTGGCTGTGTGGAATGTGCTTCCAGCAGAAGTGGTGGAGGCAGGATCGATTTTAACATTTAAGAGTAAAGTGGATAGGTATATGGACGTGAAGGGAATGGAGGGGTATGGTCTGAGTGCAGGTAGATGGGACTAGGGGAAAACAAATGGTCGGCACGGACTGGAAGGGCCGAGAGGGCCTGTTTCCGTGCTGTAATTGTTATATGGTTGTTATATGGTTATATGGTTGAAAAGTAGGGCCGGTTATTTAAGTGTGCAGAGATTTCTTCTCTAAGAGAGTAGTGAATCTCAGGAATTCGCCATCTTGACGTTGGTAGAGGCTGGGATCATTAGATATATTTACGTTGAAGATGAATGTTTGGATCGAGGAATTGAGGGCTATGGGGAACTGCAACATAGGAGTTGAGGCCAGTGCCAAGATCGTACTGAATGGTGGGGCAGGCTTGAGGGGCTGAGTAGTTGGGTCAAGAATCCAGCTGCTTAGACTTGTCAGGGTCCTTTGTACTCCAGGGTTTCCCTGTGACACACTTGCCATCCAACTATGCTCTGTAATACATTAACAGCAAGTTACCCTCATTGAATTCAAAACAGAAAAATGCTGGAATCGCTCAGCAGGTCAGGCGGCATCTGCGGGAAGAGAAACAGAGTCAACATTTCACGTTGAAGACCCTTCGGATATATTGATGGAGAGCCGGCTGATGTCCTGATGAAGGGTCTCTGATCTGAAATGTTGACGTCGTTTCTCTGCCCAGAGATGTGGCCTGACCTGCTGAATATTTCCAACGTTTTCTGCTTTTATTTCAGGTTTCCAGCATCTGTGGGAAGAGATACAATTCATGATTCAGTTTGATGTCGCCACATTGTTCATTGGTTTTGATAAAGGGTACTGGACCAGAAACGTTAGCCGCTTCTCTCTCCAAAGATGCAGCCTGACCTGCTGAGTGTTGCCAGCATTTTCCTGTATTCATTTCAGATTTCTAGCAGCCACAGTCTTTTGATTTTCATTTAACTAATTATCCAGGGCAGTACAACACCCACCACTGCATTAAAACATTCTATTTTCTTTAAATAAGGATTCCTTTTCTGGTTATTGGGATTAACTTTGTAATTAGCTTCCCAGCGAGTGATGTTCGTAATGCCCAAGAGATGCATTCGTAATCAGGCTGTGTCAATCATTTCATTGAATCTTAGATTGGCTGACCTCGTCTAACTTTACCCAATTGTTTTGAAATAAGTGGGTTTTAATAGACCCTTTCTGCTCCCCTGTGGGAAATGACCAGAAGCGAGCTGGAATTTGAGATGTCTAGATTAAAAATTGGAACCTTTAATCATTTTCTATATTTCCATGTGATGTTATTAAACAGCTGAAACCCCTCGTAACAAGATAGTTAAATTAGATTGATGTGGTGAGCATCATGCAGGAGGAATTATAAGTCAGCAGTTTGTAAAAGAAAACATAAACAGATTCATTTACGGACTGCGTTTGGGACCAACTTATAGCCACACAATTCACAAGTCAGACAGACTTTGCCATTGCGTCCCACTCAGTACAGAGGTGGGTCAGACCAAAGACTCAATATTAGCTGCCCGGTCCAATTAACACACTCATTCCGCACCATCTTATTGACTGTACTGTCACCAGCTCAGAGCACATACAGCAAAAGAAAGAATAGGTTAATTGAAGCATTAATTCGATAAATGAATTGCCTGCTTCCTGAAAATCAACTGCACCCATCCACTGTAGACCAGACATTTGTCCAGTGATTAGGCAGCAATGAAATTTACAATTTTGCCATTT
Source organism: Okamejei kenojei (assembly GCA_035221665.1). Lineage (NCBI taxonomy): Eukaryota > Metazoa > Chordata > Chondrichthyes > Rajiformes > Rajidae > Okamejei > Okamejei kenojei. The sequence continues at coordinate 112,119,455 of CM069136.1, read as the reverse complement.
CCAACATCGCGTTTTACAATGTGGCTGCTAATAGTGTTGGAACCAGACTATAACTGGTATTAAAACAAGGTGTACAGCAGATGTGCATCAAAAAGGAGAAGAAATCCCAACGAGTATGACAGGGAAACAAAAGTGTATATTACAAAGACAAGATGTATATTCCTCCATACACTTGAATAAAGATGATTGAGGGATGATCTATTTTTGGCATTTGGTTATGAAAGGAGACCATGTATTCTCTATCTTTAGCCGATTTTGTTTGGCAATGGCAGGGAAGGACAACGCAAGGGTGATGGGGAACAGAAATCTGGAACTTTTCTCCCCCCCTCTTCCACAAATATTGCCAGGGCCCAGGGGAGAAGGCAATGGAACATTTTCAAAACCAATCAATAGAAGGAACAGCGTCAAGCGATGCGGAACATTCTCATATGCAGGAAGGTAGATCTCAGCTATGCAATAACAGAAAAAACTCAACCACATGCTCCAGCCTCCAAATTGTCCATGATGAATGTTGGAGTTGGCGAATGGGGCAACATTTAGCACCTCTCCTCATGGTCCATCAAGAGTAATATATCCTATGATTGTTCAAAGTTTGTCTGTGAAATTTTGCCCCATATTTATGAAGAGTACCGGTGAATTACTTCTGGATAAATGACTGGAATCCTAGCAACCGTTGCACAGGGAGGGCACGGAGGGACAAACATCAAACATCAAATGATGCACAGTGCATAGGAAGGAATTGCAGATGCTGGTTTATACCGAAGACAGAAGCGAAATGCAGGAGTAACTCAGCGGGTCAGGCAGCATTTCTGGAGAAAAGGAATCGGTTCAGTTCAGAATAGGTGATATTTCGGGTCGGAACCTCTCTGAATGTCAAATAATCCACGGGACATTTAGAATCCAAGAAAATAAACCACAGTGGGGCATATACAACTGGAGGCATTGGGACGAAAACCACTTCCATCCATCTTCCAAATGATCCTGAAGAACCAAAAGGCCTACTGATCATATCTTGGAATATGCCCAGTGACAAAGTGTCCACAACCATCTTGAGTGGAGAATTCCAAAGGACTTACAACCTTCCAAGGGAAAATTAATTCTTATTTTTATTCTAAAAAAAAATCCCATATCCCAGTGCTCTTCCCCGACTCCAGGCACTCCTAACACCTTCAAAAAAATGCCTCTCAGTAACAAATAGTACTGTGTCTATGATGTTTACTGGCCTGATTTCGATATTTTTAGTTTAAAACAGGCTATCTTTAAGGGGCAAAATATGCAATGCTTACAGGACTGCGGGAACGGGTGACTAAACCTGATTCAGTAATCTCAAACAGAATTGAGATTACAATGAGCCATTTACAATGAAAAGATATTAAAGGGAAATGGAAAGGTTAAAGTAATTCCAATACCAACTGCTCTAGTAATACCCATATTTAACCAAGGAATTTCAGGTGAAAGCGGAGAGGTTAAATGGTCGAAGATAATTGGATTGTGAAAAATGATTCAATTCTAATTTTAACATCAAATTTAAAAACAAAATTCTACTGAATCCTATATTATTCTCCCACATTCCCATCAACTCTCCCCTGATTCTACCACTCACCTGCATACTAGGGGCAATTTACAGCATCAAATTAACATACCGACCCGCATGCCTTTGGGATGTGTGAGGAAACTGGAGCACCCGGGAGAAACCCACGGACATGCAAACTCCGCAAAGGCAGCATCTGAGGTCAAGATTAAACCAGGTCTCTGGAGCTGTGAGGCAACAGCTCTACTAGCTGTACCAGTTTTGGGTCACCTACAATTAAGACTGATCATTGATGACCTTCTATTCAACGTAGGGGCTGGCCATCCATATATTGGATTTATTGGCCATTTTGGAGCATGGATAAGGGTTGTCCACATTATGGGGGCTGGAATGACATATGGGTATGGACAGCAGACTTTCTTTCTCAAGTTGAGGGCAGTGAATCAAATTTGTTTTTACATTAATCCAGCTGCTTTGTGGTCACCATCATTGTGACTAACCTTTCAAAGCCATATTTATTTTTAAATGTTTCTGCCACAATAGTGGGATTTGAACATGTGACCTGGCTACAGATCCTGTGCTAATCACAATGCCACTTTGTGCTCCAATTCCTTCAAAGAAAGCTTGAACTGTCTGCCCCGAGAGGGCGAAGATCGCCTCCTGTCGGCAGGCAGATGGAAGTCAGGGCCAGAGTGTTCTCATGAACGAGCTTTGATTGCAAAGTGGAATCTCCCAGCCAACCTATTTCCGTCACTTCCTCCATCCAAATCGGACATAGAAAAATAAATTGTTTTACTCTCCTAAGAAATGGCATTTTCCACATTGAGTAGGGAGTGACATGCAAGATGCTGCCATTGATTTGGGGAAGCAGAATAACATTTTTTTAGTTTAGTTTGAGTTTAGTTTAGAGATACAGTGTAGAAACTGGCCCTTCAGTCTGAGACGCTGTTAGGCAGCAACTCTACTGCTGTGCCACTGTGCTGTCCACTGGTATAACTGATCATTTATTGTATTATTGTTAATGCATATTTATTTAATGTACTGTTACGTTAATGAGTCTGTAACGCTGCAGAAAGTAAGAATTACATTGTTCTGCTCCTGGTATATATGACAGGTGGGGTTTGGAGGGATGCAAGCCAACTGCAGGCAAATGGGGCTAGCCCGGCTCAAATTGTAAACCGGGTCTGCGCCGACCAGCGATCCCCGCACACGAACACTATCCTACACATATCGGGACAATTTACAATTAAACCAAGCCAATTAACCTACAAACCTGTACGCCTTTTGGAGTGCGGGAGGAAAGCAGGGATCCCGGAGAAAACCCACGTGGTCTCGGGGAGAACGTACAAACACAGTAGTCGGGATTGAGCCCGGGTCTCTACGCTGCAAGGCAGCAACTCTACCACTACACCACCGTGCCACCCGTCATCGTTGTTAGCCACACATTACATTGTGCTCCTGGCCTTGAAGTCAAACGTCAAATTCTCACCTGCTGCGTGGTGCTGTGATAAGTCAAGTAACCAATGAAAGGTCCAATCAAAGCTGCCATTTACCTCGCCAGACACTAATCATCGCCATGCCAAAAGAACATTTCTTTCTTCCAGAATTTTTTTAATAGTGTAAAAATGTCATCAGCAAATATGAGAGAATTATTAGCAGTGAAGATTTTTAGTTAATGCACAAGTCTTTCGCCAACAAGCAAATTAAGCAGCTGGCAAAATAAAGGGTGGAAATTTTACAGTAACAAGCAATTCAGAAAGTAAGACTTCAAATGATAAATCTGCTTGTGCAAGAAAACAAATGACCACATGCGTACATTCAGAACATTATTCAAAGTTAATAAAGCAGTTTTGACCCAACATGCATTAACATACACCAGACTAAGGGCATGTGCAGTGATGTGCAACCAAAGGACATTTATTACATGCTTTAGTAATCAAAATTTCAGAGAGAGGGAAGGAGTAAGGGAGATTAAACAGACAGTATATATTTTGTTAGCCTAGCTGGTCTTTATCTCAAACCCTGGATGAATATTTTTCCATGCAAGTGTCAAACTATCAGAGAAACATAAGTCACAGAGTCTGATTACACTAAGCATTGGGGAGGGAATGTACACATATAAAGTGTGCCTAGGGTTGTCAGTTCTGAAGTAATGTCTGGACGTTACATTAATGAATGGCCTGTTGGTTTTTAGTGATCCTCCCCCCCCCCCCCCCACCCGTACACGCATTCACGCACTCTTCACCCCAATCAACGTCTTACTAATAAAGATGTGTGGCCAATGTCAGGGTAACCCAGTCACAATGACAGGATATTCCCTAGGACATTGAAGGAAGTTAGTGTAGAAATAGCAGGAGTTATGACAGAAATATTTCAAATGTCATTAGAAACGGGAATAGTGCCGGAGGATTGGCGTACTGCGCATGTTGTTCCATTGTTTAAAAAGGGTTCAAAGAATAAACCTAGCAATTATAGACCTATTAGTTTCACGTCAGTGGTGGGCAAATTAATGGAAAGGATACTTAGAGATAATATATATAAGCATCTGGATAAACAGGGTCTGATCAGGAACAGTCAATATGGATTTGTGCCTGGAAGGTCATGTTTGACAAACCTTCTTGAATTTTTTGAAGCGGTAACTAGGGAAATTGATGAGGGTAAAGCAGTGGATGTTGTCTATATGTATTTCAGTAAGGCCTTTGACAAGGTTCCCCATGGAAGGTTGGTTAAGAAGGTTCAATCTTTGGGTGTTAATGGCGGAGTAGCAAGATGGATTCAACAGTGGCTGAATGGGAGATGTCAGAGAGTAATGGTGGATGGTTGTTTGTCAGGTTGGAAGCCGGTGACCAGTGGGTGCCTCAGGGATCTGTGTTGGGTCCACTGTTGTTTGTCATGTACATCAATGATCTGGATGATGGGGTGGAAAATTGGATAAGTAAGTATGCAGATAATACTAAGATAGGTGGTGTTGTGGATAATGAAGTAGATTTTCAAAGTCTACAGAGAGATTTGGGCCATTTGGAAAAGTGGGCTGAAAGATGGCAGATGGAGTTTAATGCTGATAAGTGTGAAGTGCTACATCTTGGCAGGACAAATCAAAATAGGATGTACATGGTAAATGGTAGGGAATTGAGGAATGCTGTGGAACAGGGGGATCTAGGAATAACTGTGCATAGTTCCCTGAAGGTGGAATCGCATGTAGAATAGGGTGGTAAAGAAAGCCTTTGGTGTGCTGGCCTTTATAAATCAGAGCATTGAATATAGGAGTAGGGAAGTAATGTTAAAATTGTACAAGGCATTGGTAAGACCAATTCTGGAGTATGGTGTACAATTTTGGTCGCCTAGTTATAGGAAGGATGTCAACAAAATACAGAGAGTACAGAGGAGATTTACTAGAATGTTGCCAGGGTTCCAGCAACTATGTTACAGAGAAAGGTTGAACAAGTTAGGTCTTTATTCTTTGGAGCGCAGAAGGTTAAGGGGGGACTAGATTGAGGTCTTTAAAATGATGAAAGGGATAGACAGAGTTGACGTGGATACGTTTTTCCCATTGAGGGTAGGGAAGATTCAAACAAGAGGGCATGACATGAGAATTAAGGGACAGTGGTAACGTGAGGGGGAACTTCTTTACTCAGAGGGTGGTGGCTGTGTGGAATGAGCTTCCAGCAGAAGTGGTGGAGGCAGGATCGATTTTAACATTTAAGAGTAAAGTGGATAGGTATATGGACGTGAAGGGAATGGAGGGGTATGGTCTGAGTGCAGGTAGATGGGACTAGGGGAAAACAAATGGTCGGCACGGACTGGAAGGGCCGAGAGGGCCTGTTTCCGTGCTGTAATTGTTATATGGTTATATGGTTAACCATGGAGGAGAAGAGTGTTGAGGGGAATGGCGGTGAAACATTACTCTGAGTGAAAAGAAAGGGCCCAATTCCCTTTAGCTCCAAAGACAAGGAGCCATGGATTCAAGATGGCTGGCGGGACAATCAGACTACAGCTGGAGACAAACAGACAGTGACAGGGGACTGATAGGGCGGAAATTCTCCCTCGTCCTCAAACTGCCCAGAGGAACCCTGCGAGGGAACCCTCCCTTGAGGAGATTGCAGATATTTGTGCCTTGAGTTAAAAAAACAAACTACTGGGGGGACTCTGGCAGCATTTTAATGGGGAAAGAGTGGCGAAGCAGTAGACTTGCTGCCTTGCAGTGCCAGACGCCCGGGGTTCGATCTTGACTGCGGGTGCTGTCTGTACGGAGTTTGTACGTTCTCCCTGTGGTCGCGTGGGCTTTCCCCGGGCGCTCCGGTTTCCTCCCACATTCCAAAGACGTGCAGGTTTGTAGGTTATTTGGCTTCAGTTAATTGTCCCTCGTGTGTAGAATACTGGACTTTAGCTTTTACACTGAACTTTATTCTCTCATCGTGTATCTGTACGTTGTGAATGGCTCGTTTGTTCGCAATCATGTACAGTCTTTCCGTTGACTGGTGAGCACGCAACAAAAGCTTCTCACTGTACCTCTGTACACTAAATTAAATAGAACTAGTGTAGACAGGTGATCGTTGGGCCGAAGGGCTTGTTTCCACACTGTATCTCAAAAAACAAAAACTAAATGGACAGACAATGGTCCAGGTCGAGACCCTTCTTCAGACTGATGGGAGTAGAGGAACCCTTGACGTGGCCTAGCCCGCAATGTAGCGCTCTAAGCGGTGAGAGGAGGCATTGTTTTTTTTTGCACTCATTCGGCCTTTGCTTTTGTTGAGCTTGGGTCGATTGTGGTGAGCTATCTTCTTGACCTGTTGCAGTCCTGCTGGTGAAGGTGCTCCCACGGTCCTTTTCAAGTGCTCACTGCCGTACCTATGGACTATGAAGGAACGATGATGCACTTCCAAGTCAGGACAGGAACCGGCAGGTGGTGATGGTGCCCTCCACCCCTGGTCTTCCTTTGAGGTTATGCCACAGGGTCTGGAGGTGCTGTTGGGGTAGCCAGGGAGAGGAACTGCAGGATATTATACCTGGACAAAAATGCTGGAGAAACTCAGCGGGTGAGGCAGCATCTATGGAGCGAAGGAATAGGTGACGCTTCGGGTCGGGACCCTGGTTGGGACACACTGCGACCACTGTGCGTGGGCTCTGGAGGGGGTAACTGTGTACGATGCTCAAAGTGGAGCTGTTCCCGTGGGCTGCTTTCCCCTAGATTCAGCTCTAGTATTGATGGAGCTGCACTCACCCATGTAAGTGGGCGTGCTCCATTAGACACCTAACTTGTAGAAAGGCATCTGGAGGTGAGTCCCTTGCTGCAATAGCCTTAGCCCAGCATTTGGAGCCACAATATTTATTTTGCTGTCCAGTTGAGTTCCTGGTCAATAGTGACCCCAGGATAATGACAAAGCCGGGTGGGACAGGTAGCTGAACGCTCTCTTTTGGAGATGGGCACAAATAAGATATCTCCGTTTTGGAGCAAACGCTGCTTGCCACTTATCGGGCCCACGTCTGAATGTTGTCCAGATCTTGCTGCAAGCAGCCAAGGGCTTCTTCATTTGCCGAACAGTTGTGAATGGAATTGAACACTATGCAATCATCAGCAAATAGCCCCACTTCTGACATCAAGTTGGAAGGGAGGTCATTCATCAAGCAGCTGACCGAGGTTGGGTCAAGGACCTTGTCGTGGGAAACCCTGGGAGATGAACCTTCAAGAACCCACACACCACATCCTCACCCCGAGGAATACTATGGAATTCTTCTGTATCTCCCAATGGGAATCGTCCTGTTCTCAGAGGGACTTCTCGTAGTCCCAGTGCAATCTCTCATCACTGCAATCCTACATGTTGCCAACTGCCCACGGACGTCACCCTTTTGGCAATGTGATTCCTTGTAAACTCAAGAGGGAATCGTCCATCCTGGCCTGTCTTGGACTTTAAGCCAGCAGGTATTGCAGCTGTGAGATTGGATGGGAAGACCAGGAGACTCCAGGGGGCAGGGTCAGGGATGAAATGCTGAAAATATATTTTGCCTGCTTCGTTAATTAACTATATGTACGAGGCTTTTCCCTGCAGTCGTGCTCTCTGTGCAAGAAAAGTGTGCAAGTGTGCGGCAAACTGATTTAACATTAACCCCTAGCCTCAGAAGTGGCCAACAAAATAAATACTGTCTCCTTAAAGCAGTTCCTCTCCACCCGAAGCAGTGATCCTGTTAACAAGATTAGGATAGTTACAAGATAATACACCTTTGTTTCTCCAACATAGCAATTGCCAAAGGGCTAGTTCAGGCACAATGGGCCAAACGGTCTCCACCTGCATTGGATCGAAAGACCATTCCCCGAATGAAAAACCCTACTAGTCCCGGATTACCAAATTCACTTTGCCTTAACAGGATCACGTGCCTTAAGCAAACATTCAGTTGATACAAACAATTTGCACCATAGAATCCGAACATTTGGATGGCAATTCAGAGCGAGAACAGGCCAACATGCATTGAGAGCAAGGACAGAGCAGGAATGTTGCTTCAGAGATACATGCGAACAGAGCCACAGCATTCATGGTATACAGAGAACACACCTTTGCAATGTTACATCCCACGTCAGGACAAATGACAAGAATGAGAAGGGTTTGTCTTTCACTAGATTATACGTCTGAGGGAGTTCTGCACTGGCGAACGAGGGGATTTGACACTGCGCCTCCCAGCTTTTGCTTGGCAAGGAGTCAGATCTTTCGTTCCCAGCAGTGGGGACCCAGGGAAAAGAAAACTTACCATGAGGCAGAGCAACTCTCTATCCAACCTCGAAACTCAACACCAGGCTGATCTTTAGTTTTTAACTGCGCTACACCGATCTTTGATCTTTACAGAAAGCCAAGCCTGCATCACAGCCAACCGCTCCAGGGAACATTAAGCAGGAAGCGAGTGATTCACTAATCGATCCCTGCACGGAGCGGTGGAGAGTGAAAATCTGAAAGCATCCCATTTTATTACTTGCAGCTTTCAGGTTTGGGATTACAATCCAAGTACTTGGCTCCATTGCGCACAGCATGACTCAGGATTTCATGTATCCATTTACATGGGGAAATTATTTATATTCAGCAAGGAACACTCATTAGAGACATTAAAACTCATCCGAATAGCAGCTCATTAATGCTCCCAATTTAAAAGTGCCCTTTCCTCGCAAAGTTCCAGCTGAATTGCAAAATGGCCTGAAGTGGCACAGGATTTATATATAACAAATGCTTTGTTTTAAGATCAATAGACTTTGGTGAAAAGTGGGGGAAGTGTTTTAAAAATGCCACATCAAATTGGTGGGTCAGTAAGTTAACTTTGCCCAACCTAATGTGACAGGGAGAAACTAATTGCCCTCACTGTAATTGCTTTGCCGGAATAGCTTCTGCAAAAGAGGACACTTAACTTCTCTTCCACCACTCAACTAAATCCACTCAGTTTCAAATCCCTCTGCAAATAAAATCAATCAACCTTATATTTGAACCCCAGCATATTTTGGCCAGCCTTGCTCTGATATTAACGGTTCTCTCACCTCTGCTACTGGTTTGGTGTCACCTCGCTGTTTAAGGACATTGGAGGAGGGAGAAGAGGGGTACCGACCCAAAGGAGGGTTTGTCTAAAGAAAGGTTCCAACCCACAACGTCACCTGTCCCTTTATTCCAAAGATGCTGCCTGACCCGCTGAGGTACTCCAGCACTGTGTATTTATCTTAGGAGAAGGGAGGCTAATTAGTTGATGTACTGAGCTGCATCCGCAACTCTCTGCAACCAAGAGTTGTGAGTCTGTGGAATTCTCTGCCTCAGAGGGCGGTGGAGGCCGGCTCTTTGGATACTTTCAAGAGAGAGCTAGATGGGGCTCTTAAAGATAGCGGAGTCAGGGGATATGGGGAGAAGGCAGGATGATTGGGGATGACCAGCCATGATCACATTGAATGGGCGTGCTGGCTCAAAGGGCCGAATATATGGCCTACTCCTGCACCTATTGTCTGTTGTCTTGCAGTCTTGGTCAGAGGAGTTGAAGATTCCATCTACACTTCACGCTGACTCAGAAATGTAGCAAGCACTCACAGGAGCACTCATATCTCTTGTCATTCCCTCTCCTCAGCTCTCGGATTCAGCAGAAGGTGCAGAAGCTTGAAAGCACGCACAACCTGATTCAGAAACAGCCTCTTCCCGCTGTTATCAGACTACTGACCAGACGTCACACAAGTTAAGGTTGTCGTCACAATCTTCCTTCCTACCTCATTGCAGCTCTTGAACTTTTTCTTATTTTATTTACACATTGTCAGCAACTGTGATGCTATAACACTGTGTCACTATATTATGCCCTCTGGTTATATTTCCCTTTGCATCCCTGTTAAACTTGTGTATGGGTTGTTTCACTTATATATGGTATGATTAGACTGGATAGCGCGCAAAACGAAGATTTTCCACCGTGTCCCGGTACGCGTGGCATTAATCAACCAATAGCAATACCTACACTGGGCATGTCACCCAGGCAAATGTCTCAAGATTAGATACCTGATCACAGAGATGGGTGATCACATTAGAGGAGAGGGAATCAGACTTGTGAAATAGAAGGTAGAGCCACTAATGGTGGAGTGAAGGAAACCAGGTCAGAGGAGTTTTAAAGGAGGGCTGAAGCAGGTTATGGGCGTGTCCCACTTAGGCGATTTTTCAGGCAACTGAAAATTCGTCAGGTCGCTGACAAACTGGCGACTGGAACGGCGACTATCAGAGTGAAACACACACACACACATCCCTTCACCAGCCAGTTAAATGTAGGCGGGGGACAGGGGGGGGGGGGGAGCGCTATCTGAGTGAAATTCACACGGTGCAAAGCCAATGTGATACGGACACACACCGCCATGAACAGGAAGGTTGGCGCTGTAATTAAGACAGTGAAAGCACAGTGTACGGGAAGGGTCATTTTAAGTCCTTTAAAAGAGGGGGGGGGGAGACGGGGTGGGGAGAAGGAGTAGAAACGACTTTTAAGAAGCCGGAGATACACGGCTGTGAAGCTCGGCGGACATTCACATTACAGGTCGGTTGTCCTTGTTCTGAAAACTACATACTAGGGGCAACTTACAGCATCAAATTAACATACTGACCCGCATGCCTTTGGGATGTGTGAGGAAACTGGAGCACCCGGGAGAAACCCACGGACATGCAAACTCCGCAAAGGCAGCACCTGAGGTCAAGATTAAACCAGGTCTCTGGAGCACCGGCGACAACCTGCGACCTCCTGGCGACCCACTACCACTGCGCCCACGACACGGGAAATCTCACTACTCTCCATGGCGGCTTCAATCAGCTCGCCGCTAATTTTATCAACGCCAAAAGATTAGCGGCGACCAGAATGAAACCGCGACTGGTTCTGAGAATGCGGGAACTACTCACGGCCATGAAGGCGACCCCCCCGACAACCACCCGCGAACATGTGGCGACCGCATAATCTCCTGTAGTCGCCTACAGAGTCACCTACGTGGGACAGGCCCATTAGAGGAGAGCGGAGAGGAGGAGAGGAGGAAGAAAGCGAATGGTATGTTAGCATTCATAGCAAAAGGATTTGAGTGTAGGAGCAGGGAGGTACTACTGCAGTTGTACAGGGTCTTGGTGAGACCACACCTGGAGTATTGCGTACAGTTTTGGTCTCCTAATCTGAGGAAAGACATTCTTGCCACAGAGGGAGTACAGAGAAGGTTCACCAGACTGATTCCTGGGATGGCAGGACTTTCATATGAAGAAAGACTGGATAGACTCGGCTTGTACTCGCTGGAATTTAGAAGATTGAGGGGGGATCTTATAGACCAGAGTGTCTGTATCCATGTTGTATGGTTCTGTGACTCTATATTGTGAACCATACAACATAGAAACAGACACTCTGGTCTTCCAAGGGGTGGCACAGTGGCAGAGTTGCTGTCTTACAGCGCCAGAGATACCCCCACCCCCCCACCAAAGAACGATCCTGACCACAGGTGCTGTATGGACTTTGTATGTTCTCTCTGCGACCACGTGGGTTTTCTCCGGGTGCTCTGGTTTCCTCCCACGCATCAAAGACAGGCAGGTCTGTATATTAATTGGCTTCTGTAAATTGTACGTGGTGTGTAGGATAGAACTACTGTACAGGTGACTGCTGTGCAAAAGGCCTGTTTCCATGCTGTATCTCTAAAGTCGAAAGTAAAAAGTCACATTTGCTCCATATCCCTCTAAACCTCTATGTACCTGTCCAAGTGTCTTTTATTGTGCCTATTATTGGCTGCAACCTTCCCTCCACTGATGAACCGTACACTGCAAGGGCCAGGAAGCGAGCGGGCAAGATCATCTCTGACCCCTCTCACCCTGGCCACAAACTCTTTGAATCACTTCCCTCTGGAAGGCGACTCCGGACTGTCAAAGCTGCCACAGCCAGACATAAAAACAGTTTTTATCCACGAGTAGTTGCTCTACTCAACAGCCAAAAATCTGTAGCCTCCCTTTGACCTGGTATTTTGTTGGTTCACATGCTTGATCAATGGTGTTTTATCATTGATGTTTTATTATTATTAATGTTTAGTGTTTTCTGAGCCATTCGTAACTGTCACTGTATGTCATGTTGTTACTTGTGGGTGGAGCACCAAGGCAAATCCCTTGTATGTGAACACTTGGCCAATAAACTTACTTACTTACTTAATATGCCTCAAACTATCTCCTCTGGCAGCTCATTCCATATCCCCACTGCACCCTGAATGAAAAAGGTGACCCTCAGTTTCCTATTAAATATTTCCCCGCTCACCTTAAAACTATGGTCTCTGGTTCTTAATTCCCCTGCTCTGTGTAAAAGACTCAGTGCATTCATCCTATCAATTCCCCTCATAAATGTATATGCCTGCATCAGATCAACCCTCGGCCTCCTGACCTCTAAGGAATAAAGTCCAGCCTGCCCAGCCTCTTCCTATAGCTCAGACCCACGAGCTACCCCAGAAACATCCTTGTATATATATATATGTATATATATATATATCTGCACCCTTTCCAGCTTACTAACGCTGTTTCTATCGCAGGATGACCAAAACTGAACACATTGCTTCAAATGCGGCCTCACCAACATCTTGTAGAACCTACAACTCTAACATAAGGTCCTAACCTGTGTACTCTATATCCTGACTGATGTAGATCAATGTATCTTTACCACCCTCGTTATGGCACTAAGCGGGCTAACAATTTGCCCTGTGTAATCAATGCACCCCAGCACTTGGGCCTCAACCTAGACTGACACTTGGGGTTCAATGCAGACCAATACCTGGAGCCTCAGCCTGGACCAACACAGAGGGGGTGACCGTAACATGATTTGACTGCCTCAATACAGATAATGCAAACATGGCAATCCTCCATCCTCAATTCAAACAGCTCGTGTTGGGAATTGGCCACCCTGATTACTAATGGTGTACATTCTCAAACAAGCTTCCTGAAGGCTGTGCAGATATGTTCTGTGGGCACCTCACTAGGCACAAGCCATTCAGCCCTCTGCTTTGTGTCTGTCTGTCTGTCTGCTCCATACCAATCCTCTTCTCAGCCTCCCTCATTTCACCCCATTCATCATCGTCCTCATGGACTCATCATGCTCCCCCCCCCCCCCCCCCCCCACGGCCTGGCCCAATTACACGCCGTAATTAGCCCAAGATGAATGGAGAAATAGCCGTGAGAGAGGCATAAACGGGCCACTTCCTGTGCCCAGAGTGAAATAACCTAACAATTTTTACCATTCAGCTATTCCATTTTCCTGGTCAATCTGTGACCTAACTCCGTATCACTTAAAGCATTCAGCGAATAAAATTTGTAAGTACAATTATAAAAAAAATCACAACTACGAACGAAGATCAATTCATCTCAAACATAAAATATATGTAAATCCTGGTAAGTTATGCAGCCAAGACTATGAATAGGTTATTCTAGCTGTTGCATCATTAATTAAGATCATGGTCAATTTGACCGTATCTGACCAGAGCCTCAGCTCCACTTTCTAGATGTTTTCAAGGGAGAGTTAAGGGCCTGTCCCACTTTCACGACTTAATTCAAAACCTCTGCCGAGTTTAAAGGACCTAAAAAAAAAAAATCAAGATCGTGGTCATCTACGAACTCCTACGACCTTCCACGACTAAGTTCACGAACTCCTACGAGTATGTCTACGAATTCTCACGACTATTTCGATGCCTTCCTTACGAGTAAAAAGTTGCAATCTCTTTCATCCCGACCACTTTTTTACTCGTGGACATTTTTTATCGGGCTGGAAAAAACGTCCCGGCTTACCTGACGCCACGGCTACCTACGGCTGGCGTAACGAGCAGCCACGATATGTCTACAAACTCCTACGACCTCCTACGGACTCGTTACGAACATTCTGCGAGTTTGAATCAAGGGGAAAACTCGGGAGAATTCGTGAATAAATCGTGAAAGTGGGACAGGCCCTTTAGATTTAGCTCTTAGGGCTAATGGAATCAAGGGATATGGTGAAAAAGAAGGAGCGGGGTACTGATTGTGAATGATCAGCCATGATCATATTGAATGCCGATGCAATGGACAATAGACAATAGGTGCAGGAGTAGGCCATTTGGCCCTTCGAACCAGCACCGATCATCCACAATCAGTACCCCGTTTCTGCCTTCTCCCCATATCCCTTGACTCTGCTATATTTAAGAGCTCTATCTAACTCTCTCTTCAAAACATCCAGAAAATTGGCCTTCACTGAGGCAGAGAATTCCACAGATTCACAACACTCTGGGTGAAAAAGTTTTTCCTCATCTCCGTTCTAAATTGCTTACCCCTTATTCTTAAACCGTGGCCCCTGGTTCTGGACTCCCCCAACATCGGGAACATGTTTCCTGCCTCTAGCGTGTCCAATCCCTTAATAATCTTATATGTTTCATAAAGATCCCCTCTCATCCTTCTAAATTCCAGTGTATACAAGCCCAGCCGCTCCATTCTTTCAACATATGACGGTCCCGCCATCCCGGGAATTAACCTCGGGAACCTACGCTGCACTCCCTCAATCGCAAGAATGTCCTTCCTCAAATTTGGAGACCAAAACTGAGCACAATACTCCAGATCTGGTCTCACCAGGGCCCTGTACAACTGCAGAAGGACCTCTTTGCTCCTATACTCAACTCCTCTTGTTATGAAGGCCAACATGCCATTAGCTTTCTTAAATTTCTTAAGATCTCCATCTTAAATGTGCATTTTCCAACATCGCTCCGAAACTGCAGGCCCCGATTTTCTGAGTCTGCACCAAGTCCTGGACTCTCCAACCAGAGGAGACAATCCTTCACCTACTTAAGGGCCTGTCCCACCAGCATGCGACTGCATGCGTCTAGCGCTACCAAACGTGGTGGCTTGAGGCGTAATGCCGCGCGGGCAGGAATACTCACCAATCAGCTGGGCAGGAGGCAGGCCGACTGAATTTGGACGTCGCACGGTGTCGGGCGGTGACGTCATTGCACAACGCCACGCGCTAGGCACACGCCATCAAGATGCTGCGTATGGCGTCATGACGCTGCGTACGACGTCGAGACGTTGCGTACGGTCTCAATGCGGCTGCGGGCCGACAGGCCGTTGTCGCGTGGGATTTTGGACAGTGTCAATTTTTCGGAACCCCGCGTGATGTCGGGACCAGCTCCGCACAACTCCATACGCCTCTGGCGATCAAAGTGGGAACGGCCCCACGAGGCCGTACGGCTCAAGCCACCACGTTAGGTCGCGCTCACCGCATGCAGTCTCATGCTGGTGGGACAGGCCCTTTACTGGTTTCTTTCAATATCTTGAAAACTGTACTTCCATTACCTCAGTGATTTTTCAAGCTTCAACTACCCTCACCAGGCTTGCCCAAGCAGCCCCACATTGTCAGTTATTGCTATGCCTTGCCAACGATACTGCAATGTCAAACCGCACAAAGTAATTACATAGAAACATAGACAATAGGTGCAGGAGGAGGCCATTCGGCCCTTCGAGCCTGCACCGCCATTCATTGTGATCATGGCTGATCATCTGCTATCAATAACCCGTGCCTGCCTTCTCCCCATATCCCGTGACTCCACTAGCCCCTAGAGCTCTATCCAACTCTCTCTTAAATCCATCCAGTGACTTGGCCTCCACTGCCCTCTGTGGCAGGGAATTCCACAAATTCACAACTCTCTGGGTGAAAAGGTTTTTTTTTGCTCACCTCAGTCTTAAATGACCTCCCCTTTATTCTAAGACAGTGACCCCTGGTTCTGAACTCACCCACAACATTGGGAACACTTTACCTGCATCTAGCCTGTCCAGTCCCTTTATAATTTGATGTGCAGCATCATCACTGTTGCACCCAATGGCTCGGTGTTTCTGAAAAATCGAGCAATATCAGTCCCTATAATAGCAAGGCCTCCCAAACATCACTCCACTGGCAAGCCACAAAGTAACCACGCTGAATAATTCCAGCTTCCAAAGACCAGGGTGTAGTTCATACAGGAGTTATATGTACATAAAGCTATAAAAATTAACTATAACCGATGTTACTTATATTACTTGCAGTATATCCTCCATTGCTTTACTGTAGATGATAGTTAATTTTAATGGCTTTTATATACTTATTACTCCTGCATGATCTGCACGGGGCTCCCTCTGACTGCTCCTGGAACGTAACCAGAACTCTTGCAATTTACACAGCAGCATTTATTTCCGATTTGCAGGAAAGATGAGGAAACGATGTGTGAAGTGGGCACGGAGCTGGGGGGTGGAGAGCAAGGGAGGCAGAGAGGGATAACGACAACACACAGCATTGGTTGACAATGACCACTTCCCTGCCACTACACGCCTTCCTTATAAAACGTCACTGATAATCTGACGCCCTAGGGGCTTCGCTGGTGCTGCTCTGGCAAATTTTCCCAACTATTAGATATCACTCCTCTTAATACCCCCAACACACTTTAATTCACTTTTTTTTTTCAAAAGACGTCACACAATATTATCGGAAATTTTCCAATCGTCCTGGAGAGTTTCAGAGGGGGCCATGGGAACTGGGCCTGGGCAAGAGCTCGAAGTCTGGGGGGCCTGGCAAGTGTCGGGGAAGTACAGATCCGCGATGAGTTTCAGGAGAGCACAGGAATGGGGGTCCTAGTGAGTTTCAAGGAAGCACGGGAACTAGGATTCTGGTGAGTTGCGGGAGAACACAGGATCCAGGGCCCAGGTGAGTTTCTGGGGGGCACAGGTCCTGGGCCCAGGTAAGTTCTAGGAGAGCATAGGAGAGCAGGGGCCCTGGTGAGTTTCAGGAGAACAGGAGAGCACAGGATCCAGGGTCCGCTGAGATTCCGGGGAGCACGGGAAACATTATCTCATGAGCCAGGTGGTAAACCAGCAGGATTTCGGAAAATAAAACACAAAATGTTGGAGTAAGTCAACGCAGCATCTGTGGAGGGAATGAATACGCCATGCGTTGGGTCCGGACCATTCTTCAAACATCACCTCTCCACTCTCTCCACAGATGCTGAGTTCCTCCAGCACTCTGTGCTTTGCTCAACCTTCCAGTATCTGCAGTTTCTTCTTTCTCCGTCAGGGTTCCGGAATAGTTGAATCGCAAACTATTGGAGGTTTTTTACTGTCGTGAGATTTGGTTTTCATATCAAGGTCGGCAGTGGTGAAA
Source organism: Okamejei kenojei (assembly GCA_035221665.1). NCBI lineage: Eukaryota > Metazoa > Chordata > Chondrichthyes > Rajiformes > Rajidae > Okamejei > Okamejei kenojei. The sequence continues at coordinate 112,102,294 of CM069136.1, read as the reverse complement.
TCTGAGATCTACTTATGAAATGGAAGGAATTGGCTACTCGACTCCCTGAACCTGGTCCGTCAGTCAGTAACATCCTGGTTGATTCTTCCCCACCCCTCACAACCTTCAACTGACCCAACAGGCCAAATATCTCTCCCTTCTCACTGTGTAAATATTCAGTGATATCTCCCACAGCTTAATGGGAAGAGTTAAGTTAAGATTAATAATGCAGAATCCATTGGATTCCAACTCTGTCAAGTTAATAGCATTTTGTGAAGGAATTCCCATCCACCTTATCAAATTCCTTCAGTGCACTTCGCAATAGGATCACCTCTCATTCTTCTAAACACCAGAGCATTGCCCCAAACTATTCACACTCTCCATTTACGAATCAACATAGTGAACTTCAATAAGATGACCACATTGCTATTGGTGACATCTGAAGAAGGGTTCGGACCCGAAATGCCACCCGCCCTTTTTCTCCAGAGATGCTGCCTAAACCCGTTGAGTTACTCCAGCAGTTTGTGTCTATCTTTGCGGCTTCACTAAAGTCCTGGGTGGCTGTAGCAAGAATTTCCCTACTTTTATACTACAACCTTCCCATGACTATTGTGGTGAGCAGCTAATGCAGAATCCATTGGATTCCAAGTCAGGTCAATTCAAAGCAGTGATTCCATTAAAGTAATTCCATTATCATTCCAAAAATGATTCCATTAAAGAAAGTATTTTACCAGTGACTCCAAAATGAGCTACTGGATTAGAGCGTGATAATTACCAGGGTTGAAGTTCACCACCTTTTATATTATTAAATTCCCCCTCATACCAAGCAACCTACAAGGAGCAGAGATTACCACGTTAAATAATTTCTGGAATTAACACAGCAAATGCTGGAAACACTCAGTAGGCCGGGCAGGATCTGCAGAGAGAGAAACAGTCAAATTTTCAGGTCGATGACCTTTTATCAGAGTATTTCTGATTTCCAACATTTTTTGTTCAACTTTTTCAAGAATCGAAGTGCAATAACCTGGTTTTGTGTACCTGAAACATGTGCTTTGATCAAGTAAATTAAATTCACAGTTTATATTTACAATGCCTTCATTTACATCTCGGTTCTTAATTTCCTTGCTCCCCCGGCTGTTTGCTTTGGCATTTTAACCCATTGTGAATCACAGGGAAAGCAGCTTCCGCCAAATAGGGATCGGCAGTAAGCATTGGCATTGCCCGATTGCCCACTTTTGGGAAACGGATGAAAGAAAACCTGTCAAAGAATTAAACAAGTGCATGGCAGAGGGAATCCAGCTGTCAACATTAAAGTAGGGAAGGTTTGTCCATTCGTTTTTCAGAGGAGAACTGTTTTAAAGCAATTTTCAGCTAACTTTCCCTCCAAAGCGAATGGGCAACAGGGATTTTGGCAAAGCTTTTTACTGAAACGGACACTCTGTGTCTTCCTTAGACTTGTCCAATTTCACTTCACAAGCTAATATAACACTAACAGCCTGGCACATCACTTACTGAATTGAGATAAACACATAAAATGACACAACACTAAGAGTACTTGCAACCTTCACTGTCATCCTTTGAGCAAATCAATAAACTAGACGGAGTTTCCCAGTTCTGCCTAATAGCGCACGCCACAAAATCAAGCTCATAGAAAGGGGCAAACCATAGTCATTGCATAAACATTGCAAGAATTTCATTGTCCTATCAGGGGCACATGATAATAAACTCGCTTGAATTGAACTCGAACTTCAGATATCAAGTCAACCCATCCCAATATCAAACATCCCATCCCAATATCACATCAAACATCTGTTGCTATGATGCCAGCAGTATAAACATTGATTTATCTTAATTTCAATTAACCCTTGCATTCCCTCCCTCCCCCCACACTGGTCGTCCTACTAGTTCCGCTGTTCGCATCCTTGTATCCCTTGATTATCACCTCTTCCCCAGCCAACAATGGGCCATTGTGGGCTCTACCCTTCCCTGGCCATCTGTTGCCGGCCCTACTTGGTCCTGGCCTTTGTCCTTACCTCCAGTCCCCCCCCCCCCCCCTCTACTTTTCAGTCCGAAGTGCTTGACCCGCTGAGTTACTCCAGCGCATTGTGTCTATCTGTTGCTATCTTATGCCTATATTCAGATATGAGCCGTGAAGGCAGTCACTTGCCATCTCTACAGTTGTCAGCTACACCGAAAACCTTTTTGCTATCTAAACATATAAGCAGGAATCTCACAATCTGCATTTATCCCAATCACACTGTCATTGCCTGATGCCAAAGGATGCATCGAGCAGACCTATGTGCGATGGGGAACACGTAACCATGGCAACAAAACCTCGGCGGACCAAAGAAAGGCGATCCCAAAGATAGTACTTCTAGCTGGCTGCACCTTTAGAAGTCACCACTGTCTTGCTCAGCAGTTCAATATCAAATTTAACTCAATTGCGGAACACTTGAGTTGCAATTTTAAGAAGATGCCTATTCTCACTTCGGGTTAAACGGTTCTGTAAGCAGCATAGTGCAATCCTCTCGCCAAACAACCCTGGATACCGAGCCGGCCCAGAGGTACATTGCTTTCCTGATGTCCTTGATGGCAGGTGGCAAACAAGGATGCCCGTGTGTTAGCCAGAGCATATTGGGGCACAGTACAGTGGTATCCAGAGCTCTATCGTTGATGACCATTGGTGGCTGGCTCTGTGCAGTTGACTGGCAATGGGGCAGCGTTGGCCACAGCTGCTAGCAGGTGATGACGCCATGCTCGCTGACAGGGCTGGCGTCATCGGGATCACTGAAGCTGAAGGAGCTGTCCTCCTCCAGATCCTCCTCCAACTGCAGGCCTCCCAGGGAGAAGCCACTTCTGACCTGGGGCGAGGGGCCCGTGGCCACGGGGTTGCCGAACACCAGCGGGCGGCCAGAAGAGTGGATCGCCTCGCAGTCCGACTCGCTGGACTCCGTCCCGCTGCTGCTCGAGCCCTCGGCGGGCTGGGCGGCCCCGAGGCCTGCAGGGAGCAGGCGGGGGACGGGCGGGCTGGCCCGAGCTTGCGGCAGCCGGTTCCCCGTAAACCGGCCCTCCCGGTGCAGCGCTCTGGGAGAGTACAGGCCGTCCTGGCCGCCGTTGCTCCGCGCACTCAACGGGGTGGAGGCCATGCGACTGAGGATGAAGGGGTCGGTCTCCGACCTGTTGCGGGATCCCCGCGCCCTGCCGGACGGCGCCTGGCCAAAAGAACCCCCGCCGCCCTCCCAACAGTGGCCGTTCTGTGCGAGGAAGCCCTTGGGCGCTGCTCGGTGCGCCCCACCGTTAGGGCTGGAGCCCGCGCTAACTGGACCGATCGGCGTGGCGGTGGGACTGTGGCCCGTGGGACCTCGCCAGGCCTGGCGGAGCAGGGAGCAGCGCCTGGGCACTGGGGACGCCCGGCCTGGGCAAAAGGAGAAGTCGGCACAGGAGAGGTCCTGGTCAACGAGCTCCTCGCTGGCGTGGAAGGGGGTGCTGGCGAACCTGAACTCCGGGGAGCCCCAGCAGCCGGGACGCCCGGCCTTCTCCTCCCTCTCGGAGTAATCCCCCCCGCTGGTCAGCCCATCCTCATCGTTGTCATTTGTTTGTGCCCGCGAGCCCAGGAACCGCGCCCGCACCGGCTCGTACTCGCTATCTACATCACTGCCGTCAATGTACGGGATGGATGAGCAGCTGCTGTGAGCCACTCGAGGTGCTGGACCTGCATTGTGTTGCTCCCTCTGGCCTCTGGCCTGCTCCCTCGCTGCCTCCTCCTGCCCGTCCTGTTTGGGGCTTCGGGACGGCGAGCGACTCTTGCGTTCCGCCGGCTTCTCCCCGGTCGGGCGAGTGACGGCCACGCCCTTCCTCTCGTTGGGGGTCGGAGGTCCTGTCGACGGCGACCCCTTTCCAAAAGGAAATCCGTCGTTCTGAAAAAGAGATGAACCTCAATGCACGATTCTGGGCAGCCCCGGTTATGTTTCGACATGATTACTAGTTCCAGTCATGAGAAAGTTAGAAGTGGAACATTACCGCACAGGAATACATGGTAAATGGTGGCGAATTGGGGAATGCAGTTGAAAAGAGGGATCTAGGAATAACTGTGCATAGTTCCCTGAAGGTGGAATCTCATGTAGATAGGGTGGTAAAGAAAGCCTTTGGTGTGCTGGCCTTTATAAATCAGAGCATTGAGTATAGAAGTTGGGAAGTAATGTTAAAATTGTACAAGGCATTGGTAAGACCAATTCTGGAGTATGGTGTACAATTTTAGTCGCCTAATTATAGGAAAGATGTCAACAAAATAGAGAGAGTACAGAGGAGATTTACTAGAATGTTGCCAGGGTTCCAGCAACTATGTTACAGAGAAAGGTTGAACAAGTTAGGTCTTTATTCTTTGGAGCGCAGAAGGTTAAGGGGGGACTTGATTGAGGTCTTTAAAATGATGAAAGGGATAGACAGAGTTGACGTGGATAAGCTTTTCCCATTGAGGGTAGGGAAGATTCAAACAAGAGGGCATGACATGAGAATTAAGGGACAGAAGGTTATGGGTTTCATGAGGGGGAACTTCTTTACTCAGAGAGTGGTAGCTGTGTGGAATGAGCTTCCAGTGGAAGTGGTGGAGGCAGGTTCGATTTTAACATTTAAAAATAAATTGGATAGGTATATGGACGGGAAAGGAATGGAGGGTTATGGTCTGAGTGCAGGTAGATGGGACTAGGGGAAAATAAATGGTCGGCACGGACTGGAAGGGCCGAGAGTTTCTGTGCTGTAATTGTTATATGGTTATATGGTTACATAGGAATAGGCCCTTCGGCCCATAATGTTCATACTGAACACAACGGCATGTTAAACTAATCCCCTATCCTTCACAAGTAAGAATTTTGTTGTTCCCATTTGGGACATCTGACTGTAAAACAGTCTTGTTTCCCTCCACACCCTGAATATCCAAAAGCCTGTTAAACACCACATCTGACCACCACAGTATTCCAGGCACCCACCAAAAAATACTTGCCCTGCACACGTCCTTTAAACTGTGCCCCTCTCTTAAAGCTATGCCTTAAAGCTATTTCTACCCGCGGGGAAAAAACAAGCTTTGACTGTCTAACCTATCTATGTTTTCATAATTCTATTTACTTCCATCAGGTCTCCCCTCAACGTCCATCGAGAACGTTCCAGAGAAAATGATCCAAGTCTGTCCAGCCTCTCCTATAGTTCCGAAGAGCAGGGTGACTCTTCCCATGAACGCTGCCAAAACATAATTGGATCCCCGCAATTTATGAAAAATTGCTGTCCAATATTGGTTGTTACATTCCCTACCTTACAATCTGCTGGAAATCTTAATTCGCTGTGCAACACCCTGGCATGCTTGCACAGTCTGCAAGAGGCTCCCCTTGAATTCTAAATTTTCCTTACAACAACCTCTTCATGCACCTTCTCCCCTTCATTTGCAGATATTTCAGAGATTTCTATTTCCCCAATCGAGTCTCATCTTGCACTGGCTAACAGCAGACTGGAAAGCCATCCGTTTGGCTCAGTGTCAATGGGAAGGTTTATCCTACAGGGATATACATTCTTGCCATAGAGGGAGTACAGAGAAGGTTCACCAGACTGATTCCTGGGATGGCAGGACTTCCATATGAAGAAAGACTGGATAGACTCGGCTTGTACTCGCTAGAATTTAGAAGACTGAGGGAGGATCTCATAGAGACTTACAAAATTCTTAAGGGGTTGGACAGGCTAGATGCAGGAAGATTGTTCCCGATGTTGGGGAAGTCCAGAACAAGGGGTCACAGTTTAAGGATAAGGGGGAAGTCTTTTAGAACCGAGATGAGAAAAACATTTTTCACACAGAGAGTGGTGAATCTGTGGAATTCTCTGCCACAGAAGGTAGTTGAGGCCAGTTCATTGGCTATATTTAAGAGGGAGTTAGATATGGCCCTTGTGGCTGAAGGGATCAGGGGGTATGGAGAGAAGGCAGGTACAGGATACTGAGTTGGATGATCAACCATGATCATATTGAATGGCGGTGCAGGCTCAAAGGGCCGAATGGCCTAGTCCTTCACCTATTTTCTACGTTTCTATGTTTCTAAACAGACAGAAGACCTGGATCACTTTGGGCCCAGGTGACAGCCCAATGACTGTGAGCACTCTGCCTTCAATAGGAAGGGACCTCTTCCATCAGATGGCAGAACCACCTGGAAAGGCAGCATTGCAGAGAGATGGTGCCTGGTGCTCCCTCTGCACCTTCTCACATGTCCACACTTTGCAAGGTCCAGGCGCCTCTGTGAGACCATTCTGCACACCACTCTTTAGTAAAGATGGCAGGCATTTGGAAAGGCTGTGTGGTTGGATTGCAGAAACGGAGCTGGGGCGAGGAAAGGACTGGGGAAAGTTGGTATGTTGTTCAATACTGCTGTTCAAAATCAGCACAAAGTTTGTTGGAATAAACAGGGAAGAATTTGCAAGAATTCTTGCAGGTACAAGCATTTAAGTGACCCGAACATGGAGATGTTAATGTGATTTGTGAAAACGCCAATGAAATGAAGAGGAGAAAGTATTGTACTAATGCTCCTGTCCCACTTAGGAAACCTGAACGGAAACCTCTGGAGACTTTGCGCCCCACCCAAGGTTTCCGTGCGGTTCCCGGAGGTTCTTGTCCTTCAACTAGCATCGCAACCGGCTTCGACTAAAAAATTACTGATTTTTAAAACGGAAACCACTTTCGACTATTAGGGAGACTGACAAAAACTGGGACAGGGGCATAACAGGGCAGGTCCAAAGAGTAATTAAGAAGTCAAATGTCTTTCTGGTCTTCATTGCATAAGGATTGGCGTTTAAAAATAGGGAGGTTTTGTTGTAATTGTACTGGGGGTTGGTGAAACCTCACCTAGAATAGACAACAGACAATAGACAATAGGAGCAGGAGTAGGCCATTTGTCCCTTCAAGTCAGCACCGCCATTCACTGTGATCATGGCTTATCATCCCCAAACAGTACCCCGTTCCTGCCTTCTCCCCATATCCCTTCACTCCGCTATCTAACTCTCTCTTGAAAGCATCCAGAGAATTGGAGTTTGCCTCCCCCCCCCACCCCCACTCCCAACAAAACATGACATACAGATCCGACATTGGGCTTGGAGGACATGACTGTCAGCCAATTATTTCACCTTACACTTTCGTCAAATCCCCTTCTAGAAACTGCTATTGAATCTGCTTCCATTTTCCTTTCAGCCTGAGAGTTTACAGTCTCCACTTTCCGAAGCAGAGTACACAAGGAGTAGGTTTCACCCAGCAATCAAGCGGGCGACCTTACAACCACATGGTAACGTTTGTACACCAGAATGTGAAGAGGAGTGGTGCCTGGACTGACATCTACCATCCCATGACCCTTGGTGCTGCGGACGTTCGAGTGAACCAACAGAAATGGAAAACAGATCTGATAACCGTGTTCTGTAGCCGACATTGTTCCCTGATTACTGACTTGTTTTAGCCCCAGTGACTGATGATCAGGCAGACTTCGAATGGATCGCATTTTGCTATGTTTCCTGAAAAATAAAAGACAGGAAAAGAGAAGGGGAACAACATTAACTAACCACTAAAGCAGTACAAAACACTAGTGAGTGGAAACAAGGAACTGCAGATGCTGGATTACACAAAAGGACACAAAGTGCTGGAGTAACTCAGCGGGTCAGGTTGCATCTCTGAACAAGTCAAGTGTATTCGCCACAAAAGTGGCAATGCTCGCGGACTTTGTGCAAAATACAAACAAACAAACTACAAACAGAATGGAACATAATCATATTGGAAATCTGGGAAAAAATTCCTTCTCAACCTCTCCGTTCTCACAGCATGGCAACGGAGACGTTTGCCTGACCGTAGCAGCTGGAACAGTCCGTTGCAGGGGTGGAAGGGGTCTCCCACGATCTTGTTGGCTCTGGAGTTGCACCTCCTGATGTATAGGTCCTGCAGAGGGGCGAGTGAAGTTCCCATAGTGTGTTCGGCCGAACGCACTACTCTCTGCAGAGCCTTCTTGTCCTGGGCAGAGCAGTTCCCAAACCAAACCAAACATGAATAGGTTTCAGTTTTGGACCCCTATTCATGTTCTCCAGAGATGCTGCTTGACCCACTGAGTAGCTGCTAAACGCTGTGTCCAAAACACCAGTGACTTGGCTTCTCCTTCTGTTTGACTTTGGGAATTTCTGCAGGAGTTCACACAATTTGTATTAAAACTGTAAACGGGAATACGAAGAGTTCAAGAACTTCAATGCGTTGTTAACAACACCAGTCCCGCTCCATCAGTGCCTACTGCCCACAGAAGCTGGTGCATTCTCCAATGCACGCAGGAGGAGGCTGCACTAGTGTTGACGCGCATCAGCACCAGGCGTGAATGGAAACGGAAACACTCAGGACATTGGACAACATCGGTGGGTCCCGACTCCTCTGAGCCCCCGCCACAAGGCATGGCTAGGTGTGCGATGGAATACTTGCCACTTGCCAAGATGACTGCAGTTCCAACAACACTTCCAACGCACAATATCATCCAGGGCAAAGTAGCCTGCTATTGCCCCTTGCTCACGGTGACAGGCAGGCAGCACTGTGCAGCATCTACAGGGCGCACGGCTGTGGAGTTGCTGCCTTCCAGTGCCTACGAACTTACTAGCTTCGATTCTGACTACGAGTGGTGTCTCTACGCAGTTTGTCTGTTTTCCCTGTGAGCTGGTGGGGTTTTTATCCGGTGGGGTTTTTACCCTGAAGGTGGGGTTTTTATCCGGGTGCGCCACTCTCCTCACACATTTCAAAGGCGTGCAGGTTTGCAGGTTAATTGGCTTCTGCAAAGTGTAAACTCTGATTCCCTCTCCATAAGCTGCCTGATCCACTGAACATTTCTATCTTCTGCCTTTCCCTCTCTAGCTCCATAAACACAGGGATCCTCAGTACTCTGTGTTAATGCCACTCTGTGCCGGGGCACCTATACCAGGTCGAAAGGGCAATGTTACTACAGACACGAAATGAAACAGCCTCACCTCTCAAACTGCGTTTTCTTGTATCCGCCTTCTTTGACATAATCCAGGAGCTGTTTCTGGGTTCTCCCACTGGAAGAGAGGAAACGTTTCAGTATTCGGAGTAGAGAGGTTCCTCTGCAGTTGTACAGGGCTCTGGTGAGACCACATCTGGAGTATTGTGGACAGCTTTGGTCTCCTAATTTGAGGAAGGACATCCTTGTGATTGAGGCAGTGCAGCGTAGGTTCACGAGATTGATCCCTGGGATGGCGGGACTGTCATACGAGGAAAGATTGAAAAGACTAGGCTTGTACTCACTGGAGTTTAGAAGGATGAGGGGGAGTCTTATAGAAACATATAAAATTATAAAAGGACTGGACAAGACAGATGCAGGAAAAATGTTCCCAATGTTGGGCGAGTCCAGAACCAGGGGCCACAGTCTTAGAATAAAGGGGAGGTCATTTAAGACTGAGGTGAGAAAAAACATTTTCACCCAGAGAGTTGTGAATTTATGGAATTCCCTGCCACAGAGGGCAGTGGAGGCCAAATCACTGGATGGATTTAAGAGAGAGTTAGATAGAGCTCTAGGGGCTAGTGGAGTCAAGGGATATGGGGAGAAGGCAGGCACGGGTTATTGATAGGGGACGATCAGCCATGATCACAATGAATGGTGGTGCTGGCTCGAAGGGCCGAATGGCCTCCTCCTGCACCTATTTTCTATGTTTCTATGTTATTTACCTAGCTGCTCTGTGTAGTAATTCTACAGGAGTGTCTGCTGTTAGTTGGTCGTACAGATACAGAACCCCCTTGCTCAAAGAAGTCGAGGCACCAAGCCGGGAATCTGTGAATCATTCATCTTGTTCGCTCGTTCGTGCTTGTATCAGCTTTGCGATCGTCTCCAATTGGCCTACTTTCCCTGCCTTTGACCCAGAGCCCTGGGCATTTTTCCTCTTCAACTGTTTTTCCATTTGCCGACCCCCGCAGAAGCTGCTTCCTTGCTCACAGCACGTTCCAAACCACAACTCTGTGCATCTCTCTGGCAGCACTGCCCCTCCCACAATGCAGTGCTGCTGCGGAACTACCCCTCCCCCAACGCAGTGTTCCCTGCGCCCTGCCCCTTCTGCAGCGCAACCTCCCTCGACAACTCCCCTCGGCACTCCGCTGACACAAAGCCCGCTCTGCAACACCTCTTCCCCAGCACTGCCCTCAGTTCAGCGCAGTTTATTCTCACGTGCACCGAGCTACAGCGAAAAGCTTTTGTTGCGCGCTATCCAGTGAGCAGAACGACAAAGCATGATTACAATCGAGCCATTCACTGTGTATAGACACATGATACGGGAATAACGTCTAGTGCAAGGTATTACAGTTAAAGCAGGAAATGTTGCTGTCGGGAATGTAAAGCCCCTGTCCCACTTCGGAGACCTAAACAGCAACCTCTGGTGACCTTTCCCGCCTCCCAAGGTTTCCATGAGGTTCCCGGAGGTTTTGGTCACTCTCCCTAATGGTTGAAAGTGGTTTCCGCGTGGTCGAGGCTTCACCTAGGTTGCTGCTATTTTTTCATCACGATTAAAACCGGCCTCGACTAAAAATAGGTCGCCGTTTTAAAACTCGATAGTTCTTTTGTCGCAGGTCTAGTCAAAGCCGGTTTTCTTCGTAGTTGAGGAAGGTTTTCAACATATGCGCGTGGGGGGTGGTAGGAAGTTGTAGGTCACCTGGACCTTGATTTTATTTTTGGGTGGCGGGCAAGGTCACCAGAGGTTCGCTGTTTAGGTCTCCTAAGTGGGACAGGCCCTTTAAGAGTGCGGCGCGAGTGTAATATGTGATCGTACATCTGCTTCCATGGCTCGCACGCAAATAGTTGCCTGGGCTGGCGGCCATCCTGGATGCCGTTTAGCAGCTCCCTCCCTCAGCAGAGCTGTTCCCATCACACGCCCACACTCTCTGCACTGGATGGAATGCCCAAGCGCGGCAGACAGTAATCAGCACTCAACACGGTACCTGAATCTGAACGAGGATCCTCGGGTGAAGAGGATGGGCTTGGGTTTGGGTTTGGGCTCCTCAAACAGTCGGAAGAACGCATGGTATTCCACACATATCTTCCAGAATGCCTTGCAGGAATCGCGGCTGGCCATGGTAAACTCCAAGGTGTCTTGGCAGGACTGCGGAGAAGATGAGAGGACAGCAGGATCAGTGCCGGCTGCGTAGAGGGCAGCAACCAGAGAGTGGGGTCAGCAACAGCTCACACTTACATTCATCTCTGGACGGAACTTAATGAGGAATCTCTTCCTCTTGAAACTCAGTTTGCGAACTTTGGCCCAGTTGAACGAGTTGATCTTGTTGTTCCCCTGCACAAGATGCATCAAAACGTCAAAACGTCAGAATAAGCCAAATCAAAAATAAAATGATGGAACAACCCCTCCCCCAATAAAGAGAGATAGGGGGCGCCGTTCTGTATGGGTGTGGCTCCCCAGCCTGCAACTGTCCGTATTTTCACTTCTTTTTTTAATTTTTAGTTAGTTGAGTTTGTTTTTGCGGAGCTCTAGTCTTTTCTATGTGGGGGTGGGGGAGGGGGAAAGGGGGAAACTGCTTTTCCTGGCCCCTATCTGGTCGGAGAGGCAGCTTTTCTCCGGGCTGCACTCTCGACCCGTGCTCGCGGCCTACCGGCGGGCCTGGAGCCGCGTTTCCTGAGGGGACCGGCCAGAAGCTCGGCTTCGGCGGCAGCGCAGCGCTGGAGCCCCATTGCGGAGCGGGCGGTGCCTTGCCCGGGTCGCCGCGCTGGTGCTCCAGTGAGCTGGGACCGCCGATGAAACATCGCGGAGCTGCGGGACTGAGGAGCGGCCAGCCGCGGGCGACGGCCGCGCTGAACATTACATCGGGAGCCTGGGATCTCTCGCCGGGATCGCCAGTGGCGGAGCTCCATCCAGCGCGGACTGTTGGCTTTGGCAAGGAAGCGTCCGTTCCAGGTGTCCCAAGCCGCTGAGAGGATTCTCCCGACGATGGAGGGCCTGGAACATCGGGCCTCCATAAAGGCGACTGCGTAGGCCTCAATGGGCCTGACTATGGGTGGACATGGGATGGGGACTGGATACTGTGCCTGCCCTCATAATGGGAACCATTGTGGGGGGATGATTTTTATGTTTAAATCTCTTTATTAGTGTTATGTTGTATTATTTTTGTATGTGCTGCAATGGCAATACGCATTTCACTGCACCAATTGGTGTGTGTGTCTAATAAATAACCTTTGATCTTGGAAATCTGAAACAAGAAGACACAATGGTGGAAAAACTCGGCAAGTCAGGAAGCAACTGTGTAGAGAGACACAGAGTTAACTTTTCAGCTCACGGACTGTTTGTTGGTAAGGAGAGATAAAAATAATACAATTTTAATTAAAAAACAATCAAAACTATCCATTTTAATCTCTTTCCCACTCCTTACAGAGTGTTGCTGACCCAAAGCGTCAGTTCGATTCTTCTCTCTCCAAGATGCTGCCTGGCCTGCTGAGTGTGACCAGTGTTTTCTGTTTGATTTGGGACAGAGACGCGGTTCCCCGTGTCCTGTGTCTTCCCCCCCGCCTCCACTCGCTCGGCCTTTACCTGGAACACAATGATCCCCGTGTGGGACACGGAGAGGTTGATCTTTGTCCCCTCTCGGTCCTTCGCGCGGTGCTGGCGGATCCCGTACATTTCCAACTTCCTGGCGATCTCCAGGAGCTGATAATCCGAGGTGGCAGGCGTTTGTCCGCTTTAGGCGAGAGAGACAGACAAGAGGAATAATATCAACAGATGGTCTCTCCTCATAAAAGCCTCAAGTCAAGTCAAGTGAGTTTATTGTCATGTGTCCCTGACAGGACAATGAAATCCTTTCTTTGCTTCAGCACAACAGAACATAGTAGGCATTGACTACAGAACAGATCAGTGTGTCCATATACCATTATATACGTAAATACACACATGAATAAATAAACTGATAAAGTGCAAATAACAGATAATGGGCTATTAATGTTCAGAGTTTTGTCCGAGCCAGGTTTAATAGCCTGATGGCTGTGGGGGAGTAGCTATTCCTGAACCTGGTCGTTGCAGTCCTCAGGCTCCTGTACCTTGTACCTGAAGGTAGCAGGGAGGAGTGTGTGGCCAGATGAGTATGGGTCCTTGATGATACTGCCAGCCTTTTTGAGTTTCCAGCCTCCTAGTTTCCTGCCCCTCTGTATTTGTTCCACTCCCTCCCACCAACTTGCCAGTTTATCCTACTATTCTAGACTTGCTTCCAGACTCCAGCATTACGCTGTCAAGAATGTACATGACATCTCCCGATTCCCAACATCACATCAGGACATGGCTTGGAACAAAGTTCTCGCAGGCTTTCCAGCTATTTGGATCTTAAGATCTCTACACCTGAGCTATCAATGTCTCCGTTACATAATAGCCATCCTTTTCCTCAAACTCCCTCAAAAGGCTTGAACATCTGGATATCTCACTCGCCCGATTGTGGCCTCTTGGACATCAGAGAGAGCTGACATTCCTGGCACAGGTTTTGTCGTCACTTAAGGACCTGGGGTATTTACGACACTGAGTCAAGTTTCATAGGCTGAACATCGAGAATCTCAGTCTGAAGCAGGGTCTCGACCCGAAACGTCACCTATTCCTTTTCTCCAGAGATGCTGCCTGACCCGCTGAGTTACTCCAGCTTTTGGTGTCTCTCATCGAGCTTTGTAAACATGACGTGGGCAAGCTCATGGCTTCACTAGCATCTTAGCACCATTGCCAGAATGAGATCACCAGGATGGAGAACTTTATTTATGGGGAGAGATTAGGTGGACTGGGCTAGTTTAGTTTAGTTTAATTTAGTAGAGCAGAAACAGACCCTTCGGCTCACCGACTCCGCGCTGACCAGCGATACCCGCACATTTTTACATTTACCAAGCCAATTAATCTACAAACCTGCACGTCTATGGAGTGCGGGAGGAAACCGAACATCTCGGAGAAAACCCGCGCAGGTCACGGGGAGAACGTACAAACTCCGTACAGACAGCGCCCGTAGTCGGGATGGAACCCGGGTCTCTGGCGCTGCATTCGCTGTGAGGCAGCAACTCTACCGCTGCGCCCGCCTTAAGTCCTGGAGTGAAGAGGGCTGAGGGGTAACATGACAGAGGTATATAGGATTATGAGGCATTGATAGGGTGAATAGTCAGAACCTTTTCCCCAAAGCGGGGGCATCAAAAGCAAGGTGGCATAAGTTTAAGGTGAATGGAAGGAATTTTAAGGATCTGAGAATCTGAGGAATAAGTCTTTTTACACCGAGTGCTGGATATCTGGAACATGTTGCCAGTGGTGGGAGTGGGACCAGTTACAATTCTAGGTTTAACATAGAACATAGAAACTAGGTGCAGGCGTAGGCCATTCGGCCCTGCACCACCATTCAATATGATCATGGCTGATCATCCAACTCAGTATCCCGTACCTGCCTTCTCTCTATACCCCCTGATCCCTTTAGCCACAAGGGCCACATCTAACCCCCTCTTAAATAGAGCCGATGAACTGGCCTCAACTAACTTCTGTGGCAGGGAATTCAAGAGATTCACCACTCTATGTGTGAAAAATGTTTTTCTCATCTCAGTCTTGCCCCTTATCCTTAAACTGTGACCCCGTGTTCTGGACTTCCCCAACATCGGGAACAATCTTCCTGCATCCAGCCTGTCCAACCCCTTAAGAATTTTGTAAGTTTCTATAAGACCCCCCTCAATCTTCTAAACTCTCGCGAGTACAAGCCGAGTCTATCCAGTCTTTCTTCATATGAAAGTCGTGCCATCCCAGGAATCAGTCTGGTGAACCTTCTCTGTACTCCCTCTATGGCAAGAATGTCTTTCCTCAGATTTGGAGACCGAAACTGTACGCAATAAGGAACATTTAGATTGACATTTAAATAGGCATGGCAGAGGAGGGTGCAGACCTAATGCCGGAGATTTGAGTCATGTCGATGGTATGGCCGTGTTGGGCCGAAGTCAAGGGACTGTTTCTCGAGTCAAGAGTGTTTCATTACAACGTCCCAAACTGAAATTCTTACTTGCAGCGGCACAACGCAATGTAAACAATTCATGAAACGAAAAAACCCAGCCGAGCTGAGGCTGCCCTTTGCTGCAACTGGCTCACAGCCCGGCTCATTTCCTCTCGCACAGGATGATGCAATTATCACTCCAGGCACCGGGATCCACAGCTCCTGCTTTTACAGCCCAGCCTGCTTCCAAATCCTGCACACAAGTTCCCTTCTCCTCTCCGCCGGGCAACGCACTATAGTGCTGTCAAAACATGCTCCTGGTGCAAGCTGCTGGGAAACTGGGAAGTGGCCGATGAAACGGTTTTCCTGCTGGCTCAAAAAGGAGGCTGACCTCCCTGGGAGTAGGTCAATTTTTTAATTAGATCTGCGCCTAAATGCCATCAATTCAGCGGTAGTTCCGCAACCCTCAACTCCCTCAGCAGCCGAGTCCAGCAATGACAGTTCCCTACGCACAGGCAGCGTCGCTGAGACCCGGGTTCGATCCTGACCACGGGTGCTGTCTGTACAGTGTTTCTACGTTCACAAGTTATAGTAGAATTAAGCCATTCGACCCATCTAGTCTACTCCGCCATTCAGTCATGGCTGATCTCTGCCTCCTAATCCCATTTTCCTGCCTTCTTCCCATAACCCTTGACGCCCATTCTCACCAATACCAGACTGATTCCTGGGATGGCAGGACTTCCATATGAAGAAAGACTGGATAGACTCGGCTTGTACTCGCTGGAATTTAGAAGATTGAGGGGTGATCTCATAGAGACTTACAAAATTCTTAAGGGGTTGGACAGGCTAGATGCAGGAAGATTGTTCCCGATGTTGGGGAAGTCCAGGACAAGGGGTCACAGTTTAAGGATAAGGGGGATGTCTTTTAGGACCGAGATGAGAAAATCGTTTTTCACACAGAGAGTGGTGAATCTGTGGAATTCTCTGCCACAGAAGGTAGTTGAGGCCAGTTCGTTGGCCATATTTAAGAGGGAGTTGGATGTGGCCCTTGTGGCTAAAGGGATCAGGGAGTGTGGAGAGAAGGCAGGTACAGGATACTGAGTTGGATGATCGAGCCATGATCATATTGAATGGCGGTGCAGGCTCGAAGGGCCGAATGGCCTGCTCCTGCACCTAATTTCTATGTTTCTATGTTTCTATGTCTCCCCGTGACCTGCATTGGGTTTCTCCCGGAAGCTCCGGTTTCCTCCCACACTCCCAAGACGTTGAGGTGCGGAGGCTAATAGGTTTGTGTAAACTATAAAATTGTCCCTAGCGTGTAGGATAGCGCAAGTGCACAGGGTGGTCACGGGGCAGCATGGGCTTAGTGGGCCGAAGGGCCTGCTTCCATGCATGTGGGACATCGGACACACAGCATGAATTGCCCGTGGGATTCAACACACTTCCAAATGTATTTTGGGAGTCAGCTTGAGTTCATAGCTTCGCCAAAACTCCCCGGGCCTGCGGGTTCAAAATCCACTTCAAAGACACACAAGAACATTTGCCAGATGCTGAGTGAAGCCGGCACTGCCTTCCAATGAAACCAAGACCCTGTCTGCCTCCTCACATTCAGATGAATGGTCCATAGCATTGCACTGAAGAACAGGCAGCTTCTCCCCCTTAATTGGCCACCTTGTCCCCTGTGTTACATCAAGACTTCGTTAGCTTGGGACGTTCTGAAAGGCCCCATTCTTCTCTGCGCTGCACTGCGCTGCGTCGCTCCAATTCATTCCGGCAACCCCACCGGTGATCAGCTCGCATTCCAGAGGGAGCATTTAAGCCTCGTCACGCCGTCAATTACACGAACCTTTATGCAATCGTGCAAAGTAAACCGTTGCACATGTCGATACTCTCGACACACGCCAGCCGCAGGAGGACATTCCGCCTCCTCACGCCCCGTCTGCCTTTCAGACAGACCTGCGAGGACTTGCAGAAAAACTCCACCCGCCAGACGTTGCTGCTTGTTCCATCAATGGTCCAACTCCCCCAGACTGGAGACAGGCACAAAGTGCAGCAGTAAAGGGCCTTCCTCACTTGCATGCGATTGCGTGCGTTTGGCACGACCAAACGTGGTCGCTTGAGGCATACGGGCGCCGTATGGCAGCGCGGGGCCGGTCCCACTTAGAAGCGCGGAGTTGACCCGACATCGCGCGGGGCTCCGAAAATCTGACAGTGTCCGAAATCTTCGCATGCCAACGGCCTGTCGGCACGCAAGCGCATTGCGGACGTACGCTTCTTGGCGGCCTACGCAGCGTCTTGACGGCGTACGCCCAGCGCGTGCCGTTGCGTGATGACATCACCGCCCGGCGCCGTGTGACACCCAAATTCAGCCGGCCCGCCTGCCCAGCTGATTGGTAAGCAGAGATGCCAACCCTAAATTTAGTTCACAGTAACATTCAACCCATTTGTCCGTAACAAATGGGGTAAATGCATTTCTCTCAGTAACATACTCACTTGGGGTTGTTGCCGGCGGCTATGCGCCTGCGCACTGGTGCAGATCAGCGGGCTGCTGGCGGGCGGGTGCGGCACATGCGCCTGCGCACTGGGTGGGGGTGGGGGTGGGGGGGAGGCCCGGTGATGGGGCTGCCGCAAGCGGCCGGCTGGCGGCAAGAAAGTGCCCCTTAATTGGCTGATCGCGCGGGCCGGCGTGGCTGCGAGCTGCCGGGCTGGGCAAACCGGGGGCACATGGCGCCGGCGTTCACCACGGGAGGAACACCGGCGCGGCGGTGTTCCGTAACAACATGTTTGGCTGCCGGAACACCGTAATATGGTTATTTCGCCGGGACAAAATACGGCGAATCCGGGACACTTGGCATCTCTGGGTAAGTATGATGCAAATGACGTAACGCGCGAAATTAGCACGAACTCCGCTTCCGTTTGGTCGTGCCAAAACGCACGCAATCGCATGCAAGTGGGACGGGCACTTAACTCAGCGGGTCAGGCGGCATCTCTGGAGAAAAACGATCGGCAAGGTTTCGTGCCCGGAACCCTATTTCTGGCTCATTCGTTAAACAGAAAGGACGGGCGACCCTTAGTTTAGTTTAGAGATACAGATACTGCGCGGAAACAGGCCCTTCGGCCCACTGGGCCCGCGCCGACCAGCGATCCCCGCATATTAACATCATCCTACACACATTGGGGACAATTGTCACATTTACCAAGCCAATTTACCTACGTACCTGTACGCCTTAGGGAGGAAACCGAAGATCTCAGAGAAAACACACGCAGGTAACGGGGAGAACGTACAAACTCCGTACCGACAGCACCCGGGTCCCGAGGTTGGTAAGTCGCCTTATTCGCTGTAACGCAGCAACTCTACCGCTGCGCCACCGTGCCACCCAGTTGATCGTTAAGTAACTTGATTTAAATAGTTATGTAATTTGTGTACAGCACGGTAAACAGGCCCTTTCACCCCACTTCATCCATGATGGCTAACCGTTTACTCGCAAGATGCCCATGTCCCTCTACTCTTTTGGTATCTAAGTACAGTACCTGTAGAAATGCCTCTTAATTCTCCGCCTCTGTCAGCTTATTCCAGGTACCATCGCACTGTGTGAAAAACTTACCAGTCAGAGCTTCTTTTCATTTCTTTCCTCCCACCTAAATCGGAGCCCTCTAATTCTAGACTCCCCAACCCTGGGGGGAAAGACACTGACTATCTGCCCCGCACATCATTTTATAAACGTCATGAAATCTCCTCTCAGCCTCCTACGTCCGAGTGAGAATAAACACTCGTCTGCCTCGTCTCTCATAACTGCAGCTTAATTCCTGACAACATTGGCGAATCTCTTCCATGCTCTCTCTATCGCCACCGCATCCCCCTTGGGTGTTGCCATGGGAACTGTATATAATGCTCTAAGTGCGTTGATCGACAGGGTGCGGGGGAGGCTGTGGAACGAAAGGTCTTTCACCCAGCGAGCAGGAGCTCGCTCAGAAAGGTAGGACCTCTCCCCACGTTTAAACAACGTTGGATGAAGAAACATGGCTTACGTGGTCACGGAGTGAGTGCTATGGGTTGGGAGCAACCCAAGCTCCATAACTGACCAGCATGGACTTGATGGGTTGAATGGACTCCTTTTAGCTTGGAGTATGGAGATACAGCGCAGAAACAGGCCCTTAGGCCCACCGGCCATTATTCTACATACCAGGGACAATTTACAATCTTTACCAAAGCCAATTGTCCTACAAACTTGTATGTCTTTGAAGCTTGGGAAGAAACCGGAGCACCCGGGGAAAGCTGACGCGGTCTCAGGGAGAATATACAAATTCTGGACCCAGTAGTGTCAGGATCCAGCCCGAGCCTGCGGCGCTGTAAGGTAGCAAATCTACTCCTGCACCAGCGTGCCGCACCATGGCATATATTTCTATCATTTCTCAGCAAATGGATGTTCACCCCGTTTCATTCCCGCCCCGGACACTGCAATGTGGTTGCACACACAGCTAACGAGGTTTCACATGGCTCCTGACTGTGTTCTCACTTACACATGGCCACGGTGAAGCTCCTTTATCTTCTCCTCCAGAGCCTCCTGCTGAGGTACGTACTTGTGTTTCGATAAATGCTCGGAGAAAACAGCTTCGTCAAAATCCCCAATTTCAGCTGGAAAACAGAAGTGGGGGCTTAGATCAGTTCATCAGTCAGCTCGCCAAGTGGATGTTGTACCACACACATTAACACACCTCCCATCTTTTGACCCAGGTCATGGACTAATCAAGAACCTGCATTTTTTAGTTTTAGAGATACAGCGCGGAAACAGGCCCTTCGGCCCACGTGGGTGCGCGCCGACCAGCGATCCCCGCACATTAACACTGTCCTACACCCACTAGTGACAATTTTTACATTTATACCAAGCCAATTCACCAACAAGCCTGCACGTCTTTGGAGTGTGGGAGGAAACCGAAGATCTCGGAGAAAACCCGCGCAGATTACGGGGAGAACGTACACACTCCGTACATAGTCACGATGCTGTCGCTACGCTGCCTGACCCTCTGAGGTACTCCGGCACTTTGCGTCTATCTTCTGCATTTCTATAGCACCTTTCAGTGTCCCCTGGGTGTCCCTTACAGGTTAAGTGAGTAAGTAAGTACGTTTATTGGCCAAGTATTCACATACAAGGAATTTGCCTTGGTGCTCTACCCACAAGTAACAACATGACATGCAGTGACAATTACGAATGACTCAGAAAACACTAAACATTAATAATAATAAAACATTAATGATAACTTGGAACTTGGAAAACTTTATTGTCATTCAGACCTTGCGGTCTGAACGAAATTTCGTTGCCTGCAGTCATACATATAGTAAATAACAAAACACACAATAAACACATATTTAACATCCACCACAGTGAGTTCACCAGACACCTCCTCACTGTGGTGGAAGGCAAAAATCTTGTCTTTGTCTCTTCCTCTTCCTCTTCCTCTGCGCTGAGGCGACCCGGGCCTCCGATGTTGTGACCGCACCGGTTGATGTAAATAAGTCCCGCGGGTGAACCGCGCTCCGCGAGCGGGCCGGTTCAACTCCGCGGCCCGGGGCGGTCGAAGCTGCCGAAGCTGCCGCCCTCCAGGCCAGCGGGCGCAGCTGTTGCCGCGGGAGCTCCGGAAAAACAGGTCACCAACCTGTGACCTGCGAGCTCCCGACGATGTCGTCCACTGGGCCCGCGGCCGGGCCTCCAAAGTCGCTGCCGCCGCCACCGCCACCGGAAAGCCGCCACAGCTCCGAGTCGGGCCGCCGGAACGCCTGAACCCGCCGCAGCCCCGAAGTCGGCCAGCCCCGCGCTGGTAAGTCCTGGCTGGCTCTGCCTCCGGAGCCTCGGGTCGGTCGCAGTTAAAGTTGGAGGCCGCCAGCTCCACGATAGGCCTCAGCGCAGACGGAGACGGGAGGATACGACAAGAAAAGTCGCGTCCCCCCAAAAGGAAGAGACTAAGAACGTTTCTCCCACCCCTCCCACACACATACACTACATAATAACTCAAACTAACGCTAAAAACAAGACAATAAAACAACAAATAAAAAGAAAAACAGACCATTGATCAAGCATGTGAACCAACAAAATACCAGATCAAAGGGAGGCTACAGATTTTTGGCTGTTGAGTAGAGCAACTACTCGTGGATAAAAACTGTTTTTATGTCTGGCTGTGGCAGCTTTGACAGTCCGGAGTCGCCTGGAAACAATCCACAGCCTAGCACTTAACACCCATGTACATTAATCCTACACCGATTCCTTTTAGTCTCCTCACAGTCCCACAAACTGCCCAACCCCAGATGCTACCCCTCTCCAACACGTGAAGAGAACGTTACAGCTGCCAACCTGCGCGTCTCTGGGATGTTGGGGGGAACCGGAGCAACCGGCGGAGGCGGCTCACGCAGTCACCGGGAGAACGTGCAAACTCCACACAGACAGCAGCCGAGGTCAGGATAGAACCCGTAGCTATCCGCTGTACCGCACCATTGCAGCGGTAATGTTGTGGGATTAGTGTTGGCCCGGGGACACCAGGAAGTGCTTCCCTTCTCTTCCACACGGCAGTGTGGGATTATTTCCGGTTGCCACGAGACACCAGATAATCTCCTCCATCCCCTGGGACACCAGAGTGCTCCTGCAGCAATGCCCTGGGGTAGGTTCGAGCGCTGAACACCTTTGACCTTTGCTTCGGCAGCTGACCATCCAGCGGTACGTACGTTGATAAACGTCTGGAGTAACCCAGCGGGTCAGGCAGCATCTCTGGAGAAAACCGATGGGGTACTTGAAATTGGGGAACCTGAAAATGCAGGGGTTACTTCAAATTAGAGAAATGAGCGTCCATACATTTGGGTTGTAAGGTACCCAAGCTTTCTCTAATTTCAAATAAGCCCTGCATTCCCCCCCCCCCCATTTATTGCAGTCGCTGCCTCAAAAAGGCTGGCAGCATCATCAAGGACCCACACCATCCTGGCCACACACTCATCTCCCTGCTACCTTCAGGTAGAAGGTAGAAGGAGCCTGAAGACTGCTATGACCAGGTTCAGGAATAGCTACTTCCCCACAGCCATCAGGCTGTTAAACCGGGCTCGGTCATCAGTTGCAGGCCCAGATATGTTCTGGCCTTTTACTACATCTTGTCCGTCGTCCCCCCCCCCCCCCCCCCACCACACCCCCACCTGTACTTTCGGTCTGAAGAAGGGTTCCAACCCAAAAAGTCACCCTTCCATTTCCCCCCAGAGATGCTGCCTGACCCGTTGAGTTGCTCCAGCACTTTGTGTCCACCTTTGAGATTACGTGTTGGACCGAAGAGCGCAGCGGGAACAGGAAACCTCTGAATGTACTCACACTGGATGATGTGAGAGGCCAGGAGCGCCGCACTTGTGTCGTTGCAGGTCATTCTGCCCGAGGCCAGGTCCTGTTTGATCTGCAAAGCAAAGAGATACCTGCGGAACACAAGGCCTTACAATCAGTCGCCTCAAGTTAGAAACATGGAAAAATAGGTGCGGGAGTAGGCCATTCGGCCCTTCGAGCCAGCACCGCCATTCAATATGACCATGGCTGATCATCTAAAATCAGTAGCCCGTTCCTGCTTTTGCCCTCATTTCTCTTGATTCCCTTAGCACCCCCCTAAGAGCTAAATCCAACCCTCTCTGGCCTCCACTTCCCTCAGTACATGTGACAATAAACTACAATGAGGTACAGCACCTCATATTCCGCAGGTAGTTTATAATGCAACAGCATGAACATTGAATTTCAGGTAACCTGCTCCCTTTTTGTCCAGTTCTCTCTTCTCTCTACCCAGGTGCCCTCACACACAAATTACTTTCCAATCTCCCCTAGCCCCGTGACACCCAATATCCTTCCCCTCCCTCCAATATCCCACCTTCAGGCTTTAGAGAAACAGCACGGAAGCAGGCCCTTTGGCCCACCGAGTCCAGACTGACTAGCGATCTCCACATACACTATCACGAACCTACACACCGGGGACAGTTTGCCAACTTACCAAAGTCAATCAACATACAACCCCGTATGTCTACAGCAGTAGAGTTGTTGCCTAACAGCACCAGAGACCCGGGTTCGATCCTGACTGCGGGTGTTTGTCTGTATGGAGTTTGTACGTTCTCCCCGTGACCTACGTGGGGTTTCTCCGGGATCTCTGGCTTCCTCCCGCACTCCAAAAACGTGCAGGTTTGTAGGCTAATTGGCTTGGTATAATTGTAAATTGTCCCGGGTGAATGTGGGATAGTGTAAGTGGAGAAATGTGGGATAATGGAGAAACTCAGCGGGTGTAGCAGCATCTAAGGAGCGAAGGAGATAGGCAACGCTTCAGGCCGAAACCCTTCTTCTTAAGTGTGCGGGGCCACTGGTCGACGCAGACCCGTTGGGCCGAAGGGCCTGTTTCTGCGCTGTATCGCTAAACTAAACTAAACTAAAGTTTGGTTTGTCACATTTCGTGCTGCTATGCTGTCCGGTTTTATGAGTAGGTCTTTCATCATCTCAGCCACTCATCCTTTTCCCCACGAGACTGACAGATCTGACCGGTGGCTCATCATCCATCCACCCACCCACGTTTTCCCCCCAGGTCTTCCTCTGTTCTACTGGTCATCCAACACTTTAGTTCAGTTTCGCTCAGTTTAGAGATACAGCGCCAAAACAAACCCTCCGGCCCACAGAGGCTGCGCCGACCAGCGCCCCCCGCTAACACTAACACTATCCTTCTTAAGCCAGGGGCAAGTTACAATTTCACGGAAGCCAATTAGCCTACAGACCTCTACGCCTTTGGAGTGCCGGGGGAAAACCGGGGCACCCGGACAAAAGCCAGGTCACGGGGACAACATACAAACTCCGTGCCGACCAGCACCCGCAGTCAGGATCGAACCTGGGACTCTGGCACCGACTCTAAGGCGGCAACTCTACCCTATTCACACAGAACCAAACCACTCAGAAACAATCGGAAAGTAAATAAACATCACTCAACTGAATAGTTCCCTCCAATCTAGCCACTTCCTGCCAACTCAAATCAGCATCAGCAAACTAAAACATCTTCTCCTATTGCCTCTAGGTCCGCACTGCCGCCTGGAGAATAACCAGTAATTCATGGCGTATCTATGGAAACCATGGAAGGTTGGAGACCTCGTGCTCTTTGTGGATAAGATATAAACTTTCAATGGACAAGAGAAAGTATTGAATTCCAAGCCAGCTCTCTCTGCCCAGTGTCCTTCAATGACAGAGAGCCAACTCGGAGATATGGCTGGGAAAGGAGGTCATTTAACCACAGGATTTCCTGGAGCCAATCCCTGGCATGTCCAAGGAACAGTATCAATCAATATTATTTCAGGAACTCTACGCAAACTCTCCAAATACTCAGAATCACTCAATTAAAAAAAGATTTGCTTTCCTAATCTCAGGACTTCCCAAAGACCTTAACACCCAGTTAAATACTTGTTGTGTTCAGTTTAGTTTACAGCGCAGAAACAGGCCCTGCGGCCTACCAAATCCGCGCTGACCAGTGATCCTTGTACACTAACACTACCCTACACACACAGGAGGGACAATTTACAATTATACCAGGCCAATTGGCCTACAAACCTACAAGTCTCTGGAGTGTGGGTGGAAACCGGAGAAAACTCACGCAGGTCACGGGGAGAATGTACAAACTCCATACTGACAAGCACCTGTAGTCAGGGTCTCTGGCGCTGTAAGTCAGAAATTCTACCGCTGCACCACCCTACCACCTCAAGTCCACGGGGTCAGTGCAGTTGCCTCCGCTACATGGAAATTATAGCAATTAATTTTTGCACACCAGCTCCCACAGCTAGCAATTTGATAGTGACCAGATTATATGCTTATATACTGATCAAGGGGTCTGGGGCTCAGCGGTGTGGTGGCTAGAGTTACATATCTACCTGTCAGAGTAGACACAGCTTCTGCTTCATGTCATAGTCTTTCCAACAGGCCCTTCGGCCCATCAGGTCCATGTAGACAGTCAAGCAGTCATACACAGTAGACTCACTTTGTTCCCCTCATATTCCACTCCCCCCTCAGATTCTACTCCTCATCCGTACACTATGGGCAACGCACTGTGCCGACAGGCCATTCAGCCCCTCTAGCCTATTCTGCTACATAGCCCGTTCATGGTTGTTCTGTATCTCAGCCTGGATTTCACCATCGCCCGGGGTTCTTGCCCAACGGAGAGGCTGTGAGCAACACTGCCAGAAGGAGGTGCCCTCAAGTACTGGCTTCATTCTTCACGCTGGGCCCACAGCGGAGGAACGGGGGGGGGGCTCAAGGATTGACGGCAGAAGAGTTGGCACCAACCTGGTCAGTTCTTCTTGGAGCTGAGAGTGATCAGGAGGGAAGAACTTCACCACGAATCGCATCACTATGTGCCTGGGCCCTGAGGAGGAGATGTTAGATATTCAATCATTTATAAAAGGAAAGGAAGAATAACATTGCCGCGCAGACTTTCTCATCCGTTTCCAAACAACCCCATGTGCAGGGAGGAAGGAACTGCAGTTGCTGGTTGAAACTGAAGATAGACACAAAAAGCCGGAGTAACTCAGCGGGTCAGGCAGCATCTCTGAAAATGCTGAGAGATGCATGAGAGATGCTGCCTGACCCGCTGAGTCCTTTTCAGTCCAGCGTTTTCGTGTCTATCTTCCGAACATCCCAAACCAGACTTTAAGGGCCTGTCCCACTGACAGGACCTTTCAGCGCCTGTCTTTGACCTTCAAGCTCGAGGGCACTCGCCTGAAAAACCTCGAGCTGGATCAACCGTCAGCGATGAAACCGGGAACCGGATCGACCGTCAGCGATGAAACCGCGAGCTGGATCGACCGACTGCACACACGCGCACACACACACACACACACACACACACACACACACACACACACACACACACACACACACACACACACACACACACACACACACACACACACACACACACACACACAGGAAAGGCGGGGGCCAGGGCAAGCGGGGGAGCGCTGTCTGAAGTTCACACCGCGATGAACAGGAAGATAAAAGACGGCTGCGCAGGGGTACGGTAAGTCCTTTAGAGAGCGCGGGGGGGGGGGGGGGAGAAGGGGAGGGAAGAGGGGAGTAGGAGTGGAGACACTTTTAATAGAGGGGGGGGGGGAGAAGGAGTGGAGACAACTTATAATAAAGTTTAGCGGGCATTTAACATTCCTTGGTCCTGAAAACTCCAATGAGCCAATTAAAATGCCCGTTCAGCGGAAGAGATTGTCTACGGCTGCCCTCGACTGCCTGTAACTACATAGCGACCCCACTCCACTGCACTACGAGTTCAATAGAACCATGCCGACCAGTTTTTACTAGTGGAATATTTTTCAACATGCTGAAAATGTTTCCTCGACCAATCTGAGGCCGCGAGTATGCGGGAACGTCCCTCGAGCATGAAGGAGAGTTCCAGTGACCTCACAGGACCACGTGTCGACCGTGCTGTGAGTTTGGGTCGAGGGCAAACTCTTCTAAACCCGAAGATTAGGTCGCCGCAGTGGGACAGCCCCTTTAGCCAAACAAGCAGCCTGTGTGGCCATTGTGGGAATGTAGGGAACAGAGTGGCTAACTCGGAAACACAAGAGTGGCTAACTCGGAAACACGAGAGACTGCAGATGCTGGAATCTTGAGCAGCAAACAATCTGCTGGAGGAACCTAGCGGGTCAGGCAGCTTGTTTGGAGGGAAATGGACAGACGATGTTTTGGGTCAAGTCCTTTCTACAGACTTGTTCACAGTGAGCTCCCACTAACTCTCCTTCCCCCAATCCCCTCTCACCCCCTTTCCGTCCCCTTCCCCCTGACTGCCCCATCACTCACGCTCTCCTCCCACGGGATGCCCTCCTCCATCCCTCTCTCGGCTGCTCCCGTCTGCCATCAACCCCTTATTCAATTCCCCTATTCATCTCCCGTTCCTATCAGATGCCTGAACCCTCACCCTTTTGTTCTCCACACATCATCTCCCAGCCTCTGTCGCTATCTCCACCCTGGCCACAGACCCTGATGCGTATCTGGCAACCAACACACACCTGCCAGGACGGCGATGAAGCGCGGAGGTAGACTTGCTGCCTTATACAGCGCCAGAGACACGGGTTCGATCCTGACAACGGGCGCTGTCTGTACGGAGCTTCTAACGTTTCTCCGTGACCTGGCGGGTTTTCTCCGGGTGCTCCGGCCTCCTCACACACACTCCAAAGACGTGCAGGTTTGTGGGTTAAATGGGTCTGGTAAAAATTGTATATTGCCCCTAGTGTGTAGGATAGTGATCGTGTACGGGGATGGTCGGCTCGCTCTCAGTGGGCCGAAGGGCCTGTTTCCACACTGTATCTCTAAAGTCTATTGTAACGTAAACCCCTACTCAGTTGTATCCACCTGTTTTACTAGCTCCTGTCCCACCTCTCCAGCTCTTTATACTGGCTATTTGCCCTCTGGTCATTCAATCTGGATGAATGGTCACAACCGCAAAATGTCGACTGTCCATTTCCCTCTTTAGATACTGCCTGTCCTGTTGTTCCTCCAAGAGCTCTCCTTTCTTAGCTCTATGTGCGCATGTGTGTGTGTGTGTTGAATGACTGTGTAGGTATGTGTGTAGTGTGTATAAGTGTATGTGGTGTCTATATGAGTGTGTGTCTGTGTGTGTATGTTGTGTGTGTGTGCATGACTGTGTACGTATATGTGTGTGGTTTGTATATGTATGTATGGTGTCCATATGTGTGCACATAAATGTGTGAGTATATACAGTATGTGTGTGTGGTGTGTCAACGCGAGTGTGTGTTTCTTCAACATGTGATACAGTTTTGGTCTCCAAATCTGAGGAAAGACATTCTTGCCATAGAGGGAGCACAGAGAAGGTTCACCAGACTGATTCCTGTGATGGCAGGACTTCCATATGATGAAAGACTGGATAGACTTGGCTTGTACTCGCTAGAATTTAGAAGATTGAGGGGGGATCCTATACAAACTTACAAAATTCTTAAGGGGTTGGACAGGCTAGATGCAGGAAGATCGTTCCCGATGTTGGGGAAGTCCAGAACAAGGGGTCACAGTTTAAGGATAAGGGGGAAGTCTTTTTGGATCGAGATGAGAAAAACATTTTTCACACAGAGTGGTAAATCTGTGGAATTCTCTGCAACAGAAAATAGTTGAGGCCAGTTCATTGGCTATATTTAAGAGGGAGTTAGATGTGGCTCTTGTGGCTAAAGGGATCAGGGGGTATGGAGAGAAGGCAGGTACGGGATATTGAGTTGGATGATCAGCCATGATCATATTGAATGGCGGTGCAGGCTCGAAGGGCCGAATGGCCTACTCCTGCACCTATTTTCTAGGTTTCTATGTGATGTTGACTGAGGGATATATATTGATTAAGACACTACAACAAACTTCCCCGTTCTTCATTGAAATAGTAACCATTAGATTTTTTACAATCACCTGGCACCTTAGTGTAATGTTGTCCTTGGACAAGGGCACTTGCATTAGTGCAGCATTCCCGCATTATAACACCAAAAGATCAACTGAATCCAAAAGGCAGTGACTCAGGTGAGAAGAGCCCAGTGCATCCAAACTAAGGCACATTTGCCATACTGCACAATCCCATACATGGTACACCACCTCAGCTCCTTGCTCGGAGATGCCACAAGCTGTCGGGTTTCAAACTCTGCTCGCCAACAAAGTGCTTGATACATGGCACGGTGTGGCTTGGGGCCTGTGGTATGATACTCCCAGGCAAAGGCAGATTGGGAAGCTTCCAACTGGCATGCCACTGCCTGTGTGACTCAGTCCCGCTGAAGGCCTCCTCCATGGAAATGTACGCAAAGGATGATTGCTAACATAATGTTGACTCTGCTGAAATGATTAAACGTGGTAGCTCACACATCATTACTGCATTGCAGAATCTCGTGTTAAAACAATGACTACACTTCACAAATGTTTTAAAGATTAAAGTGCCTTTGGTCATTCCGAACGTAGATTTAATGGGCACTTATTGGGACTGGATACGGGAATGGGAAAGAAATGGAAAAGCACGGTGGCACAGCTGGTAATGCTTGCTACCTCGCAGCTAGGGAGAAGCAGGTTCAATGCTAAACTCCGGTGCTGTCTGCGTGGAGCTTGCACGTTCAACCCTGGGTGTTCTGACACCGTGGCTTTCCTCTGGGTGTTCTGGCTGGGATGGCGGGACTGTCATATGAGGAAAGATTGAAAAGACTAGGCTTGTATTCACTGGAGTTTAGAAGGATGAGGGGGAATCTTATAGAAACATATAAAATTATAAAAGGACTGGACAAGCTAGATGCAGGAAATATTTTCCCAATGTTGGGCGAGTCCAGAACCAGGGGCCACAGTCTTAGAATAAAGGGGAGGCCATTTAACTTTTCACCCAGAGAGTTGTGAATTTATGGAATTCCCTGCCACAGAGGGCAGGTGGAGGCCAAATCACTGGATGGATTTAAGAGAGAGTTAGATAGAGCTCGAGGGGCTAGTGGAGTCAAGGGATATTTTCTATCTATGTTTCTATGTTTCTATATGGGGAGAAGGCAGGCACGGGTTATTGATAGGGGACGATCAGCCATGATCACAATGAATGGCGGTGCTGGCTCGAAGGGCCGAATGGCCTCCTCCTGCACCTATTTTCTATGCTTCTATGTTTCTGGCCTTCGAGCACATCCCAAAGACATGAGAGCTGGGGGGTTATTTGGCCGCGGAAAGCTAATGTGAATGTGAGTGGTCGAATATAGTCGGAGTTGATGAGAATGTGAGAAAAATAAAAATTGAGATTAGTGTCGATAGGTGGTTGGTGGTCCTCATAAGCTCAGAGGACAGCTGAAGGGTCCGTTCCATGTGGAATGACTTTAAAATTCAATGAGCAAAGAATGCCGTGAAAGGGAAGTGGGACAAACTGGAGGGTTCTTTCAAAGAGCCAGCACTGGCAAATGGGCTGAAGGGCCTCTGTCTGGCCTGTACCATTCGGTGTCAGTTAAAGCTAGGACAATTCCTTGGTAGTGCAGAAGGTGAAGCGGTGATCTTACAGAGGTGTGTAACACCATGGGGTGAGTTGATAGGGCGAACATAGGGTATTTTACCCAGGGTTGGGGAAGCAAGAACGAGAGGGCATAGGATGAAGGTAATTCCCTGCCATTTCTATCCAGGTGACACTTTGAGAATGTTGTATCCCTGTGGACTCAAATCTACGGAGCTCTAGGCCTAACCATGCCACACAAAATAGGCATTCTATCCCAGGAACCAGTCCGGTGAATCTTCACTGTGAGCCAACAAATGCAAATGTAGCCGTTCTCAGGTATCAACATGAACATAGAAAACATAGAAACATAGAAATTAGGTGCAGGAGTAGGCCATTCAGCCCTTCGAGCCTGCACCGCCATTCAATATGATCATGGCTGATTCCAACTCAGTATCCCGTACCTGCCTTCTCTCCATACCCTCTGATCCCCTTAGCCACAAGGGCCACATCCAACTCACTCTTAAATATAGCCAATGAACTGGCCCAACTACCTCTGTGGCAGAGAGTTCCAGAGACTCACCACTCTCTGTGTGAAGAAAGTCTTTCTCATCTCGGTCTTAAAGGATTTCCCCCTTATCCTTAAGCTGTGAACCCCTTGTCCTGGACTTCCCCAACATCGGGAACAATTTCCTGCATCTAGCCTGTCCAAACCCCTTAAGAATTTTGTAAGTTTCTATAAGATCCCCTCTTAATCTCCTAAATTCCAGAGAGTATTAAACCAAGTCTATCCAGTCTTTCTTCATAAGACAGTCCTGACATCCCAGGAATCAGTCTGGTGAACCTTCTCTGCACTCCCTCTATGGCAATAATGTCCTTCCTCAGATTTGGGAGACCAAAACTGCACGCAATACTCCAGGTTGTGGTCTCACCAAGACCTGTACAATGAAGTAGAACCTCCCTGCTCCTGTACTCAAATCCTTTTGCTATGAAAGCTAACATACCATTCGCTTTTTTCACTGCCTGCTGCACCTGCATGGCCTACTTTCAATGGACTGGTGTACCATGACACCCAGGTCTCGCTGCATCTCCCCTTTTCCTAATCGGCCACCATTTAAATAATATTCTGCTTTCCTGTTTTTGCCACCAAAGTGGATAACCTCACATTTTATCCACATTATACTGCATCTGCCAAACATTTGGCCCACTCACCAGCCTATCCAAAGTCACCTTGCAGTCTCCTAGCATCCTCTCACAGCGAACACTGCCCCCCAGCTTAGTGTCAATCCGCAAACTTGGAGATATTGCCTTCAATTCCCTCATCCAGATCATTAATATATATTGTAAATAGCTGGGGGTCCCAGCACTGAGCCCTGCGGTACCCCACTAGTTTACTGCCTGCCATTGTGAAAAGGACCCGTTTACTCCTACTCTTTGCTTCCTGTTTGCCAGCCAGTTCTCTATCCACATCAATACTGAACCCCTAATACCGTATGCTTTAAGTTTGTATACTAAATTCTCTTATGTGGGACCTTGTCGAAAGCCTTCTGGAAGTCCAGATATACCACATCCACTGGTTCTCCCTTATCCACGCTACTAGTTACATCCTCGAAAAATTCCACAAGATTCGTCAGACATGATTTACCTTTTGTAAATCCATGCTGACTTTGTCCAAATGATTTCACCACTTTCCAAATGTGCTGCTATCCATCTTTAATAACTGACTCTAGCAGTTTCCCCACTACCGATGTTAGACTAACTGGTCTGTAATTCCCCGTTTTCTCTCTCTCCCTCCCTTCTTAAAAAGAGGGGTTACATGTGCTACCCGCCAATCCTCAGGAAACTACTCCAGAATCTAAAGAGTTTGAAAGATTATCACTAATGCATCCACTATTTCCTGAGCTACTTCCTTAAGTACTCTGGGATGCAGCCTATCTGGCCCTGGGGATTTATCGGCTTTAATCTATTCAATTTACCCAACACCACTTCCCGACTGACCTGGATTTCACTCAATTCCTCCTTTGACCCACAGTCCCTGCTATTTCAGGCAGATTATTTATGTCTTCCTTAGTGAAGACGGAACCAAAGTAGTTTATTCAATTGGTCCGCCATATCCTTGTTTCCCCATGATCAACTCACCTGTTTCTGACTGCAAGGGACCTACATTTGTTTTAACTAACCTCTTTCTCTTCACATATCTATAAAAACTTTTGCAGTCAGTTTTTATGTTCCCTGCCAGTTTTCTTTCATAATCTATTTTTCCTTTCCTAATTAAGCCCTTTGTCCTCCTCTGCTGGTCTCTGAATTTCTCCCAGTCCTCTGGTATGCTGCTTTTTCTGGCTACTTTGTAACGCATCATCCTTTGCTTTGATACTATCCCCTGATTTCCCTTGTTATCCACGGATGCACTACCTTCCCCGATTTATTCTTTTGCCAAACTGGGATGAACAATTTTTGTAGTTCATCCATGCAATCTTTAAATGTCTTTCCATTGTATATCCACCGTCAACCCTTTTAGAATTAATTGCCAGTCAATCTTGGCCAATTCACGTCTCATACCCTCAAAGTTACCTTTCTTTAAGTTCAGAACCATTGTTTCTGAATTAATCAATGTCACTCTCCATCCCTAATGAAGAACTCAACCATATTATGGTCACTCTTGCCCAAGGGGGCACGTACAACAAGACGGCTAATTACCCCTTCCTCATTACTCAAAACCCAGTCTAAATAGCCTGCTCTCTCGTTGGTTCCTCTACATGTTGATTTAGATAACTATCCCGCATACATTCCAAAAAATCCTCTTCCTCAGCACCCCTGCCAATTTGATTTAACCCAATCTATATGTAGATTGAAGTCACCCATTATAACTGTTTTGCCTTTGTCGCACGCATTTCTAATTTCCTGTTTGATACCATCCCCAACTTCTCTGCTACTGTTTAGGTGGCCTGTACACAACACCCACCAGCGTTTCTGACCCCTTAGTGTTTTTGTAGCTCTACCCATACCGATTCCACATCCTCCAAAGCTAATGTCCTTCCTTTCCATTGCTTTAATCTCCTCTCTAACAGCAACGCTACCACCACCTCCTTTTCCTTTCTCTCTATCCATTCTGAATATTGAATATTCCCTGGATGTTCAGCTCCCAGCCTACGTCACCCTGGAGCCATGTCTCCGTGATCCCAACTATATCATAATCATTAATATCTATCTGCACGTTTCAACTCGTCCACCTTATTACGAATACTCCTTGCATTGAGACACAAAGCCTTCAGGCTTGTCTTTACAACGCATTTACCCCTTATACAATTTTGCTGAAAAGTGGCCCTTTTTGATTTTTGCCCTGGTTTTGTCTGCCTGCCACTTTTTACCTTTCACCTTGCTACCTTAATGCTTTCTACCCTCATTTTACACCCTCCTGCCTCTCTGCTCTTGTACCCCATCCCCCTGCCACATTGTTTAAATCCTCCCCGACAGCACTAGCAAACACTCCCCCCCAAGAACATTTGGTTCCATTCCATTCCAAGTGCAAAACCGTCCTGTTTGTACCGGTCCCACCTCCCCCAGAACTGGTCCCAGTGCCCTAAAAATTTGAATCCCTCCCCCTTGCACCACTTTTCAAGCCACGTATTCATTTGCATTATCCTCCTATTTCTACTCTGACTGGCCCGTGGTACTGGTAGTAATCCGGAGATTACTACCACTTTGAGGTCCTACTTTTAAGTTTATCTCCTAGCTCCCTAAATTCACCTTGTAGGACCTCATCCCTTTTTTTACCTATATCGTTGGTGCCAACATGCACCACGACAATGGCTGTTCACCCTCCCCCTCCAGAATGTTCTTGCTGGCCGTTTCAGTGACATCCCTGACCTTTGCACCAGGGAGGCAACATACCATCCTGGAGTCTCGTTTTGCGCCGCAGAAACGCCTATCTATTTCCCTGAACAATTGAATCCCCTATTACTTATTGCCCTTCCCCTCTTTTTTTTTTTTTTTCCCCCCTCATGTGCTGCAGAGCCACCCATGGTGCCATGAACCTGGCTGCTTGCTGCTGCATCTCCCCTGATGAGCCATCTCCCTCAACAGTATCCAAAATGGTATACCTGTTTAGGAGGGAGATGACCGCAGGGGACTCCTGCACTACCTGCCTACTGCTTGCTGGCTATTGGCCACCCGTTCCCTTCTTGTCCTCCTACCTTTTGCCAGCGGTGTGACCAACTCACTGTAACGTGCTATCCACGACTTTTCTTTCTTCCGCATACGTGGATGCTCCAGTATGAATCCAAGCCGCAGTTCCAATCGTTCAATGCGATCTGCCAGGAGCTGCAGCTGGACACACTTCCTGCAAACGTAGTCACCAGGGAACACATTGTACAAATACTGATGCGATCTCAGCAAGGCCCCCATGTTATTGTAGAACAAGACCTTTCTTCTCTGCTTCAACTATTTAGCAATAATGACCGACATACTATTGGCCTTACTAACTCCCCTGTTGTGTACTGAAGATTTTTCTATATCTCATAGAAGCATAGAAACATAGAAAATACATGCAGGAGGAGGCTATTCAGCCCTTCTAGCCAGCACCGCCATTCATTGTGATCATGGCTGATCGTCTCCTATCAATAACCCGTGCCTGCCTTCTCCCCATATCCCTTGACTCCACTAGCCCCTAGAGCTCTATCCAACTCTCTCTTAAATCCATCCAGTGATTTGGCCTCCACTGCCCTCTGTGGCAGGGAATTCCATAAATTCACAACTATCTGGGTGAAAAAAATGTTCTCACCTTAGTCTTAAATGGCTTCCCCTTTATTCTAAGACTGTGGCCCCTGGTTCTGAACTCGGCCAACATTGGGAACATTTTTCCTGCATCTAGCGTGTCCAGTCCTTTTATAATTTTATATATTTCGAATTTTCAGATTTAATAGGAACCTGAGGAGCAGCTTTTTCATGCAGAAATTGGCGGGTATATGGGAAGGTCTGCCAGAGGAAGTAGTACATTAACAACATTTGAGAGAAACACTGGATAGGTACATGGATAGGAAAGGTTGCGAGGGATATGGGCCAAATGGGACTAGTTTAGATGGATGAAGGATCTGTTTCCATAATGCATGACTCTTTTGACTCAAAACCACCAGAGATGGTTTATCCAGGATTTTGGGCAGATCCGAACACATTCACAAATCTTGACTCTACACATGAAGAGAATCAGATGTCACACAGGAAACCACGTTTTAATGCCAGGCTTGAAAAATATTCATATTTTTCAGAGAATGAGAAAAAAGTGGATTAGCACCTGGAAAATACCCTGTGTGTAATGTCCTTTAGCCTCCCAAGAAAGGTCATCTTTTGGTGGAAGGGAAACTCCATTTCTACCTCAGCCCCATGACCGAATATAGACGGCTCGCAATTGAAAGACAAGTCCTGTTTCACCAAAGATACAAATGACATCTCTTAGAATAAAGGGGAGGTCATTTAAGATTTAAGACTGAGGTGAGAAAAAATGTTTTCACCCAGAGAGTTGTGAATTTATGGAATTCCCTGCCACAGAGGGCAGTGGAGGCCAAGTCACTGGATGGATTTAAGAGAGAGTTGGATAGAGCTCTAGGGGCTAGTGGAGTCAAGGGATATGGGGAGAAGGCAGGCACGGGTTATTGATAGCGGACGATCAGCCATGATCACAATGAATGGCGGTGCTGGCTCGAAGGGCCGAATGGCCTCCTCCTGCACCTATTTTCTATGTTTCTATGACATTTATTATTACTTAAGGGACACTTAGATAAAACAATACTCACTTCTGACTTGTTTCACAATTGGTTTCAACAGGTCCAGCCACACCTGGAAGCACAAGAGCTTGCAATTATTATAATAAGTATGTACAGAGAAATATACCAACAGATTTCCCCCCCCCCATCAATCTTTCCATGGGGCATAGTAGTCATTGGTAAACTCAGCATTAACGGGTCACCTTTAACAGCCAGTGCCCCTATGTACGACAGGCTCTGTGGAGAAGGGACTGAGGTTAGGATGGGTACCCAGAGACCAAGGCAACAGTGATGGAGGAACAGCAACACATTTCCCATTCAAGATAATGTGGGACTTGGTGCCCAAGCTGTGAGAATCCCTACTGCAGTTGGCCGCTCAGTCAGCTTGTTATCTCACTGCCACTGGTTGCCAGGAATCCCACTGATGCCTCAACATCGGAAACTGGGACATCCCTGCCCGATGCACCACTGCTTCAAGGTCAACGGCCAGTGATGTCACGGGCACAGACGCTGGGAATCTTGAGCAAACCAACAGGAAATAAGGGAGAATCCTGACCCAAAACGTCACCCATCCTTTTTCTCCAGAGATGCTTGCTGTCTGTCCTGCTGAGTTACTCCAGCACTTTGTGTCTATCTTTGGTATTAATCGGTATCTGACGTTCCTTGTTTCCACAAAGAGGAACTGAGTGGGTCAGTCAGCGTCGGTGGCAGTAACTCAGCAGGTCAGACAGCATCTCTGGAGAACGTGAATAGACGACGTTTCAGGTCGAGAACCTTCCTCAGACCTGAAATGTGACCTATCCATGTTCTCCGGAGATGCTGTCTGACCTGCTGTGGCACCCCAGCACCCTGTGTCCTTTATTACAAATTACCCGGCATCTGCAGTTCCTTGTTTCGACATCTGCGAAGGGAAATGGACGGATGACGTTTTGGAACAGGACCCTTCATTCAGATGGATGGAGTAGAGTGGAGAAGGCTGGTGGATGTGAGGGCAAGTGGATTGGGTAGATTCAGTTGAGGACGGGTGATGGGAGATAGGAAATGAGTGGAGACAGTAAGCAAGGCTGGAGGGGAGGAGGATGGGTGGAGATGTGAGATGGTACTTCACACCAAATTCTGGATAAGTGGATGAAGATAAAAGATGAGCATTGAAAGACCAACAATTTACATATTGAACTTAATCGGTAAAATGGAATGGACGTTGTATTCAGTTGTAAGTGTTAGTCTTAAACAAGATCTATTTAGCACTGTTCAATGGAGCTATGAAAGGCGGAGCATTCAATGGAAAGACTTTCACGTACCATAACCTTGTGATGGTCCATGAACTCCAGGGCAAAGTAATCACTTTCAATGAGGTTAAGACTGTGACAAATCAAATCCAGCAAATGCTTCCCAGAGGCTTTTAGCTGTAATGAATAAGAAATAAATTGTCAAGTAGCCCGTGCACTATTATTCTGCATCACATGATTTATTCATCAGTGAGTTTTAACAAGTCCACTGAAATTTACTCAGCAGGGATGATACGTAAGGGCCTGTCCCACCAGCATGCGGTTGCACGCGGCGAGCGCGACCAAACGTGGTCGCTTGAGGCGTATGGCCTCGCGGGGCCGGTCCCACTTCGAACCGCGGAGGCGTATGGAGTTGTGCGGGGCTGGTCCCGACATCATACTCACCAATCAGCTGGGCAGGAGGCGGGCCGACTGAATTTGGACGTCGGGCGGTGACGTCATCGCGCAATACCACGCGCTAGGCGTACGGCGTCGAGACGCTGCGTACGCCCTCAATGCGCCTGCGGGCCGACAGGCCGTTGGCGCACGGGATTTTCAGACTGCAAGATTTTTGGAGCCAGATGTCGGGACCAGCCCCGCACAACTCCATACGCCTCCGCCGATCGAAGTGGGACCGGCCCCGCGAGGCCGTACGCCACGTTTGGTCGCGCTAGACGCATGCAATCGCCTGCTGGTGGGACAGGCCCTTTATTCCTTCCCCAGCGTCACTGGAATGAATTCTCTGGATGTTATCACATTTTACATCCACCAGGGAGAACCGGACAGAGCACCGTCTTAAACGGTCTCCCTCAAACAACGGAGCCTCTGATACTCGCTGGTAGAGTGAATGTGGAGAGGAGTGGGGGAGTCTAGGCCCCAGTTCAGTTCAGTTTATTATCACGTGAACCGAGGTACAGTGAAAAGCTTTTGTTGTGGTGTTAACCAGTCAGCGGAAGGACAATACATGATTACAATCGAGCCATTCACAGTGTACAGATGCAGGATAAAGGGAATAATGTTTAGTGCAAGGTACAGCCAGTAAAGTCCGATCAAAGACAATCCAAGGGTTACCAAAGAGGTAGATAGTGGTTCAGGGCTGCTCTCTAGTCGTGGTAGGCCCTGATAACAGCTGGCAAGAAACTGTCCCTGAATCTGAAGCTGTGGGATTTCACACTTCTATACCTTTAGCCCGATGGGAGCGGGGAGAAGAGGGAGTGGCCGGGATAGCCTCAGAATAAAAGGGCGTACCTGTAGGAAGGAAATGAGATGGAATTTATTTAGTCAGAGGGTGTGTGTTGGCCATGGAGCTATGGAGGCCAATTTTTAAGGCGGAGATGGACAGATTTTTGATTTGTAAGGGTGTCTAGGGTGATGGGACAAAGGCGGGAGAATGGGGTTGAGAGGTTTTTAAACTTGTGGCAGCCCGGCCCACCCGAGTCACGGTTGACACTGCTGCGAGTTCAGTTCCTCTCTCGTGGATTCTGCAGCGTCAGATTCACGGGGATCCAATTATAAGTGAGATACGGCGCTGGGAGAGCAGCCCCATGGGGACAGAACCGTATCTAATTAAACAGAGTGGTTGCCAATGACAAGATAACTTCATTAGCACGAGAGCTGAAGAGGAGTTAAATTGTCTGCAAGGATATTTACACACTCGACAAGCCAGAGGCGTTAACCTAATAGTTAAAAACTGTCTGGCGTCCAGGACTGTTTGTCGGTAAATATTTGGAAGAAAGGATTATTTACTGATTATTTACTGAGTGGGGGTCAAGCTTTGTGTGAAGGGTTGGCATGGATTCAGCACACTGAAATTGTCCTTTGTCACATCCCAATATCAGGATACAAGACCACCTTCAGGCTCTGTACCCTGCAGGAAAATCCCGGGCCCAACTTGCCCACACACCGACCAACATGCCCCATCTACACGAGTCATATTCGCTGGTGCTTGGCCCAGATCCCCCTAAACCTCTCCATTTCCATGTACCTGTCTAATTGCTTCTTAAACAGTCCCTGTCTCAACTACCTCATCCAGCAGCTCGTTCAATCTATCCACGGCCATTTGTGTGAAAGAGTTACCTCTCAGATTCCCCTCTCACCTTGAACCAATGCCCTCTGCCTCATGAATCTCCTGCTCTGGGCAGGGGACTCTGTGCGTCCACCTGATCTATTCCTCTCATGATTTTATACACCTCTATAAGATCACCACTTGTCCTCCTGTGCTACGGGGAATAGAGTCCTAGTCTGCTCAACCTCCCCCTATAGCCAAGAGCCTCTAGTCCTGGCAACATCTTTGTTAACCTTCTCTGTACCCTTTCCTATCTAGCAAACATTTTTCCTATTACATGGTGCCCAGAACTGAACGCAATACTTCAAATGTGTACCCCCACTCACCAACGTCGTATATAACTACAACATGACCTCCCAACTTCTATACTCAATACTCTAAATCTAAAGTACTCTCTGGTCCTGGACCCACTGAGGCAACTGTCTTCTAATCCTAGCCTCTTGCTCATCCACAAATGAACTCACATCCAATTGATGGCCGTGCCCTCAGCTGCCAAGGCTCCGAGCTTTGAAATACTCTCCCAAGCTCTCTCGGCCTCCCTCGCCTTCTTTAAAACCAATTTCACTGACCAAGTTTTCAGTTCTGACATCACATCATACGACACGGAGTCCAATCTTGTTCTGGAATATTTCTGAGAGGTTTTACTGTGTTAAAGCTGCACTCGCTCAGCTAAATCAACTGTTGTCAGGAACAAATGGCCTTAAACTGAAAACAAAACCTTCCCCATCCATTTCGGCACATACCAATGTGCTGTAGTAAATGACAGATGCAGAGGGCGGTGGAGGCCGGTTCTCTAGATGCTTTCAAGAGAGAGCCATTTGCCCTCGAGCCAGCACCCCCATTCACTGTGATCATGGCTGATCATCCCCAATCAGTACCCCGTTCGTGCCTTCTCCCCAAATCCCCTGGCTACACTATCTTTAAGAGCCCTATCTAGCTCTCACTCTTGAAAGCATCCAGAGAACCGGCCTCCACCGCCCTCTGAGGCAGAGAATTCCATAGACTCACAAGTCTCTGTGCGAATAAGTGTTTCCTCGTCTCCGTTCTAAATTGCTCACCCCTTATTCTTAAATTGTGGCCCCTGGTTTGGGACTCCCCCAACATCGGGAACATGTTTCCTGCCTCTAGCATGAACAAACCCTTAATAATTTTATGTTTCAATAAGATCCCCTCTCATCCTTCTAAACTGCGCAGTGTACAAGCCCAGCCGAAGAAGGAACAAGGTCAGAGAGGAACATGCTGTATGACCTTTGTTCAACTGGGAGCAAATGTGGGAGTCAGTGAGCTCAGCTGGACGGCTGGGTGATATGCAACGGGAATCTGGCGTGAGTTAGGACACGGCGGCGGGGAATTGGACGAGATTGACACGGGAGAGTGCTGGGTTACTAAAGGGCCTGTCCCACTTACGCGACCTTGGCTCGCAAATTATGCGACCCCGTGGTCGTTTGAGGCGTACAGGCCTCGCGGGGCCGGTCCCACTTAGAAGCGCGGAGGCGTATGGAGTTGTGCGGGGCTGGTCCCGACATCGCGCGGAGCTCCGAAATTCCTGCAGTGTCTGAAAATTTTGTGCGCCAACGGCCTGTCGGCCCACAGGCGCATTGCGGTCGTACGCAGCGTCCTAGCGCGTGGCGCTGCGCGATGACGTCACCGCCCAACGCCGTGCGACGCCCAGATTCAGTCGGCCCACCTCCTGCCCAGCTGATTGGTCAGCATGACGCAAATGACATCATACGCGTACTTAGCGTGAACTCCGCTTCCGTTTGGTCGCGCCAAACGCACGCAATCGCGTGCAAGTGGGGCAGGCCCTTAAAGCCCTGTCTGGGGACTGACTGATCCTTGCTCTGGCCCTCAGGGGAAAGAGCAGCAAAGACGCAAATCATGACCGCGAATGTTTCCGTGACCTCAGGGCTGTGGAATGTGCCCTGTGATCTATTGAGGGCACAGTACCCAACACATGTTGCTGCAAAGAACCAGCTTCCCAGTGCTAAACAGGCATAATCTCACAGAAATCAAACATCCCCTCTGTGTGACGGTCAGACACTCCCTTATGCACCAAGCTGACACTGACTCAAAAAGCTGGAGTACCTAAGCGGGTCAGGCAGCATCTATGGAGAAAAGGAATGGGTGACATTTCGGGTTGAGACCCTTCTTCAGACTGCGAGTCAGGAGAAACGGAAATAAGAGATATAGACGGTGATAGGGAGAGATAGAACAAATTAATGTATATGTGAAAAGTACTGATGATCAAAGAAACATGGAGCCCACAAGGGTCCATTGTTGGCTGTGGGCTAGGTGAAAACAAGTTATCGAGAGAAGTGTCTCGACCCGAAACATCACCTATTCCTTCTCCCCAGAGATGCTGCCTGACCCGCTGAATTACTGCAGCTTCGTGTCAATCTTCTATTTAAACCAGCATCTGTGGTTCCTTCCTACACACACCATCCACTCCAAACCAGGTTGGAGAGAACTGTGGCCATTCTAGACTGGCTGAGAGGAGGCTACTCTCAGATGTCAGAACCAGGAAGGTTGACTTTCAAACTGTTTCCAATCTGAAAAAAGGGCTCAACCTGAAACGTCAACTCTAGTTTCTTCCATCTCAGATGCCGCCTGACCTGACGAATCACTATTTTAGTTTTTTTTTTGTATTTACAATATCTGTTTTTTTTTCCTTTTCAAGCGGAGAGCCGCCAGCCTGTGAACCATTATTAGTTAACATTTGTGACAATCATACAAGGGTTTGAGTTACAAATTAAGACCGGAAACAACTCAAGTGTAATTCAGTCTCAATAATTCCCGTCCTCCTGCGATCCTGGTCTCAGCTGTCCGCTCCTGCCTGCTCATGAAAAATCTCCCGCACCCACACTCCTTTTCCAAATGCGTTCACGGATCCTCCCCCCACCTCAGGCCAGCCTTTATCATTCAATTCATCATCAACAAATCCGAAACAAACGGCAGCTGGCAAACTAGTGCATGGATGTTACAATTTCCCGAAATATTAACTCTTTATCGAGTCATGGTGTCGTCATACAGCATGGAAAATGGCCTTTCAGCCCAACTTGTCCATGCCAACCAAGGCTAGTCCCATTTACCTGTATGTAGCCCATTTTCCGCTACACCTTTCCTTTCCAAATGCCTGCCTAAATGTCCTTTGAATGTCGTAATAGGACCAACCTCTACCACCTTCTTTGGCAGCTCGTTCAAATACTAGCCACGCTTAGTATGAAGCAGTTGCCCTCTTAAGCTCTCATTAAACTAATGGGAGAGACCTTTCCAAGAGCCACAACAAACAGAATGGCCTAAATGGTGTCCTTACTATGGCCATATAATTTACTGTGGCCATATAACTTTTTATAACTTTACCTGCGTTCCCCTTTCTGTCACTAGGTGTTCCGGTAGTCACTGTGATTAATATTAAATAAATCTGGTCACCATTGTTCCATGTGGAGCAGGAGCTGGAGTCTACTGCCTGGAAACAGGGCTGGGGGGGGGGGGTGGGTGGGGGGGGGGGGGGGGGGGGGGGGGGGGGGGGGGGGGGGGGGATATGAGACAGGAGCTCGACTCATGAGAGACCACGTATCTCCACTCAGAGGGCAGCTCAAACCGCTTTATAGATCTTCCAAAGCCTCTTGCCAGAGGAGGGGAATCGAGGACCAGAGGACATAAGTTCCAGGTGAAGGGGAAAAGATTTAATAGGAATCCGAGGGGTAACTTTTTCACACAAAGGGTGGTGGGTGTATGGAACAAGCTGCCAGAGGGGGTAGTCGAGGCTGGGACTATTCCATCATTAAGAAACAGTTAGACAGGTACATGGATAGAACAGGTTTGGAGGGATATGGACCAAGCGCAGGCAAGTGGGACTCATGTAGCTGGGACACTGTTGGCCATGTATGGGGAAGGTGGGCTGAAGGGCCTGTTTCCACACTGTATCACTCTATGACTTTGACTCTAACTTATAAAATCAATAAAAGCATTCAGCCAACTGTAAGATCAGCATCAAGTCTATCACTTGCTTGTCTGAAGAAGGGTCTTGACCTGAAGCGTCACCCAGTCCTTCTCCCCATAGATGCTGCCTGTCGGCCTGAGTCACTCCAGCTTTTAGTGTCTATCACTTGCATCTCCTACACTGCTGCATCTACAACGGGCAGCTCAGGAGGGTCATGTGTTATCCGCGACTTGCCTGGATGGGGATGAGTGCAGCTCTGACATTGGAGAGGCCTGACAACGGCCAGAACTAACAGCCAGCTGGTCCCCACACCCTAGACGCCCACTCTCTCTCTGAATGGCTACTAAATGCATTGCATCCACTCACTCAAGCTACTCCGACAGCACCTCCCAAATGCCGTGGGTGAAATGCCATCGTCTGCCGGTTCCCCTACAACATGCACACTATCACGATGGGTCCACTATTCATCTGAACAGATTGTCAACCAAGGGCCCTGTCGTCCAGGCTCTCTCGGCCTCTAACTCTGCCAGTACACCAGTCTCTTCTTGCTTATGTCTTTCCGCTCGCGTTTCCGCTTCTTAATGAGTTGGACAATACACCCTGACTTGGAAATATATCATAGACACAGAAAATAGGTGCAGGAGCAGGCCATTCAGCCCTTGAGCCTGCACCGCCATTCAATATGATCATGGCTGATCATCCAACTCAGTATCCCGTACCTGCCTTCCCTCCATACCCCCTGATGCCTTTAGCCACAAGGGCCACATCAAACTCCCGCTTAAATATGGCCAATGAACTGGCCTCAACTACCTTCTGTGGCAGAGAATTCCACAGATTCACCACTCTCTGTGTGAAAAAAGATCTTCTCATCTCGGTCCTAAAATACTTCCCCCTTATCCTTAAACTGTGACCCCTTGTTCTGGACTTCCCCAACATCGGGAACAATCTTCCTGCATCTAGCCTGGCCAACCCCTTAAAAATTTTGTAAGCCTCTATAAGATCCCCCCCTCAATCTCCTAAATTCCAGCGAATTCAAGCCAGCACCGCCATTAAATATGATGGCTGATCATTCAAAATCAGTACCCCGTTCCTGCTTTCTCCCCATATCCTTTGCTTCCATTAGCCCTAAGAGCTAAATCTAACTCTCTCTCTATAACATCCAGTGAATTGGCCTCCACTGCCTTCTGTGGTAGAGAATTCCACAGATTCACAACTCTCTGAGTGAAAAGGTTTTTCCTCATCTCAGTCCTAAATGGCCTACCCCTTTATTCTTAAACTGTGACCCCTGGTTCTGAACTCCCCCATTATCGGGAACATATTTCCTGCCTCTAGTCTGGCCAATCCGTTAAGAATTTTATATGTTTCTATTAGAGTCCCTCTCATCCTTCTAAATTACAGTGAATATAAGCCCATCAATCCATTCTTTCATCATATGTCAGTCCCGCCATCCCAGGAATTAACCTGGTAAAACTACGATGCACTCCCTCAATAGCAAGAATGTCCTTCCTCAAATTAGGGGAACAAAACTGCACACAATACTCCAGGTGCCCTGTACAACTGCAGTAGGATCTCCTTGCTCCTACACTCAAATCCTCTTGCTATGAAGGCCAACATGCCATTGGCTTTCTTCACTGCCTGCTGTACCTGCATGCTTACTTTCAGTGACTGATGTACAAGGACACCCAGGTCTCGTTGCACCTCCCCTTTTCCGAGGAGGACACCATTCATATGATAATCTGCCTCCTTGTTCTTGCCACCAAAGTGGATAACCTCACATTTATCCACATTATACTGCATCTGCCATGCATCTGCCCACTCACCCAACTCATCCAAGTCACCCTGCAGCCTCATAGCATCCTCCTCACAGTTCACACTGCCACCCAGCTTTGTGTCATCTGCAAATTTTGAGATGTCCCAATTAATTCCTTCGTCTAAATCATTAATCTATACTGGGGTC
This sequence comes from Okamejei kenojei, assembly GCA_035221665.1. Lineage (NCBI taxonomy): Eukaryota > Metazoa > Chordata > Chondrichthyes > Rajiformes > Rajidae > Okamejei > Okamejei kenojei. The sequence continues at coordinate 112,057,373 of CM069136.1, read as the reverse complement.
CCAGCACTGAGCCTAGCAACACCCCTCCAGTCACTGCCTGTCATTCTGAAACAGACCTGTTTATTCCTACTCTTTGCTTCCTGTCTGCCGGCCAGTTCTCTATCCTTTCTCTCTTTGTCCCGCCCACTCCCCTGACATCAGTCTGAAGAAGGGTCTCGACCCGAAACGTTACCCATTCCTTCTCTCCAGAGATGCTGCCTGTCCCGCTGAGTTACTCCAGCATTTTGCGTCTACCTTCGATTTAAACCAGCATCTGCAGTTCTTTCTTACACAGTTCTCTATCCATGTCAATACCATTCACTCAATTACCACGTGCTCTAATGTTGCACACTAATCTCTTATGTGGGATCTTGTCAAAGGTTTTTTGAAAGTCCAGATATACCACATCCACTGGCTCTCTCTTATCCATTCTACTTGGTTCTACATCGCTACATGTTCAAAGGGCGGTATGACCTAAATCGCTGGTCAGTGGCTGTCACTGGGTCTAACATTGGGACTTCTTAACCAACTGGAAGGACAGGAGCGGTTCCAGAAGGCAGCCCACCAAGAACCTTTCCAGGGCAAACTCGGGCAGGAATGTCGGGCCTTGCCAGCGACGCCCACATCCCAAAACATTAGCAAAATTACCTCAGACAAATCCATCATTGCCAGGTATGACATGGTTTGATAATGCCAACACATCCTGTGGCCAACTCCAAGGGCTTTCTCCAGATTCCACCATCTTCACTGGGGAGATCAGTGACGGGTAGGGGTGGGAGATTGCAACCTTCACGTGGTCCGCCCTGTTTCGACTAATGCAATCAACTCAACGTGCACAAACGGAAGATCAAATGGAACAAGTTGTCCAACAACTTTAGGCTGTGCACGCCACACGACAGAAGAAGTGATGGCTAGATCAGATATGAGAAGATTGCATAAAATGGCGAGCACTGCCCAGTCCATCACGGGTACTAACCTCCCCGTCATCTACAGGAGGCGCTGCCTCAAAAAGGCAGCTACTATCATCAGAGACACACACCACCCTGGCCACACTTCTGCCATCGGGAAGAAGGTATTCAGAAGCCTGAAAACTGTCACATGCATGTTGAGGAACAGTTTCTTCCCAACAACCATAAGGCTATTCAACACTACAATCGCCAACTAAACTCCGAAGTACACAGACTTGAGAAAGGTAGACAAAAATGCTGGAGAAACTCAGCGGGTGCAGCAGCATCTATGGAGCGAAGGAAATAGGCAACGTTTCGGGCCGCAACCCTTCTTAGACTTGAGGACATTGTTTTTGTTTGTTTTTTGAACTTCTTTTTTGATGTTTATTATGGTGTTTACAGGGTACTATGTATATATGTTTTAACTATAGTTTAGTTTTGAGGTACAGCGTGGAAATAGGCCCTCAGGCCAACCGAGTCCAAACCGACCAACGATCGCCTGTATAAAACATAGAAACATAGAAATTAGGTGCCGGAGCAGGCCATTCGGCCCTTCGAGCCTGCACCGCCATTCAATATGATCATGGCTGATCATCCAACTCAGTATCCTGTACCTGCCTTCTCTCCATACCCCCTGATCCCTTCAGCCACAAGGGCCACATCCAACTCCCTCTTAAATATGGCCAACGAACTGGCCTCAACTACCTTCTGTGGCAGAGAGTTCCACATATTCACCACTCTCTGTGAAAAATGTTTTTCTCATCTCGGTCCTAAAAGACTTCCCCCTTATCCTTAAACTGTGACCCCTTGTCCTGGACTTCCCCAACATCAGGAACAATCTTCCTGCATCTAGCCTGTCCAACCCCTTAAGAATTTTGTAAGCCTCTATGAGATCACCCCTCAATCTTCTAAATTCCAGCGAGTACAAGCCAAGTCTATCCAGTCTTTCTTCATATGGAAGTCGTGCCATCCCAGGAATCAGTCTGGTGAACCTTCTCTGTACTCCCTCTATGGCAAGAATGTCTTTCCTCAGATTAGGAGACCAAAACTGCACGCAATACTCCAGGTGTGGCCTCACCAAGACCCTGTACAACTGCAGTATACTAGTTCCATGTCCGTCACACTCGGGGCAATTTACAGAACCCACATAACCTACACGTCTTTGGAGTGTGGGAGGATGCGGGAGCAGCCGGAGGAAACTCACGCAGTGTCAGGGAAAACGTACAAAGTCCATACAGACAGCACCCACAGTGAGGATCCAACCTGGGTCTCTGTCGCTGTAAGGCACCACTGCTGTGCACTGTACCCTGTTCCTCCCCATCTGCCATGCTGCTGCAAGTAAAAATTTAATTTATTTTGTTTAGTTTAGTTTAGAGATACACAGTGTGGAAACAGGCCCTGCGGCTCACTGAGCCCATGGCAGCCAGCGATCCCTGCACATTAACACCTTCCGACATATACTAGCTATTTAAGAAGGAACTGCAGATGCTGAGAAATCAAAGGTAGACAAAAATGCTGGAGAAACTCAGCGCGTGCAGCAGCATCTATGGAGCGAAGGAAATGGGCAACGTTTCGGGTTGAAACCCTTCTTCAGACTGATGGAGGGGGGGGGGGGGGGAGGCGGGGAGAAGAAAGGAAAAAGGAGGAGGAGGAGCCCGAGGGCTGAGGGAGTGCTAGGAAGAGGAGGAGACAGCAAGGGCTAACGGAATTGGGAGAATTCAATGTTCAGGCCACCGGGATGCAGACTCCCCAAGCGGAATATGAGGTGCTGTTCCTCCAACTTGCAGTGTTGCTCACTCTGGCCGTGGAGGAGGCCCAGGACCGAGAGGTCGGATATGGAATGGGAGGGGGAGTTGAAGTGCTGAGCCACCGGGAGGTCGGCTTGGTTAATGCGGACCGAGCGGAGGTGTTCGGCGGAACGACCGCCAAGCCTACGCTTGGTCTCACCGATGTAGATCAGCTGGCACCTAGAACAGCGGACTACTAGGGACAATTTACACCTCCACAAAGCCAATTAACCTACATAGCTGCATGTCTTTGGAGTGTGGGAGGAAACAGATGTTCTCTGAGAAAGCCCACGTGGTCACGGGGAGAACGTACAGCACCCGTAGTCGGGATCGAACCCCAGGCCTCTGGCACTGCAAGCCAGCAACCACTGCCGCGCCACCCTTTGAACATTGTTCTGTTTCGGGACATATGACAATAAAACAAACTTAACTCTTGACTGAAAAAAAAGGACCAGAACGATCATGATGGTACAAATGGCCTCCCTACTGTAAAGCTGCACCGTGGCTATGTTTTAAAAGCATTTTCTGTGGTTCAAATCTAACGAATGCAAGTTCAAGTAATTAAATAGATCTGTATTTTAACAAAAAAACTAGCCTTTGCAGCTATAAGCATAAATCTATATATACGCACACACACACACACACACAATAAGGGAATAACGTTTAATGCAAGGTGAAGCCAGCAAAGTCCGATCAAGTGTTTGAGAAGGAACTGCAGATGCTGGAAAATCGAAGGTAGACAGTTTGATCAAGGATAGTCCTAGGGTCACCACTGAGGTAGATATGTGAATGTAGTGAAGGAAAGGTTTTGGGTGGAGGAGCAGAAGAGGGCCGAGGGAAAGCTACCTCAGCCACATTCCCAATCACATCCCGGGCAGCTTCTGATTGAGGAGCAATGCCAAAGAGTGGCAGCATCTTCCGCGGGAGAACTTCCTAAATTCATAAGTTCGAGGAGCAGAATTAGGCCAATCGGCCCATCAAGTCCACTTCGCCATTCAATTATGGCTGGATCTATCTTTCCCTCTCAACCCCATTCTCCTGCCATCTCCCCATAACCCCTGACACCTTTACTAATCAAATGTAATTCTATCTGTGACATTCCACAATTCTGCACTGCCAAAAAGACGTTCAAGGTACAGTAACAGCGAGATGTTTTCAGGGAACGTCCGAATGCGTGAGAGAGCTACGCTCGATGTGCGGCGCAACTGAAAACAATGGAAGCTCTTCTTCAAACTCCGGGCAGGATGTTCCAGGTGGCGTCCTCTGCAGTCCGTCGGTCTTTTTTTATTTTTTGTCCGGTTGAGTGTATAGTTTGTAGTGGTTTTTTATTGTTTTTAACTGTGTATGTGTGGGGGGCGGGGGTGGGGGAAACTTTTAAATCCCTTCCCAACGTCTCCGTTGTCGTTGGGGCCTAGCACGGTGGAACGGCCTCCAACGGGAACGACCTGGGGACTCCAGTCACGGAGCTGCGGACTACTCACCAGTGCGGAGCTGGCCGGCTGCGGAGCGCGGAGAGCTGTGGCGGCGCGCGGCTGTGACTCGACCCCGGAGATTCGGAGGCTCCAGCCGCAGGCCCGGTGGACGGTGACACCGGGAGCTCGCGGGTCCCTGGTGGGAGGCCGCTTTTCGGAGCTGCCGCAACGGCAACTTCTCCCGCCCGAGTTGCGGGGTTGAAAATTACCTGGAGCGGGGCCTTACATCGCCCGGCGCGCCTTTAATGGCCGCGGGACTTGCTCGCGCCCGCCGGGGGCTTTGACCCTGACATCGGGAGAAGAATGGAACACAGGGGAGAGATATGACTTTGCCTTCCATCACAGTGAGGAGGAGATTCACCGTGATGGATGTTTGTGTGAATTGTGTTGTGTCCTGGTTCTTTTCTTGTTGTGTGACTGCAGAAACAAAGTTCACTGGCATGACCTGCAAATCTGTAAACAAGAAGGGTCGCGACCCGAAACGTCACCCATTCCTTCTCTCCAGAGATGCTGCCAGTCCCGCTGAGCTACTCCAGCTTTTTATGTCAATCCCTTGTACCTTTCCTGCAGTTCAAATCCTCCCAGCACTTCAAATCCACAAAAGTGACTGAATAAGTTGGAGATACAAGGGGCGGCAGATGTTGTAACCTGGAGCAAAAACCAGGTCCTCGAGTCAAAACGTGTCTGCCCCTGCGTCTTCACAGACGCTGCCTGATCTGCTGAGTTCTAAGCAGAGTAAAATACTCCGGAATTAACAGTAGGAAATGATCACAAAACAGCAATTTTTAAAGACCCCGGTGAACCTGCCACCTCTTTCTGAAAGAAAAACTTTGATCATACAAATAAAGAAACGCGGGGGGCAACCAATTTTTGGCCCATCGCTTCTGTGCTGTCTGTGCTGTCTACGCAATTACTCCCACATCCCTGCTCCCCCTCTGTGAAGTGTTTGTCCAATTCCAGCTTTGGTAGGCGCAGAATCGGGATCTTCCTCGGACATATTCCGGGCACAACAACACCCCACCTAACGTCCCCGGGTTTGAGATACAGCTTGGAAACAGGCTCTTCGGCCTACCGAGTCCATGCCGACCTATCCCTTTAAGTACATTTTATTTATATAGCACGTTTAAATCAACTCGCGTTGAAACCAAAGTGCTATACATTCAGAAATTAATTACGTTTCCGTATATCCATAGAAAAATTAAAAATAAGAAAAACGACACAACACATTATAGAATTCAACATGAACGTCCCCCCACAACAGAATCCAATTTTCCACTGTGGGGAAAGGCATCAGAAAGTTTAGTCTTCCTCTGTGAAACAATTACCCACTATCATAAGTTTGACGTTATTTCTCATCCATTCCCTACATAGAAACATAGAAATTAGGTGCAGGAGTAGGCCATTCGGCCCTTCCAGCCTGCACCGCCATTCAATATGATCATGGCTGATCATCCAACTCAGTATCCTGTACCTGCCTTCTCTCCATACCCCCTGATCCCTTTAGCCACAAGGGCCACATCTAACTCCCTCTTAAATATAGCCAATAACTGGCCTCAACTACCTTCTGTGGCAGAGAATTCCAGAGACTCACCACTCTCTGTGTGAAAAATGATTTTCTCATCTCGGTCCTAAAGGAATGCCCCCTTATCCTTAAACTGTGACCCCTTGTTCTGGACTTCCCCAACATCCGGAACAATCTTCCTGCATCTAGCCTGTCCAAACCCCTTAAGAATTTTGTAAGTTTCTATAAGATCCCCCCTCAATCTTCTAAATTCCAGCGAGTACAAGCCGAGTCTATCCAGTCTTTCCTCATATGAAAGTCCTGCCATCCCAGGAATCAGTCTGGTGAACCTTCTCTGTACTCCCTCTATGGCAAGAATGTCTTTCCTCAGATTAGGAGACCAAAACTGTACGCAATACTCCAGGTGTGGCCTCACCAAGACCCTGTACAACTGCAGTAGAACCTCCCTGCTCCTATACTCCTATACGTGCTATGGACAATTTAGTAAAGGCCAATTAACCTCAAATCCACGTCTTTGGGATGTGGGGGAAAACCGGAGCACCCAGAGGAAACCCGGGCAATCGCAGTGCAAACTCCACACAGAGAGCACCCAAGGTCAGGACTGAAACTGAGTCTCTGAAGTTGGAGGCAGCGGCTGTACCAGCTGCATCACTGTGATGCCAACACGTTTCATCCCCGAAAACTATCCCTCAGCATTTCCTGAGTGTCAGAAACATCTGACTTCTGTAGAAAGGCATATTGTACCACTCTGCACGCACTTGCAATCATGTTTAAGAAAGAACTGCAGACGATGGAAAAATCGAAGGCAGACAAAAAAGCTGGAGAAACTCAGCGGGTGAGGCAGCAGCTATGGAACGAAGGAATAGGTGACGTTTCGGGTCAGGACCCTTCTTCAGACTGACATGGAGGTGGGGAGGGGAGGAAGAAGAAAGGAAGAGGCGGAGACAGTGGGCTGTGGGAGAGCTGGGAAGGGGAGGGGAAGGAGGGAGAAAGCAAGGACTACCTGAAATTGGAGAAGCCAATGTTCATACCGCTGGGGTGTAAACTACCCAAGCGAAATATGAGGTGCTGCACCTCCAGCTTGCGGTGGGACTCACTCTGGCCATGGAGGAGGCCCAGGACAGAAAGGTCGGATTCGGAATGGGAGGGGGAGTTGAAGTGCTGAGCCATCGGGAGATCAGTTTGGTTATTGGGATCTGAGCGGAGGTGTTTGGCGAAACGATCGCCAAGCCTACGCTTGGTCTCACCGATGTAGAGCAGCTGACACCTAGAGCAGCGGATGCAATAGATGAGGTTGGAGGAGGTGAACCTCTGCCGCACCTAGAACGACTGCTTAGGTCCTTGGATGGAGTCAAGAGGGGAGGTAAAGTGAGGTGTAGCATTTCCTGCGGTTGCAAGGGAAAGTACCCGGGGAGGGGTGGTTTAGGTGGGAAGGGACAAATTGACCAAGGAGGTCCCCCATAACCAATCCTCCGTGCCTCACTTGGACCCGTACCTATTTCTCGTCTCCACCTACATTCCTTCCTCTAGCTTCACAAGTTGCATCTCTTCAATCCTGTTGTCTCAATCCTTCTGCCTTTCACATCTATGGGCCTTTGTCCGCCACCTGTGGATCAAAAACCCTCCTTACCTGTATCAATCCATTACCTGTCAAGCTGTGCCCTGCCCCTCCTCTCTCCCAGCTATCTCACCCCACTCGCCCACCCCACACAATCAGTCTCAAGAAGGGACCCAACCCAAAATATCACCTAGCCATGTTCTCCAGAGATGCTGCTTGGGCCGCTGAGTTATTCCGACACTCTCTGCATTATTTTGTAAACCAGCATCTACAGGACCTGCAGACTGGATAGGCTCGGCTTGTACTCGCTAGAATTTAGAAGATTGAGGGGGGGATCTTATAGAAACTTACAAAATTCTTAAGGGGTTGGACAGGCTAGATGCAGGAAGATTGTTCCCGATGTTGGGGAAGTCCAGAACAAGGGGTCACAGTTTAAGGATAAGGGGGAAGTCTTTTAGGACCGAGATGAGAAAAACATTTTTCACACAGAGAGTGGTGAATTTGTGGAATTCTCTGCCACAGAAGGTAGTTGAGGCCAGGTCGTTGGCCATATTTAAGAGGGAGTTGGATGTGGCCCTTGTGGCTGAAGGGATCAGGGGGTATGGAGAGAAGGCAGGTACAGGATACTGAGTTGGATGATCAGCCATGATCATATTGAATGGCGGTGCAGGCTCGAAGGGCCGAATGGCCTAGTCTGCATCTATTTTCTATGTTTCTTTGTTTCTATGTCCTTGTATCCCCGTCCTTAAAATCCCTACTCCTGCTTCTATTTCTAATGTGGTCATGGTAGGAATTCCAGCAACTTCACCACCACCTCCCCCATCCCATCATTACAACATCTGCACAGACTCAGAGCAACTGACCTATGACTCGTAACCAATGACATTCCCTTCCTTCTTCTCCTTAACCATTTGCTTTATGCAGCCATGGTCATTCCCACAGCTGTCTCTCAGACAGACAAGGTGGATGCACTTGGTTTGTACACATCCAATAGCAAATGGATGAGACCGAGAGAGGAGGGAGGGGGGGGGGGAGAGGGAGAGAGGGGGGAGGGAGAGAGGGGGAGGGAGAGAGGTGGGAGAGAGGGAGCGAAGGGAGAGGAGAGGAGGAGAGGGGGAGAGGGGGAGAGGGGGTAGGGGGGAGAGGGAGAGAGGGGGAGGGAGAGAGGGAGCGAGGAGAAGAGAGGGGGGAGGGAGAGAGGTGGGGAGAGGGGGAGCGAGGGGAGAGGAGGAGAGGGGGAGAGGGGGAGAGGGAGAGGGGGAGAGGGGGGAGAGGGGGAGAGGGAGAGGGGGAGAGGGGGGGAGAGAGGGGAAGAGGGGGAGAGAGGGGTAGAGGGGTAGGGGAGAGGGGTTAGAGAGGGGGAGAGGGGAGAGGGGGAGAGAGGGGGTGAGGAGGGGAGAGGGGGGAGAGGGGGAGAGAGGGGGGGAGAGGGGGAGAGGGGGGGAGAGGGGGGAGAGGGATGGGGGGGAGAGGGGGAGAGAGGGGGGGAGGGGGGGAGAGAGGGGGAGACTGAGAGAGGGGGAGAGGGGGAGATGGGGAGAGGGAGGGGGAGAGAGAGAGCGAGAGAGGCGAGGAAGAGACCGATCCATGTGTATATGGAGTGTGACAGGTTGCTCTACGATTGTCTGAAGTGGCTGCTCCTCACGCTGAGGTTGCATTTCAGTCCCACGATCTGGTGTTTGAGCACAGGGCAGGGAGTGGTGAGGGCCGATCGGGAATGTGGGGTCTCCCTGCCGGTCTGCTCCTGGGCCTGGCCGAGATGGCCATTGGCGGGTCCAGGCAGCAGATGGTCACACCAGAGTCGGCTGCCTGCCCCTCCTCCGGGCCTACGTCCGTCCTCGTGTGTCACTGGAGAGGGAGCATGCCGTGTCCACGTGGACTCTGGGGGCTTTCCGTGAAAGCTGGTCGCCGCGGGGGTCGGGAGCGTTGGAGATAAAGACTGCACCATTGTACTATAGTGACTGCTTGATGTATTGTGACCATTGCACGCTTATGCTCTTTTGGTACACTGTCATATGCAATTGTGGAATAAAGTCCTGGAAAAAGAGAGAAAGAGGAAGAAGGTGAGAGGGGGGAGACGGAGAGGGAGGGAGAGAGAGAGAGAGATAGGGGAGAGAGAGGAGGGAGAGAGGGGGGAGAGAGGGGGGGAGAGAGGGAGAGAGATGGAGAGAGAAAGAGAGAGAGAGAGGGAGAGGGAGGGAGAGAGAGAGAGAGAGAGAGAGGAGGGGGAGGAGAGAGAGGGAGAGAGAGAGGGGCGGAGAGAGAGAGAGAGGGAGAGGGAGGGAGAGGGGGGGAGATGGAGGGGGAGGGGGAGGGGGGAGGGGGAGGGGGAGGGAGAGGGAGAGGGGGTGGGAGAGGGAGAGGGAGAGGGAGAGGGGGAGGTTGGAGGGGGAGGGGAGGGAGGGGGAGAGGGGGAGAGGGGGAGGGGGAGGGGGAGGGGGAGAGGGAGAGGGAGAGGGAGAGGGAGAGGGAGAGGGAGAGGAGAGAGAGAGAGAGAGAGAGAGAGAGAGAGAGAGAGATTGAAACAGAGGGGGATGTGGATAGTCGGAGAGAAAATGAAAGATAGAATGACAGGGGCAGACTGCCACGATTAATTAACTCTCCAAACCCCACAAAACCCCCGGTTCCTCCCACACTCCAAAGATGTACAGGTTTGTATGTTAAGTGGCTTCGGTGAAATTGTAAATTGCCCCCAGTGTGTAGGATATTGCCAGCGTACGGGGTGATCGCTGGCCAGCGGGGACTCGATCGGCCTGTTTCCGCTCTGTATCTCTCAGGCCTACGGAAAGAGCCGCCCATGTCCCCCTTCAGACACCATCTGACAGACGTCTTATGCCACCCCTCAAGCTTCTCCTTCCTAGAGAGTCCACAGCTGCTGCTCCTGTTCTCCCGATCAATCCCACAGTCTGTGTCTCGGCACCAACATTCCTCACTGAAGGAATGTAAGGCTTGCTGACAGTTGCTGGGAGACCAGAGCACTCATTCCAAAAAAAACACTTCAAATTTGGTATGTTTTCTCGACAAAGATTTCAATTTAAAATGAGTCAGACTACTGGGGGAATTTGACCTATTGGTATTCATTGAGTATGAGCTTCAATAACAAGATTTGTCTTAGACTGTCTGTAGACTAATTGGCCCTGTGCACGATGACAAACACCAGCTTCTAACCTGGCAGAGCCTCAACTTTCAAGTTCCCACCTCCGTTCAACTCTCCTGTGGACTTGCCCTTCTTGGCCTCTGTAACCTTGCCCAGCTCCAGGATTGGGTGCTGGGTAAAGTTTGGTGAGACAAAGGGCCTATTTCAGGGCTGCATGCCTCAGGAGTCAAATTTTGTCCATCACCCTCAGATCTCTCAACTACTCCAGTTCTGGGCCTCTTGATCATTCTGATTTTAATTGCTCCACCACTTTGGTGGCAAGAAAAAGGCAGATTATTATCTGAATGGCGCCAGATTAGGAAAAGGGGAGGTGCAACGAGACCTGGGCGTTCTTGTCACTAAAAGGTACAGAAGGCAGTGAAGAAACTAACGGCATCCACAGCGAGAGGATTTGACTACAGGAGCAAGGAGGTCCTATTGCAGTTGTACATACAGGGCTCTGGTGAGACCGCACCTGGAGTATTGTGTGCCGTTTTGGTCTCCAAATTTGAGGCAGGACATTATTGCTATTGAGGGAGTGCAGCGTAGGTTCACCAGGTTAATTCCCGGGAAGGTGGGACTGACATATGATGAAAGAATGGATCGACTGGGCTTATATTCACTGGAATTTAGAAGGATGAGAGGATATCTAATAGAAACATATATAATTCTTAAGGGATTGGACAGGCTAGATGCAGGAAAAATGTTCCTCATGTTGGGGGAGTCTGGAACCAGGGGTACAGATCAAGAATAAGGGATTGGCCGTTTCAGACTGAGATGAGGAAAGACATTTTTCAGCCAGAGAGTTGTGAATCTGTGGAATTCGCTGCCACAGAAGGCAGGAGGCCAATTCACTGGATGTATTCAAGAGAGTTAGATTTAGCTCTTAGGGCTAACGGAATCAAGGCATATGGGGAGAATGCAGGAACAGGGTATAGATTCAGGATGATCAACCATTGAATGGCTGTGCTGGCTTGAAAGGCCGAATGGCCTACTCCTGCACCTACTTTCTATGTTTCCAAGGTGTCTCCGATTTCTGCCAAGCTCCAGAATTTCCTCTCTATACCTCTCCGCATCTCTTGACCTTGAAAATATTTCTCTCACTGAATGTCTGCCTTAAAATCTGCCTCCTGGTCTTAAAATCAGTCTCAAAGTCTCCAGAAACCTGAGTCAGGGTTGCCAACACGATGAGAGATCAGATCAAGGCCTTGAAGAGAGGTCTCAACCTGAAACATCACCAATCAGTCTGAAGAAGGGTCCCAACCCGAAATGTTCTCCAGGGAAGCAGCCTGATCCGCTGAGTTACTCCAGCACTTTGTGTCTTTTTTTTGTAAACCAGCACCTGCAGTTCCATGTTTCTACGAGAGAACAGATCTCCTGATCTCCCATTCAAACCCGGAAGAAAAATCAGCAGGATGATGGATAACTGGGGGGCAGGAAATGGTCTCACTACAGACAGTGGGGTGTGTGCCACTATCTTGGGACACCATGTGAATGAGTAGTAGGGATCTCAGAGCAGAGTGTTTGGAATATAATTGAACCTGACAAGCTGTCAGTGGCAGCTAGGTTATCTTGCCTTATGAATGAAAGAATCTAACATTCTCAATAAGGATTTGTTAATGGATAACCGGCTCTCGAATGATCCATTCAATGGCACGTCATTGATTGCTGACTTGATAAGCCTTCATTGCTTTACTGCCTTGCAAACGTCCGCACATGCACTGGCCGTTTCCTCCTGTGATGTGGCAACTCTTGAGGCAAGCCTGGGGTGAGCAGGATCCCACAAAAAAAGGTCCATCTGAACTGCAAGACCATATCATTCACGCCTCACACAGCCCACGGCCTTCGATGCATTCGCCTGCCACAAAGGGGCAGCTACCAGCAGGAGAATGTTTACCTATAGTTATACAGCATGGAAACAGGCTCTGAGGCCGAAAGTATCACATCTACACCAGTACCACTGTATGGGTAATATCCAGTGGCCATCAGTGCAAGGGGGTGATGGGTAATATCCAGTGGCCACCACTATTTCAAATATTGAAAGACTTTACTTACACCCTCCTTTGGGAATCCCAAATACTCACAAGAAAGTAGAGACAGGATCAGTCAAAGTCAGCATGGATTTATGAAGGGGAAATCATGCTTGACTAATCTTCTGGATTTTTTTTGAGGATGTAACGAGTAGAATGGATAAGGGAGAGCCAGTGGATGTGGCGTATCTGGAGTTTCAAAAAGCCTTTGACAAGGTCCCACACAAGAGATTAGTGTTCAAAATTAAAGCACATGGTATTGGGGGTAGGGTATTGCCATGAATAGAGAACTGGTTGGCAGACAGGAAGCAAAGAGTAGGAATTAACGGGTCTTATTGAGAATGGCAGGTAGTGACTAGTTGGGTGCCGCAAGGCTCGGTGCTGGGACCCCAGTTAATTACAATATATATTAACGATTCAGATGAGGGTGTTAAATGTAACATTTCCAAGTTTGCGGATGACACAAAGCTGGGTGGCAGTGTGAGCTGCGAAGAGGATGTTATGAGGCTGCAAGGTGACTTGGATAGACTGGGTGAGTGGGCAAATGCATGGCAGTTGCAGTATAATGTGGATAAATCTGAGGTTATCCACTTTGGTGGCAAGAGCAGGAAGGCAGATTATTATCTGAATTGTGTCAGATTAGGAGGAGAGGTGTAATGAGACCTGGGTGTGCTTGTACACCAGTCACTGACAGTAAGCATGCAGGTACAGCAGGCAGTGAAGAAAGCTAATGGCATGTTTGCCTTCATTGCGAGAGGATTTGAGTTTAGCAGCAAGGAGGCCCTACTGCAGTTGTACAGGGTCCTGGTGAGACCGCACCTGGAGTATTGTGTGCAATTTTGGTCTCCTAATTTGAGGAAAGACATTATTGCTAATGAGGGAGTGCAATGTAGGTTCACCAGGTTAATTCCCGGGATGGCAGGACTGACATATGATGAAAGAATGGGTCGAGTGGGCTTGTATTCACTGAAATTTAGGATGAGAGGGAAACATAGAAACATATAAAATTCTTAAAGGATTACACAGGCTAAATGCAGGAAAAATGTTTCCGAAGTTGGGGGAGTCCAGAACCAGGGATCACAGTTTAAGAATAAGGGGTCGGCCATTTAGGACTGAGATGAGGAAACAATTCTTCACCCAGAGAGTTGTGAATCTGTGGGATTCTCTGCCACAGAAGGCAGTGGAGGCCAATTCACTGGATGTTTTCAAGAGAGAGTTAGATTTAGCTCTTCAGGCTAAAGGAATCAAGGAATATGGGGAAAAAGCAGGAAGCATAGAACGGAGTACTGATTTTAGATGATCAGCCGTGATCATATTGAATGCCGGTGCTGGCTCAAAGGGCCGAATGGCCTCCTCCTGAACCTATTTTTCTATGTTTCTATGGTACAGAGACAAAATTTGCCTCATCTATTACATAGGAGTCCTCTTTATTTTTTTAGTCATCCCAACATCAAGATTTTCCAGAAAAAGGATACATTCTGCTCACATCCATCCTGTCAACACGTTCTGTGCTTCTTATTAGCCAGCTAATAAGACTGGTCCGCAAGTAAATTTGATCCAAAATATATGGAACTTCCAAAACTTACATATCAATCTAGTCGCCTCATTACAGGAAGGATGTGGGGGACTTGGAATGGGTGCAGAAGATAGTTACCAGATTGCTGCCTGGATTAGAGGGGATTAGCTACGAGGAGAGGTTGGACAAACGTAGTTTATCTTCTCTGTGTCATCGGAGGTTGAAGGGAAACCCGATAGGAGCTTATTAAATTATCTCAGAGACATAGATAGGGCACAGGCAGAACCATTTCCCCCATGGTGGAAATATCAAAGACCAGAGGGCACAGCTACCAGGCGAGAGAGGGAAAGTTTAAAGGAGATATGCAGGATGGTTTTTGTTACACAGAGTGGTGGGTGCCTGGAACTCGTTGCCAGGGATGGTGGTGGAAGCAGATACAACCAGCGAAAGCCAGGGATATGGATAAGCAGGGAATGGAGGGATACGGTTCATGTGCAGGCAAAGAGGTTTCCCTTGGTACCATGTTCAGCACAGACATTGCGGGCCGAAGGGTCTGTTCAAGTGCTCTATATTCCATGTTAATCTAAGGAGCTTCACTTTAATATCTGATCCATAAGACTGAGCCTCCAATAGTGTAGCACTCCTTTAATACTACACAGGGAGTGAGGGCCTACTTTGTGCACTCAAGCCTCTGGAGTCAAACACGTTCCAACTCCGCGATGGGTCTCATATCTTTGGTGACACCTTTAAATTACCAAGTTCATAGACATTCCCTCATCATTTATCGTCCGATCAGCAGAGAAGGTTATTGGCTGCAACCTTCCCTCCATTGAACACTGCAAGGGCCAGGAAGCGAGCGGGCAAGATCATCTCTGACCCTCTCACCCACCTTGGCCACAAAACTCTTTGAATCACTTCCCTCTGGAAGGCGACTCCGGGCTGTCAAAGCTGCCACAGCCAGACATAAAAAACAGTTTTTATCCACGAGTATTTGCTCTACTCAACAGCCAAAAATCTGTAGCCTCCCTTTGATCTGGTATTTTGTTGGTTCGCATGCTTGATGAATGGTGTTTTATCATTAATGTTTTATTATTATTAATGTTTAGTGTTTTCTGAGTCATTCGTAACTGTCACTGTATGTCATGTTGTTACTTGTGGGTGGAGCATCAAGGCAAATTCCTTGTATGTGAATACTTGGCCAATAAACTTACGTACTTACTTTATAATAGTCACAGTCACACAGCGTGGAAACAGGTCCTTCAGCCCAACTTGCCCACACCAACATGTCCCATCTACACTAGTCTCATCTACCTGTGTTTGGCCCATATCCTACTAATGCTGTCCATCCATGTACCTGTCTAATTGTTTCTTAAACTTGCGATAGCCTCAATTCTTGTTCCATCTACCACCCTGTGTGGAAACGTTACCCATCCCCTCAGATCCCTAATAAATCTTTGGGTAGACAAAAATGCTGTAAGAAACTCGAGGGCGAGGCAGCATCTATGGAGCGAAGGAAATAAGCAACGTTTCGGGTTCCAAAACTGCCTATTTCCTTCGCGCCATAGACTCACCCACTGAGTTTCTCCAGATTTGTCAACCTTCCAATTGGCATCTGCAGATCCTTCTTAAACCTACTAAGTCTTTCCTCTTCCTCTATGTCCTCTGGTTCTCGATTCCCCTACTTTGGGCAAGAGACTCTATGCATCTACACAATCTATTCCTCTCATGACTTGATAGATATCGTTAGGTTTTTGGCAAGAATTTTACCAGACCACCTGCAGCAGACTATATTTCCCTCACAGATGAGACTGGAGATAACTTTTCAATTTTCAGTCCTGATAGTCTTTGACTGTTGCCATGGCAAAAGCTCCCGTGTATCCTGTCAAAACTATCTTAGTGTGGTATCAGAGGAATGTGATCCGTGCACCAATTTTCACCATGTTGGCGTTTTCATGCATTCACGGTTCACCTTGTGACATGGTGCTGCAGCAGATAGCGTTGCTGTCGCACAGCTCCAGCAACCCAGGTTCAACCTTTCTTCTGTTGCTTCATATGAAGAAAGACTGGATAGACTTCTCACATGAAGAAAGACTGGATAGACTCGGCTTGTACTCGCTAGAATTTGGAAGACTGAGGGGGGATCTTATAGAAACTTACAAAATTCTCAAGGGGTTGGACAGGCTGGATGCAGGAAGATTGTTCCCGATGTTGGGGAAGTCCAGAACAAGGGGTCACAGTCTAAGGATAAGGGGGAATTCCTTTACGAAGATGAGGAAAACATTTTTCACACAGAGAGTGGTGAATCTCTTGAATTCTCTGCCACAGAAGTTAGTTGAGGCCAGTTCATTGGCCATATTTAAGAGGGAGTTAGATGTGGCCCTTGTGGCTGAAGGGATCGGGGGTAGGGAGAGAAGGCAGGTACGGGATACTGAGTTGGATGATCAGCCATGATCATATTGAATGGCGGTGCAGGCTCGAAGGGCCGAATGGCCTACTCCTGCACCAATTTTTTATGTTTCTATGTTTCTATGTCTCTGTGGAGTTTGCACGTTTCCCTGTGACCACACGGATTTCCTTAGTTTAGATTAGTTTAGAGATACAGCACGAAAATAGGCCCTTCGGCCCACCGAGACTGTGCCGACCAGCGATCTCCGTAGACTTGCACTATCCAACACACCAGGAACATTTTACAATTATCAATGCCAATTAACCTACAAGCCTGTACGTCTTTGGAATGTGGGAAGAAACCGGAGGACCCGGGGAAAGCCCAGGGAGAATGTTCAAACTCCATATTCTGTGGAATTCTCTACCTCAGAGGGCGGTGGAGGCCGGTTCTCTGGATACTTTCAAGAGAGAGCTAGATAGGGCTCTTAACGATAGCAGAGTCAGGGATATGGGGTGGAGAAGGCAGGAACGGGGAACTGATTGGGGATGATCAGCCATGATCACATTGAATGGCCTCAAAGGGCCGAATGGCCTACTCTTGCACCTATTGTCTATTGTCTATTGCCATACAGACAGCACCCATACTCAGGATCGAACTTGGGTCTCTCGCGCTGTGAGGCAGCAAATCTACCTCTGTGCTACCGTGCCTCCCAATCCTCTGGGGTACTGGTTTCCTTTGCAAAGACGTGCGTGCTGGTAGGTTAGTTGGCCGCTGTAAGTTAGTGCGGAGGTGAGTGGCGACAGAATGAAAGAAGATTTGTTGATCTTGTGGAGAGAGAAGAGCTTACAGTGCTAAAGAGAACGAACGAGAGTGGGAATGGAAGTGATCTGTGGACAGCTGGCATAGTACAAACTCCCTCCTTCGATGCGGTAATGAGCATGCATGTTAACAGCGTCTACTGTGAGATTCCTGAGCCAGAGTATTTCCTGCTCCCGTCTCTTAACAAGCAAGGCTTACTTATTCACAACATTCATCGTCCTTGTGTGTGAACAAGCGGATGCTTGGACAACAACGTGTCGTAGGCAGAATCTCACATCTTTCGTACATATATGAGAAAGAAAGAAGCCTACTGAGGCTATGCCAGCACCACCCCCCACCTGTTCTCTCCCACATTCCCATATAGTCTGAAGATAAGACACAAAAAGCAGGAGTAACTCAGCAGGACGGGCAGCATCTCTGGAGAGAAGGAATGAGTGACGTTATGGGTCTGTCGAAGGATTTCGACGTAAAACGCTGAGATCAAAGCAGAGCCAGTTCCTCGGCTGAATGTCTTCACTTGAACTGAAGGCTGTGATCAGAAACAGAATGTGGTTCCAGGTGAATAGTGAAATATTTTAAGTGAATAAATGATTTAAAGAGAAGATAAGACACAAAATGCTGGAGTAACTCAGCGGGACAGGCAGCATCTCTGGAGAGAAAGAATGGGTGACGTTTCGGGCTGAGACCCTTCTTCAGACTGAAGTCAGGGGAGTGGGAGGCACATAGATAAGAAAGTGTATAGATAAGTATGTGTAAGGTGTGAAAACAGGACAAAGGGGAATGCTGATCAAGGCACATGTAGAATGGATAATTGTATGTTGGGAGAAGGCAACAACAAAGCAAACATGATAATATGTAGTCAGAGACAGTAAGACTGGTCAGAGAACTGGGAAGGGGAGGGATGGAGAGGGAGGGAAAGGAAGAGTTACTTGAAGTTAGAGAAGTCAATGTTCATACCGCTGGGGTGTAAGCTGCCCAAGCGAAATATGAGGTGCTGTTCCTCCAATTTGCACTGGGCCTCACTCTGACCATGGAGGAGGCCCAGGACAGAAAGGCCAGTGTGGGAATGGGAGGGGGAGTTAAAGTGTTTAGCTACCGGGAGATCAGGTAGGTTTAGGCGGACTGGGCGGAGGTGTTCAGCAAAATCTGTTTCAGCGCAAAGGAAGAACAGGAAGCTGGTAAAATAACCAAGTGAACAACATGGCTTTAGTCAGGATGAATATTGTGAAGCGCTAGTTCCGTTGGTGGAGTCGGTGACATCTGGACCTGCTCTGCGTTATTCACACATCGTTATCATTCACCAGGAAGGAAGCAACAGCTCGTCCGCCCTGCAACGGGAACCCTGCGACGCTGCGGGGCTACACAGTGTCCCTGGGGCACCGTCGCATTAAAAGGTGCAGGATCTTAGTTCAGAGCAGATGGCTTTCTGTGCCGCTGAAACAGGGCTCTTAATCAGGTCTGCTAATGGCACTTTCTGCTTCCAGAATTACAGTGGGATTCCGTCTCCTGGCTTTTTTAAGTGAAGTGATGCGGAATGAACCTAAAGGGCCTGTCTCACTTACGTGTCCTTGGCACGCAAATTATGCGACCTCGTGGTGGCGTTGAGGCGTACGGGCACCGTACGGCCGCGCGGGGCCGGTCCCATTGAGAAGCGCGGAGGGGTATGTAGTTCAAAGCCAAACAAAAAGTCAAACAAACTTTATTGTCATTTAGAAATACATCGATATATGCAATTCCAAACGAAATTCCGTTGCATTTGGCTCCCCGTGCAGTTGTGCGCGACATCGCGCGGGGCTCCGATGCTTTTGTAGCGAACAAAATCTTTGCGCGCCAACGGCCTGTCGCGGAACTGACGGCCAAAGTGGGACAGGCCCAAGACCCTGGCGCGACGCAACGTCTCACCTCCAACAGCAGCAGAAGCAGGCAAACGATCGCCGAGCTCCCACGGCCGTTGCGGATCCGGATCCGCCCCCACTCCTACTCCCAGAGCGGGGCCAAGAAAATTGAAGATAGACACAAAATGCAGGAGTAACTCAGCGGGGCCGGCAGCATCTCTGGAGGGAAGCAATGGGTGACGTTTCGGCTCAAGACCCTTCTTTTCAGACTGTTTCGGGTCAAGACCCTTCAATCACCCATTGCTTTTCTCCAGAGATGCTGCCAGTCCCGCTGAGTTACTCCTGCATCTTGTGTCCATCTTCAAATGGCGTCACGCGCTCCAGACGGCTGTGCGGTTGAATGAAGTCGCGCGGGACCGTCGCGGCTCAACGCGACCACGAGTTCGCGTAATTAGCGTGCCGAGGACACGTAAGTGCGACAGGCCCTTAACTCGTGTTTTCCAAGGAAGAAATGGATGAGGTTTTGAAGGTTTCGGGGGAGGAACGAGTGAGTGGGACAGTCATGACTGACACAATGGATAGCCAGCACCAGCCGTTAGGGCTGAATGGCCTCCTGCCTCTACTGCACATGATTCTATTCATTATGATCATGTGCCAGCGAGTTTGCCTTTCTTATCACTCACCGAACAAGTGATTTCTCCTGAATGTTCTTTCTTTTCCCCGGGGGGAGAGCTGATGTGCATGGTGCTTACAGAACGAGTCAGCCAATGCAGAAACAGGCCCTTCGGCCCATTGAGTCTTGCACTGACCACCAACCACCCATTTGCACTAATCACATTTTACTCTCCCATCAGATACCCCTGATAATATTGTGTTCAATATTACTAAACAGCAACTAATGGCAATGTATCCCTCTTCTAACATTGTGTACTTCCCTCCAATTCTTAAAGACAAATAAATATGTAGATATAGCAGCAAGTTCCTTGCTTTATGCTTGGGAGTTCATAAAGTCATAAGTCTGTAGGAGAGAACTGCAGATGCTGGTTTAAATCGAAGACAGACACAAAAAGCTGGAGTAACTCAGCGGGACAGGCAGCATCTCCTGGAGAGAAGGAGTGGGTGACGTTTCGGGTCGAGACGTTTTGGGTCGGAAGAAGGATCTCGACCCGTATCGTCACCCATTCCTTCCTCCAGAGATGCTGCCTGTCCCGCTGAGTTGCTCCAGCTTTTTGTGCCTATAAGGTCAAAAGTGATAGGAGCAGAATGAGGCCATTCGGCCCATCAAGTCTACTCCGCCATTCAATCATGGCTGATCTATCTCTCCCTCCTAACCCTGTTCTCCTGCCTTTTCCCTATAACCCCTGACACCTGTACTAATCAACAATCTATCTATCTCTGCCTTAAATATATCGATTGACTTGGCCTCCACAGCCTTCTGTGGCGTTATCTGTTCAAAGTTAACCAATAGTAAAACTGATGAATGAGGCTTGTTTATTGATGTCTTAATTTTCCTCTTTCCCTCACTGGCAGATTTGTTTACATCTGTCAGGGTTCTAAAGCTTACTGCATAAGGGCATACCTTCTTTTGGTAAGACAGACAAAAAATGCCAGAGTAACTCAGCGAGTCAGGCAGCATCCCTGGAGAAAAGGAATAGGCGATGTTTCGGGTCAAGGCCCTTCTTCAGACTGAGAGTCAGGGGAGAGGGAAACTAGAGATATGTAAAATGAACAGAACAACTCACAGCCAGCACCGATGACTCAAGATAGGTGGAGCCCATAATGGTCCATTGTGGGCTGTGGAGGAGTTGATAATGAAGGGATACGAACCGTGAAACTAGCAAGAAGACTAGGGTGGGGGAGGGACGGAGAGAGTGAATGCAAGGGTTACTTTACATTAGAGAAGTCAATATTCATACCGCTGGGATGTGAGCTGCCCAAGGTGTTGTTCCTCCAATCTGCGTGTGGCCTCACTCCGACAGTGGAGGAGGCCCATGACAGAGATGTCAGTATAGGAATGGGAAGGGGAGTTGACATGTTTGGCAACTGGGAGATCGCTTAGGCCAAGGCGGGCTGAGCGCGGGTGTTCAGTGAAACGATCGCCCCGTCTGCGCTTGGTCTCGCTGAGAGCAACAGATACAGTAGATGAGGTTGGAGGAGATGCAAGTGAACCTCTGCCTCACCTGAAAGGACCAAAACACACCTTGTTTTGGCGTGTTTGAGTCTAAGCTGCAAGCAAGATATTTAATTGTCGCTGTACCTCACTGTTGTTGCGCGTATGACAACAAACCTGGCTTGACCTGATGAAGGGACTGATCATATTCAGCAAACAGACTATATTCAAATTTCCTTGCAGGGTATGCAGAAAATATTGTGCTTCCTAAAAGGGTGTTTAGCCCACAATGTTTGGGTCTGAGTGATACAGGAGGCACACCAGGGCCGGATTTGGATGGAGAGAGGCCCTAAGCTGTTCCACTTGTGAGGCCCCTCCCAATGCCCCACCCCCACGTCCAGAGGAAGATGGTCCACCAGATTGACACCGATTTGTGGCCAATGAGATAAGGGGCTGGAAAGCAGCGCTTTTTTATCTATTTATTTATTGCCAGTGCTAGTGTCGAGTTATCGGCTTAAAGCACTATTATTCTGAAATGGAGGTCAAGGAAAATTACTGAAGGGTTGTTTAGAGACTAGAGTGCGCTGCGACAGCATATGTAAGAAAGGCCTATGACAGTGTCAAAAATATTATACGCCTTGCAGGGCTCTCAGTTAATTTTTTTCGCTGTTGTCAGCCGGGCAACCTTGGCAGCTTTTTAAGTTGCCAAATGACAGTTACCTAAACTGGTTTGCATGACGCGTGCGATAATGTGCTCGGACGAAGTGTGTAGTTACCAGTAGTAATTATGCTCAATGAAGCATTCACATATTATTTCTGCTTCAAGTAAAGTCACAAACTAAACATATTCACCAATCAAGACATGATATATACCACAATGACATGCAGCAAAATTACAATACAGCATCTCAACTCTTTTTACACGTTGCAATGAACGCAATTTCTATTATTTCTTTCCTCTTCCAAACAAAAATGTGGTTGGATTATTCAGCGTATGATCAACCTCGGTGAGACCAAGCGCAGGCTTGGCGACACCTCCACATAGTTTGCACTAACCAACCTGATCTCCCGGTGGCTCAACACTTCAACACCCCCTCCCATTCTGAATCCGACCTTTCTGTCCCGGGCCTCCTCCATGGCCAGAGTGAGGTCCACCACATATTGGAGGAGCAGCACCTCATATTTCGCTTGGGTAGTTTACACCCCAGCGGTATGAACATTGGCTTCTCCAATTTCAGGCAGTCCTTGCTGTCTCCCTCCTTCCCCTCCCCTTCCCAGCTCTCCCACAGCCCACTGTCTCCGCCTCTTCCTTTCATTTTCGTGTTCCCCCCGACATCAATCTGAAGAAGGGTCCTTCGCTCCATAGACGCTGCTTACCCGCTGATTTTCTTCAACATTTTTGTCTACCAATGGGATCCCACCACTGGCCACATCTTCCCCTCCTCCCCTCTTGGTTTTCTGCAGAGACCACTCCCTCCGTAACTCCCTGGTCAATTCGTCCCTTCCCACCCAAACCACCCCTTCTCCAGGCACTTTCCCTTGCAACCGCAGGAAATGCTACACTTTGTCGCTTTACCTCCCACCTCGACTCCATCCAAGGACCAAAGCAGTCTTTCCAGGTGCGGCAGAGGTTCACCTGCACCTCCTCCAACCTCATCTATTGCATCCGCTGCTCTACATCTGTGAGACCAAGCGTAGGCTTGGCGATCGCTTCGCCCAACACCTCCGCTCGGTTCACTATAACCAACTTGATCTCCCGTGGGCTCAGCACTTCAACCCCCCCTCCCATTCCCAATCCGACCTTTCTGTCCTGGGCCTCCTCCATGGCCAGACTGAGGCCCACCGTAAATTGGCGGAGCAGCACCTCATATTTCGCCCGGGTAGTTTACACCCCAGCGGTATGAACATTGACTTCTCCAATTTCAGGTAGTCCCTGCTTTCTCCTCCCCTTCCCAGCCCTCACGCAGCCCACTGTCTCCGCCTCTTCCTTTCTTCTTCCCGTCCCCCCCCCCCCACTCTCATATCAGTGTGAAGAAGGGTCTCAACCCAAAACGTTGCCTATTTCCTTCGCTCCATAAATGCTGCCTCACCCGCTGAGTTTCTCCAGCATTTTTGTCTACCCATTTACACAAGTTCTGTTATCCCACTTTCCTCACCCACTCCCTACACATTAGGGGCAATTTTACAGAGACAAGTTAACCAACAAAGCCAATGCGTCTTTGGGATGTGGGAGGAAACCCACACACTTGCAGGGAGAATGTGCAAATTCAACACAGACAGTGCCCGAGGACAGGATCGAACACAGATCTCTGGCATGTGAGGCAGCAAGTCCACCAGCTGTGCCACTATATTTTGTTTTCCAACACACAAAAGATTATACGTTGATAACTTTGGTTACTAAAAAACAAGAAACTATCCATTTCCAGTCTTAAATCTCCAAGTGACGCTATGTCCCCCTGTACAGCTTTAATTCAGTTCAAGGCTATGGGGCAGTACATTGGCCATAGGTCTGCTGCCTAAAAGTGCCAGAGACCCGGAATTGATCCTGAATATGGGCGCTGTCTGCATGGAGTTTGCTCCTTTTCCCTTTGATCGCATGGGTTTTCTCCGGGTGCTCTTGTTTCCTTCCACATTCCAAAGGTGCGCAGGAACCTATTTCAGACCCAACCCAAAACGTAACATTTTCCTTTTGTCCAGAGATTCTATCTGACTTGTTGAGTTACTCCAGCTTTCTGTGTCTATCTTCAGTTTAAACCAGCATCTGTACAACAGGGAGGTTCTACTGCAGTTGTACAGGGCCTTGGTGAGGCCACACCTGGAATATTGCGTACAGTTTTGGTCTCCTAATCTGAGGAAAGACATTCTTGCCATAGAGGGAGTACAGAGAAGGTTCACCAGACTGATTCCTGGGATGGCACGACTTCCATATGAAGAAAGACTGGATAGACTTGGCTTGTACTCGCTGGAATTTAGAAGATTGAGGGGTGATCTCATAGAGACTTACAAAATTCTTAAGGGGTTGGACAGGCTAGATGCAGGAAGATTGTTCCCGATGTTGGGGAAGTCCAGGACAAAGGGTCACAGTTTAAGGATAAGGGGGAAGTCTTTTAGGACCGAGATGAGAAAAATCGTTTTTCACACAGAGAGTGGTGAATCTGTGGAATTCTCTGCCACAGAAGGTAGTTGAGGCCAGTTCGTTGGCCATAGTTAAGAGGGAGTTGGATGTGGCCCTTGTGGCTGAAGGGATCAGGGGGTATGGAGAGAAGGCAGGTACAGGATACTGAGTTGGATGATCAGCCATGATCATATTGAATGGCGGTGCAGGCTCGAAGGGCCGAATGGCCTGCTCCTGCACCTAATTTCTATGTTTCTATCTGCAGTTCCTTCCTACTCACACAATACTATACGATAGAACTTTATTAATCCCAGGAGGGAAATTCTGTGTGTGTATATATATTATACACACACACACACACATATATGTATATTTATATAGTTATAAATTCATATACAATTATACACTGTTTTGTTTTCTCGTTTATAACATTGTTTACAGAGTACTATGTTTACGTATTCGATTGTGCTGCTGCAAGTCAGGATATCATTGCCGTGGCAGTGCGTAAGCGCAGGGCGGCCGATGATGTGCGGGCACATGTGCAGGGGGAGGATGTACTGGCCGTGGCAGTGTGCGCATGTGCAAGGCGGATGAGGAGCAAGTGGAGAGCGGAAACCCGGACACGGGTACGGATGGCGGGCGGAGACGTAGAGTGAGAGCGAGAGATAGAGAGGGGGGCCCCGCTCAGAGTTGAACGGGAGGTGTCCTGCCTTGGCCAGAGGCCCCGTAGATTTCGAGGCCCCAGGCTTCAGCCTATGAAGGCCTGGTGGTAAATCCGGCTCTGCGAGGCCCCCCTAGATCTCGAGGCCCCAGGCTTCAGCCTATGAAGCCTGTAAGCAAATCCGGCCCTGAGGCAAACATATATACACGAGATGATTCAGTAAGTCTGATATTGGGAAACACAGGCCAATGTTCCTGAAAAAATACCAATGATTAACAATGGAGGCCTAAACCAGTCGGCAAGTATGTGCAAGTTGCAAATTTCTGGCTGACGCGTGATGCCTGACAGAGATGCCAGCTTCGCCCCCAGCATCTCCTGCGAGGTTGAGGAAAATGTCGCATCTGGGAATTAATTACCAGCTAAAGAAAGCACTCAACAGCCCGAAGGACCTTTATAATGGGAGATTTACACTCCTGCATTGGCATCCCCTTCACGGAACCATAGTCATTTTAAATAAAGCCGTGATTAGCATTTTGGATTTCGTCCAAAAAGCCGTATTAAATATAAAAATGACTTAATTTACTTTCTGCTCAACTCATCTCAGGGAGCTGCAAAGTTTTCAATTTGCGAGACCGTGCTTCTAAATCACCGATAAAATATAAGAAACTGGAGCAGGAATTAAGTAATTCAGCGACTGGAGCCTGACTCTCCCGCACTATCCCGGCATGCTTTAATTTCTTTTGATAGCCAGGAAGCTGCCGATCTTTGTTTTGAATGAACTCTGGCTCTGCCTTCACAGTCCCTCCAGGGCAGAGAATTCCGAGAGTTCGCCGCCCTCTGTGTAGGTGTTTCTCCTCCCTGTGCCAAACAACTTCATTCCAAGGCCCTGACATACATCCTCCCTGCCCCCAGCCTGTCAAACCAGGTAAGTATAGAGCTGCAGTTGTATAGGGCTCTGGTGAGACCACATCTGGAGTATTGTGTACAGTTTTGGTCTCCTAATTTGAGGAAGGACATCCTTGTGATTGAGGCAGTGCAGCGTAGGTTCACGAGATTGATCCCTGGGATGGCGGGACTGTCATATGAGGAAAGATTGAAAAGACTAGGCTTGTATTCACAGGAGTTTAGAAGGATGAGGGGGGATCTTATAGAAACGTATAAAATTATAAAAGGACTGGACAAGCTAGATGCAGGAAAAATGTTCCCAATGTTGGGCTATTCCAGAACCAGGGGCCACAGTCTTAGAATAAAGGCGAGGCCATTTAAGACTGAGGATGAGAAAAAATGTTTTCACCCAGAGAGTTGTGAATTTATGGAATTCCCTGCCACAGAGGGCAGTGGAGGCCAAGTCACTGGATGGATTTAAGAGAGAGTCGGATAGAGCTCTATGGGTTAGTGGAGTCAAGGGATATGGGGAGAAGGCAGGCATGGGTTATTGATAGGGGACGATCAGCCATGATCACAATGAATGGTGGTGCTGGCTCGAAGGGCCGAATGGCCTCCTCCTGCACCTATTTTCTATGTTTCCATGTTTCTAGGTAAGAAAAGTGCCTGGGTTTTCAACGGAATTCCAAAATGAACCTTGTTTTTCGGAGATTAAAATATCCATTTTCAATCTTCATTTTCTTTTCCAACTTTGCCTTTTCTTTCTCGCAATCCAACCCCTACCTCTCATCGTTTCCCTTCAGCGAGGGTATGGAATGGCACGGTGGCAAAGCTCGCAGGGCAAAGAGACCCGGCTCCAATCCTGACCTAGGGTGCTGAATGTGTGGAGCTTGCATATTCTCCCAGAAACGGCATGGAATTTCTCCGGTTCCCTCCCAGATCCCAAAGACGACCGGCCAGCTGGTGCAATTTGCCCTCAGTGAGTAGATGAGTGGTGGTATGTGTGTGTGTGTGGGGGGGAGGGGGGTGCAGCAGTAATGTTTGACATGGACTCGATGGGCCTTTGTACCTGCTCTATGCCTCTGCATTTGATGCTTGATCAGTCGTCACAGAATTAGAACAAAGGTCCTAACGATACATGTTATCTGGAGCTTAATGGTCAGCACCGCCAGTGGGCTCAAGGGCCTGTTGCCAACATTTACATAGAAACATAGAAACATAGAAAATAGGTGCAGGAGTAGGCCATTCGGCCCTTCGAGCCTGCACCGCCATTCAATATGATCATGGCTGATCATCCAACTCAGTATCCTGTACCTGCCTTCTCTCCATACCCCCTGATCCCTTCAGCCACAAGGGCCACATCTAACTCCCTCTTAAATATAGCCAATGAACTGGCCTCAACTACCTTCTGTGGCAGAGAATTCCACAGACTCACTACTCTCTGTGTGAAAAATGATTTTCTCATCTCGGTCCTAAAAGACTTCCCTCTTATCCTTAAACTGTGACCCCTTGTTCTGGACTTCCCCAACATCGGGAACAATCTTCCTGCATCTAGCCTGTCCAACCCCTTAAGAATTTTGTAAGTTTCTATATAATCCCCCCCTCAATCTTCTAAATTCTAGCGAGTACAAGCCGAGTCTATCCAGTCTTTCTTCATATGGAAGTCCTGCCATCCCAGGAATCAGTCTGGTGAACCTTCTCTGTCCTCCCTTTACGAATCTATCCCTCTGCCTCCCCTTACTGTAAGAACTCAGAAAGACACAGAGAAAAGTGCCGGTGGACAAACCACATAATGCTCCTCTTCTGGAAGACCTGGACCAGTGACAAGTACACAACGGAAGTGGCCGTTGATGTTCACTGCACTTTGCATCAGGTGCAGTAGTAACAGAGTCTGCGGCACTGCAGTTATCCATTTGCACTCTCATGTAATTCACACCGCACTTGATGCATCCACACCAGCCAAAGGCTGACCGGATGAAATGCTAAACCTGGTCTGAAACCACAGAGCACTGTGTGGTGTGGCACAGTGGCGCAGCTGGTAGAGCTGGAACCTCACAGTGCCAGAGAATAGGATTTGTTTGGGGGCACCGTCCCGTATGGTATGGCTGCCCAGCCTGCAGCTGTTCGTTTTTTTCACTCTTTTAAAACATTTTTATGGAGTTTTAGTGTTTTGTTTTGGTTCTGGTCCTTTTTATATGGGGGTGTGTGGGGGGAAGGGAAACTACTTTTCAGGGCCCCCACCTGGTCGGAGAGGCAGCTTTTCTCCGGGCTGCACTTTCGACCCGTCCTCGCGGCCTACCGGCGGGCCTGGAGCGGCGTTTCCTGAGGGGACCGGCCAGAACCTCGGCTTCGGCAGCGGCTCAGCGCTGGAGCGCCATCGTGGCGGAGCGGGCGGTGCCTTGCCCGGGTCGCCGCGCTGGGACTCCGGTGATCCGAGAAAAAACATCGCGGAGCTACGGCTCTGCGGAGCGGCCGGCTGCGGCGCTGACTTTAACATCGGCAGCCTGGGATCTCTCGCCGAGATCACCAGTGGGGGAGCTCCATCCAGCGCGGCCTTGTTGGCTTCGGAAGCCGCGGTCTCCGGTAAGGAAGCGGCCGCTCCAGGTGTCCCAAGCCACTGAGAGGATTCTCCCGACGCCGGAGCACCATCGCCCGGCGAGAACGGCCTGGAACATCGGGCCTCCGTGAAGGCGACTGCGGAGGCCTCAATAGGCCTGACTAAGGGTGGACATGGGGATGGGGACTTTGTGCCTTCCCTCATAATGGGAACCGTTGTGGGGGGATGTTTTTATGTTTAAATCAAGAAGCTTTTCACTACACCAATCGGTGCATGTGACCAATAAAATAACCTTTGAAACCTTTGATCCTGACGTCTGGTGCTGCCTATGCAGAGTTTGTACGTGCTTTTGGATGCTCTGGTTTCCTTCCACACCCCAAAGACATGCTGGTTTGTACGTTAATTGGCCTCTGTCAAATTCCTTCTGCCGTGCAGGAAATTGATGGGAAAGTGGAATATAGAACTATGATAAATGGGCAGCCTGGGATCTCTGGGTCTGGGTCTTTATTCTTTGGAGCGCAGAAGGTTAAGGGGGGACTTGATTGAGGTCTTTAAAATGATGAAAGGGATAGACAGAGTTGACGTGGATACGTTTTTCCCATTGAGGGTAGGGAAGATTCAAACAAGAGGGCATGACATGAGAATTAAGGGACAGAGGTTTCGGGGTAACGTGAGGGGGAACTTCTTTACTCAGAGGGTGGTGGCTGTGTGGAATCAGCTTCCAGCAGAAGTGGTGGAGGCAGGATCGATTTTAACATTTAAGAGTAAAGTGGATAGGTATATGGACGTGAAGGGAATGGAGGGGTATGGTCTGAGTGCAGGTAGATGGGACTAGGGGAAAACAAATGGTCGGCACGGACTGGAAGGGCCGAGAGGGCCTGTTTCCGTGCTGTAATTGTTATATGGTTATATGGGTGATCCGTGGCGGGTGTGGACTTAGTTGGGCTGAAGGGCACGTTTCCATGCTGCATCTCAAAACTGAACTAAAGGAAACGTAAACATAAACTCAAACCATTCCACATCCCCCTCCACCCCCAACGCTCATCTCATGGGACTGTAAAGGCAAAGATCTTCATGGCTATAGTTGGCATGTGACAGTGCCATGTTCACATCCACTAATCCTCTGGCCTCTTGCTGGCACGTCAGAGCATTACATTGTGTAAGCAAGGGGTTCTTGGCTAACACAGCTTGAAGTTTCATTCAGAGGAAACTTTAAAGCAGGAAGGAGGAGAGCGGCAGAGAAATCATTACCCTGAAACACAATGAAAATTCGCAAGCATTCAATGGACTGTGGGGATGTGACACTTAAATGCCTGGCAAAAGTGCAAACTGTTGGCTTGTAAATCAATCCCTCAACATTGGTATTAATATTAATGATCTTTGCACATAACTGTACATTAAAAATAGGGGAGGAGAGACAAAGAGAGAAATTTACAATGATCCCAAGTTTAGCCTGACGACGGGTCTCGATCCGGAACGTCACCCATTCCTTCTCTCCAGAGATGCCATCAACATATGAGAAGATGGGGAAAACAAATGGTCGGCACGGACTGGAAGGGCCGAGAGGGCCTGTCTCCGTGCTGTAATTGTTATATGGTTATATGGTTAAGATTAGAGGGTTACACAAAAGGCTGGAGAGACTCAGCGGGTGCAGCAGCATCTAAGGAGCGAAGGAGATAGGCGACGTTTCGGGTCGAGACCCTTCTTCAGACTGGTCAGGGATCAGGGAAACGAGAGATATAGACGGTGATGTGGAGAGATAAAGAACAATGAATGAAAGATATGCAAAAAAGTATCGATGATAAAGGGAACAAGCCATTGTAAGCTGTTTGTGGTGTGAAAATGAGAAGCTGGTGCGACTAGGGTGGGGGAGGGAGATAGAGATAGAGGGAATGCCAGGGCCCGAGGGCTGAGGGAGAGGTGGGAAGGGGAGGAGACAGCAAGGGTTAACAGAATTGAGAAAATTCAATGTTCAAGCCCAAAGGATGCAGGCTCCCCAAGCGGAATATGAGGTGCTGTTCCTCCAACTTGCGGTGTTGCTCACTCTGGCCGTGGAGGAGGCCCAGGACCGAGAGGTCGGATACGGAATGGGAGGGGGAGTTGAAGTGCTGAGCCACCGGGAGGTCGGCTTGGTTAATGCGGACCGAGCGGAGGTGTTCGGCGAAACGATAAGAAGATTATTCTGGATAGTAACTGGGGAATGAGACGGCTTTGAGAGCCAGCATAAACTCAATAGGCTGAACATAGAACAATCGATCCATTTACAGTGTATAGATACATGATAGGTATATTATATAGTGTATAAGTACAGTGTTTAGATACATGATCTTTCACAAGTCCATTAACTCCACTTCTGTTGACCAACCATCCAGCTATTCTCGAGGCAATTTATAACCAGTTAACCAAATGCCCAGCACGCCTTTGGAATGCTCAAGGAAACCGGAAACTGGTTTGCAAGAACTATGACAAAGCAGCTCCGAGCCCCTCCATTAGAATGATCCCGCAAATGGTCTCCGAGCTGAAACATTAACTGTTTCTCCCACCACAGATGCCGCTTGACCTGCTGAGTATTCCCAGCATTTTCCACTGCGTTTCAACCTGTCACCCCCCCCGCCCCCCGGACCTCTCCCCCCTCTTGCTAATCAAGAATCGACCTCCTCCTGCCTCAAATTCACTGCCCTTTGAGGAAGAGAGTTCCAAATACTCTCAGCCCTCAGAGAAAAACGTTCACACGTGATATTTTGGAGAGGTGGTTTACCAACATGACCCCACAGATGGTGCAGCGGTTGAGTGGCTGCCTTACAGCGAATGCAGCGCCGGAGACCCGGGTTCGATCCCGACTACGGGCGCTGTCTGTGCGGAGTTTGCACGTTCTCCCCGCGATCTGCGCGGGTTTTCTCCGCGATCTTCGGTTTCCCCCCACACTCCAAAGACGTACACAGGTGTGTAGGTTAGTTGGATTGGTAAATGTAAAAATTGTCCCTAGTGTGTGTAGGTTACTGTTAATGAGCAGGGATCGCTGGTAGGCTCGGACCCGATGGGCCGAAGGGCCTGTTTCCGTACTGTATCGCTAAAACTAAAAACAAAATGTGTAGGAAGGAACTGCAGATGCTGATTTAAACCGAAGATAGACACAAAAAGCTGGAGTAACTCAGCGGGGCAGGCAACATCTGCTGAGTTACTCCAGCTTTTAGCGTCTATCTTCGGTGATCCCAGAGATGAGGAACTTTAGTTCTGTGGATAGCTGGGGCTGTTCTTCTTGGAACAGTGGAGTCAAGGGGATATGGGGAGAAGGCAGGCACGGGTTATTGATAGGGGACAATCAGCCATGATCACAATGAATGGCGGTGCTGGCTCGAAGGGCCGAATGGCCTTCCTCCTGCACCTATTTTCTATGCCTCTATGTTTCTATGAACAGAGGGGGTTGCGAGGACATCTGACACAAGTAAAGGGGGACGTGAAGGGAATGGAGGGGTATGGTCCGAGTGCAGGTGATGGGGACTAGGGGAAAACAAATCGGCACTGGAAGGGCCGAGAGGGCCTGTTTCCGTGCTGTAATTGTTATATGGTTATATGGTTTTATATGGTTATCTGACACAAGTGTTTTTAACATTTGGAAGGAAACAGAGTGGGTAGTGGCCAGCAGCTCTCATTGGCAGAGGGGTTAATAAGGTCATTGCAAAAAGTCTGAAAGAACCACAAGGAGAATATTTTTTTTAAGTAGTACGTTTGAAACACTCAACAAACGTAAGAGGAGATTGAAGATAGACACAAAATGCTGGAGTAACTCAGCGGGTCAGGCAGCATCTCTGGAGAGAAGGAATAGGTGGCGTATGGATACAAACAGTGAATCTAAGCAGGACGACAGTTCACTGTTTGTATCCGCTCCGTATCACCTTCTCCACAGCCAACAAGGGACCATTGTGGGCTCCACCTCTCCTTGATTATCTGGCTGGCTTTCATTTGTTCTTTTCATACTTTCATTCCTTTGTTCTTTGTACCTATTCATATCTCTAGTTTCCTATTCCCCTGACTCTCAGTCTGAAGAAGGAACTGAAGAAGATGCTTCATGACCTGGTGAGTTAGAAACATAGAAACACAGACAATAGGGGCAGGAGTAGGCCATTTGGCCCTTCGAGCCTGCACCGCCATTCAATATGATCATGGCTGATCATCCAACTCAGTATCCTGTACCTGCCTTCTCTCCATACCCCCTGATCCCTTTAGCCACAAGGGCCACATCTAACTCCCTCTTAAATATAGCCAATGAACTGGCCTCAACTACCTTCTGTGGCAGAGAATTCCACAGACTCACCACTCTCTGTGTGAAAAACGATTTTCTCATCTCGGTCCTAAAAGGCTTCCCCTTCATCCTTAAACTGTGACCCCTTGTTCTGGACTTCCCCAACATCGGGAACAATCTTCCTGCATCTAGCCTGTCCAACCCCTTAAGAATTTTGTACGTTTCTATAAGATCCCCCCCTCAATCTTCTAAATTCTAGCGATTACAAGCCGAGTCTATCCTGTCTTTCTTCATATGGAAGTCCTGCCATCCCAGGATTCAGTCTGGTGAACCTTCTCTGTGCTCCCTCTATGGCAAGTCACTCCAGCATTTAGTGTCAATCTTTGGTGTAAACCAGCACCCACAGTTCCTTCCTACACGTAAGAGGAGGCTGGTTCAATTGTGGCATTGAAAAGAGAGTTGAAGCATCTGATAGGAAAGTGGTTGCAAGGCTGTACGGAGAGGCAGAGGGAGTGGGATTAGCTGGATCATTTTCATGAAGGACTAGTACAGACTCTGCGGGTCAAATGGCCACCTCTTGTGCCGTGAACACGCATTGACTGTCATCTCCAGATGTAGTTTGGCAGAGATACAGGAGCTTCCTAAATCTTTTTTCTCACAAGAATGAAACAAAGCTATTTATTGTACCTATTCAGAGGCAGGCTCCAGAAATAGAATCGGTTATTCTTAAGTGATCGGGCACACAAACTAAACACGGAAGTGACTTGCAGTTCAGCAGTTCACCAGGCTTTTGAGACCTTGGCTGACGGCTCTGAATGTGGGCAGATCCGACACGACACAACTCGGCGAGCGGGAACCAGTCCAGGTAAAAATGTTGGGTCAAATAAACAAGAACTGGAAAGTTAGGAGAGTAAAGGCCAGAAACATTAGCCGACTGAACGACTCGGAAAACAAGGAGAGTAAACCGAGGCCTCGCGAAACCAATGAGGGCAACAAACCCAAGAAGAAATATCGTTCCCAGTCGCTGGGGAGCACATGCAACGGGGAACACTGACTACCTTGTGCTCATCCTGAAGGATCGAGGACACAGGGCATGTGCCACTTGGAATCAAGGGAGGGCTTAGTTCTTTTGGCCACAGACAGGCAGGCAGGCAGAGTGTTGAAAGCGGTGGCCAAAACACTGCAGTACAGGCTTACAGCCGAGGACAAAGATATTACACAGTTACGTTGCCCATCTCTTTATTCGAGTGCAATCGGTGTGGCAATAAGTGGCACTGTTGGTGGCCAATCGGATGAGAATGCTCTTGAATAACTTGATAATTTTCCCTATCCCACTTGGCTCATTAGATGAATATCTTTTCGAAACTTGGAACCCTTGGCCTGCAGCGATAAAGTAGAGACACAGGCAGTCAATCTGTGCTTTCAAAGTGAAACTGGATCTGCGCCTCAGGGCGAATAAATTGCAAACCCGTGAGAGAAAAGGATCTGACAGGATTCCTCTCCGAGGAGTTGGCACACAGGCCACAGACCATGTGATCCCCTCCTGCTTTGGAATGACTCTAGGATTCCAGGAGGCGAAACGTTCTAAGTTTCCCTGGGACAGCAAGCAGTTCAAACCTTTAAATCAGAGACAATGGTAAAAGTAAGTAAAGTAAAGTAAAATAAGTAAGTTTATAGGCCAAGTATTCACATACAAGGAATTTGCCTTTGTGCTCCGTCCACGAGTAACAACATGACACACAGTGATAGTTACGAATGACTCGGAAAACACTAAACATTAATAATAATAAGACATTAATGATAAAACACCATTGATCAAGCATGTGAACCAACAAAATACCAGATCAAAGGGAGGCTACAGATTTTTGGCTGGTGAGTAGAGCAACTACTCGTGGATAAAATATCTCGGAAAACACTGCAAGGAATCGCACCTCACCAAAGACAGCGGGGATGTTGGTCATTAGGTGAGAACGCTTCAGGTTTTATCCAATACAGACTGTCTCTGGGTAATGACCCCGTTTTCACAGCCGTCCAGAAGTTGATTTATGTAGGAGGATGGAACCGCAGATGATGCAGGACAGGAGTCTGAAGAAGGGTCTCGACCCAAACCGTCACCCATGCCCTCATCACCCACAAGGAGCAGACGAGGGCATTCGACCCAATTTGTGGTCCCAGCCACAAAGACAGATAGATGTGGACAGCAATTCGTTCTTCCCTCGCACTATTAAAGCATGGAATAATCTCCACCAAACCACGCTTGCCCAGCCAGATGCAACTAAATATATAGTGGCACTTTCTTCCCAATAACCCTCTCTGGCTAAACCCCTCCCTTCACCACCTCCAGTTTAAATTCCAGTTGGAATATTTTGGAGGACCAAGTAACCAAGAACCAAGAACCATTCCTTCTCTCCAGAGATGCTGCCTGTCCCGCTGAGTTACTCCAGCATTTTGTGTCTATCATGAGAAGTTGATTTAATTTAGCTTATTGTCACGTGCACCAAAGTGCAGAGAACATCTTTTGTTGCGTGCTAACCAGTCAGTGGAAAGTCAATACATGATTACAATTGAGCCATTCACAGCGATAAGGGGAATAATATGAATAATGTGATTTTGGCCATAAGTTGGAAAATAAACAAAATCACATGGGAACAAAGCCTCCACTTGACTGTAATAAGTGGCATTTAAAGCGCACGGCAGATAAGAACACTTACAGAAAGTGGAAAGAGAGAGGTAACCTACCCCCTTTGACCATCTGATGAAAGTATTTCCACTCTGCAGACTTAACTTTCGAGATACAGCGGCCCACCGAGTCTGCACTGACCAGTGACCACCCCGTACTCTAGCACTATCCTACGCACAAGGGGCCATTTGCAATTTAGCAAAGCCAATTAACCTACAAACCTTGCACTTCTTTGCAGTTGCTGAGGAAACCAGAGCGCCCAGAGAAAGCCCGAAGCAGATTTTCTCACCAGCGGCTGAGCCCAAGTTTATTAGCCACGGTGAAGACCCCAGAAGGCCATGGTGGTTGAACAACTGCAGGAACTGTTCCCACCGTGCTGTTGGCAAGGGGGGGGGGTTCAGGATTCAGATCCAGCGAGTCATTTGGCCATTCATCGTAACGATACGTCAGACTTTGAAGTTAATAATATTGCAGAGGTGCGCTCGAATGTAGGTGGGTCCGTAAGTCAGGCCTTCCTAACCCGAGGACAGCCTGTAATGTTCCTCTGAAAATGCATCTTGCAACATGCTTCATCTCCGCTCACTTCCAATTCTACAGACGGTTATTAACCCAAAACATTCACTCTTCGCAGGTGCTGCCTGGCCTGCTGAACACTTCCAGCACTCTCTGGTTATGATTTTGAGCTGTCAGAGAGCCGTACAGCACGAAAAAAGGCCCTTCAGCCCAGCTTGCCCATGCCGACCATCTATACTAGTCCCACCTGCCTGTGTTGGCCCATATCTCCCTCTGTCACTGTATGTCATGTTGTTACTTGCAGGCGGAGCACCAAGGCAAATTCCTTGTATGTGAATACTTGGCCAATAAACTTACTTACTTACTTAAACCTTTCCTATCCACATACCTGTTCAAATAGCTTTTAAATGTTGTTATAGGTTCTGCCGCAACTACCTCCTCCAGCAGCTCATTCCATATACCCACCACCATCCGTGTGGAAAATGGTGCTCCCTGTTAAGTCTTTTCATGTCTGTTCCTTTGCTAATGTTTTCCTTAAATAGCTTTTATATTTCTGGATCTAGCATTCGAGGCACACCTTCCAGGTGGTTTTGTGAACACCCTCAGATTCTTTGCCACTTTCCTGGAGCTATACACAATCACAACAGCTGTTGTTCAGTCTGATACAGCACAGATGCCTAGATACAGTGTACTTACTGATAGCAGTCCTAGTCTCTGCATTAATACAGAATATAGAAAATAAAGATGCTCCTTGCTCAAAATCTTTGCTTTACTCAGTATTTGCATGAGATAATTTGTGTAAGGGAATATCAAAGGCTGTGTTGCACCAGACTGCAGATAAAGACTTGCATCACAGAACTCTGGCACCAACTCCCAAAATAAAGGCTGCCTTTGGTCTTCAATAAGAATAGATGTCTTTTATGTCAGATCATGTTAATTCCCTGGTCTGATCTGTTAAAGTACAAAAAACAAACTGTAGCAAGGAAATGTTCAGCCACATTCTAACCAAGTCCAGGCCTGTAAATAAGGAGCAAAAAACTAACTGCTGGAGGGACTGCCGGAGTCTGAAGAAAGGTCTCGACCTGAAACATCCCCAATCCATATTCTCCAGAGATGCTGCCTGACCTGCTGAGTTACTCCAGCACTTTGAATCCTGCTGGACGAATTCAACAGTGGCATAGCGGTAGAGTTGCTCCCTAAAAGCCCTGTCCCACTGTACCAGTTCATTCAAGGGCTCTCGCGAATTTAAAAAAAAAATCAAACTCGTGGTAAGCACGGAGAATGTACGTAGCGGGTACGTCGGAGCCCGGGGACGTCTCTTAGCGGCTGGTAACGCTAACGGCAGGTACTCGGGGAAACGCGGTAAGCACGGGAAGACTCGTGAAGATTTTTCAACATGTTGAGAAATGTCCACGAGAGCCCCGAGTACCGACGAGCGGCCATTACCGTAAATCTCCGAGTTCGAATCAGGACAAACTCGGGAGAGCTCTTGAATTACCTCGAACAGTGGGACAGGGCTTTAACA
This sequence comes from Okamejei kenojei, assembly GCA_035221665.1. Lineage (NCBI taxonomy): Eukaryota > Metazoa > Chordata > Chondrichthyes > Rajiformes > Rajidae > Okamejei > Okamejei kenojei. The sequence goes on along the minus strand of CM069136.1, from coordinate 112,020,097 downwards.
GTCCCAGAGACCCGACTGTTCAATCCTGACTGTGGGTTTAGAATCATAGAATCACAGAAAATAGGTGCAGGAGTAGGCCATTCGGCCCTTCGAGCCTGCACCGCCATTCAATATGATCATGGCTGATCATCCAACTCAGTATCCTGTACCTGCCTTCTCTCCATACCCCCCGATCCCTTTAGCCACAAGGGCCACATCTAACTCCCTCTTAAATATGGCCAATGAACTGGCCTCAACTACCTTCTGCGGCAGAGAATTCCACAGATTCACCACTCTCTGTGTGAAAAAAGATCTTCTCATCTCGGTCCTAAAAGACTTCCCCCTTATCCTTAAACTGTGACCCCTTCTTCTGGACTTCCCCAACATCGGGAACAATCTTCCTGCATCTAGCCTGTCCAACCCCTTAAGAATTTTGTAAGTCTCTATAAGATCCCCCCCTCAATCTCTCTAAATTCCAGCGAGTACAAGCCGGGTCTATCCAGTCTTTCTTCATATGGAAGTCGTGCCATCCCAGGAATCAGTCTGGTGAACCTTCTCTGTACTCCCTCTATGGCAAGAATGTCTTTCCTCAGATTAGGAGACCAGAACTGTACGCAATACTCCAGGTGTGGCCTCACCAGGACCCTGTACAACTGCAGTAGAACCTCCCTGCTCTTGTAGGGCAATTGACTTCGGTAAAGATTGTAAACTGTCCCGTTTGTGTAGGATAGTGTTAGTGTGCAGGGATCGCTGGTCGGCGCAGACACGGTGGGCTGAAGGGTCCGTTTCCACACTATATCGCTAACTAAACTAAACAAGTCAAACATAGGGTTGCCAACTGTCCCGTATTAGCCGGGACATCCCGTATAGTGGGCTAAATTGGTTTGTCCCATACGGGTCCGCCCTTGTCCCGTATATGATTGCTACTACTCGGGTCGAGGGGACTGTCGGGTCGGAGCGCCGCGTTCGGCCCGGCCTCACCGTCCCGACGTAATGCAGGAGCATCGGTCGGCAGCCCGGCCAGCTGCCCGACCTTCGGACCTCCACTTACTGCCGACACCACCATCCCTACTTCTCCTGGCCGATCATTGTTTCGTGAGTTGGACGGGGTGCAGTCCAGCACCCGGGCGAACTGATCATTCACCCAGCCACGGCCGAGTCGGTCAACAAATTGCCGCCGGGAATGTGTCCCCTATTTTGACCTTTCGTCCATTATTTGAGAGCGAGAAAGTTGGCAACCCAAGTCAAGCAGCATCTGTGGAGGGGAATGAACCAGGCGAAATTCGGGGTCCCGCCGTTTCTCCAGGCCTTCCTTGTATCAGGTCCCGACCCAAAGCACTATCTGTCCATTTCCACCCCCAAGATGCTGCCTGACCCTACAACAGTTCCTACAACAGTTTGCTTTTTTTCCCCCCTGAAGATTCCTGCATCTGCAGTCTCTCACGTCCCCTGCGCCTACGGGCGTGGCTCGATTTTTGTTTTAATTCAAATACTAAATGTTATTTTTGGAGATGTATCCAGTAGTTTGGGTGCTTTCCTGAATCAAGTACAGATATTGATGGAAAGGTAGAAGTAAAGTAAGTGTCAATTTGGGCCTCCAGCACCGGCCCAAGCGGCAACTGTCCGCAGAATGTTCTTCTGCAAAACATCCTATTAAGAAACAATGGTTTTTCAAGCAACATTTTCGATGCTGACAGCTCACAGGCTGCCAGTCTGCATTCATCAATGATGAAAGTTGAGTACGATGCTGCAATTGGTTCTTGTGACTGCAGCTTTCTGCCAAAATTGCTCTCCTTTTATTGGGAAAAAACTGTTCTTCTTTTTGCTTCCGCTGCCTTTTTCGGACGAGCCCGCTTTCTGAATGAAGTGGCAACAGGCAACCTCCACGTCAAACTTGGTGCAGGAAGGAACTGCAGAAGCTGGCTTATGCCAAAGATAAGACACAAAAATGCTGGAGTAACTAACTCAGTGGGTCAGACAGCATCTCTGGAGAAAAGGGAGTAGGTGGCATTTTGGTTCGAGACCCTCCTCCAGAGATGCTGTCTGACCCGCTGAGTTAGTTACTCCAGCATTTTTGTGTCTTATCTTTGGCATTGTGTGTCTATCTCCATCTCCATAGTCCCCCCTGATTCTCACCTTTCACCCCACTAGCCGTCCGTCACATACAACAAATAGTCCTCCGTCATTTTCACCACCTCCAACGTGACCCCACCACTCGCCACATCATCCCATCTCCCCCCCCCCCCCGTCTGCTTTCCGCAAAGACCGCTCCCTCCGTAACTCCCTGGTCAATTCTTCCCGTCCCTCCCGCACCACCCCCTCCCCGGGCACTTTCCCTTGCAACCGCAAGAGATGCTACACCTGTCGCTTTACCAACCCCCCTTGACTCCATCCAAGGACCCAAGCAGTCGTTCCAGGTGCGACAGAGGTTCACCTGCATCTCCTCCAACCCCCCCCCCCCCCCCCCCACCGTACATCAGTCTGAAGAAGGGTTTCGGCCAGAAACGTTGCCTATCTCCTTCGCTCCATAGATGCTGCTGCACCCGCTGAGTTACTCCAGCAATGTGTCCGTGTCTATCTCCGCGACAAACATGTCAGCTGACATTTAGTGGACTTCCTAACAGTATGCATGGAACCAAAAGAGTTCCATGCTCCTTACTCCAACTCTTCATTTAAATTGATTCATTATCTTTGAGAACCTGAATGGCACATTAATAATTCAGCAGAACAATCTTATTAAACGAACGAAACGAAAGGGATAAATGTATAAATGTTCAGGATGTCGCGAGTGCTTCAAGTAGCGACAGCTCTGCTCGAGACTGCAAGATATTGCAGAGTTGTGGATGTAGCCCAGTCTATCAAATAAACCAGCCTCCAGCCCCCTCCTCTCTCCCCCCCCCCCCCCATCAACTCTCTCAACACTTCACACTACAGCCAACAAAATCAAGGACTATTTTCACCAAGGTGGATCCCTCTTTTCCATTCTCATGATAAACAGAAGACACAAAAGGTTGAAAGCTTTTACCAGATGCAGGAAATGCAGGAACAGCTTCTTCCCACTGTTGATTGTATTGACGGAAAGGAACAGTGAATCGACCTACAGCCCCCACCCCCCCCCCCCCCCCACCTCCACCCCCCCCCCCCCCGTCATTGCGATGCGGTATGAAAGCGGAGTACCCAGAGGATAACTCGCGTGGTCACAGGGAGAACATGCAAACTCTACAGAGACAGCGTCCAAGGTCAGGATCCAACCTGGGTCTCTGGAGCTGCGAGACAGTCACGGCCAATGCGCCAACTCAAATTATTGCTGTGAATACTAAATCGCGCTCTGCTTGGCAAACTACATCAACTTTCTGTTCTGACGAAGGGTGGTTGGCCCGAAGCATTGGCTGTTTCTCTCTCCACAGATGCTGCTTGACCCGCTAAGTGTTTCCAGCATTTTCTGTTTTCACTTCAGGTTTCTAGCATTTGCAGATAAGAGCTTTGGTTACATCAGTTCTTGGTGAAGCAAGGCGCGTTTCTAAAGCTCCTGGCCTCCATAGCTCTCCATCGCCTTACCTCTTCATTCTCTGTAACCCCCCCCCGGCCCCATAATCTCCTGACTGGGACTGCTTGACCCGCCCCAAATGTCATCACTCCAGGAACATCAGACCTAGCAAAGGCTCCTGTAACACAACGGAGGTAGCAGGGCATCTGACTGGTGCCACAGAAACCAGGTTCAACAATCCATCTCCCAACCTGCTGATACGAGTAGTAGCTCTACTCAATAACCAAAAATATGTAGCCTCCTTTTGTTCTGGTAGCTTATTTAATTCACATGTTTAATCGATAATGTTTTATTATTGATGTTTTATGTGGTCATTCCTAACTGTCACTGTATGTCATGTTGTCACTCGTGGGCAGAGCACCAAGGCAAATTCCTTGTATGTGAATACTTGGCCAATAAACTCATTCATTCATTCATTCATTCAGAGCCTTGTAGGAGGTACCAAATGAAAGAAGATGCCTGAGAGAAACAGCAGGAGGGAGGGAGGGAGGGAGAGAGGGGAGTCGACAAGCATTATGTAAACTTTGCTTAGCTTTGGAGGGTAGTTTGCAACTTGAGAGATAGAACCCACAGTGCCTGTAATGTTCGCTATAGCTGACAGGGAGCGGTTCAATTGGGTGGTGATCACCCATTGCTTGGTGACCGGACTCTTTGTTCACACAGTCATAAGTGATAGGAGCATAATTACCATTCAATGGCTGATCTATCTTTCCCTCTCCACCCCATGCTCCTGCCTTCTCCCCATAGCCCCTGACACCCATACTAATCAAAGCAATAAGGTGAAGTACCAAGGTAGGGCCTCATAAATTGACCGAACAATTCTGGATCTGCATCACTTCATACCTTGAACCCGGCTGTTGAACACATCAGCCAGCTTGGTTATTGTTGGGAGGAGAATGTAATCTATTGTTGAGAGCTACTGCTCCTGCTCACCTGGTACTGCTTCTTCATATAGGGACGATAAATCCATAGGCAAAATAATTAAAACCATTGGGTAAGAAAAATTGGAATTTACTTTCTTATAAACATTTCCTTTCGGACAGGACTATTCCTGCACAAGCTGAACGGCTTGTACTCACTAGAATGGCTTGTACTCGCTAGAATTTAGAAGATTGAGGGGGGATCTTACAGAAACGTACAAAATTCTTAAGAGGGTTGGACAGGCTAGATGCAGGAAGATTGTTCCCGATGTTGGGGAAGTCCAGAACAAGGGGTCGCAGTTTAAGGATAAGGGGGAAGTCTTTTAGGACCGAGATGAGAAAAACATTTTTCACACAGAGAGTGGTGAATCTGTGGAATTCTCTGCCACAGAAGGTAGTTGAGGCCAGTTCATTGGCTATATTTAAGAGGGAGTTAGATGTGGCCCTTGTGGCTAAAGGGATCAGGGGGTATGGAGAGAAGGCAGGTACAGGATACTGAGTTGGATGATCAGCCATGATCATATTGAATGGCGGGCTGGCTTGAAGGGCCGAATGGCCTACTCCTGCACCTAATTTCTATGTTTCTATATTTCTATATTTAAGAGGGAGTTAGATGTGGCCCTTGTGGCTAAAGGGATCAGGGGGGTGTGGAGAGAAGGCAGGTACAGGATACTGAGTTGGATGATCAGCCATGATCATATTGAATGGCGGTGCAGGCTCGAAGGGCCGAATGGCCTGCTCCTGCACCTGTTGTCTGTGTTTCTGTGAAAGAGAACAGTTTTGTTGTGCAACAAATGGCCACATATTTGTGCGCTGGAGGTGGACGTTCTCCCTGTGACCACGTGGGTTTTCTCCAGGTGCTCCGGTTTCCTCCCTCATTCAAAAGAGGTGCAGGATGTAGGTTAATTGGCTTCTGTAAATTGTCCTCAGCGGGCGGGATACAACTAGTGCACGCTGAGATGGCCGGCGTGGGCCCGGTTGGCCGAAGGGCCTGCTTCCACACTGTGTCTCGAAACTCATCTAGACTGTCCAATCCTTTAAGAATGTTATATGTTTCTATAAGACCCCAGTATTATTTCGGAGGGAGAAGTGGTTTCCTCCCCAACGCTCTGGGTGTTACTTTGCCCTCACCCAAAATGAATAAACCGGATTATCGGATTATTATTGCATTTCTGTACACAAATAAACGATGGGGTTTCCTGCATTGTTAGACGGCCTACAAAACACCACAGCCTCACAGCTCCAGAGACCCAGGTTCAATCCTGAGTTCCAGTGATGTCTGTGTGAAGTTTGCAAGTTCTCCCCGTGACTGCGTGAGTTGGCCCGGGTGCTCCGGTTTCCTCCGACATTCCAGAGATGTGTGGGTCGGTAGGTGAATTTCAGAGTAGCATTTCATCTTAAAGTCAAGGAGTTTCTGAGCTTGAGTTCCTCCCCAAAGGCTCGGGGTCAGGATTAGTTTAGTTTAGTTTAGAGTACAGGACAGCAACAGGCTAGTTAAGAGATACAGTGGAGAAATAGATTCTTCGTTCCACCGAGTCCTTGCTGACCAGCGACCATCCATACACTGGCACTATCCTACACATTAGGGACATTTTCAAATCTTTATCAAAGCCAATTAACCCGCAAAACTGTACGTCTTTGGAATGTGGGAAGGAACCAGGAAACCTGGAAAAGCCCACGCGGTCACGGGGAGAACGTACAAACTCCATACAGACAGCACCCACAGTTTGGCCATGAATGGGAGAGTGTCGAGCATCACGACTGCACTGAGAATCATTTAGCCTACAGCACATTGAGCAGAAGTCTGAAGAAGTGGCCTGACTCAAAATGTCATCTGTCCATTCCCCTCCACCATTGCTGCCTGACCTGCTGCGTTCGTCCAGCAGTTTGTTTTGTGTTCAGAATTCTAGCATAGCAGTCTCTTGTGTCTCCAGTGCAGGAAATCGCTCAACCCGCTTTCCTTTCCCCGGGGCCCTCCACTTGCTTCCACTCCCTTCGATTATCCCTGAAGCGTGGTAATTCTCTTTCCCTTCTGCAGCATATATAAAAATTGTTTTATAAAGTCCCGACTGAATTTGCTTCTAACGCCTTTTGAGGCAGCATCATAATACGTTGAACGAAAGACAACTCTCCCATGAAAGAGACCTTGCGGCATAGATGGGATGAATGCACACTATCTTAATCCCAGCGTTGGGGAATCAAGAGCCAGAGGACAGAGGTATAATAAGGTGAGAGGGGAAGGGTTTAATAGGAACCTGAGGGGCGAATCTTTTCACACGGCTGGTGATAAGTATATAGAGCAAGCAGCTAGGGGAAATGGTTGAGGCAGCCAATTACATACAGGTGTAGACATATGCCCAGGTACATGAAAAGGAAAAACTCTGAAGAAGGGTCTCGACCCAAGACGTCATCCATTCCTTCTCTCCAGAGATGATGCCTGTCCCACTGAGTTACTCCAGGTATTTGGGTCTATCTAAGGTTTAGAGAGGTATGGGTTAAGCACAGAGAAATGGGACTAGCATTGGTAAATATTTTGGTTGGCATGGGTGAGTTGGTCTGAGAGACCCGTTTCCATTCTGCTTGACTCTACGACTCTCTCTTCCCAGAACTGTGTTCATGCAATTCCCATGCCTCTCTTTACTGACCCTCCTGGAAACATTATACATTCAAAACTCTCGGCTTGCTTTGGCTGGTGACAACTGAGCTCTATCACCCCTGTTCTTTATCAACCCTTCCCCACTGTTTTTCCAAAGCTTCGACAAACCTTACCAATGTGCAGAGTCCAAGATCAGAACCACCGGTCCAGCTGAGGCCAAACTGTTGATTAACGAGCAATTAGTCTTTGCAAATAAAGTCCGTACAAGGAGCGCAGACCCAGAGGGCGAGCCAGTCACCATTTCTCGCTGAATGCCTTCACTCAGTCCGCCTGGTCCTACCTGATCTCCCAGTTGCCAAAGTATTTTATTCCCCTTCCCACTCCCACACTGTCCGTTCTGTCCTAGGCCTCCTCCATTGTCGGAGTGAGGCTAATCGCAAATTGGAGGAACAGTATCTCATAGTCCTCTATCCCTCCCCCACCCAAGTCGCACCAGGTTCCCATTCTCACCTAGCAAATAGCTACCAATAGCCTGTTTCCTTTATCAGTGTTACATTTTAGCATATCTTCCATTCATTTGTTCTATATGTCTCTACATCACCGTCTATGTCTCTCGTTTCCCTTTTCCCTGACTAGTCTGAAGAAGGGTCTCGACCCGAAACATCACCCATTCCTTCTCTCCAGAGATGCTGCCTGTCCCGCTGAGTTACTCCAGCTTTTTGTGTCCACCATTTCTCCTCGATGCTGTTCTACCAAGGGAATGCCAGGAGGTTCTGGTTTCTGATGGATTTTACTTTAGATTAGTTTAGTTGATCTTAGCGTCACATATAGAAACATAGACAATAGGTGCAGGAGGAGGCCATTCGGCCCTTCGAGCCAGCACCGCCATTCATTGTGATCATGGCTGATCGTCCCCTATCAATAACCCGTGCCTGCCTTCTCTCCCCATTGATTCCACTAGCCCCTAGAGCTCTATCTAACTCGCTCTTAAATCCATCCAGTGACTTGGCCTCCACTGCCCTCTGTGGCAGGGAATTCCACAAATTCACAACTCTCTGGGTGAAAAAGTCTTAAATGGCCTCCCCTTTATTCTAAGACTGTGGCCCCTGGTTCTGGACTCACCCTGGGCTCATGTACCGAAGTACGCTGAAATGTTTTTTGTTGCGTGCTATCCAGTCAGCGGAAAGACTATGCATGATAACAATCGAGCCGTCCGCAGTTTTAGCTTCTTTAGTTTTAGAGATACTGCGCGGAAACAGGGCCTTTGGCCCACAGAGTGTGCACCAACCAGCGATCCCCACACACTAACACTATCCTACACACTAGGGGCAATTTACAATTTTACCCAGCCAATTAACCTACAAGCCTAAACGTCTTTGGAGTGTGGGAGGTTACCGGAGCTGCCGGGGAAAACCCACGTGGTCACAGGGAGAATGTGCAAACTCCGTACACCCAGCAACCGTGGTCAGGATCGAAGCCGGGTCTCTGGCTCTGTAAGGCGGCAACTCTCCCGCTGTGTCACCGTGCTGCCCCGGTGTTGAGGTCACCTCCATGGCCGCAGATGGCGGAGGCACTTGCGATTACCAGACTTCCATCTGGGCTGAAAGGAATACAGGTTTCCTGAATAACTGTGTCTCAGTCTGGTCACTGAGGAGTTGCCACTGGATGATTCAACTATGTTTTGGTCACGGTTGGCCACCAGTTGATGATACTGCTTTCACATTGGCCAAGTCTGAAGTCACAGGTTATTGGCGGTGCATTGCTGGATGGATATTCACATGGACAGCACCCAAGGTCCCGGGTCTTTGGCGCTGTAAGGCAGGAGCTTTTCCAAATGGCCACAGTGTAACTCTCCTCAAAGACCAGCTGCCTCCAAGCTTGTGAACGCCAGCTAGCACCTTACTCATTTTATGTGGCTCCACTACACCTTTTGTTTGATTAACACTCTGGAATGCTGCAGGTGCTCTGGACACACAGGGGAGTGTTGTTTTTACCAGCTAAACTGCGGCCGACCATCATAATCCCTGGAGTAGAGCAGCTGACAGCTTCAGAAGCTGTGCTCACTGTGAGACTCGTTGAGTTGTGTCAGCTCAGGATTAGCGTAAAACGACTTAACCTGCCAACCCACTCCGGCTCTTCTCTCTCAGCCCTTGGTGGAGATTTGCCAGAGGTATTGTGGTCTATAACTGAGAGATGGCGGGACAAATTTAAGGGAAAGGTCGGCAGGAGTCAAGCAAAGGTTGTAAATTGTCCCTTCTGCGTGTGTAGTATAGCTTTAGTGTGCGGGGATCGCTGGTCTGCACACAGACTTGGTGTCTCCACGCTGTATCTCTAAATTAAACTAAACTAAAAAGGGTGAAGGACTCAGTGCACTTAAAGCATAGAGACAAAGAGTCACCGAACCACACAGTACGGAAACAGGCCCTTCAGCCCAAATCTTCCATGCCGACCAAGATGCCTAATTCTTGTCCCTCTTGCCTTCGCTTGGCCTCATATCCGTACAAATCTTTTCAGATTAAATCATTACCTTTAAATATTTATTTTCTCATTGCCCACTGAATCGCCAAGAAAACGAACCACATTCAGAGCACGAGTTCCATGAAGGAAGACAAAGTTGAGGATATCCTGGAGCAAAGTTTGAAACAACAGAGTACACCTTCAGTTTTATCCTTAGCATCTACCAACCCATGGGGGGAGAAAAGCCAACAGTATCAATCTGCGAGAAGCAAAACATTGATTAGCCTTTATTTTAAGAGGATAAGAATACAAAAGCAGGGATGTAATGTTGAGGCGTTATATGGTACTGGTGCGACCGCATTTGGAGCATGGAGAGCGGTTTTGGACCCCATACCTGAGGAAGGATGTGCTGACGTTGGAGAAGGGTCCAGAGGAGGTTCACAAGAATGATGAGGGTTTGAAGGCACTGGGCCTGTACTCGCTGGATGAAAGGGAGACCTCACTGAAACTTACCGAATACTGAAAGGCCTGGATAGAGTGGATGTGGAGAGGATACTCCCACTAGTGGGAGAGTCTAGGACCAGAGGGCACAGCCTCAGATTAAAAGGACGTGCCTTTAGAAAGGAGATGAGGAGGAATTTCTTTAGCTAGAGGGTGTTGAATCTGTGGAATTCATTGTCAAAGATGGCTGTGGAGGCCGTCAATGGATATTTGTAAGGCGGGGATACTTGGTTATTAAGGGTGTCTGTGGTTATGGGGAGAAGGCTGGAAAATGGTGTTGAGAGGGAAGAGATCCGCCAAGATTGAATGGCGGAGTGGACGGGCTGAATGGCCTAATCCTGCTCCTAAAACATATGAACTTATAAACAAGATTCATTTGATATACAAAATGTAAAGAAAGAAAGAAAGGTTTGACATCCCCACATCTCAAAGCAATTGCCTGATCAGCATAGCCAACTCAAATGTGTCTAGTCCTTGAATATTCTCACCGATAGAGCTCTGGGATGTTTCAGCTGGCTAGCTCTGGCATTTTTCCTGCTTCGGATTTTCTGCAACTGCACTTTTTAATCCTTTCAGTGAATAATTCTGCTTTCAGCAAGTTTCTAGTCTGAAGGATGATAAATGATGCGTAGGAATTACACCCAGGGGATGGGCCCATTACATCAACGTCTTTGGATTTGGAAAATGCAAGTCAGCAAAGCAAAATCCGATGTTTCTGTTGCACACCTTTATTGGAGCAATGGGCAAAAGTCAGCGGACAGAGGTGTCTGGGGCGTCTGTGTCGAGTTCAGTACTCGCAATGCTGATTCTTCAGATGCTGCATTGGTATTCTGAGCGAAGATTGGGTGCCAATAAAACCGCCTCGTTCCTCAGACTCCAAATCAATGAGAAATGGACCAGCAACGCGCGATTTCCACCGCGTGTCTCAGCGGCAGTTCAGCTAAAACTGACTGGCAGAGGCATTGCATGAAGACACTGCAACCATAAGCAGTCATTACGTTGCAAAGATGGGTAGCAATTTAAGCTGATACACAGGTCATACAGTCATAGGGCTGTCTATACAGTACGGAAACATGCCCAAAGGCCCAATAGCTTTGAACTCATCTATTTCCTCTCTGGCAATCTGCTATTTAGCAACCGGCGATTATTTTTATTGGGGCATATTTGAGAATTTGTGTTAAACTGCTCTCGAGTCACGGTTAAGCCACACATTTCCACTCGCAGGGGAGTTCAAGGCCATCGATAGAAGAAGGGTCTGTAGAAGGGTCCTGACCTGAAATGTTGCCTATCCAAGTTCACCAAAGATGCGGCCTGACTCGCTGAGTTACTTCCAGCACTTTGTCTGCTGAGGTGGCAGTGGTGCTGCCTCACGGTTCCAACTTCAGTCCTGACCGCGGGTTTTGTCTGGGTGGAGTTTGCACGTTGATGATGTAACCGCATACATTTCCCCTGGGTGCTCCAGTTTTCCCCCCACATCCCAACGTCGCGAGGATCGGTGAATTAACTGGCCGTTATAAATGTGTAACCTGTGTGTAGGGAAGTGGTGGAATCCGGGGGAGTTGATCGGAACGATGGACGAATAAAATGGGATTAATGCGGACTGAGTGAACTGGAAGGCCCTGTTCTGGATGACAACACCAAACAGAAGAAATCTTAAGGGGTTGGACAGGCTAGATGCAGGAAGATTGTTCCCGATGTTGGGGAAGTCCAGAACAAGGGGTCACAATTTAAGGATAAGGGGAAGTCTTTTAGGACCGAGATGAGAAAAACATTTTTCACACAGAGAGTGGTGAATCTGTGGAATTTTCTGCCACAGAAGGTAGTTGAGGCCAGTTCATTGGCTATATTTAAGAGGGAGTTAAGGGGATCAGGGGGTATGGAGAGAAGGCAGGTACAGGATACTGAGTTGGATGATCAGCCATGATCATATTGAATGGCGGTGCAGACTCGAAGGGCCGAATGGCCTACTCCTGCACCTATTTTCTATGTTTCTATGTTTCTAAATGTCTTCCAGAGAACAGGGAGAATGAGGAATTCTCCCCAACTGGAAGCTGCCTGGACAATTGGCAGTGTTTCAGGGGATGCTGCACAAACACATGGCAGAGAGAGTGGATGATAGTAATATGGGAGATTGACAGGGGCCTGGTGTGGATCAGGCAACACTGGCACAGAGGGGCCAAATAACGTAATTCTGTGCTGCAAATGTTTTGTGTAAAAAAATCTAATTTGATCTCCTTGATTTTTCCTACCAAATCTGGCATTCAGACATAACTGAAGAACAACATGAAACCCCACCTTTTTTAAAAATGGATTGAACATGGAGCATGGAGCTCGCTGAGTCCACACTGAATAACATAGGACCCGTTCGCACTAGCCCCATGTTGTCCCATTTTCGCAACCACTTCCCACACACCGAGGAAAATGTACAAAAGCCAATTAAATCTATATCGGTGAGACCAAGCGGAGGCTTGGCGATCGTTTCGCCGAACACCTCCGCTCGGTCCGACCAACCCGACCTCCCGGTGGCTCAGCACTTCAACTCCCCCTCCCATTCCGCATCCGACCTCTCGGTCCTGGGCCTCCTCCACGGCCAGAGTGAGCAACACCGCAAGTTGGAGGAACAGCACCTCATATTCCGCTTGGGGAGTCTGCATCCTCTGGGCTTGAACATTGAATTTTCTCAATTCTGTTAACCCTTGCTGTCTCCTCCCCTTCCCACCTCTCCCTCAGCCCTCGGGCCCTGGCATTCCCTCTCTCTCTCTATCTCCCTCCCCCACCCTAGTCGCACCAGCTTCTCATTTTCACACCACAAACAGCTTACAATGGCTTGTTCCCTTCATCATCGATACTTTTTTGCATATCTTTCATTCATTGTTCTTTATCTCTCCACATCACCGTCTATATCTCTCGTTTCCCTGATCCCTGACCAGTCTGAAGAAGGGTCTCGACCCGAAACGTCGCCTATCTCCTTCGCTCCTTAGATGCTGCTGCACCCGCTGAGTTTCTCCAGCTTTTTGTGTACCCTCGATTCTCCAGCATCTGCAGTTCCTTCTGTAACATACAAATCCGCACTTTTTTGGAATGTAGGCCCAGAGGTAGGACCAGAGAACCCGGAGGTCACAAACTCCACGTTACAGCACCCGAGGGAGGGCAGGATCGGACCCGGGTCTCTGGCGCTCTGAAGCAGCAGCCCTACCAGCTGTCCACCGTGCCACCTTTCTGAAGACAGGGTCCTTTTAATTCCTGATCTCGGACATATCATTGTGTTGACACTCTTCAGAAATTCAACAAAAATCTACTCGCACTTAATATTTCTCTTAAAATTGCAGGTTTAGCCTCAGAGGACTTTAATATTGAAATGCCAAACGTGAGCTGGTATCCGTGTAACAGTTTTTATAATTGGGGAAATAAATCTGGAGGCAGAACTAAATGGGAAATGGTAATTCGATATTCATGAGGCCTTCACACCTACCTATACACATCCGTCCCCCAAAGGATACAAAAATAGTCAAACCAGTACCAACAACTTTAGTGAGGGGAGGAACTGCAGATGCTGGTTTAAGCCAAAGATAGACACAAAATTCTGGAGTAAATCAGCGGCATCTCTGGAGAGTGACGTTAAGGGCCTCGACCCGAAACGTCACCCATTCTCTCTCTCCAGAGATGCTGTTTGTCGCACTGAGTTAATCCAGCATTTTGCGTCCGCAACAATATTAGTAATGTGGTGATTTGTCTTTCTCCCAATAAGCAACTCCCAATCGTTTTAAATCAAATGGTATAATTAGATGAGCAACATTGAAAAAGCTGAAGTGGCAATTCAGCAGAAATCGCCTCGATGAGTCTTGGTCAGTAATACCACCTTGCTCACCTCCTCACGATCTTACTCCTCTGTTTGGGAAACGTAAGCCAGAGCCGGGGCTGGGCAGGGAAACTGTGGGAGAAGGGCGGCAGAGGATGAGGAAGGGTTAACCAGTCATAGTGAAACTGACTGGTCAATTTCTCATATCAAATGTGGGGGACGTGCTCTGGTTTCCTTCCGCATGGTTTGGGTCTAGGCTCATTATTGTCACACGTAAGTACAGTGAAACGCTTTGTTTCGCAAGCTATCCACACAAATCAGATATACCAGACGTAGCTACTATCAGTTCAAACTCATACAATAGATCGAGCAAAGGGGGAGATACAGAGTGCAGAATATAGTTCTCAGCAGTGTAGTGCATTGTGACACATCAGTTCCCCAGGCAAAGTCCAATATCCTCAGTGGGGTGGAGGTGAATCGGACAGTACCCTTGCCTATGGAAGGATCATTCAGAAGCCTGAAAACAGAGGGGAGGAGACCGTTGCGGAGTCTGGTGGTGCGCACGGTGTCTTCTGCCAGACGGGAGCAGGGAGAGAGGGAATGACCCGGGTGGGACAAGTGTTTGAGTGATGTTGGCTGCTTTGCTGAGGCAGCATAAAGTGCTGATGGAGTCATTGGTGGGAAGTCAGGTCTGTGTGATGCCCCCAAGAGCCTAGAAGGACACTGTTAAATTCCCCCAGGTGAGCAATACAATCTAGGGAGAGGAGAGGCGAGGTGGACACGCGAAGGGGTGCATGGCGGTATGTGAGGGACGCAGATTCTTTGCCGACTGGCGGGATTTCCAGGAGGAAATTGCGACATCTTTTCAATCTTGAATTCAAGCGACTAGAGTAAGAGAGTGTACAACATTGAAGCCATCACCTGATTACTGTGGAGATACTGGGTAAATGACCCAACGCTCGAAGGTCAGATCGAAGGAGCATCGTTCATTGGGGCTAGATGGACGTCAAAAGTGACAGACAGGGACAATATGTAAATACAAGGAGCTGCAGACACTGGTTTACAAAAAAAAAGACATAGTACTGGAGTACTCAGCGGGTCAGGCAGCAGGTTGTTTAAGAAGGAACTGCAAATGCTGGAAAATCGAAGGTAGCCAAAAGTGCGGGAGGAACTCAGTGGGTGCAGCAGCATCTATGGAGCGAAGGAAATAGGCAACGTTTCGGGCCGAAACCCTTCTTCAGGCAGCATCTCTGGAGAATGTGGATAGATGACGTTTCGGTTTGGAACACTTCTTCAGAATATATGGAATTAGGGACAATCTGTAATTAGAATGGGAGATTCCAGAGGTCAGGATCTTGAAAAGTGAAGGCACGGCTGCCAATGGCTTGACAGGGAAGGCTTGGAAAGACGTGGAGGGATGAGAAAGGAAGGGGCACCCGAGAGAGAATAGGTTACAGGGAAATAAGTGTGGAGGAAATGGGATTGCACTGAGATCCAGCCGAGGCTCGATGGGCTGAATGGCCTCCTCCTATCCCATGAGAACATATGAAAGGGGAGGATCAAAAATAAGTTGCAGTCAGGAACTGGGCGGGAAATGGGTGAGCAGAGCATGGTAGCAGGAAAGGCGAGGGACCTTGGTCACATGGGACAATCCCTGCGATAGCGATGGAGCCCCAGATGGTGCTGACAGGTTGAAGGGAAGCAGTTGGGGGGGAATAGTTGTTCTGCTCTTGCTTATAAATCTGATTAAAATAAATGTCCTAAATAAGAGATTGGTTGCACACATCGCTGGCTGCTGAGGAACTCTGCCCCAGGCAATGCTCAATGCCAAAAACTCAAAACCTTGCTGTAAAGTTATTCCTATTTCATTCCTTCCCCTCTCAAGGCCGACTCATATTTTACGGCACTTTTCATAAACTCAATCCTCAGGAACCACTGATGTTGCATAGCCAGCCGGTGTTGTATTGCAATAAACAAAACTGTTCCATTCTGTTTTGTAGTGTTTTTTAACACAATCCGCGAGCATTGCCACTTTTCATTTCACTGCGCATCTCGTCTGCGTATGTGACGAATAAACTTGACTCGACACAGCAAATACCCAAACGAGGGGTGACAAATTGGCGTGGCGGTAGATTTTCTGCCTTACGGCGCGTGGGTTTTCTCCGGGTTTTCCGATTTCCTCCCTCATTCCAAAGACGGGCAGGTTTGTAGGTTTATTGGCGTGTGGAAAAATTGTCCCCAGTGTGTTGGATAGAGCTAGTGTACGTTGGTTGGCGCAGGTCCGGTGGGCCTAGGGGCTGGTTTCACTAAAACGGCACACAATTCCCCAAAGATTGGTGATGTTTTGGGTCGGGACTCTTTCCTGTCCTCTATCTCCAGAGCCCCCCCCCCCCCCCCCTCCACCCCCGCTGCGTAAAACTCCAGCATTTTGTGTCTATCTTTGGTATGAGCCAGCAAATCTGCGATTTGTTATTTCTACAATTTTCCAAAATGTGACCTGACCAAGCATCTGCAGTTCCCTTTGTCTCCCAATCTTTTTGTAAAACTGCACTTAAAAGCTTATAAAGTTTTATGAAGACCTTTCGACAGGGCAGGGCAGGACTCTTGCAGGCCCGCATCGAGCTTGCAGGTCTGGGCTTTGTTCTCAGGCCAGATAGTATCAACACTCACTGATCACCATCTCCCCAACCCCTTGGGCAGCACAAACTAGTTGGGCAGGAAAACCTGGTTGACATCTCTTTACCATTCCATTGGAGCATTCGAACGGATTGACGACTTACGAGATTTAATGGGAGAATGAAAGCTCCCTGCCCTAGCACCAATAAAACGTCCTGATCCCTAGCAGTGAAATGCAATCCAACAGTGATGAAGTGTGGCCTCTTTGTTCCGGGGCTGGAGCCGACGCTGGTGAGAGCGGAGAGGGGGAGGGGAGGCATGGGGCCTGTGGCAGTAATCCCAGCGTTCCTACGGCCGGGGAGAAACCCGATCCCAAAGCCAAATTCCAGCCCCCTCCACAGGTCAACGGCAGGGGTCACTGGAAACCTTGCTTATTTTTACAAAAAATAACCGTTCCTCTGATTCTGGTTCTGTGACAGACTGGCTATCACAGAACCAGTTTCAAGCTTCTAAAGGGTGCCAAAGGTCATACTCTACTGGAGATCATTAAAGTCGAACTTTGAAGTGTTAGTTGAGAGGAACCGGATGTGACCCGTGGCTCACTGGCCCAGTCGCAGAGTGCTCTGCATTAATGGATCCTTTAATACCTTTTTTTTTAAAATTTAATATTTTTATTAGAAGCATTGCATATTATCTAAGGTACAACAGCACCTCAAATACAAAACAGACTTATCACAAACGTTGTACAGATATTACGGGATAATTTATATATGCTACTGTTTTTGATTTTTTTTTGGAAAGGTAAGGAAGTGAAAAAAAACATAAAAGTATAAATCAATAATCAAGACACTGTGATTAAATAATAATGATTATATAATAAATTAAAAAAAAATAAAGATAAACAAGAAAATTTTTAAAAAAAATAGAAAACAATTATTATATAATTTAAAAAAAAATTAAAAAAAAGGAATACATCTTTACATTGAATGGAACAGTTTCATATAACAATATCTATTGAGACATGTATACAGATCCCAATACTTTTTTTATCTAATCCTACACCAGGGTACTTATTGAGTTACGGTGCTGAGCTCAGCTACCCCTTTAAGTAATCAATGAATGGAGACCATATTTGTTCAAAAAGTTCATATTTGTCCATTAGGACAAACCTAATTCTCTCCAAATGCAACATCGCCGACATTTCCACAGTCCACCTTTTGATTGTGGGGGATAATGTTCCCTTCCAGGATTTTAATATTATTTTTTTTTCCAATTATCAAACAGTAATCAAGAAAATGTCTTTGACTTATTGTTAACATTAAGCTTGAGTCAGGGACTCCTAATATTATTAACTTTAGATCAGGGTCCAATTTAGTTTTACGAACCTCAAGAGATGATTCCAAAAATATCAGCCCAATAACTATTAAGTTTTATGCATGTTACAAAACTATGGCTTCTAAATTCTGACATTTATTGCAAATAGAAGAAATGTTAGGAAAAATTCTATTTAATTTTGTTTTTGAGTAGTGTAATCTATGTATTACTTTAAATTGTACCAAAGTATGTCTGGCATTTAATGAGCATCGGTGTATACGTTGTAAATGGATCCTTTAATTCAAATCAATTTAATTCAATTCAAAAAGATCGCTTCAAAACACAATCCAACACTCTGCAGAATGAAGGGTAAAGTAATAAAGACAGGCCATTTAACTTCCACCTCTCACTCCCCTTTAAGGAAATTGCAATGGGGTTTACAGCCCACGCTAATACAAGAAGCATAGGGCTGGAGTAGCTCAGCGGGTAGCATCTCTGAGGAACATGGTGACTATTCTGGCCGGGACCCTTTCCCAGACTCCTAATCAATGCACGGCAAGCTGCCCAAAACCTGAGACCATATAAACCATATAACAATTACAGCACGGAAACAGGCCCTCTCGGCCCTTCCAGTCCGTGCCGACCATTTGTTTTCCCCTAGTCCCATCTACCTGCCGAGTAAAACCAAGGCCATCTCTTGTGCTGTATTATTATTCTATGAGGATGCAGTCCCTCAGCTCTGACCCTACTGATCCCTCTCAGAATCGTTCACCTTTCTTTGCCGTCCTCTGTCATTCTGCTAAACCTCAAGGATTACAGGCCGATCCACCCCAATCCCTCCTCGTGCCCAGAATTAAAACAGTACCAACTCCAGTCACATCCAGGGGTAAAACGACAAAAAAAAACTGCTCTGCAGTTGAGGACTTCCCCGAAGTCCTACGTAATAACTGTGTCAAGACTTGTTCTTGAAGCTCAACTGTCATGAGGCTAACATACCATTCCCAGCCTGCCTGCTTGAGAATCCTGCATGTTAATTTGTTGTCAAGCCTTAACATTCAGATTCAAATTTCTTTATTGTCATATTGTCGGGGTGCGATGAAATTCCTTGTTCGTGGGAATCTCACTGAGTGAACAGCATACATGTTGATGCAGATCACCAATAAATGTAATAGCAAAACGGCAGGATGATGCCTAGATTGTGATGCAATGGCAAGTAGGGCACCGAACCCCATTATTTACAAGCCTCTCACCTCTTACAAAATATCTCATTTTTTAATGTTCCGTTCATGCCAGCATCTTAATCAAACATCACTCTCCCATCCAAACGCTCAATCAACGCATATTCCTTTTCTTTACTTTCTCACGAGCTATAGGACACACGTTGGAACAGAAGCAGGCTCAAGCCTCCAATTATGGCATGGGTCTCTGTCCACCTCATTGCCCCACATATGGGACCATTATAACCCGTCTGTCTCTGCTGGCTGAACAGGAAGGTGCACTAAAGCAGAATTAAACCAGACTCTAAATTGGCCACGGAAAACCTGTGTCTCATTACATCAATCCTACCTTCTGTGTTTGGACGTTAACACTG